>OX336340.1:14824328-16044197 GCA_946902875.1 Nematopogon swammerdamellus
CTACATACTTAAAGTTACAATACAATTAGCTTTTCCCGCGGTTACGCTCACGTCATTGTAGGTTACACTGTCCATTTTTTTTTTTATATAAGAAATTTTGTTTTATTGAACCTGACACGTTTTGCTACATCACCCTATAACATCCGTGATGTCATCCCATAATACCTTAAACTAGGTGTCGTGTCAGTGCTTCCCTTTGGCCGTGCCGGCTATACAGTGAACTGGACGGAAAATACGAACTATTTACATAGCCGTTTCGCCGGATCACCCATTCAGTGCAGTATCAACCCGGGCGGGTTAAACCCTACCATGTAGTAAGGTAAGAAGGGAAGGGACCTACGGTTTTACGTGGAATCTGATCCTACAGAATTATCTGTAATTTAAAAGAGTCCTTGCAGCACAACATCGATTACTCTGCTCACCCCGGTTGTCGCGATTCAGCAAGTGGGGAGGCGTGTGGTATGTAGTATATGTATGTAAGATAGCTATATTGTGAAGACACCGCCGCCCCGCGGCCGCCCCGTGTTGAATTGTGGAATGGAGCTCGTGGACATTTCACTTGTAGCTTTGCCAAACGGCCAAAAAATGCATTGACGTTCTTCACTGTGACTTGCTCTGACATAACTTACATTCCACTAATCGAATTCAATGTTTTACTGGAAGAAATCTCTTTAATAGGTATAAGACGTAAGTCCGCCTTTGCACCTCATGTAAATGTACTAATATGCTTATTACTGTTAAATGTTTCTAGGAGCAATAAAGTATTTTCTATTTATCTATCAATATTTTAGATCGCACACTGCGGAATTTTTATTGGTTAGTTTAGTGATTTGATATTATTATAGCAAGATGTAGCCAGTGGTTCGTTTTCATGAAAATAATGTAGGCACTCTTTGGTTAAGCCCACTCGTAAAGTCGAAACGTGAACAGTCAATACTTAGTAGAGTAGAGATACAGCTCCCTGGTTGCGGCACTGAGCTAGTCCCGTTACTTATCCTATTAAAATAGGCCAAGTGAAAGCACCTTGAGACTTCACCACCGCGATTGTGGCGCCACCGGCACGTCTGACATACGCAAGGATCTGCCTGATAGACTACCTCGTGGCACACACCTTTCAGATGATTAGGGGAGCAAATAATGTGGACATGAGATGGTTTTCGCGACCTTGCCATGCGAGTTGTGTCGACACCGGTATGGCACTATTGAATCTACAATAGCACGCTTCAAAGCGGCATGCCTTGCGATTGTTGCTAACCTTTACGACAACTTGGAAAAAACTGGTCGCAAGACAGCGCTGCGCTTCTATGAATATTTCTTGCAGAATAAATAGGTATGAAGGTTCACAATCCCTATTCCATTTTGAGGATGTAAAATTTTACGAATACTTTTTTATAAAAGTAGGTAGATATAAATTTAGTCGACATGGTAAGTACTTAGATGGTATTCGAATAGATAATTTTAACAATAATGACTAGTTCAAGGCTGTCGAGCGTAAGTGAGATGATGAGAGATTGCGATCAACAGTGGAAATAATCATACTTATCGCTAACAATTTTGTACAGTGTGCGTCTCGTTTAAATAACTATTTTGTTCGCAATTTTGTTAATCCAACAAACTGAATTAGTCAATGTATGTAGGTACATACAGGATTGTGTTTTTTAGGGTTCCGTATCCATGTGGAAGACTTTTACTAACTATCATTGAAATGGTTGGCAAAATATTGACGTTTTGGTCAGCAAAATATCCAAATTTACTTAATGTCATATTTTGGGCTGCTAGAAAGTGGATTGGATAACGAATTAAATATATTTGCTGCATTATATGAGTCAGGTTTAATCAAATTTCGGTAAGCTGAACATTCATATCATACATTTATATTAAAAAGCCCCAGTTGCACTCCGGGAGTGCCGGCAGAAGTGAAAACTTTTTGTATTTCCGAAAATAATTCTTAGGTGGTTATAAAAAAAACTAAACACCCTAAAAAAATTTAAACACCGTAACATTGCTTAAAAAAGAAAACAAAAGAAAAAAAACCAAAAAAAATTTGAGGAATTCGAACCCATGATAAAAAAAACACAAATCCTACACTCTTACCATTGAGTCACGAAATCACATAAACGACCAAAAGAAAATCGGATTCCCTTGATTCGCTTTCGGCTTTACTGTCACTGAGAGACGAACAGAATTGATCCCGAGCCACTCGTAAGTCGTAACTTAACCCTTAATGCAATGACTTTAAAGGTTATTTTTATTATTTTAAATAATAAAAATAAATCTGACGCTTTTAGAGATCTGACGCGAGTTTAACATTTTTTACCCACCTAAAAAATTGCCAAGCGCCGCTAAACAAGTTTTCACTTCAAAAATTAATGTGTGTGCAGGTGGTTTAAAAAAAAATCAATAACCGAGGTTAATTTATAAAATCTATTCTTCTATTAATTAAACCTAACCTAATAGGGACCAGGTATCCAGGCGGTTCATGTCGTTTTTGCATTATTTAGATATTCTTGCAACAATTTTACTTCCCAAATTACTGTAATACAAAAGCACTTCAATTAATTATACTTATAGCTTAAAGCTAACCATGGATTTTTCTGCTGATCAATTATTTATTTTGCAACCTGACCATTTATTTAGCAGTCACTTAAAATATACGAAGCTCACCGAATTTTTGTTAATTTGCCGACAATATTAAGATTTGTTGTAGACCAAGGTATTGCAGCTGGTTTTTAGGGTTCCGTGTCCATACGGAAGCCTATTACTAAGCCTTCGCCGTCTGTCTGTCTATCTTCTGTCTGTCTGAGGGCTGTATCTTTTGAAACGTGATAGGTATCCGTTTGAAATTTTCACAGAATATGTGTTATTTATTATGGAGGATACCCGATAACAAATGGTAAAAAATGAAAAAGTAAAAAACGAAGGGGTTCCCCCACAGAGCACGGGCGTTCCGTGCTCTTACACAAAACGTGTTTTTCAAGGTTTTTTATTTATCTTAAAAACGATAATACATATATACATACAGGCGTCAAAATTGAAATGAAATGAAATGAAATGAATGAAATGAAATGAAATGAAAAATTGGTGTGATTATAGTGCAGACTCTAAAGTAAAACAACAAATAATAAAAAACGGGCCAATTCCGTGGTGACACGGAGCCCTCGGTGCGCCAGTCCGGCGGGTGTTGTTAGATCGTGTAAGTGGGTAATAGATAACAGCGCGTGGCCGAGTGAACTGAGTTGTTTGTGTAATATCATTATCAAAATTACAATCATATTCTATTCACATTTCGGTATAATGGCGGCTCATTTAGACAGTGCCTAATGGTTCAGATCCAATTTAAATGTTATGGGATCAATTAATGGGAGCGGGAGGTCCCATATAGTTTTGTTTTGCACAGCATAACCGTTTAAAGCCAATGTAGTTTGTTTGCAATTTGTTTATTACAAGTAAAACCAAAAAGTTAATTATACAGAGGAGTAAATAAATAAAAATAAAAATTAAATAAAAATATTCATGCATACATAATATATGCACTGTATTTAGGTTTATTTATTTATTTAATTGGTTTGTATGCATGTATTGTTTTTATTGGTCAAAATAAAGCCACGGACTTCTATCCAACGACCTTGCTCACAATAATATTATGTGAAATGGGTGATCGACGATCACAAAGATCTGCACTAATGCGATTTTAATCAATGCGCGCCAGTCACAATGGCATTAGTTAATAATGCGGGATAATGCGTGTTGGTTGGTCACTAGTTGGCGCCACTGTGTCGTGAGGTCCAGAGAACTGTCAATGTCCATACAAAATCGTGTGCTTTTGGAGTTTTCTCACAGTTATCTCTACATTCCAGCCTATTTCAGAAGTTACGAGTCATGTAATGGATCGTTGGATGCATATGGGTCGATTCGTGGACCTCACGGCACAGTGTCGCTAGTCGCTACCTAGTGAGCGCTTGAACGTTAGCCCTCATTACATTACAATACGGTACCATGTGACACTGTCTTGCATGTGGAACATGAGACAGTGTCTCCTCAAGTAGGTACGTACCGTAGGTAAGCACCGTAGCGAGATTCTTTCGAGGAGGTCGCGAATCAGACAGAACACCCCTAATTCAGAATTTGTTCTCGTACATTTCATCATCGCTGTATGTACCTACATATTCTTCTTCGCCAGCTCGTTTTTGTCAGCTACAGGATATACGCCTCTTCCATAGTAATGACTGCATTCAGCAGTGCGGAACCATTAGCTCAGGCGACATAGTTAGTAGGTAGGTACTTATTGATTGCATTTGCCGAACCGGTGCGGGGGCGACCGGCGCGGCGGCGGGTGTGTGTACTTGCCAGTTGCCAATCTCAGTTTTCCAGTTCGCCGCTTCGTCCAGTCTAGAACTCGCCAACCTGCTTTATACCTGTTCTTACTTGGATACACATTATGTTCTATCACTAGGGGGACACCTGTGAAACTTGGTTATTTTACGTGCATAGTACACCAAGCTGTCATCTTTCTCAGTTTCCAAAATGGCCAAAATGTTCCGTTATGTCTTGCCTTCTTCTTTACCGACCTCTCTTCATACAGCGCTGGCGTACCGTACCGGACTACGTACTACGTACCCGAGAGCTCGTCGTCTCCGCCGCGCCTGGTGGCCTACTGCACTCAAGAGGAGCTGGTTCCTACACGCCACTTCAGTCACATTGTACGTACATGTATGCAACCTTGATTGCTCGTGCGCAACCATTTACGATTATCGTCGGTCGACTTGTGGAAACTTACTAGGTTCAACTAGGTTGTTACATCGAACTACATCCTCGTTCGTAATGGCTGCTAATAATATACTTGTCATTTTAATTTTCTTATGATAAGTTGAAATTCAACTTTGTCACAGGCTCACTCACTCCACGCAACCGATGAATGAGTGCTAGAAAGTTTTGAGATTTTAGTTAGGATGTATTCAGCTGTTCGTTCGACAAAGCAGAAGAAAATATCATTCACTCACATAGAGGCGGGTCAACGACGCTGAGGCGGGTATACGAAGGTATAAGCGAATGGATTATAAGGAAAAGCTTTATAGGTACATTTAGCGATGACTAGAGTAGCGGCTGTGAGGATGAGGGCGAGCGAGCGCCACCACGTGACCTCCGCCATCCATGCGCCCGGGGCGCCGCGGCCGCCGCCACCACCGCCACCACCACCACTGCAGCCTCCGCCGTCTGCAACAACCACCATTATTACAGTACTTATGCATTAGACAGGATGCATTTGTACAATGAGAAAGAACACAAGCAACTACAAAGAAGTAGTTAGCTTCACTCTTTCCCTGCTGATAGAATCGACAAAAGTTAAAATCATAGATAAATAGTTTTTCTTCGGAGACAATAATCTGCCTAAAAGTTAACTTGACACATACTGGAGGTTTAAATTGGCGGAAAGCATATTTAATAGCCACCTATTAAAATATGCTTACAGTAAAAAAAAAAAAAATATGGTTTGTGGTTAAGTTAACCTTGGCTTCCCGCGAAGCCAAGGTTAACTTAACCACAAATCCGACAACCAATCCAATCTAGTATAAAAGTGTCTTTCACATTTTCTTCGCACAATACCAAATAGTACTAAACTTCTCTCTCTGTAGTACTGTACCACAAACTGCCCATTACTTGAAATTTATGACAATGAGACTGTTATTTCTTGCCAATGTCGACTGATGCCAACAATAGGGATATGCTAACCGCCTGCAGAAAGTGTTGAACAGTTAAAACGGTAAGTGCGCGGACGTATGACACGGTCGGGCGACCGCAGAAGGCGCGGCGGGGGCGCGGAGGGGTGGCGCGCGGTGGTGGCGTAACGCACCGCGCGCCGCGTCTGTGTGTGGAACCGACTGAAGTAGCACCTCAGGAAGAATGACTATAGTTTCACATTTTACGTATGCGGAGCATGCGCCACGACGACCGACTACAGCACCTATAAACAACTATGTGCAGGTAGGTAGGTACACACACGGTAGCGTGTATTAAAAATATATTAAGCAATCGGTACACACGCGTAATAGCTCGTGTCCTTATTCTGTGATGCAATTATATCGTATGTGTCATTCCGCTCCGCACCCAGGTCGGTGGCGCGGCGGCGGAGGCTAGGCGGTGCGACGAGGGTGTCGAGTCGACCGGTGGTGTCGACCACCGTTATGGCACGCCTCTTGACCACGTCAAACCAAATTCAATCAAATCAAGTAATCCGTCGGAGATCTATATTAAGAGGTATTAAAAAAAAATGTCGGTCGTCCGGGTATCCCATCCGTGCTCAGTCCAGCCAGCCCTTCAAGTATTCTACTTTATAACAAACTGCTGTGTCCGGAACTCCGCTCGCGGTAAAGTCCGTTTCATAGCACATCGTAAAACTTTGAATTAACTCCGAATGTGTTTCATTTCGACCCCACTGCTCAGCTCATATGAATAATGACGTGATGCTATATAACGTTGCGGAAATATCTTATATTACATAGATAAAAACCTAAAGCAAATAGGTTGGTTGAGCCGATCTTGACTTATAAGCGAATATACATACATACACTCAGACGACAGACGTGGGATTTTATATTATGTATAGAGAAAAAGAAAAGAAGATAAAAATACATTCGTAACCCCCGTGCGCGACCGAATGTTCATGCATGTCCATCGTTAGACAGCTTATGGGTGGCTCGGCGCCACATGTCGAGCTTTCGATAAAAAAAAGAGAATATAGAGAAGAGGTCAAGATACGAGAAGATAAGAAGAGATATAGAACAGAAGAGAAGATCGGTCAAATGAGACTGTGTGTGTCATACTAACTGGACTAAACTCTGAACCTTAAAACCAGCGTCTATTCTCCATAACTATATAGCCAGTAGCAGTAGGCACACATATGTCAATTACCTGCTAGGTGTGTCTACGGCGCACTGCGCTACAAAGATATTTTTAAAAAGTGAAACGAATTCATTAAAACGGTAGCAGAGCCATAACAATTAAACATTCACACTTTTACTTCGCAGATTAAATAAAGAAATGAGCAAAATAGCAGTTCTGGCAAATAGAGTGAAACTCCTAATGCGGTAGCGGCAGCAACAGCTGCGGGGCCAAACGCACAAAGTTCAATCTCTCTTCAGCTCTAGAAGAAAGCGTTGTAAATCGTCGCCATGACAGATGCGTTCGTTGACCGCCTCCGGAGGTCATACGACTGACGGACGTTTCAAATAATTACCTATTCCATCCACGTCGGTGTAGAGAACAAACCGCACTTGTGTTCTCTGAAAGCTATGCCGAAACATACCTGCAAAAGAAATACTTACGGTCTAAGTCCTTCTGCAAGCATATACTTTTACGTGCGTTATTTCGCGTCGTGTTTGTCTTGTGTGTGTTGCAATTTCTCAAACATCCTCGTAGCTTAAAACGTTAACTACTTGCGGTGGCTAACCTTGCACCTAAGAATATTAAGATAGAGTACTGACCTCGATGAGATCGTTTTTAATGAACACTAATTCCTAGGTCAATGAAGCATCGTTATCACTAGCTAGAGACATTTGATTTGTCCTACTGGACATACGACCCTCATTGTTATCATTAATTCTTTTTCCATGGGCACGATGACCGGCAGCGTCCGAGGCTTCTTCCAGCTAATTGTGATATAAAATGGCCCATGTGCGAGTTACTCTCGCATCGAGGGTTCCGTATTTCCGCTCATTGATCTATTATTTATTAGACGACAGATATGTTATGATATTTCCGAACTATTTCAGTATTTTCGCGGATTTATTTCAGCTCGTAATCAATGTATTCGGATGCGTTTGGATCGCAAATAGTAATATACGTTTTTCCATTTTTTTCATGAATCTGCATTGTCCGCCCTCATACACCTATCCCAAACCCAAAGGTTTCTTTATAATTATTAATCTCGCCATTTGTAACTCGTTAATAAAGGTGGCTTAATAAATCATATTTAATTGATTGATTGAGTCTCTAATGGAATGCCTAGCTGACGATAAGTACCTAGGCGACATACGAGTACGATGCTATAGCCCGACCACATTTTGCATTGCATTGCATTTTCGATCAACTTTTCATGTTATTTTTTTCGTTTTTCGTAGCCGGGTTTTGCAAAATGTTTTCTTTATTTTTTATTTAAATCCTTTTTATTAAACCATTTGGTGAGGTATACTTTTGAAATCGCCTGTATAAGCTGTTGACCACGAAACTACATCCACATTTGTTAAAATCAAGTTAGACAACATGACGCCTGGCTCTCGCCATTAGAATGTTTCATAAAAAATACTAAAAAACCTATATCACGCGTACTATCCAACAACGTCGTGTGTTGAAATATGTCAACTAGTTTAGGCTCTGCGACGGAACGAACACCCATACATCGTACTTATATACCCCATGCTGTATCCCGACAATCGGGGTAAGCAGAGTAGTCGGTATTGTGCTACAAGTAGTCTTGTAAATTACAGCACAACACCGACCCCCACATTCGGCGAAGTATTAGGACAAGATAACTATCAAGCAGCAAGTAAGGCACACAGATAGGGCATACACCGCCAAAATCACAAACTCTCCTTTTGTCTTATCCGCAGTCGGCTAAAAAGCATAGTCGTATTCTACTCACGAGCCCTAAACAACAATCCGGCTTTAGAAATAAATACATTTTATGTAAGCATATTATATATATAGCTTGTTTAGTTTTGTAGCTAAAGGGCTCCTACAGAAAAACGGATAGTTAAGATACATTGTGTCGAGACTAATAGGGTTCCTGGCTGTACTACTGAACCCTAAAAAGTTCACATTGTTGAGAAAATATCTTGGAAGACATTGAAAACGAAATTAATGGCAAGTTGAGTGTTGACCTTCTTACAAACTACTTAAGTAGTATTAAACTGTCGTATTATTTACTTGTTAATAAATATTTACTTCATAAAATTTATACCATACATCGGAATCCGCGGGGCACGAATACGACCTTGTTAGGGATTGACTACGGCGATCAATAAACAATCGACACTGTTATCGATACTCATATTTATTTGTTTATTGTATTTTATTCATGTCATATTTCAGACCTGAATACTTATATACCTATAGTACTTATATAAACATGTATACTTTATGTTAACGATTAAGTAAATATAATACATATTTATATAAGGTCTTTCAAAATTTGTTCATAGTACGCTAAGGGGGGTTTCTGTATCATATAGGGAGTAAAACCTATATAAAAATTTTTGGACCTTGGGCTTTTTTTAAGTAAAAAAATTTTTTATGTAGGTATTTAAATAAAAAAATAGGTGTTTGATTTTTATAACCTAATCCATTCAGTTTCATAACAGTAACAAAAAAGTCTTCATGACCATTATGATGTAACACGTGTAAGTTGGTAAAAAAAATTAAATTCTTTCTATTCCATACTGATAAAACTGAAATTGTCGTTTTTCACAATTTCTGAAAGAAAGAGATATACGTGTTGGAAGACTTTTTTGTTCCTGGCATGAAACCGAAACGATTAAGAAAAATTTTTGTTTTGCATTTAAAATTAAAAAAAAAATTTTGTAAAAAAAAATACTTTGTTCTTCAAAAGTGATCTATTTCCGATACAGAACCCCCCCTTAGCGTACTATGAACTAATTTTGTAAGACCTATTTTTTTGGACCTTGGCCTTTTTTTATTATGTAAAATATTTTTTTGTCTTTAAATAAAAAAATAGGTGGTTGATTTTTATAGCCTAATCGATTCAGTTTCATAACAGTAACAAAAAAGTCTTCCATATCATTATGATGTAACACGTGTAAGTTGGTAAAAAAAATCAAAGTCTTTCTATTCCATACTAATAAAACTAATATTGTGGTTTGAACAGATTTGTATTGTACCTACAAAGTAAATACAACATTTGTTTATTATATTTTATTTTCTATAGAAATACTCTTAGTTTTAATAATCGATATTATTCCATATTATTCTAAAATAACGATCGATTTTCGATATTTGTGGATACATTGTCCCATCACTAAACAACCTTGAATCATTCGTGCCCCGCGGATTCCGATGTATGTATAACTGACAGACAACGCACAGCTTAAACCGGTAGGTCTAGCTGGAAGCATGAAATTTTGCATAGGTGTTCCATATACAACGTGTCCCAAAACTCAACGTCAAGCGGGAACCAGGGAGTAGGCCAGTTTATGACTACCCAGGGAAAAATAAGAAAAAAAATCGGAGTCATTTGTTTTTTATGACATGAGCATTTTTTGAAAAACGTTGAAAATTTACATCTCGTACAATATTTTTAGGTACTACGACTACAAATTTTCAAATATAATTGTTAATATTTTTTTATTGGTAGCCTAAATAACTCTGCTATTCATCCGTATCCCAAATAAAACCAAAATGCCCATAGGTTTATCACAAAAAAATATTAAGTAAAATTTTTTTCTTCAAATTTTCAAAGATAATTATTTTTAGTTTAATTTGCCACTTCATAGTATAAAAAAATGTACGTACACTACTATGGCAAGTTTTCACAAAAGTTGGCGCGACTAATCAAGATTTCAAAATGATATAATATCTCCCACATCATGCTTTAAAAAAGACTTGGTACTTGCCAACATAAAATAATACCTTACTCACTGAAAATTGCCTTCAGTGCTAGAGTGATGATAGTGTGGAGAGAAGGAGGGACAGTTAGTTTTTCGAATTATTTGAAAAATCACAAGCACAATCTGTATTGTTGGAGTATCGAGAATCCGCATCTTATAAGGGAAGACAAGTCTCAGTATCAATTAAAATTGAACTTGTGGTCTGACATATTAAACGGCAAAGTTATTGGGCCATTTGAATTGCCAAGAAACTTGAATGGTGAAGTTTACCTAGATTTTCTTCAAAATCATCTGTCCGATCTACTAGAAGATGTGCCATTTAACATTTTACGTACAATGTGGTACCAAAATGATGGTTGCCCTGCTCATTATGCCCATCCAGTGCGAGAATATCTGAACCAAGAGTATACAGACCGTTTGATTGGGCGCCTTGGTCCAATTTTATGGCCGCCCCGTTCTCCGGATTTAAATGCGCTGGACATCTTTTACGGGGGTTGCCTGAAAGACAAGGTTAATTCGAAAACCATATCAACAATTGGCGAACTACGTTGAGGAATCTCGGAGGCTGCCCAACAGATCAATTTACGAGGATAGGCACGATTGGTGAAAAGGTAGTTTTTTAAGCGGTGTCGCGCGTGTATTATTGCCGGTGGCAGACGGTTCGAACATTTTATTTAGAGTAAGTAATTATTATTTTTTTAAATCTATCATTCGTTTCATTTAAACTTCTTTTCCTTTGAAAATTGCGGAATGGCATCACTATCTGTTCTTATCTATCTAAATTCTAACATGCACCATGTCTCATAGGCACTGAAGGCAATTTTCACTGAGTAAGGTATTATTTTATGTTGGCAAGTACCATGTCTTTTTTAAAGCATGACGTGGGAGGTATTCATTTTGAAATCTTGATTAGTCGCGCCAAATTTTTTGAAAACTTGCCATAGTAGTGCACGTACATTTTTTTATACTATGAAGTGGCAAATTAAACTAAAAATAATTATCTTTGAAAATTTGAAGAAAAAAATTTCACTTAATATTTCTTTGTGATAAAACTATGGGCATTTTGGTTTTATTTGGGATACTGATCAATAGCAGAGTTATTTAGGCTACCAATAAAAAAATAGTCGTAGTACCTAAAAATGTTGTACGAGATGTAAATTTTCAACGTTTTTCAAAAAATGCTCATATCATAAAAAACAAATGACTCCGATTTTGTTTTCTTATTTTTCCCTGGGTAGTCATAAACTGGCCTACTCCCCGGTCCCGCTTGACGTTGAGTTTTGGGACACGTTGTATATGACTAGCTGTGCCCGCGGCTCCGCCCGCTCTCATATTTGGCTTCTCTGCTATCCTCATAAGCCATTTAGCGTGATAGTAAGTACAACCTATAGTTGATGGGAAGATTCAAGCTATCCGTAGATTTTTTTTATTAAAATCGGTTCAGTGGTTCTCGAGTTATAAGCGAACAGACAGACAGACAGAAAGCAGACGTTGGATTTTATTAAAGGTAAGGAAAAGGATAAGGACGTAGGTGAGCACTAAGAAATGAGTACTACTTGTCCTAGGAAAGTTCAAATCAAATCAAATCAAAATATGTTTATTGCCTTTTAAAATTTTGCAATAGGTACAACTTAACGCCGTAAGCGTTCTCCTCCAGGCAACCTTTGGGTTATCATGAAAGACACGGGATTAAAGTTTGTGTTGAAGTTCGTCATTTTTTATTAAGTTAGAAATATGGAATTTGGTGTTTAGGCTTCTGTTATTAAAAGTCGGTCGTGCGAGGGAGAGAGAGAGAACATATTGCATCGACTCAAATTAAGCATAACCTAGAATGCCGCTAGCGAAGCCGTCGACAAAAAGCTAGCAATAAGATAACTTTAATGCCAGTAATTTGACGCCAACTTACGACTACGGTCGGATAGCGCTGAATAGACTCTACGTCGCGTCGTGGTGCGAATACAAAGCTATTGATATTTATCTAGCACACTTCTGCCACTTCAACTATTACTTGCGAATAATGAATAAGTGGAACAGTTCTATTTGACTTTATTCGCCCCGATTTACTTTGCACTTTTAACTGTTTGTGTAACATTTTCTATTCACCACTAGACAAAGATCAGTACTTCACTTTCTTAATACAAAATGCGAGAAGAATATACGTGTTTATTAGATGTTAGAATACAAGGTATGATTAATTTAATTAATTTCTAAATTCTGGACGTAAAAAAACCAAAACAAAACATTACTCATATTTTATCTTATGAATATGTCTTTATTTAAACTAATGCTAATTAAAAATAGTTATTACACGGATGCATTAGCTGACCGTAATTTTATCTAAGAGTCTGACTACTGTATTTTCCACTAACGAACATGGACAATTGGATAGACTTTGTATCTTTAGATTTTTAATATGACTTTATTAAATTTATTTGTGATAAACTTATACTTCATTTATTTACACGTTTTTTTTTATATTAATTTTGCATATTATGCAACAACAAGAAAATCTAAAATTAATATAAAAATAAACGGAGTTTCCACCACCGGCGCGGCGGCGCGGGTTACCGATGGTCGGGTCCCAAAGAGAGAAACCTCCGAACGATGCGTGCACTGTCGAGCAGGGCTGCCTTCTGGATCTAGCCCTTGACCCAACCACTCAGCGAGAGCCTCTTAAGGTGGTCGTCGAGGCTCTTCGCTATCAGCCCATGCGCTGATACTAACTTATACTAATTATTGTTGTTTTGACCTATACTGCACCAGATACTTATAGGTAATATAAATAGGCAGAGTGGTCAGATTCTTGAGTAGGTATTCATTTTTATGCTGTAAATATTAATGTTCTTGTGAGCGGTAATGGGTTAATTATTGTAAGTTACTATAATACTTATAAAGTACTAACAAAACATTGTCACTAGCGACGTTTGTTTGTCAGTTCTTCTTCTTATTATTGAATTTGAACTGGCAGAATTTTCAACATGTCAAACGTAGGTTACCTACCTATGGATGAAATTATACAATAAACAATTTATTTTATCTAAAAAAAATCGATTATTAGATTTGTAAAATATCTACGACTAATATATATTCCACTGTATATGGGAACCGGATATTTATAACAATGCCAGACCAAACAAACCAGTATCGTGCAAATTGGCAACAATTCAGACAGCACCGAGCATCCTTTCCATCAAATTACAT
This sequence comes from Nematopogon swammerdamellus, assembly GCA_946902875.1. NCBI lineage: Eukaryota > Metazoa > Arthropoda > Insecta > Lepidoptera > Adelidae > Nematopogon > Nematopogon swammerdamellus. The sequence goes on from OX336340.1 coordinate 14,838,149, forward strand.
TATCGCTGTGAATGAACAATGCCAATGTTCTTTGTATTTTAACACTTTCTCCTGGCATAAGAAACAGATTTGTCGGAGGCTATTGAAGATAACGAACAGTTTATTTGGAGGAGATCGTGTAGGTAGAGGTAGTCGGAGCGGAGGCTGCGGGGGAGGGGGTGCGCCCGCGCAGCCAGTCGGGCCGGGACTTTCACTCGAGCTCGTGTGCTGTGCATAGCAACTGGTGCAGTTGAAATGCAGTATACGTACATGTACATACATTAGTACATTTTGGCTAACCGACCGTCCCCACGGGTACGATCTGCTTCATGTGCAGCATAGTTTCTGGTTTTTGCTGTGTTACCATGCTTCCCCCTTTAGTCGTGCCGGTTACACTGAACTCACCGGAAACACGAACTATATTCTCATGGCTGCTTCGATCGACCTGTGCGGTGCGGTGGTTAACAATCCAGACGGGTAAGATACCACCTAGTCAGTTAAGGGAGGGAAAGGACTTTTACGTAGAATCTGAACCACTGCCAGCCTCAACGCTCGGACGGTCACCCATCCAATGTCCGACAGCGCCAGGTGTGTTTAACTTCACAAGATTTAAATCCGATGCTACTGAGCGCGCTACCTAGACTAAAACTACAACATTAGAATACATTAAAATTCTAATTTAACATTAATTAGTACCTTTATACAAAGAAACAAAGCCCCACAAAACGGTAGTAACGCCCCACCGCCGCGCGCCGCCCGGTGACGACGAGACGATGCGACGAATGAAGCGCTGCGCCGCCGCTCCTTGTAAAAGAGTTCAACGCAAATGAACAGGAAACCCCGCTTGTCTTTGCAGTATTATGTTGCTTGCTAGTTCCCATGCTTTCGTAATAGATACCACAGTATTGAAGGAGGATTTTATACCCTCATGTTAATATTATACTCGGATAAAACGTAGTTTATATAAAACATTTAGTGTAATCGATTGCGACTAGGTTGCTAAGAAAATATAGACATAGAATTTTTTTAAATATTATTTTTTTAACCTAATTTCTCATTTCTTAAACAAATAAAGTAAGTTAAGTAAGTTAAGTGCGACTCCCACGTCTCCCAAACACTTTAAAGTAGACATATGTAATATATGCGGTCTACGAGCTAACTTTAATGCTGTCGCCCAACATCTGCAGACAGCAAAACCACATCTTTTGTTTTTAACAGAGACTCAGGTCGCCCAACACACTACAAACCTGGACATCCCTGGATACAGTCTTTTCGAAAGATTTGTAGCCAAGAGTGGTGTATGTGTGTATGGTCGGTCTGACGTTTCTGTTAAACGGCTCACACTTTTCGAAGATCCTCAGTTTCCAGTCGTATGGATCCGCGTCAACCTTCCCCACGTGGTAAGAGTTTACGCGGGTGTATACCGCTCTCCCAACTTAGGCGCCAAGGAAAGTGCCGCACTATTTGAGTATCTCAGCAGCTCGGCCGATAGAGTGCTCTGCCAACTACCTACAGCTGAAATTGTGATGTTGGGAGACTTTAACGCCAAACATGGAGATTGGCTTGGCTCCTGCACCACGGATGCTGCTGGTAAGGATGCATATAACTTGGCCATGGCGCACGGGTTGACACAGCTTGTGTCTGGTATAACTAGAGTCCCTAGGAACCCGTCGCATAGGGCAAACTTGCTGGACCTTGTGTTAACTTCGGAGCCAAAGGGGTACAAGGCTGTTGTGAAAGCCCCACTGGGGAATTCAGATCACTGCCTTGTATCCACAACAGTGCCAACTGCGTACTATGCGGATACACGCGAGAGTAGTACTCGCACTGTCTGGCACTACAAGTCCGCACAATGGGACGACCTCCGCACTTTTTTCGGAGGTTATCCTTGGCAGGAGACATGCTTTCGGTCCGCGGGCCCGTCTCAGAGCGCCGAAGCTGTCGCCGAGGTGATACTACAGGGCATGGAATACTTTATTCCAAGTTCTGTGGTTCCCATCGGTGGCACGCAGAAGCCCTGGTTCAACCGTCAATGCCGCTTGGCTGTCGAGGCGAAGAACCAGGCCTTCAAGCGGTGGCTGTGCGATCGGTCCGTGGAGTCGAGGCGTGCCTATAATGCTTCTGTCAAGTCCAGCAAGCGTGTGCTTGATTTGGCCAAGTTTAAGCACGACCGAGGAGTAAGCCAAAAACTCGCACGCTGTCCTACCGGGAGTCGTGCGTTTTGGTCCCTGGCGAACTCTATCGGTCGTAACTTCTGCCGAGCTGCAACCCCCCCGCTAGAACGTCCTGATGGAACACTCGCTATCCTTGCCAAGGAGAAGGCGAATATATTCGCTCGCCTTTTTGCTTCCAACTCGACCTTAGACGACCAAGGCGCTACCCCTCCGTCGTTACCTCAATGCGATAAATCGATGCGTGAGGTACGATTCCATAACAGGGCGGTCTTTAAAAGTCTACGTCAGTTGGACGCCTCCAAGAGTAGTGGTCCTGACGGCGTTCCTGCGCGTGTGCTTAAGATGTGTGCACTTGAATTGACACCTATCCTCACTCGTCTCTTTAGGCGCTCTTTTTCCTCCGGTATCGTGCCTGCTTGCTGGAGAAAGGCTGCGGTCCAACCAATGCCCAAAAAAGGCAACTCTGCTGACCCCAAAAACTATCGGCCTATTGCGATAACCTCTCTCCTCTGCAAGGTTATGGAGCGGGTTATTAACACCCAGCTTCTGACATATCTGGAAACTTGTAAACTCCTGGATGACAAGCAGTACTGTTTCCGTAAACAGCGATCATCAGGAGATATTCTAGCATATGTCACGCATGTGTGGGCTGAGAGATTAGACAACTTTGGAGAGTCGCTGGCAGTTGCCTTAGACATATCTAAGGCTTTTGATCGCGTTTGGCACCGTGGTCTCCTCAGCAAGCTTCCGGCCTACGGTATTCCCTCATCCCTCTGCAATTGGATCGCCAGCTTCTTGGGGGACCGATCCATATTTGTAACCATTGACGGTGCAAAATCAGTAGATTTCCCAATAAACGCTGGCGTTTCACAGGGCTCGGTGCTGTCGCCTACATTATTCCTGTTATTTATTAACGACCTACTGTGCCTAGGTAACATTCACAGTTATGCAGACGACAGCACCGCCGACGAGGGTTACGCTAAAGACTGGACTGCTAGAGAGGTGCGCATTGATGATGCTCGGCGTCAAACAGTTAACAGAGTTGACGATGTTCTCGTTAAGGTAGCCTCCTGGGGCCGCGAGAACCTTGTTGATTTCAACGTCAGCAAAACTCAAGCATGCGCCTTCTCTACCAAGGCCGACCGGTTTCCCTTCCAAGCTACGTTCCAGGGTACGGCCATACCTAACAATGACAAATTGGACCTCCTGGGCGTGGAATTGACCAAGGATGTGGGTTTTAGGGTTTCATAGAGTCCAAAGCCACACTTGCCTCTAGGAAATTGGGCGTCCTCTACCGCAGCAGACGGTTCTTCTCACCGGCGCAGCTCCTTATGCTATATAAAGCGCAAGTTCGCCCGGTGATGGAGTACTGTAGCCATCTGTGGAGTGGATGCCCTCTTTACTTATTGGCGTCCTTGGACTCTATCCAGCGCCGTGCTATCCGTCTAATTGGTGATCCCAAGCTCACGGAGAGACTTGAATCATTGGGCCACAGGCGAACAATCGGTTCTCTTAGCCTGTTCTATAGGTACTACCATGGACGTTGCTCTGATGAATTGGCTTCTCTCATCCCTCCAGCCCCCATCCGTCTCCGCCACACCCGCCGGACTCGCTCGGAACATCCATATGTTGTTGACACCCAACTACTAAGAACACATCGTTTTTCGAAATCTTTCCTGTGTCGAACGGCGAAAATATGGAACGGTCTTCCGGTGAGTGTGTTCCCCACCACCTATAACCTGGGAATCTTAAAAAGGCGTGTCAATAAATTAGACGACAACCTTTTTGTCCGCCTCATAGCCGGCATGGCGCCTCTCTGAGCGTGGTTTCGCGAGGAATGGTGTTATTGGCTGTGTCTGATCTTCCGTTGAAGTATTGGGCACAGACACCCGCGCCGGCTGCCTATAAAAAAAAAATTATTAATAAGTATTATTTGAAAATAATATATGATGTACAGAAGCTAGAAAAATGGCCAAGTACGGACGTTCTTTATGCCCCGATGATTCCGTATTTTTTTCACATTTTGCACTATATGTCAGAAAGGATAAAAATCTGATTAAATAAATAGTTCTTTTGACAAATTTTCCCATTTCTAAAAAAAAAATGTATACACTACCTGTATGTAGTTACCTACAATGCCGGAATCCCTTTTATTGAACTTAATTAATTAAATACCTCTAAACTCGAATGACTGGTTAGTTAGTGGTTAGTAAAATTCATAAAAAATAACCACTTTCGATGTTTACCTAAATTACATCGGAAACGACCTTGAGTGTCGCTCAGTGGGGTCAGTTTTTCTTGATTATCTTACGCGCCGCGTTGAATTTACAGTTTTACCCACAGAACATAAAAACGAGTAGAAGTTGTTGCGATGACTTCTTCTGTGGTTTTACCGACATTAAGCACTCTTACGTATATATGTACGTACGTAGAGCATCCATCATCTATCTATATAAAAGAGTTTCTGCATCACAGGCATCATCGCATTTCCTAACAAATATTGATCGTGTTAGATATATTTCGTAGATATACTATTTAATTAATTTGTATTAGTAAAAAAGAATATCCATTAGTTTTGGTATAGTTAAATATTGTAGTATTTTTGTTTAAACCATAAATAATGCACCTGTCTACTTACAATGCATGCAAATATTGATTAATTAGATAAAGCTAATTAATTAGATAGACGTCATTATAACAACGAATAATATTGTAAAAATTTTCATTCGTTCATCCTCATATATATAATTCTACTGTACGTGTGTTTGTCACCTAACTCCGCCTAAACGGCTGGACCGATTTTGATGAAATTTTGAGTGTATATTTGAGTGGGTCCCTGGATGGTTTGAAAATACAATTAAACCCGGTATCCACGCGGACGAAGTCGCGGGCACAGCTAGTTATAATATAAAAAGAAACATTTCAATTGCTAATGTATTCTTTTATGGATTAATTAATATAATTCCATTTATATTTCTAAATGTATTATGCATACTTTACCGATTCTAGGTAGGTATATTTAATTTATAATATTTGATAACACTTAATTAATACTAATTGCTTTGATTTAATTGCCCCTAAATACTCGCATGTTTCGATATGTTTGTGTGCCAACATTAGTCGCTGAGACAATGTCTAAATAAAAAACCGGCCAAGTGCGTGTCGGGCCACGCGCAGTGTAGGGTTCCGTAGTTGCGAAACCCTATCAAAATAAATTATTTGATTATTTGTATAATTTTGTAGGGGAAAAAAAGGAATGTCAATTTGAAAAAGATCTTCAACAGTGAAATGATGGCTGTCGTCCGTACATTTTATAAGTTGGTCGACTATTACTTGTCAACCTGTACAGCCTACTTAGCTGTGATAGTTTTTCTTTTAATTTCGATATATATACTACTGCTGTGAATTTTGTTACATATCTAATAACAACCGTTTAGCTGGCAGGGGATGGGGACATTTGACTCTAACAAAAATTAGCACTTAAAAGCTTAATAATTCGCAAACGGATCCCTAAATCGAAAAATGCTTTTCACAAACCCGCAATATTTCTAAAGACCTATCCAACGATTCCGCACGATGGGGTAGACGTGAAAAAAAATCATCCCCACTTTACGTGTAGGGGAGGTACCCTAAAAAAATTCTTTAAAAAATTTTAGTTACCACTTTGTCGGCGTTATTAATATGTATACCCATACCAACTTACAACTTTCTAGTACTTAGGGTCTCTGAGCTAAGCCGCGGACAGACGGACGGACATGGCGAAACTATAAGGATTCCTTGTTGACTACGGAACCCTAATAAAAATCAACACATGTTGTTGAACTTATATTTTGTAGCATTTATTACTAAATTCTTCAACAACGCACTCGTACAATTTAGATTAGGTGATAAAATCAAAGAAGCAAGTTTGTTTAATTTAAATTAACTGCAAACTATGTTATCAATACAATATCTACCTAATATATTATGATAAATATACTACATATGAGTTTAGATGTAATGTATATGATGCATGCTTGACTGAATATACCGTAATAAATATAATTAATATACCTAGATATGATTATATAGGGTGACTGGTAATTCGATCTATTCCTTGAAAGGGGTTATACTAGAGGTTATTTGGAACAAATTAAGTCCTATCAACTGGGGTTCGGAAATGAGCGGATTCCGAGATATCAGGGATTTAAGATTTTTTTTAAATTTATGACTTGTAATCGAAAAAAAAGTTTTAAAAAATCTATCCTTATTTTTGGGCACTCCATTGATATTTTTCTGAAAGCTGGTAAGCTACCAATCATTTAAAAAAAAATATCGGCCCAACATTCTCAAAATATCAGAAATAAAAGGTCTTAAATGAATTTTAATTTTAATTTTTATGTAAATTTGTATTAAAAAAATTTTTTTTTTTATTTAAAAAACCCAGTTGAATTGGGTTAAATGTTGTTCCAAATATCCTCTAGTATTACCCCTTTCAAGGAATAGATCGAATTATCAGTCATACAGGATAGAGCGAAGCGCAGCAGACGCGGGAGAGAGGATTATATACGAGTATGTGCCCACCACACAGTACCCACAGCCACAGTGTCGGTCGGTGCCCGCAGGCAGCACGGAGAAAGTCTCAACGATCCGAATCTTCCAGGTCAGCAGATGTCGGCCTGACCAAAATAATGCGCGGAGCTCTACTCAAACTGGTTAACTAATTCATTACCCGCTCAACTCCGCAAGCCCCGGTTGCATCCGCCCGTTAGTTAGTTTTGATCGAAAAAAAAGATGTACAAAAAGCAAACTGCAAGACTTATGAACCGAACATTAAGTTCATGGGTAGGTCTGTAGGTTATATGAGATAAGGTCAATTTTAATTACATCTATGTTTTACGTTCATGTTAAATGTTTATAGACCATAAAATAAATCATTTACTAAACTACATTACTACACTACTACATTTACTTAACTTTCAGTAACATTTTTTTTTTCGAACAGAACATAAAAAATGCATTGGAAAAGTATGACAAAATATTGCACCCAACATTAGTTCTAGTCCAGTAAAACCATAACAAATCATGTTTTTATGGAACTTGACCCTATCAACCTTCGTTCAGTGCGATGGTATCAATCCGGACGGGGTTCAAACGTAGTGAGAAAAGCGAAGATACCCACACTACACTACATATACCATGAAGCAACCAAGCGACTCAGCAATGTGTAGAGGTACAAATGAGGTGCTTTCGAAGAACCCATTTATTCGCAAAAAAAAAACTATGCTAACCGGTACAGTTATTTGATTGAGAAAACATAAATCGTTCGTTCATAAGAATGTGGGCTGGTTGTGTGTGCTGTATGTGAGACGGCGGCGCGTCCCGCCGGTGTGCCCCGGTCCCCTTTCATTGAATACCGGTAAAGTGCTTTGTGCCGGAGCACACTTACGATTCATCGGTCGCACGTCTCGCCGTGTTGAGTTCATCGTGACACTTAACACTGATCTTGTCTATATTGTTGTATTGACACTTTCTGTAAAACTATTAATAATATTTCTTAATTAATTAATTAATTATTTTTTAATAAATTTTAGTTAGTAGATAATATGATATTTAAAAAATGATGATGATATTTAAAAATAATTTAGGTTTAATTTCTAAGACGTATTAGTTACAAAACATACTTTAAGCCATCGTTTAAAATCACAAGTTTATCGTTTTATTTCGCTGAGAACTAAATAAGTAGGTACATAATAATGAAGGACAACTAAGTATGTAGGTCCAAATGTAAGTAAATTAAAATTAAAATGTCATTGCTCGCCCGGATTAGTACCACCTAACTGAACATAGATCGGTCGAAACATTCTACTTTCGACTTCCTATGGTAGAGTAGAATTGACTTTTCAACAAAACCTACACTACTTAACGACTTTTCTTCATTCCGTGATGCACGTACTCACGTGTCGGCATGTATATGAATGTGGCTATTGTAACATCCACAATGTTATCATTAGGTTGTTGAAGGTATTGTCGAGTAGTAGAGGAAAGGTCGGCAGCGGTGGCGGCGCGGGGGCGGCGGCGGCGGGTCAACCGTCGTGGTCTAATAACCTGATCTCCTTACTTGATGCTTATTATGGTCATGACTGCAAGTGTGTATACAATATGTTACTTTATTAATTACAGAATAAAATGTATTAGCTCCTATTTCTATACTTCCGCATCGAGGAATAGTGAAACGGTACGTTTAAGATTTAGGTACCTATAAGATGGTTTTGGCGTGCACCACTTTCTTTCTCATTTCGAGTTTTACACCTAAGTGCCATTCTGCCATGAACACTATAGTTGCGAGTTGCGACGTGATTCGTGTTCTCTGTAATAGGTGGTAGGGAAAAACTTGCCCGCACTGAACAATGGTCAGATGAAACGGCTTTGAAAATAAATAGTTTATATCGCCGAGAATGAATGACAATTCTCGATTATATTTATATCTATTGTTCACAGAGTTTAAACAGAACGATTATAGGGAAGCGGCATTGCACCTAATAGTCGCGGGGCTCGTTGTGCCTGTGCAAGTATACGTTTATAAATTATTGTTTATAAACATTGTTTCTATAAGCTGAGTACCAAGTATATATTTATGGAATACACGACAGAATAGGCCATTGTGAACCCGGCTCGCATGCAGGTCTTGTGAATATCATTGTGTCGTATAGTATCACACAAAGTTCACTGCCACTTTTTATTTTTTTTATGGAAAATGACAAGGTTGGCTACATCACCCACAACATCCGTGATGTCATAACGTGATAACCCGTGATCACCGGGTGAACTAGGTGCCATGTCAGTGCTTCCCTTCATTTCATGTCGGCTACATTGAACTGGACTGAAAAAACGAACCTTCCGAGCGACGACGATGTTCTAAAAGCATTCTGGTAAAATATGCATCTTGCATGACAAATAAAAATTGTCTAATATTTTCCTAAATCAAAATAGGATTGATAAGACTGTCTTGCTAGCAAAACTATTTTCATTAAAATAATCCAACTTTTTTGTGTATGCACCCTCTTGAACTGAAATCCGGATGCCTTGACGATAAAACGGTGCACTGGAATAATGACTAGATTTGGTCTTTTGAGACTTCTAATGATCTGGAGGGCAAAGAAAGTCTCTATAGACCTTTCTTCTCTTCCTTTCATATTATACATTTTTATAGAATTAATTTTCAGCACTACTCACGATTCAGCCAAGTTTTGTGCGAAGTTCGTTACTGGTTGCTTTCACAATGCACATTCACGAAATTGTCGCACAATGGAGCAGAATTTCCACACACGATCTTAAACGCTCAATCCTCACATTAACCTTCCTCAACGTCTTACTGACGATCGGTTTCGAAAATACTTGTTTGGGTGAACTTTACGTAAGAACTCGTTTGGATAAGCTATGCTCGCAGAAGCAACGCTACGCGAGCGCACTTTTCTGTAGCTGTTCAGTTACTGAGCGAGCCGAGCGAAGCGCACGCTACTAGTGAAACTCTGGCTAGAGAGAAACGAGTTTCCCACTTCGCGGCGGCTTCGTCGTCGCCACTCCTGCGCACCGACACCACCACGCCACCACGCCACCATCGCATCAGGGCGTCGGCGTCGGCTCAACAACCACTATAGCTCGAAAGTATTGACATATCACCAGGTTAAGTTCCAGATTTCAAAATTCCGCTTAAACACACAGTTGACTACAAATATGGAATTAACTATGCGCATGTAACAATTTGGTGTTGAATCGAAACGTTTCTATAAGTAGTTAAAATTTCATGTGTCCATCGCCAGCCAACACATGACGACCTGACAGTTAAAATTACTTTAAGAGTCTTGAACTTATAGTAACTTCCGGATGCGGATTTGGGTGCCAGTTCCTGGATCATCACTTCGCGTGATCTGAGTATCAGTTGCTGGATCATGGCATTTGGTAGATACGAGTAACTATTAACCATTCAATTTCCTACATGGAGTCGACGGACATATTCTAGCCTGTTCCCGGCTCGTTCAAATCAGATTTAACCTAGCCATTGATGTGCTTAGTACTAAATACGATGCAAGGATACATTATTGACACACCAATGGTGATCCCCCTGCTGTCAGCAGTTCAGCCGATGTCGTCTCAGTCGTAACCAAAGCACACACGATAACAGGAAACGAGCGCGGAAGACGTTGCCAAAGTTTTTGTGCATTGTTTAGTTTGGTTTTTGCAAGACTGTTGTATCGCAGGTGACACGACTCAGATACGAAATACAAAAGAATCGGAAGACGCGTGTGTCTCGCTGAGTGTTTAGTTACTACATGTTTGCTTACTTACTCGATGTAGGTAAGGCAGAGATGAAATATTGGTGCAAATGTGTGTACCGATGAACATTGAAACCTTGGGCACGTTTTTATGGGCCAATTTTATTATTACAAAATAACTTTTTCTTTGTGAATGAAGTATAGATCTGTCGAAGTAGTACACAGGCATGCCGCCCATCCAAACCAAAAAACTTCTTTGTTAAGTCAATTTTTTTTTTAAACTACAATATTCATTATTCATAGTTTGCACACTAACTAGGCATGTAATGGTACAACCGCCTAGAAATTTTCTACGCTCGTTCCAGTATTGAAACCTTGAACAAATCAAAGATTATGATCAAATCTGAACCCCCCCCCCCCCCCCCCCCAAACCCTCTCAACCAAAATCCCGGGGACGCCCGTGAATTATTACAATTTTAAGTTGAATGGGGAAAGAGAAGCAATCGTAAGTTGATCAAGGCCAATTAAAAAGTTACGTTAGTCCTTTGACACCTTTCGATGAAGTCTACCATTTTATGCAAAAAGCAAAGTTAAACCGGAACCGGTGATCGAACTTGCGCAACAATGAAAGGGGCTTTCACAGCCCACAGACAATGCTATGTATGCACTTACATATTGCAATGCGGAAGTGGAGACAAATCTTCGAATTCTGATACAATGATCTATGTAATGTGCCGCTTCAAGACGCGATAGGTACCTATTATTATTAGATATAATTACCTTTTGCTCACGGCTTCGCTCGCGGTATACTCGGTTTTGTTTTATGGATAGCGCAACATGTGGCATCGTTTCACCTACAAGTAGGTGTCTAACGATGCCCATGAACATTCTGTGATTCCGTCCATCCATACTATACTTTATTTGATACTGCCCTAAAGCTATTTAGCGTGATGGTATAATATAGCCTGTGGTGAGCCTCAAGAACTACTCTTCCTATTGGTGCAAACCGCATCAGTTCCAGAGTTTACCTCAAACATACATACAGACAGACGTTCCCTTTTTTATGAAGTAGAGAGTAGAGAAGAAGATTGCATTGACTTATCGACGCCTAGGTTTTCTTTTTTTTTTAACATGACTCGGAATACAGACATGCATCAGGTACCTGCGATGTTAGCCCATAACACCTTGGTGAATTAGGTGCCATGTCAGTGCCGTGTCCTTTCCTATGAACATGCCGGGTTCACAGAACTGGATAATAAATACCAACAATTCTCGCTTCCACCAACCTTCATACAGTGAGGTGGTATCAATCCGGACAGGTTGAACCCTACCACCTAGTAAGGTAAGACTCTTACCGTAAGAGGCCTACAGGTAAGCAGCCTCAACGGTCGGACGGTCACCCATCTGAGTACCAACTGCGCCCGGGTGTGTTTAACTTCGGCGATCGAACGTCCATGCAGTGCACCACCGAGCTACCGAGGCTAATTGAAATATTAATAATATTATAAGGTGTCTGTTGGTGAGAGCAGTGGACTGTATGAATTATATTTTAGAAATGTGAAAAGAAAATCAAGCTGATGTACGATGCAGACACTGAAAAATAATACGCCGGAAAAAGGAAGGATTGGAAAGGACTCACAGCACAGCAGTAAGCTCTTTGTGTCGTCTTCTGGAGGCGCCTCCTGTTCTTCAATGCTGGATGCTTAAGTAGAAATGGCCAGGCACGCGACACGGTCGTTGTGCAATTATTTTCTTTTGTATAAACAGCACGGCTGAAGACTCCTTGAGAACATTTTTTTTGAAGAAGCGCAATATTTGATGGCATTTGTTTTTTCAAGTTGTTCACGCAGGCGCGCTGGTCGCTCCTTCATTTGGAGCTTGGAGCGATATCTTGTGCAGTGATCCCGAGGTAAATTTGAAAAAGGAACGACTGATGGATAGGATGTTTTAAAGGATTGGCGTAAAATCCAACAAACCCGCCACCGAAATCAGCATGATTTCTCTAAGGTACAATTGAAGAGAACACATTAAAAAAAAATAATGAAAAGTTAAGAAAAAATTAATAATAAATGAACAAATCGACATACACTTCTATGTATATATAAAAAAAATAAACATAAATATCTTAATGAGAATAAGGGAGCGGGCACAGTTTGTTGACTGGCCGCTGAAGAAAACCTTTTTGTGTCCGGAGGGTGACCACGCGGACTACAGAGTCAGTAGAGCTCGGGTGAATTTCATGAACTCTACCTCGAGGCCAATGCAACGTTGGTTGCTGGTCAGATTTGATCAGTACTAAATCTCCAACTTTGATATTAGGAGGAGAAGAGAACCATTTGGCTCTTTGTTGAAGAGTGTGTAAATATTCTTTAGACCATCTATTCCAAAAATGTAAAGAGCATTTTTGTACGAATTGCCAACGTTTTAACAGTGTTCCCGAGTAAGAATCCTCGCCATATTCAGGAACAGCTAGGAGTGGTTGTCCTACCAAGAAATGACCACTCGTCAAGATATCAAACTCGTTATCACTGTCTGACAAAGGAATTAGAGGCCGACTATTTAGCACTGCTTCGATTCTACAAAAGAGTGTTGTGAGTTCCTCGAATGTTAAGGCTTTATCGCCTACCGCGCGTAGAGCGTGCCTTTTAGCAGATTTTATGCCTGCCTCCCACAGGCCTCCCATACTTGCAGCATTTGGAGGATTGAATTTCCAATTGATGTTACGCGATGCACATCCGTCAGAGATCAGGTCCTGCTGCTCTTTTGAGAGGAGGAATTTTGAAACTTCTTTCAAGTGCTTATAAGACGCGACAAAATTCGTGCCGCGATCAGAATATAAGCATGAGCACAGTCCGCGACGGGCGACAAATCTGTCTAAAGTACTAAGAAAACAGTCCGCTGAAAGCGATGAGAGGACCTCCAAGTGTACGGCCTTGGTTGAAAAGCAGATAAATAGGCACAAGTACGCCTTTTCGATTTTAGCATTTCGCCTGAGACTTTCCTTTATGTAAAACGGCCCGCCAAGATCACAACCGACGTGATCGAACACTTTTCCAGGTTTTACTCTGGCTGAAGGTAGCTGTGCCATAATTGGTTGTACAGACGAGGGAGTGCATTTGAAGCAAGTTATGCACTTTGATAGAAGCGACCGTATCAGGCTGCGAGCGCTAACAATCCAGTATTGTCGACTTAAAATATTTTGCAAAGCACGGGGCCCTACGTGTAGGTGTTGCTTATGGAAGCACTGAACGAGCAACATAGTAAAGTGGCACTTTTTTGGTAGAAGTAATGGGTGCTTTGCACCAAAAGGCAGTTCTGACTGGGAAATCCTGCCCCCCACCCTGAGAAACCCGTGAGGGTCGAGAAAGGGTGTGAGTTTGCGCAGCGTAGGTATATACGTTTTCCCAGCTTCGAGTGATGAAATTTCATCAGAGAAATAAATTAGCTGAATTATTTTTATGAGGCGCTCGCGAGCTTCATTCAGCTCCAGAGTCGTCAGTGGGCCTCGAGATCTATCAGCAGCGTGACTAGCGCGGGAGTTCTTATAGAATCGACAGCACCACGCAATGACACGTAGCAGTTTGGTAAACGAAGAAAATTTATTGATAGTAGACATTTCGAATTCAATTAGTTCGTCAATAACTTTCAGGCTTGTCAAATTAAATGTGTCTACGTTCACCTTCAGTTCAGGAATTTCATCTGAATCTTTTAGGTAAAATGTCGAGATAGGCCACGAGCTGCTGACTTTTTGAAGCCAGTTGGGTCCAGCTAGCCACTCGGGTGCGATGACGACCAGCTTTTCAGGCAGCGCGCCCCGAGAGCACACGTCAGCCGCGTTGTCCTCACTGCGGACGTGTGCCCAGCACTGCGGCGGGACCTGCTCAATTATCTGAGATACGCGATTTGCTACAAACGTGTGTAATTTATACGGCGCCGTCTGTAGCCACGACAAAACAACACTCGAATCACTGAGCGCCGTTATGTTTGAGAACCTTAAATTGTCAAATGTCTCCACGACATACTTAATAAGTTTTGTGAGAAGCAGCGCGCCCATTAATTCCAATCGCGGAATTGAGATGGGCTTTAATGGTGCTACCTTTGATTTTGAGATTAATAAGCGCACCTTTAGTTCGCCGGCTGGGTTGACACTGCGGACGTATAGGCTTGCAGCATAGCCTCGCGATGACGCATCGCAAAAGCCGATGAGCTCGCAGTCTACAAAATCAGAGATCAAGACGTGCCGCTCGATGCGCAAGTCCGATAGTCGCGGCAGGTCAGAGATGAACTTCATCCATTTATCGCGAAGTTCGCTAGGCAAGGGAACGTCCCAGCCCAGTCCTAATTTCCATAAATCTTGCATAATGCATTTCGCGAGAAAGACGCACGGCGTCAGAAAACCGACCGGGTCATAAATGCTGGCTAAGATACGCAACACTGAGCGTTTAGTGACGACTGCATCAATTAATTCAGTTGAAAATGTGAAACAGTCATCACTGAGTCGCCATTGAAGGCCTAAAACCTTTTTTGACGGAACATTATTTTCATCTTCGAAAGTTTTTATTTTTTCATGTAAATCAGTCGGAATATTCGCTAACACCTCGGCGCTGTTACTCGACCACTTCCGCAATTCGAAGCATGCACATTTTAATAAAGCGCTGAGTTCTTTCTGTAACTCGCACGCTTCCTGCACAGTTCGCACGGACCACAGGAAGTCGTCGACATAAAAAGCCTTAAGCAAGATAGCGGCGGCGCGCGGGAAACGTTCTCGCTCGTCACACGCCAACTGCCGGAGTGCGCGTATGGCGATGTATGGTGCGCTGCGCAGGCCGTAAGTGTTAGTCTTTAGTTCGTAGATTTTGATCGGCTCGTCGGGAGAGTGGCGCCACAGAATGTGCCGTTAGACAAATGTCAAATAATCTGAAGTTAGTTATTATCGTTGAAATATCCGACTGTAGCTTATGTCCGGTTAACAGAGTATCATTCAGCGACACACCGCTAGTCGTTTTCGCCGAACCGTTAAACACAACACGAACCGGCGTGGTGCTGCTGGATGTTCGTACGACACAATGGTGAGGAATTATGTATTTACTAGGCTGAGAACCTTGATAAACCTCCATATGGTCGAGAGATTCATACTCATCCATAAATTCAACATAAGCAGCGCGCAATTCCGGCGCACAAGCTAACCGTCTTTCGAGATGCTGAAAGCATCGAGTCGCGAGATCGAGTGAGTTCCCGAGCTGCAGGTCGCACTCGGGAGAGAGTAGGAGTGGAGACGTGTACCTGCCGCTCTCGTCACGGCGGTGCTTCTCAATGAACATTTTTTCAGCGATCTCTTCGAGTGGATCGGGAGGGACTGCGCACGGCGCATTATCTATTTCCCAAAACCGCTTCAGATAGATGTCTGTGTTTTCCTCGCTTGTGTACGATACTAACGAAAGAGACGGACTGATATTTTCATATAGATTTTTATCGATTGGGAATTTTCCAGTCACCACATACCCAAAAATGCTTCGAAGAGCTGGCGGGACGGACGGATCTAATTCTAATTTCTTTCCGTCGAAAATGTACGGGAATACGTCACCAGCGAGTAGAATATCTATACTTGACCGACGATAAAAATGTGGGTCCGCGAGATTTAAGTGATGATACTCACCAAGAACGTCTTGTGAGATTTTTACAGTAGGCAGATCAGTTGTTATTTTAGATAACACAACGGTATCGACTTTCAGTGTCGGTCCGTCAGATTGACGAGGTTTAATATTGCAGCGCGTCAAACCATGATTTTTCACTGTTTCGTTGCCTAAACCGGAAATCGTGAACGGGCACTTTTCGCGCGCGAGGCCCAAGCGCTGAGCGCAGTCAACTGTAATGAAACTCGTCATTGCTCCGGAATCGATAACGACACGACACGGCTGAAAGTTGCCGGCCGAATCTTCGACATGCACCAAGGCAGTCCCCAACAGCACGGTGTAGATATTGGACTGACCCGACGACGAGTGACAAGCTACGCGTGCTCCGCTAGCCGAGAGGGAAGCGGGCGGCGGCGGCGGAGGCGGCGGCGGCGGCGGCGCCGGGCGTGCGTGAGGCGGCGCGTAGGGCGCCAGCTGCGTAGGTACTTCGCGATCAAGATGCAACAAAATGTGGTGTGGTTGGTCACACAAGAGGCAACTGAATTTACTGGTACACGAATTATTGGAGCCGTGAGACTTCAAGCAATTTTTACACAGTTTCAGATTTCGAACATGTGACAGTCTCTCAACCGGTGTCAGTTTTCTAAATTCAAAACATCGATAAATCATGTGATTTTCCTTATCACAGTAAACGCAATGCATTTTCACAACCGAATCTTTACTTGAGGTTGCCGCCAACGTGACATTATTGCCGCGAGCACTGCGGGCTTTAGTTTGGTTTTGTTTTGAATATTGTGCATTTGAATGCGATAGATCGCTTCCCGTATTGGACGACGACGATGCATGCTCGAGAATTTTGACTTGGTTCTGCACAAAGGCGACAAGATTCGAAAACGTAGGTATGGTCGCCTGGTCGAGACTCTGCTCGAACTGCTTGCGGGTAAAGCGGTCAAGGTTACGTAGCGCTATATGACACAATATGTTTCCTGATAAATCTTTGAGGTTTAGCGTTTCAATAGCTTTAGTCGAATACTCGAAAGTTTCCAGAAATGTTTCAAGATTGCCACTAGACTCCTTTTGTAGGGGCGTGAAATTTAACATTTTATCTAGGTACCTGCCTAGTAGTGTTCGGTCATCTTTGTATTTATGAAGCAACGCCTTCCACACTATCTGGTAGTTGTCTGAGGTGAGAGGGAGACTCTTCACAATGTTCAAGGCAGGGCCGGTAGTGCACGAGATCAAGTAATGAAACTTATCAATTGGATCTATGTTAACTTTATTGTGCACTAACGAACAAAACGTTTCATAAAATGTGTTAAAATTCTCAATTTGGCCATCAAATTGAAAGAGTGAGATTTTAGGCAATCGAGGACCGACCGCAGGCGCGGCGGAGTTCACGGAACCCTGCGCGTATGACGACGGGTGCGCGGCGGCGGACGCATGCGCGGCCGCGTCACGCTCGCGCTCGCGAGCGAGCAGTCTCGTTGCAGTTACTTTTACGGGAAAGTACAGATCATCAAACCGATCTAAATCCTGAACCCTGGGCACAGATTTCGGATTTATTTTGGACTCAATGTCGATCATGTCATACACGACCTTTTCAAACCGATCTCTGACGGCAGAAAGTTCAGAATATCGAACCATAAATAACTCATCGTGGTCCGGATCGCTTCCTACATTTTTGGAATGATCGTAGATGGTCTGAAGTTGGGAGAATAATCGTTCCCTTATTAGAGTTAATTTATTTAACTCCGCCATTGACACTTCGGTGACGGAAGAGTTATCTTTACTAATTTTTATTGACAAATCATTGGCAAACTTCGATTGGCAAAGACCTCGAAGGCAAGAAATAAATTAAATAAGTAAAAATAATAATTATTGACAAAGTGCAATAAAACAGCACGGCTGAGTTAATGCATAATGAGTGAAAATTATGATTGAAACAAGTCAGAGAAAATGCAAATACGACAGCACGGCTGAAGTAATGCTAAACCATATTTACACGGTAAATAGGTACTTATGATAATATGTTCATTTATTAGGTTCGAAGTGACCAAAAATTGTTGGTGAGAGCAGTGGACTGTATGAATTATATTTTAGAAATGTGAAAAGAAAATCAAGCTGATGTACGATGCAGACACTGAAAAATAATACGCCGGAAAAAGGAAGGATTGGAAAGGACTCACAGCACAGCAGTAAGCTCTTTGTGTCGTCTTCTGGAGGCGCCTCCTGTTCTTCAATGCTGGATGCTTAAGTAGAAATGGCCAGGCACGCGACACGGTCGTTGTGCAATTATTTTCTTTTGTATAAACAGCACGGCTGAAGACTCCTTGAGAACATTTTTTTTGAAGAAGCGCAATATTTGATGGCATTTGTTTTTTCAAGTTGTTCACGCAGGCGCGCTGGTCGCTCCTTCATTTGGAGCTTGGAGCGATATCTTGTGCAGTGATCCCGAGGTAAATTTGAAAAAGGAACGACTGATGGATAGGATGTTTTAAAGGATTGGCGTAAAATCCAACAGTGTCGGTAATAAAAGACACTGAAATATTATAATATATTAAGTTAATCTAATGGTCTGTGCATACTTGATGCATACGTATCCAAGAACACAAAGATAAACTATTTCTTCCAGTTTCATTGCCGTTCAAGGCGTCGTCGAACGCGACGACGACGACCGGGGGCGGCGGCGGCGGCGCGCCGCGGCGCGCCGCGGCGCGGCGTGGAGGCGTCGTCCGCAATGCAATGAGAGTTCGCTCCACATTTTAGGAGGTAGAACTTGTTTAATTATTATTAAACGTGAAGTGGTGGAAACAAATAAATAGTCAAATTTAATGCGCTAGATATCTAGAATTTAGATTTATTATAGGGAATAATATTTATCACCTACCTGTTTGTTCCGCTAAACTACGATAAAATACTTTTTCTTTTTTATAAATCAACTTTAATATATTTACAAGGAAATATTTCTATTGATTCTATAATAATGTGTTTGTATGCAAAATCGCATGAACATTAACCTCAACGATTGTTTGCTAATGAATGATATATTTAATTTTGAGGAAGACAGAACATATGGACCTCCAGTTGGCTAAATACGTACCAACTACATTAGAACTTGCACCTACGTGTCTAGATTTACGTTTAGTGTTCTTACTGCTGCTGCGTAGCGAGCGTGCGTATGTTCCGGTATTCCTAAAACAAATTTATGACAGAAAAAAATAGGAATACATAGTAAAAAAAAAAAATCGGTATGGGCTCCGTGCCGTACATGACCCTATTACTAAGCCTACGCCGTCTGTCCGTCCAGGGCTGTACCTTTTGAACCCTAAGAAATAATAAAAACAACTTTATTACGTTGTACTTTTCCGTACGGGCACGGAAACCCAAAAATAAAAAAAATAAAAGGGTTCCCCATACAATAAACGTGATTTTTAAACGTGTTTTGTTTATTTCTGCTTTATCGTAAAACTTTAATTAATAAATACAAGGTTCAAACTTGGTGTAATAGTAGAGCAAACTCTGAATTACATACACACCGCACGCCGTATCCCGAAAATCGGGGTAAGCGGAGTAATCGGTATTGTGCTACAAGTATTCTGGTAAATTACAGTACAACACCGACCACCACTCTGAATTAAAACATCAAATAACAAAAACCGCCCAATTACCTGGTGGTACGGTACGGAACCCTCGGTGAGCGAGTCCGACTCGCACTTGACCGGTTTTTTTTAAGTCGGTTATAAATTATATGAATATGATTCTCACATTATGTTGCTGTTGAATCAGCTCGTCTCTGGAACCAACTCCCTGTCACTCTCCGTACTCCCGTTTCCCACAACATTGTCAAACCCCGTTTGAGGGAACATATTAATTAGGTTTTCAAACTCGTAATGTCTCCATGGGTGTTATCGTTTGTAGAAACTGCATTATGTACTTATGTATAAATTTGTTTTACGAGTATGTACCTTTGAATCTGTACGTAAGTATTCTGTGCTGTAAGCATGCATGTATGTAATGAATGTGATTATTTTTTATTGTTTCTTTTATGTCTTCTTAATTTTTCACACTACCCATCTATCTATCAACCTTACTCACAATCCCAGGCATGGCTGGTAGAGAATTCCTCTAGGCTTTACATTCGCTTTTGTCACTTTGTGCAATAAAGTATATTTTCATTTCATTTCCATTACATTTATTTTTAAATGGAAATACTTTTTTTTTAATCTGTTGTTTAATTAAATAATTACCCTTATTTTTAGCCTGACCTGCAAACTGCGAAATATTAGCCTTCGTTGTGTCATGCATGAATCATGCATGATGTATCTCTTGCATCCGTAACTACGATCTGCTAACTTTCATATCATTGATATTGAAATGTTTATAAACGTTGTTAATTTTACGCGGCCTTTCTCGTACTTATGTATTTATGTAATATCTGAGTCATATCAATTCGCAGAAAGATTCAATTAATATTTAAGTATCAATCCAGTTATATTATTACTGGACTTCTGGGAAGCAATGGGCATGCTCTTCAGTGCATAAACATTTTCCTACGTAATGTAAAACCAATTTTCAAATAAGGAAAGTGTCGTTATTGTTGTTCATTATTTACTAGCTTTTGTCCGCGGCTTCGCTCGCGGTGGACTTGGTTTAATAGGAAACCCGATGTAAACACCATAATATGATAATAAACTATCGCTTCTCTTATATTCTCTCTCTCTTTCTCTCTCTCTCCCATCCATACTATACTTTCTTTGATACAGCTTCATTTGATATAGCCCTATGGCTATTTAGAGTGATGGTATATAGCCTATAGCGAGCCTCAAGAACTACTCTTTCCATTGGTGCAAACCGCATCAAAATCTGTTTAGTGGTTCCGGAGTTTACCTCAAACATACGTATAAACAAACGTTCCCTTTTATAAGAAGTAGAAATTGATCATTCATATTTATTAATTTTCGTTTATTTTTATTTATTCATCTTCAGCTGTCAGCCTCGATAGCTCAGTGGTGCAGACAGTCAACTGTCGCTATTGAATGTTAAGCAACGCTGGGTGCGGTCAGTACTTGGATGGGTGACCGCTGACCGTTGGAGGCTGACCGAGGTTCGGATTCCTCGTAAAACTGTAGGTCCCTTCCCTCCTAATCTTACTTGGTGGTAGGGTTTAACCCGCCCGGGTTCGTACCACCGCACTGAATGAAACGTCGGTCAAAACGGCTATGTAAATAGTTTGTGTTTTCCGACCAGTTCAGTGTAGCCGGCACGATCAAAGGGTGAAGCACTGACATGGCACCTAGTTCACCCGGTGTTATGGGCTGACATCACGGACGTTGTAGGTGATGTAGACAACCGTGTCAGTTTCCACAAAAAAAAAAAAAAGCTACAAACAAGAGAAAAAAAAACCAAATTTTAATTAAATGGGGAGCGTGTGTGTTATTGTGTTGGGAATTGGGATGTGTGCGTGTGTATGAGGGTTTGTGTATGCGAGCTGTAGTCTATTTGTGCATATGTATGTGAGGGTATGTGTGTGTGTGTGTGTATTTGTATAAATTAGTTAGTTAATACTTTAGTTAATTTGTTTCAGTACCTAAGCAGTTAGCAATAATATGGCAGTAAGACTGCACTCGAATTTGTCACAATTTGTTATTTCCGGTTCGATTACACGAAGCACGAAGAAGAACCGGCAAGAAACTTCGCAGGGTAATGATGTGACGGAGGCTCTTGTTTTCGTGAAAATTGCTAATATTTTTCGACTGTACATGGAAATGTTACACCTCTAAACGAACCACATTTTTAATACGCAAGTATTTCAAAGTTATTTGAACCGGTTAAGTACTATTATTTTTCACTAGTTATCGAACTGCCTGAACTTTCGAGAACTTGATGGGAAAACTAATCGGAAATCACAGAAAATCATGAATGCTTAGTTATACCGCGCGTATAAAGACTTGCGTTTGACTAGGGCAATCCCTAGGTCATTTGGAGTAAAAAAAAATTGATAGCTTTTTTGTCATTTTTTTTTTATACAAAAGTCAAAAAAGGTCTAAACGTGGAGATATACCTGTGGAACCATATCCATTGCTTTTCAGTTTGCTTTTTTTTAACCTAACAAAGTTGTCTACATCAGTTCATCAAGATGTCAATACTCCTTGTTTCTCTCAAAGCTAGGTGCTGCTATGCCAGTGCTTCTTATTGTTCGTTCCAACGGGTATCGAAACCATGCTTATTGAAAATGAGGCAAGGCTTTACCGCTGGACCGTTTCCGCAGGCTGTGGGCCCCTTTGCACCTCCACGTGAGTGAGCACTCGTGTAAAAATGTTTAAGGTTCAGCTATCTCCACTTGATAGCGGACTGTACGAGCAACACTTGAAGTTTTCAATTTCAATAATTTAATGGGCACTAAGTGTTAGCGCAAACGCTTCCGATATTCCTGTCTGTACACACACAGTGGTGTCAGGTGGTTGTCTTGTCACGTCATCACTTGTTACCAAATAATTCAAAAGTATAGAATCGCTTTGGCGTACATTGCATGTAATTTTCTTTGACCTATATAATCTAATGCACACAATTTCCATTACAGTAAGCAAGCACTAAGTAAGACAGAGGTAGACATAGGTAGATTTGTATTTCGTAAGTTACTCATGCTTTTTAATTGCCCATTGGTATATATAAAGTGTCTTTTTCAACATTTTAAATATGTTTAAAATGAGCTCAATTTATCAATGCTCTTTATGTTTTGTTTGGTTTGTGATTTTTTCTTTTTTTTTCTCTTGTATTATTATATAATATTGATTTATTATAAAAACAGGAGTCGCTGAAAACCAGCTCGTAGTCTAACTGCGTTTCAGCACCGCCCAGGTCTCCGTTTCACCGTCCTCGTGTGTGATAGATAATGTGTTAAATGATTGTATTGTTGTACTGATAGTGAATAAATGTCTTTCTTTCTTTATTATTTCTCCCCAAGTACAGTCTCAAGTCCTTCAAGAAGGGTGCGAACGGACACCCGTCAGTCTGACACGACATTCGCAAACGCCGCATAAGACCTAATGTCGTCGTTGGACACCTTATGTGTGGCTCGGGGCCACATATCGGCTTTCTATTTTTTTTTTAATTAGACGAGTTGATGCTCCTTCTATGGTTTGGAATGGTTTGCATGTTGCCTGCCGCGCCGCCGCCGCCGCCGCCACCGCGCCGTCCCCTTGCGTACGCTACGTACATAGCCGCAGCAGTTGTCGTGTTGCACATTGCGCAACTGACACTTTCACTCGGCCGCTTCGTCATCGATCTATTTGGCGAGATGGATGTTAAAGTAAACCGCAAACATCTTCTTTTCTTCCGTTCCGCAGTGTCAGGGAAAGTTGACTGCATCATCCATTACCGCATTTGGAACAAATTCGTGTGGCACGCCCGTGCGCGCTTTGAAGAGCGTTTGACACGGGAGAATCGGTGCAAAAGTCCCAATAATTTGTCGAGATAAGTACAGTGAATTAAAAATAATAGATGAAGCAATTTTATTCATTTCTCCTTTTCATTTTCAACTCGTCGAGTAGGTGAACAATTGTTATAAATTGTGGGTAGTTAAATAATAATAATAAATAAATCCGCAAAGACTAAATTACAATTAAGTAGGAATATAAATTCATAAGGTCTTTCAAAATTAGTTCATAGTACGCTAAGGGGGGCTCTGTATCGGAAATAGATCACTTTGAAGAACAAAAAATTTTTTTTTACAAAAAAAAATTTTTTTAATGTAAAATGTAAAAAATTTTTTTTCTTAATCGTTTCAGTTTCATGCCAGGAACAAAAAAGTCTTCCAATACGTAGATCTTTTTCTTTCAGAAATTGTGAAAAACCACGATTTTAGTTTTATTAGTATGGAATAGAAAGAATTTGATTTTTTTTTTACCAACTTACACGTTTTACATCATAATGGCCATGAAGACATTTTTGTTACTGTTATGAAACTGAATAGGCTATAAAAATCAACCACCTATTTTTTTATTTAAATACTTACATTTAAAAAAAAAAATTACATAAAAAAAGCCCAAGGTCCAAAAATTTTTGTATAGGTTTTACTCCCTATATGATACAGAACACCCCCTTAACGTACTATGAACTAATTTTGAAAGACCTTATATAATATCTGTTAACTTCTGGACTAGTGTATCTTTACCAACGGGCGTGTTACGAGCCGACGACACGCGACGTTGGAGACCAAGTTGACAAATAGGAAACTTTACTTCAACCTTTGAAGTTCAAAGGTAATACCCGTAGCAGTTCTATTCTTTTGATTTATTTTCGGAGCTGCATAATAATTATGCGGTTGGTTGTACTGTGTGCTTGATGCGGAGGTACCAACATAATTTGCCTACTTGCTCAATTATTTCCGATTACCCTCGCTGTTGTTGGCTTATTCTGACTGATGTTTGAAGTTTATATTTGCATACTTATTTATTATTGAAATAAATACTAGCTGTGCCCGCGGCTCCGCTCGCATTCAATGTAAGCTCAAATTAGAAACAATAGCTTCTATAACGCTACGGAATCAATATTCAATATATACTACTAATAATAAATCTGTAATTATGGTAAAAATAAAGATATTGCGTTTGTAGACTCCTATGTATGATACTAAAACTAAATTGTCAATAATTTAGGGTCCTTACGCTGGCTGGGCCACCGTCGTCGATCGCAGTAAGTGCCAGCTTGCATTTTTTATTTCTGGTCTCCCGCACCGCACACCCTCCTGAAATACGTACTTACCGTGTTTTATTTAAATACATTATCTTACTTCAGACGGCGCGCGGCGCGGATACGGCGCGGCGGCGGTGCGACGGGGGCGCGGCGGGGGCGGCGCGGAGAGCGAGAACGTTTCTGTCGCCCGCCGCTCAAACGTTACGCCTCCCTCCGCCCCCGTTGTTGGGCACAAATTAGATGTGGTGCAGGTGAAAGTCTTTTCCGTTTTTGTCCTCTTCGTCAGATGCTGGAGTGTTAAAACGTACCTACTTTACATAACACTATGTTGTGAAATTAATTATGCAAATGCCACGATATTAATGTTGGAAAACTCTGAAATGTTAAATGATTAGTATTAATATATAATTAATATATAATATTAATATTAATGATTAATATGCCACTAACAGATACCTACTTACATTAGTAAAACTGTAAACTTTGAGAGTCTCTGGTTGACAGGCGCAGCAGATGTCGATGGTGCCGTCCTTCTTTAATATGTTTCCTATATACATAATATGTATGTAATATGTTCGTTGCACTTCCTTTAAAATAATACGTTCGTCTTTTATTGCACAAATAAAGCCCTCGGTTTCCCGGACGGAAGAGGTCCACAGAAGCGTCGCCAGTGCGCGGAAGTGAGTTGGTCTACATCCGGCCGGTCCCGTGCGTGAGAGACCTGAAATACCTACCTACCTTACATCATAAGCCTTTCGATTCTTCCACCCAGCCCTCGGCGCTCAGTATAACCGGTTCCCCCCATGTTTCTTTTCCCATGCCCAGCAGGGACGACGATTATCGCTGGTGATGACATCACAGTGCATCTCACAAACATCAGCCTATTTCAGAAAATGATAACGGAGTTTGTACACCTCACGATTGTGCAGGTTCTTGGCATTTAACATTTTAACGGTCTGAGCTGAGTCCACCTGAGAATACTGCTGTCGGTGTACCTACACGAGTACGGGCATGGCCCAACTGTTGTAGGCACGAATCTCATTACCGCCTGGCAAAAGGCTTCTAGCACTTTTGTAAGGTGATAAAAAAATTAGTGTACGTATTCGTATCATTATTCATGTATTTACTCATTTATTTATAATAATTTTACATATTTGTATGTGCCTAATATAAAAATAGTACGAAGAAATGTTGAGATAAAATATCTGTTATTGATACGAAGGACCAAATTGTATGAAGCGGCCGGCTCGAAGGACCAAATTGTAAAATAATAGTTTGCAGCGCCACCTATTAACAAGATCCAGTACTCAATTCGCATCAAGCTAAACAGAATACTGAAGTTGTATTTTGCCACCTCAGTGCTGCAATCTAGGAGCAAATGCAACTACTACGTTTCATTCCGGCTCGCCAGGTGGAACCACCGCACTATGAAACTCTTCAGCTGTCTGCTGTGCTTTCTAAAAATAACACCAGAGTTCGTTCATAGCGCTATATTTAGTTTTTAGACATTTGACAAAAAAGATGGCAGCGCTCGCCGTCTGCTGCTGTTCCTCGGCTATTTCGAAAAAATGTCGCATTATTTGATATAAAGTCTTAGTGGTAACGATATCGGAGTGTCGTGGTGTCGTGTCGTTCTGTGATGAAGTGCAGTTCGAGGCAGACCGGAGTGATAACCTTGTGTTAATAGTTATCCGACTTTCATCTGGGGATTCGATAATAAAATAGAGTAAGTAGGTATTAGAGCTCCTTCGTACGCACAGATGTGACTGCATGCACTAATAACATCATCACTTTAAACATTCTAATTATTGTATTTTGTGCTTGAGCTTTCTTTATTTGCGATGTTTCAGGGTTACATAAGAAAATCGAAATATCGGCTCATCGATGCTGCATTCATTGGTGTCTTTTTCCATGCTTTTTCCTTAAAAAAAAAACTAAATCTATTCCATCTATTACACGGTAGAGTACGTTTTAAAATTTGTTCTCTAATAATAAACGATAGCATAGGAGACATGTGTTTGTTTTATTCTAACATCTAGATAGATAGATACTACAGAGATAGTAGGCACTTAGATACCTAACCTAATCTTCGGGAATTCACTAAAATGTGTGCTGATTACCTGGCCCGACCGCATTCGAGCATACATGCGCTTCTGCCGGGCGTGCGTGCACTGACACGGTACCTAATACACATTAGGGGCCAGGTGGTGTTTACGAACTTTCCTCTAAAGTCCCACGGTGGTGCCGCCGCGCGCCGCTCGCTCGCTCGCCACCGTGCTCGTCGAAGGCTGCCGAGTGCCGCCGCGCTCCGTGAGCATGGAGCATGACATCAGCGTTGAATATCAAACTGTAAACTTTTAGCCTGTATGATTCATAGGCACATAACTTGCTTGCGCGCCGCGTGCATGCATTAGACTCATCATCACAATATTCGTCTCTATGGAAACAAATTAGCAAGAAGAATACAAAAGTAGATCATTTCATAGAAACTCCCACCGTGTAGTGTAGGCATAGATAGGTAGGTACACCTACCTACCAACCTAACTACGTGCTGACTCATATTGTGATAAATTAAAAATTCATTTTGTTTCTGTAGCGAATACGTGTGCATGTACAGGTACCCGGTGGTAAGTAATGAACGTCGAGCTTCTATAACGAGATTATGTCTTCCTAATGGACGATGATCATTACTTACTGCCGTGCGTACACTCTTCTCTTTTTTGTCTCTCACCAAATTGTCTCTACTATCAATGTTGAACCTCCTGATTGATGCGTGCGTGACCGAAATCGACCAGACTACCTCGACATGTGTTTGAACATTGACGAGAAAACAACAGATTAGGAAATAGGTACCTATGTAAGTAGGTACAATACCTATTTAGTTACTTCGTAAATAAAATCGAATCGAAGTAAGCCAGCCGCCGCGCCGCCGCGCCGCTCCGCCGCTATCGGCCTACCTCGGTTAACATCTATCTGGCGGTTATAATGACATTTATCGTACAGTTGACAGAGTTAACCAGCAAAGGTTAACTCTGGGATAAGTCTAAGGATGAGTCGGCCGAGTCACGTTTCGTTGGCTATACATATGTTTATATATATAATATTTAGCTGCGGTCTAGAGACCTAAAATAGAGTTTTGAGTGCTGCAAGCACCGTCTGACAGCTGTCATAGCGTTCCAGAGTCGCGCTACCTTTTAGTTTTGGCAACACTGAAACCTGGCCAACCACCCGCTTCCCTCGGCGGCGGCGGCGCTTAGTACCTACCTACCTAGACTACACATGCTCTTGAGTAAGGTAGCTGTCGTAGTGTCAGTGATATGATATGGTAAAGTATTCTAATATAATATACTAGCTTTTGCCCGCGCCTTCGCTCGCGTGAAATTCGTATTAAAAAGAAGAAAGTAAATAAGCTCACTGCCGTACCTTTAGTTCGGCGCGCGGAACAATTCGGTTTGTATGAGAGCCACATATTAGAGTAACCGGGGCAACAACGGAATAACGTAGCGTAGCCTATCCTGTGTCCCGTATAGTTATATATGCTTGTACTAAGTTTCATAGAATTCGGATGATCGGTTTAAGAGTTATGGAGGAACATACCTACATACATATAGAAAAGATTTCTAAAAATCGTCAATTTAGTTTTAGTATCATACATAGAGCGAGACATAGAGTCTACAAACGCAATATCTCATAAAACAAAGTAACTTACTTCATGACCATCCCTTACAGATTTATTATTAGTATTGATGATATGATTGATGCCAACCGTACGCTGACTGAACTGTCAAATTCAAAAGATAAGCGTCCAACTTAGAATGTCGCTGGAACTATTTCTGAGCGCAATAACAAACGTTTAGCGACCTCGCGCTACGCGCTACTCAGCGCTCGTAAGTCACTAGAACGCAGCTTTTTAAATCTTCAATGTGCGCGCCTAACGGCCAATTTCACCACCTTCGGATAAAATTTAGCGTTCTGCCGGTTAACGCCGAACAAATGTATGATATGTGTCACTTTAACGGACAAACACTTAACTGTTGGACGAATATTGACTGGAGCTGGTCAAAACTGCCTATAAACTATAAGGCCATCACCATTAGATGACCGTGGTTGTCAATTATAGTATACAGCATATTTATAACCACTTTTATTTAATCGGTGGTATAACCCCCACCTGGGGCACCCACCTAATTCTTATGAAGCGCGACTCTGCTTTTTTTCATTGAAAACGCGACATGTAGAGGCGATCCCCCCATAATTATGGTGTCCTAACGACTTTCATGGACAATCGGTGGGGTTTGCGAATGCCCGACACGGAATTCCTGACATGTGCCTATTCACGACCCTCCTGAAGGACCCTACCTACCACCATTGTTCCATAAAATAGTGTGCACAGCTGACAATGCAATACCACCTTAGAAACTAACTCCAAGGAGCTGACTACCAAACCAGAACCCTCGTCTCTTAGAACTTCGTAACGACGAAGAATTAAGGAATAACTCCTAAACATTGAATTTCCACACTACTTGTATGTATTAGTGGGAAAATTATATGAAACATACATAAATATTTAAAGCACCTTACGAAATATGTTTTTTTTTTCAACCAACTGGGGCGTCACATGTTTTGAAGATTCAACCTTGTGTTTTTAACCCCGACAAAAAATAGGGGTGTTATTTTATCACGAATAAATAAAGAAATAAACGAGTTGGGTAAAACCTACATAAAACAGTGTTTATCAATATAGACTTCGGCATTGAAATAATTTGATTCCCACTATCTATCATACTTCTCAATTAATTGTTTAGGTAGGTAGTAGGTAGTGATTGATCATCTACCAGTTGGTGAAAATTGCAAAGATCGATTGCAATAAACAAATTATTTTGTAGTATGAAGGAGTAGTATATAATGTAAGTAAGTGTGCGCTATTTTCGTTATAAGCAATCGGCGCCATTGCTTCTCGACATGCGCTTTGCCAAATCACGAAGTACCTATATATCGTTCTGTAATTATACGCGTAGGTATATTTACATGATTCTAGCTGGAGCCCCCCGTGATGGCAATTCGGCAGTTTCCATTCAATGACTGCTCGGTGCCTGGGAAATGTTGACATGTAGGTAGTTAATACCTAGTCACTTATCTGGCGTACCTGGCATGTGCAGTTGTCCGTATTAATGTTACCTACAATACTGTTTACGAATAACTCTAGCTTTGTTTATTTGGCGCAGCAGACAAGTCCCCGCCCTCTTCTGTGCCACGCCATCTTGTCTTGTTTGAGTGAAATAAAGCCACTCATTCAATAAACACGTGTACATAATAATCATAATCAAATCCATTAATAAGTGCGTCCGTCCATCTTAATACGCCAATTTCTTTCAACAATGCTACTCAGCTCTGAATACCTAAGCTTATAGGATTTTGTGCTCAATATAACTATTGCGTGGCTCCCTATTTACCTACTTGGCACGTTTCACATAGTTAGTAGCGTTAGTAGGTATTCCATTCCAGTGCATTTACCAGTCCAGGGAGTGTATTGTGCTGTTGTAGGTGGATTAAGAGAATGAAGGAGCAGCACGTAAAACAACGAATCTCCATTCTCTGCCCAAAGAGAATATAACCACTGCTCTTGCCCATATTATTACCTACACTAATCTGTCAAAGCTTGTGATGCCGTTTAAAAATCTTAGATACTCGAATCGTATCACAAACAAAACTTTTTAAAATAAAACGAAGCTCTTAATTGCTGCCCGTGTTTTTTAAGATTCTGTCATATTTTTACGCGTCCTCGGGACTTTGGGAGGTCATACATAAGTCCTTTTGATGGTATTAACTTTATAAAATAATATTTTTTTCTAGAACAAGGGGACATTCTAAAATCCAATAAATTTTATTTCGTGCTGCTACAATCATAAACAAAAAAGTTACAAGGGTTTAAAACTGGGATTTTGGTAATTTTCAAAAATAAAGAAAAAATATCGTATCTCGATACCATGTGACACCTGACAAAAGGTATCATGGGTCAAAACCTAGCAAACGACCCCACTTACCTACAAAAAAAAATTTTCGGTTAATGTGGCGAACAGCCTGTATAACTACAAGTTAACGATTTTCGGATTTTTTCCTTTGCATACTTGTGTTTTGATACCTTGCTTGTTGCCAAATTTCATGATCCTAGGTCAATGGGTTCAATTCAAGTATCCTATAGGTTTATCAAAATATGTGACCTAACTGGCCGTATCCTTTGATTGCGCTGAATTAGAGTCTAGAATTTTTTATATCTCAAGGGACCACATACCTTAGTATTTGATATTAATTTCAACTTGATACCTCTACTGATACTTGATACGTCTCGACAGACAGACAACAAAGTGATCCGCATAAGGATTCAATTTTTTTCCTTTTGAGTTGCGAAATCCTAAAAACGTCAAAGACTACCAAATGCCCCAGGTTATTACCATCAAAAGAAATCCATACAAATACGCTCCCAAGATCGTTCTGGAATGACTGCGGAATTGAAGTTTCTTGACAAGCCATTGTACTAGTGAGTTCTGCCTTGTGCCTACGTAAATGTGTACGGATAGGATGATCGTCGAAAGCAAGTGCGAATATTTAATTGTGGGTCATTCAACTGCTGAAATCCGAAAATAAACTATGGCACTCTGCTGGTGGGTGTCGATGTTGATATCTACGAAGATTTGGCTAGATGACGTCGCCTACAGTGGTAAAGAACTACAGCGGCGAATTATTACTCTCATTTAAATTATGCACAAATGGTTTTCTTGTGCGGTTTCTTGCGTCTTTATATACTTATACGTTAATTTTATTTTCCGGAAAGTTTTAAATCTTTTGCGGTTTTCTAAATACTTACTTCATTTTTGCCACCAGTCCACTAGTTGCGATCCATAACAACTTCTGAGAACGTATCGCTTATCGAAAGGTTCTTGTGTCGTACGACGAAAATATGAAACGGTCTTCCACCACCACCTGATCTTCAAAAGGCGTGTTAATAAATTATACGACGACCTTTTTTTCCGCCTTATAGCTGGCATGGCACCTCTCGGAGCGTGGTTTCGCGAGGAGTGGTGTTATGGGCTGTGTCTGATATTCCGTTGAAGTTTTGGGCACACGGGTGGCTAGGCTACCCGTGCCGACTATATATACATATGAAAAAACAACTTCTAGCACTTGGCTCTCTAAATATTGGACAAACTCGATCGTCAACTCATAAATTGTGCAGCGTTCGTCAGTGGCAATTATTTCGTTGGTCGTGTTCGCCTTCACATCGTGTATGTTCCGTGATCTTCGACCGCGCACATAGCTACGGACTACGGCATAACATTCGGTAGTTGGAAGAGGAAGCGGCGGCGCGGACGGAGGAGACGGGAGAGACGGGACGGGACGGGCTCGAGTCGGGGACACGGACTTCATGTGACGTTATTTATAGAGGCGCCGCGACGCCAAGCGCGCCCGTATTTACACTCTCCAA
Source organism: Nematopogon swammerdamellus (assembly GCA_946902875.1). Classification (NCBI taxonomy): domain Eukaryota; kingdom Metazoa; phylum Arthropoda; class Insecta; order Lepidoptera; family Adelidae; genus Nematopogon; species Nematopogon swammerdamellus. Next base: position 14,870,367 of record OX336340.1, read on the forward strand.
ATCTCTGATGATATCTCGCTACTTGCGCCCGTTGCCCGGTCCCAATTTAAGAGCAAGAAGTAAGGAAACGCAGACTTCCACGCGTTTCATTGATTCATACCAGTGAACAAGACTGCAGCTATGTCACATGCCAAGAATTACCGTCATAATTTCAAATAATGTGAAGTCGAGAATTCTCCATTTCTTTTTACCAAGTTGTATCAAGACACGACATCGTATGCATATCCTTGGTATGCACGCGTTCTCTTTCCATCTACCTACTATATAAGTTGTGCTTCGGACTTGTTTTCATTTAATTTATCGGTGAGAAAAAGCTTATATTGATGCATGAGTGAACTGGCGGCTAGGGCTCAACTCCATTGGCGTCATTGACAAGAGGTAGACACGGTAACTAAGCTAGGTGGCCCATTTATGAAAATGTCGCGGTCGTGCGTGACACACATATTTGGGTCTTGGTCTATTCTACTCTATTCTATTAGTGACATGTAAACAAAGATACCGACTGACTACCGACACTCCTGCCTATACCACTCGACTCGACATCTCATTCATTTTGCGAACTCTAGTTAATTTTGCTCGCCAAAGCGTTAATGGTCCATTTACATTGTAACTTGTGTTTAATTTTATTCTAGTGAGAGTGATTTCATTAAACTATACATATAAAAGAAAAAAGAACAACCCCGGACCAGTGATATGAATGAGATCTGTAAATCAGGTTGATAAATAAAAAATCTCATCCATACCGACTGATCCAGGGAAAGTTCCCAAGACACTCAGCGCATTAGCCATCTGTATGGCCAGACTAATGCGCTGAGAGAGGTAGGCCCCAGCTCGGGCCTCCCCGGACACTTCTATCAGTCGACTGCCTAAATCCTTGCAGAGAGACTTTGCTTCAGCTGACCAGGGCCCTAATGTTTCCACAGCGAAAGCAATCATTTCATAATTTTGTGCTATTACAATATAATGATTATGCTTCACTAGCGCTGCAGCCTCAGCAGCGGCACCAGCTTTTCTTGCTGTTGACACAACGTAGCTATCAGCTAGCGTGTCGACGCAAGTGGCGTCCCAGACGAGAGCCTGACCGCGCGACCAAGGCACCAAGGTCATCCCGTCTGGGCGCTTACCGTCATCTCTGCTGAGACCGCAGGGCTCCAACAATGATGGCACATTGGCTGAGCTAAATGCGCGATTTAGAATTTCGTTTAGAGCGTGATGTCTAGAGTGTCTGCCGGCGCTCTTTTTGCACCGAAGCCCATGGAGACCATTAGACTGCACTTGTGCCCCGCAAACACACTTGTGGGGCTGCACAAGGTTACAGCCTAATCTAAGAGCGACAGCGATCCTCATGGTGTTGTCATCCAAAAGCGTGCCAAGATTTTTAGAAGGTAGCGCATTTAGCCAGGCACTTGATTATTTTTCGGAAGAAGCTTTGTGGCGTGCCTCGTCTACAAGGCTTTCGAAATTAAGGGCTGAAACAATTCTTTTTATGTTTATTTGATCCCAATCTTTTTGACGAAATGGAGTTTCTGGCGGATCCGTGCCTGGACATAGCGCCTCCCACCTCATATCAGCATCCGCTACATGACTGAACTTTGACCTGTCAACTGTAAAGGGTAACATGTTGGAGACAAGGCCAAAGACAGAATGAGTGGAGGAAATAAAAGCGGGGAGCGCTATGTCAGCTAATCGGCGAATACCCAATCCACCAAACTTTTTGATTGGTGAAACCATATTGCAATAAAGACTCTTTCATATATTTTATTCTGGACTGGAATTTATTTTTTAAATCTTGCACAGTTGAAATATTTAAGTAAGTGTGTGAACGTGCGGTTTATATTAGGGGACCAAAATGGAACGCGCTTGTGATTTTGTTCTGATCAGTGACTCATCCTCACAGTAAAAAAAACATTATTTGCATTCACTTACGATGCCTGTCACCCAATGCTGCAGCGGCGCAAACAATTTACGACTAGGATCAGATCAGGTGTTAGCTTTTCTTCTGAATACTATTGTGCCGATGTAGGTATAGGTACAAGGAAAACTTAACATAAACTTGAAAAGCAGTTTAATAGTGTTTTGTCACAGCCGTCCATGCTTAACTATCTGAATAAATTTATTGGAAGACAAACTTGAATATAGTTTTGGCTGTCCCACTGAATGGAAAGATCCATTAAACAAACAATAGGTTTGTGAAATAATTTGGCCGAAGTACTCGTAAAATCTTGGCTAAGCTTCCAACAGACAATAATTTCGGGTAGAATGATAAATAGATACATTTATGTTATTTATGAATAACATGTAGAGTTCTCGTGGGTTCCACATCTCGTAAGTGCATATAATCATACGGCGTGGGAACACGGATTGTGACGCCTGAGACGTGTGATGGATGACGAATCTAGCAGCTAGGAACCTCCGCCACACCTGGACAGCGGAGCAGGTGACTCACAGGTGCGTCTACAGACAGTCCTCGCGCATATGCAACTAAGCAGTCAACAGCGTAACCTGATTCTGTGGCTGCGGTTGCGGCATGTGACTCATGTGTTTGCTCTCACGCACATTTGAGGAAAACATTTTCTGTTATTTTTTAAATGACTATAAACTTTTACTTTGATGACTCCTGCCTGAGGCGATTAAGGGTTAAAGAAAACTGTTCGCGAGATTCAGTGAATCCGCGTCATTTCATCTCATAAAAAAAACTAAACATTTAGACAATCGCAAACTGTACTTTCACCTCAAGTTTTAGCATTATATCCATATGGACGAAAGCTACGACCAGTACAAGTAAGACAGTGGCCTGAAGCTTGGATGATGAATTCGGAATCTCTAGAAATTAGAAATAACATTAAGATTAAAGCATTCCTCATCAATCAAGTCGAGGTACGAGGTCGATATTATTAGGGATGCGTCCGATGAACCCTTCTGCACAATACCTACCTACATAACGTGTGTACTTATGTATGTCCATTACTTATCAGCCTGCCTTCTTTACAACCGCGTATTGCCCGTGGTACCACCAGGTTGTACACCCAGTGGTACCACACTGTTGGAATTATGTACATAAGTACATTATGGTGTAAGTCTGTATTTCAGATTTTGTTCCTAGAATGTTTTCTTCTAATGAGTGTTTCTTGCTCAGTACCTCCAGTAGTATTTATACAAAAGGTGGCGTATAAGTAATTTTATTATAGATAAAAAAAAATTTATAAAAAATTATGATTTTCCTTATTATTATTTTTTATGCACTTTGGAAATGTTTTCCATTAAGTAGATAGATAGATAGAAAATACTTTATTGCTCCAGAAAACATTTTACACAAACAGACAATAAGTAATGTACATGAGGGGCAAAGGCGGACTTATCCCTTAACAGGGATTTCTCCCAGTCAACCTTTGGATGTTTGAGAGTCGTTTGTTGTAACATATAAGTAGGTAGTAGCAAAAGACTTGAGAGTGTGGGAATGTATAATATAATATAAGGAAAATAACTATGATAGATAAACTATAATATACACTACATATAAGTACGTACTAGTTAATTAAACATATAAATTAAGTAAACACATAAGTACTCAAGATGATACCATGGACTGTGACCTTCAGCATTGACGAAAATATCATCACTTTTTTAATACATTCGGCACAATATTCACAATATTTCTTGTCGAAGGTTGTCATTCAGAGCTGCGAGAGTCTGCGACTTATTCATATAGACCAATGACTTGGAATAAACCCAATGAAAGAAGTCTGGAATGGTCAGATCAGAATATGATCTTGCGGGCATAATGGCCAGAACGGGAAATAAATAATGTATCTCGAAAACTTCCATCAATGCTGGAGGGTCACCATTTGAACGATCATATGATCATCAGTACTAAATGGAAAAAATTCCCAAGGTGTAAATAATAATAAAATAAAAATACACTAATATTTATATTTCATATTGAAAAAAAGTTATAGCTGTAACTACATGAATTCAAACACTTCTGCGCCACCAAGGTAGTAAAAAAGAATCGTAGAAGCACAATTTTGACATTGAAAATGTCTTTTGGTTCGTTTCAGTATAGGCCCCGATTTCACGAAAAAGTGCGATCCCCTTATATCTCGGAGAGTTGTGAAGATATGATATTCAAAAAAAGCTCAAAAGACGTATTCATGAGAGCTGTAGGGTGCAAAAATAATTATTCGAGAAAGTAAAAAACTAAAAAAGTTATAGCCGAAATAGTGAAAAAAAAAATTAATTTTTTTCCGAATTTTTGATTTTCGCGCTCGATATTTTGGAAACGAAGAATGATATCAAAAATTTAAGAAAAACTCCTCTGGACAGTTTAGTCAGCTACAATTTGAGCCTAAAAAAAAAGACGATCGGGTTAAGGGTTTGCCATGTAGCTCAACCTTTCTGAAAAAAGAAATTCACAGATTTCGTGCCTCACACGACTATCGAGCACATTGCAAACGAATCTACGGAATTCGAAAAAATATTGTCGTTGAGCGACACGAGAAAGTCGGGATAAGGAAAAGGTTAGTTGGGGTCTGATGATGGAGCAGGAAGGAAGCCATAGGAACTCCTAAACTACACATGATAAGCCCATCGTGTTTGGGCTCGTTGGTTTTGTCTTCACAAGTACTCTTGTCATATATGATGTCCAGGGTCCTGATGATGGAGCCGGAATGAAGCCATAGGAACTCTTAAACCACACATGATAAATCGACCGTGGCTTATCATGTGTAGTTTAGGAGTTCCTATGGCTTCCTTCCGGCTCCATCATCAGAACCCAACTAACCTTTTCCTTATCCCGACTTTCTCGTGTCGCTCAGCGACAATATTTTTTCGAATTCCGTAGATTAATTTTCAATGTGCTCGATAGTCGTGTAAGGCACGAAATCTGTGAATTTTTTAAAATGCGGAGAGGGATCTACGGAAATGTCTGCATAGTTATTGTGGTTATAAAGTTTCATCGACTGTGGGATCTTTGTGTAGACCAATTTTTGTATAAAAAAATCCTAAATTGTATGTAGGTTGTTTAACTAGTTCATGTCTACACAATTCCCACTCCGTTGACCGCACCGACACACGGAGGAGATAGTACAGATGAGTTGATCTAAGTCAGCCGTCGCGTCGCGTCGCTATCAATCGACGACGTGGGCGTCCACGGATCGGTCGCGACTCAGCCTGCGGACTACAAATTCTGGCCTTCCACCACCACTCCCCGCAGTGCGGGGAGAAATGCTTTATCAGAAATTATAGCTACGAACAAGTCCTCTGCACTCCCTCCTCCGTGCCAACCGCAGAGCAAATGCATATGATACGAGTATTTTGCCAACACGACTTTGAGCTTACGAATCGGAAGCCCGGATAATATTCACTTTTGCGCCGTAGTCACATCATGCATCGTAAAGATACAATGCACTTTTAGATTTTAGAACCTTGTCGCGCGCCGTAACTCACTGCACGTTTACTACCAAGGCCGCAACAAGCGTAGCTGTGACAATGTTCTTTATGCATACGACCTCCACTTAGATCATCATAATATAACCAGTATATAACATGTCTCGCTCCCGGGAACCGTGATACAACCGCGTTGTACAACTAGTTGTATGTACCATGGGTATTTTTTCTCCCGTTTGTACAACCATTCCGTGGTACAACCAAAAACATTCCCAATTGTACAACTCGCCGTCAAAGAAAAAATACACAAATCGAATTTTACACAAACTTTATTTCATTAAGAAAAATAGTAACAACGAAAAACACGTACTTATTAACGTTAAAAATTAAGTTTAAAGTTTTATCGTAGTTCATCTAATGCATGGCAAATATCTATTGTGTTCTCGTAGCTACCATGAAAATATGACTTCCCCGCCGCGCCGCCGCGGCCGCATTGGCGTTCCATATTGTAGTTACATGAAAGCGCCGAAATTATTGCGATGAACGCTGAATAAATGATCATTTTATGTGGGTACCAAATCTTCTGCGGAATTTTGATACCGACCGCTACCATGCATTCTTTATCGTGAATAAATAATTAATCCATTATTTTACCTACTAGGTATTAAATGTGAACGCAACATTACAATCAAAAAGACAAAAAGACATCCCCAGATATTGAGTCAACCTACAATATAAAAATATAAAAGTTGAAAATATATATTCAGACATATGTTTAAAAGTGCCCTTTTTAAACCCCCTAAAGACGGCTATTTTAAGCGGTTTTTTGCGATTTTCTCAAAAAATCTCAAACTTTTTACCGACTTCAAAAAAGGGAGTATTCGACAGGTACGTATGTAATATCGTTAGAATTGCACAATATTCGTATAAGTTAATCTATGTATGTAGGCTTCTAAACAGGTGTGCCAAATTTCATAATCGTATGTATGTTTGTATGTATGTATGTATGTATGTATGTATGTATGTCCACGCATTACTCCGAAACTATTTAATCGGATTGTAATGATTCTTTTTTTATTGGCTTACACTTATTTCAACTTAGGGAACAGTGTAAGTTTAATCAAAATCGGTTCAGTAGTTTTCAAGATATGGGCTGTTAAGTGTGTCAAACGGGCGAATAATTCTATATATATTAATTAATAATAGACGGAGAAGAGAGAGGGGCGGGAGGGGGAGGAGGGGAGAGAGGGAGGGAGAGAGAGAATACAAGATAAGCGATCATTTATCTATAATATTCGCGTTTAAATCGGATTGCTATTTAACCGATTTTACCGCGGGCGAAGCTACGGGTAAAAGTAGTGTGATATAACTATAAAGAGTAAAATAAAAAACTGTTTTAAAAAACATTACACCGACTTCAAAAAACAACAAGGACTGAAAAGTGTTAAATAAAATTTTGATTCATATTCGGACCCTTGAGTTAAAGGCGGTACAAAAGCACAAAAGGGGTCCATCTATCAATCTTCAGGTATGCTTTTGTACCGCCTTCAACTTCAACTTAATGAATCAAAATATTATTTAACACTTTTCAATTTTAGGTAGTTGTTTTTTGAAGTCGGTGTATTTTTAAATTTTATTTTTGACCATATTTTAGTCCTCGTTGATATATGCGTCATTTGATACCTTAAATATTAACGTAGCCTTAAAACTCACGACACCAGGGCGAATTCACACTCTCGCTGGAAATCGGGGACTATACTGAAGCGATCGAAAAGATATTTTCAATGTCAAAATAATTGATTTTTTTTTTTATTGAACGATTGCTTGGAAATCTAGTATCATGGTTCCTTTTCATGTATGCCTTACTTGGACCACACCGTGAGAGGAGGAGGACCGATCAATCGGTAGTGGTGGCGTGATCACCTATTTCATGTCTAGGCAAAAGTTTGTTGTCGTAGACACCTTTGAATATCCGAAGTGAGATAATTACCTTGTATCATCCATCATACATAACATCTTGTCATTCTTATGGTTAGATACGTGCGTGTAGGTAGGTACTTTATGCCTATGAGTGCAACATTTCTGGGTTTGGTTTGATATGGAATGCCCACTAACGTGCTTTTGACGTGTACGCAACATCCCCGGGGGATGGGGGTAAATATTATTTGTGGGATTATGTAATGAAGTTAGCAGTCGAATAATGTGCGTGTTGTCTGTCACCACCGCCCATGTCGTGTTTATATTATGTATAAATAACCACGGCAATGTGCCGTGGTTATTTATTAGGTACGAATTAAATTTATATTTACGCTCAGAAGTGGAATTTTATAATTTAACCAAATAAAGCAGTATGTGTATGAACATGAAACCCTTCGTTCTTTTTGGCACTTAGTAGGTAGATACGTTATATAATAATGAATCATTTTATGCAAACATTTCTTCAGTTGTAAGCATGGTTGTAAGATATATGTATATATATAAGTGCTACCGTAGATTGAGTACTCTGTCTGCACTGTAGTGTATTAGTTACTATGAAGCAAACATAATATGTTTGCTGTTTCAGAATATTATTCTGAAACAGGCTGAAATGTAAAAATAACTGCGTGAAATCCCAAAAGCACATGATTTTGTATGGGCATTGACAGTTCTCTGGACTCCAAGACACTGGCTCCAACTAGTGGCCAGCCATCACCCATTAGCCCCCATTATAAATCAAAATATCTTTCAAAGTATTCGAGTAAACATTTGCACAATAACAATTACTAGGTTTCTTCATTTCCGTCTATTCATATCATAGTGTGCGAATAAAGCTGAAAAGTGTATAAATCATAAAGTGTATTGCGTTTTGTGTGTGTTGTCTCGTCCGTCAGACGGAACGTACGTACATAACATAACACACCGCGAAACAGTGTCAGAGGTGCACGCAGCGTAAGGTCCGCTCCGTGGGTGCAGCAGACGCGGAGTCAGCAAGCAGTCGGTGACCTACTTACCTGCGCCTGCGCCGCGTCGTCGCCGCCGCCGCTCCGCCGCCGCCGCCGCGCCATTACCCCCACCGCCGCCATTACCGCCACACCACCGCACGACGAAACCCGTCTACAAGCAATCCCGACCAGACCAAAACTCACATTGTATCGCAAGATCGTTCACTGACCCTCTTTAAAATGTCGGTCATAAAATCTCTATTTTCAGCTTTAACACGCTCTGCGGATCCGTCATCTATTTAAAGGTCACTCTCCGTCCGACGTCGACCAAAGAAGATTTTTCATAAAATATTATTGTGACGTGTGGGACTGTGGTAGAATGTCACTGTGCCCGTCTCCGCCCGTCTTCGGCGGCGAGATGAGCTGAATTTGACCTGAAGAGTAATTATTCCTTCTGTGCCGAAAGTTCCATATTTCACCTTTCGAAGTTGGTGCCACAGGGCTTGCTACCATAGAGATGCTATTCATTGTCATCGGACAGGCGTGTTCTGTTCATGTTCTGTGATGTGCCTGATCATTCATTTATTCCATCAGACAACGCGCAAGAACAGTAAGTTGCCACACGGTCAATTAAATTATTTCGTCTTTCAAAACGAAATCGGATAACATCACGCTATTAGGTACGCTAACGCTATTGCATCGCTATTGACGATTTGATCACAGATAGAGTACCAGATTCAGAGATGCGGTGGGTGGGTGTCACTGGAAAAATCTACTTGGTAGAATTTCAGCTCTGTTGACTGTAAGCCTGTAAGTTGCATACGTGACCCGCAACTCCCGCGGCATCGCCCGGAGCGGTCCGTGCCGCCGCGCCGCCGCCCGCGCTGCCGCCCGCGACGCGACGCCCACGCCCGGGTCGCGCGTCATCTATTCTCCGACTACCCACACGCGTCACCACCGCCGCACTGTGCCTGATACTCCAACCTTTATCACGATCAAACCGGCCTTCGGTCGGAACGGTACTTATTTGCGTTTCGTCACGATATCGCTATTACTTTTCGTTGTGATATTTTTAAAAAGCATCTATACCCCGATGATTTCGGGGTTGGAGGGAATTGAGGTATGGTGACGCTCAACGCGTCACGATCGCTCTTCGAGGTAGCTTCTAGGTAACTACTTAAAATGTTTAGATTCTAGCGGAAAGAAGTGGTTGCACAGTTGGCCGCCAAACTAACTTCACAACGGCAATGTTGCGTGGCGCGGGGTCTGAGTCATTTATGTCAATGGTCTTAGTACATTAGTCGGGTCGGGATATTCTATGACTACGATACACCCAAAGATATGATTTACGTCTCATGCTCAGTAGAATAAGAAAATCAACATGAAAGAGACTGCTTTAGAGATATATAGAAAATAAATATAGAAAAGCATCTCGAAAATCGGTCTAGTCAGATTTTTCGTTATTTCTACTAATTGGTCTGCATGACAAAGCCAAGAAATGCATATTACGTTCGCATCGCGGTTATTAAATTCCATTATTACTGTTAAATATTGGACGCATTTTTTCATTCAAAATACAAAAAACAACAAAATTTTGACTTACGAAGAAATAATCGAGTATGTCCCTTTCATTCTCTCGCCGGAATCGGCGAGAGAACGGCGGCGGCGACTCATCGCGCCATTTTTCTAGTATCATACACAGCTTCAAAGAGAAGCTGAGAAACTATAAACCATCCATGGAAATGTAAGTCGTGCGTGACACAAAATACTAAAGCACGATGTCTGGGAAACGCTTCAGGCGCCACTTGGCTTTGCATACTTAAGCACCACATGAAAAACAGCCGAAACGACAAGGTAGGCATGTTTTCACACCCGTACGTCACAAGGAGGAGGCACTGGTCGGTTCTTAAAATTATGGGGAGGGTCAGACAGACTTCAGGGCGAATGGACATCAAAATAATATGTATGTGTTACCTACCGAACAGCAGAAGAAGTTGCAGCAGAAGTTTCTTTCTACACAATAGTATTAAACTTTTCCGCGCTTTAAAATAATGTGAAGCTAGGTACATATCGCAATTTTTCCATAAATATATTTCCTAAGGCAAGCTTTCAAATATTTAACTCAATTTCAATTTTACAGGAATTAAGATCTAAAGGCCTGAAGGTTGAAATTACTTCTCCGAGCGGCTCCAAGTCTGATTGTGTTTGGCATGGTTAAACATTAGCCACATTCACTTTACTCTTATCCGTGAACCCTTGTTGGCTAAACCCAGATCCGAGAAGTCATCGAGCAGTGGATCTATGTACGAGCAATAGCCGCATATAGCGTAGGTCGGTACATACGCCTTATCCCTAAGTAAATGTGGGCGGGCGGACCTACGAGTGCACTTCCATACAAGTTTAATATAACTCGGAAATAGGCAAGTAGTTTCTACTAACACTAAAAGCTGATCACCTTGCGTCGGTGATTTCTCAACTTGAATGGCTCATTGTGACCCTTTCCGACATGTCATTAAAGGCATCGACATGACTAAAGGCATTAAACCCTTCTACGATGCCGAGGCGCGGATAACAAATGTTGCCCCTGTAAAAAGTTTCCAAGGAAGTCAGCTTAGAACATCACCTTATTATGCAAACAATCTAACCCAAAAACCCCCTCAGTTATTTATTGAACCATGCGAGTTCGATATTGAAAATAGGGACTTTACACATTATGTGAATAGATGTTTTTTTTAATATTATTTTTTGTTTTCCCAACTTTTATTCAACAGTCGGCGTACCGCGTAGCCTCTCGCTCACGCATTTAAAAGACAAAATGCAGGCGAAGGAACTTTCTACACAGCTTTATTTACGAACGGAAAACTGTGTTTCTTTTCTTCTGTACGCGTGTGTGGCTAACCTAGATAGCTAGCTAGCAGCTAGAGAATCTATTATAGATATTTACTAGACAGTTTCTGGAGCTGGGTGCGCCGCCGCGCGCCGGGCAGGCCGCGTGCCGCGTACATAGACACCGGCGCGTGACGTGGATGCAAGATAGGTACCTATTACCTATGATGCGATTTGAAATCAAACGGGGCTTGAACTTTGGTCCAGATGGTAATGGCAGCACAAGATCCGAAAAACGTAGGAGAATGAACCCAACATAAACGTTGAAAAATATTTTTACACTGTTGCGAACATCATTCCGTTTAGTCTAAGTCAGTAGGTAGAGTACCTATCGAATAATAATCAGATTCAGAGATAAATGCCCATACATGTATGGCAATGCCATACATATGTATGGGCATTGAAAGAATATTTAAGTATTGTCTACTCTTGACTTTTTTGGCTTTAAATACAAAACCAAATTTTGGGAAGCTGCTGTTCTGAATAATTCTAAGTAGGTAACCTAGCCTTTACGTTAGGTTTGGAAGACGGAGACGAGAGAAGCACTAAGCTTACTGAGTTGTGCGTTCTAATATGTATAACATTGCCGATTTAGAAAAGTAGTATGAGTCATCTCGGTAAAAGAGCGGTGCTACGAGTACGCGTTGTGAACATCAAATAAATCAATTATATTAGTTAATATGTTTTCCGGCAAGATATTTTCCGCTAATTTATTTCTGCACGCACAGAAGCAAAGTAAGGAAAAAGGCTACGCCTTCCCGCATTGGCAATTTCATAGTAATCCCTAATGATATCCGAGCAGTGAGTTGCGCCGCGGCGCTAAAATCCCTGTAGGTACTCATTCAAATGAGTTTCTAGCCAGGAATATAAATCAGCTGATTATAATTGGCTGGTGTTAACCGAATACTTTCCTCGCGTGCCGCTAGGCGGCGTTATATTAATTAGCTGGCTAGCCGAGGCGACGCGCTAGGCATGCGATTAATATCCTAAGCATTAGCATACGAGCGGAACAGAGCACAAAGAAAAACTGGTGATTGAAAATGTTCGGAAATGTGACACGTGCTTTGGAAAATAATATGGGCACAAAATCGGACGAAACTACACCTACCTATAAAAAACTCACTGCAGACGCGACCGCGCGACCTAAAATGTACCTATAACTATCTATATAATAGAGGAAAACATAAACGGTAAACGATCGCGGTACGACACGAATGTCTTGCAATTTATATTACCTTTATTCGTAATTTAAATAATTGAATGCTCCGAGTGCGAGGGACGCTGCGCTCGACCGCAGCGGCAGCGGATGCGGCGAGACGCCAGCTGTGCGCGCGCGCGCGCGCCGAGATCACGATCACGAGGAGCGTTTCGATTCGATTCAAAAACTAAAAATCGTCTTTGTTACCTACCTATCTACCAACTTGATTGCGCTGTCTCTGCTGAAAATTGAACTGACGTTTCTTCGTTTAAATATTCCCAGAAGAACACAACTCCTTAAGCGTAGAAGAATTAAAATGCACCACAGGCAGGCAGAATCAAATAAAACCGCATAAAGAAGGTAGGTATATAGTCCGCGCGACAGGCAGACCGACGGACAGATGAACATTTAACAACAGGAATCTCACCAAAAATATCCCTTTGGAGCATGTTTGGGATTAATAAAATCCTAAAAAATATATGATGATGCCGATGTTAAACTACGAGCAGCTTAACTCATCATCAGCCCGTATCGGTCCACTGCTGGACAAAGCAGCCAAGGCACGCCATCACACGCGGTCTTCCGCTCTTCTCATCCATCCACTCCCGGCCCCCGGCTTCCTTAGGACGTCTGTCCACCTAGCCTGTCCCAAGCTATACATACGGTTGCTTGTACGTGGCATCCATTCGAGCAGCCGTCTACTCCAGCGGTTGTCGGGTCTGTGACAGATGTGTTCAGCCCACTTTCACTTCAGCTTGCTAATTTTCTCAGCAAAACTCACTGACTTATTATTTTGTAGTAACCATAACCAACCTAACTTAATCTTTCTTTGGTTCCACGATTTTGTATTTATGGGTGACTTGAACTAGAAATACATTATGGTAAAAGAGTGGCTTGTCTGATTGCAGCAAGATGGTGGTGGGTGAGAGCAAGCGGACCGCCAACATCATGGAGGGCATCGAGAACACGGGCGATGTCCGCCTGCACGACCACCGGCTGCGGCTCAAACAGAGGTAGAATCGAACGCCGCTGCACAAATACTGCGGCTATAACCGTCACACCTACCGTTCATCCGTCGCCGATAGATGACATACACTGTAGTGTTCCGTTCAGGCCGTGGCGTGGGGTCACCGGTGACCGCGAGGCAGGCTTTCCAATCATTCCATTTTGAGCTAGCTAGCGGAGTTAGATACATAGTTACTCGTAATGCTGTGTAAGACTAACATTTTTAACTGTCATACATAAATAGCAAAACAAAAACTTCAAATCTGCCTGACCCAAACGGAAACCTTAGTTGGGGTCACTTGTTGAACTTCACAGAAGTACCTTTATCAAAGTCACTGCAGACTCTAGCTATACCTATGTAGGTGGAGGTGTTCTCAAATGGTCTACAACTTCTTTAGTTTGTCAAGCTTTATTTCATATATGTACGACGTACGTATTATTTAATTTGTGGGTTTATATTTTCATAGGTTTTGAATATCATCATGCGCAGACACACACGCACTATACACTCTGCACTCAAGGAAAAGGAAAAACATTTAAAATTGTGTTTCCGGTTTGAGAGCTAAAACGAGAAATTGAAGATGAGGATAGGCAGAAGCATTTTGTCTGTCCTTGTGTGTGACTATCAACATACAAAAAATGCTATTCATTTCCAAGTTCTTAATCAAAGATACACTTCACCACAGTTGTAATAATATGGCTTTTGAAGTCCAAAATAGAACTTTGTCAAAAACTACTATGTATTTATAACTCTATGCTAAAGCAGTGTAATGTAATGACTAATAATGAATGACTAATGAACATCGAACTTTAGGAAGAGAAATCCCGTCGTCTTTGTTGTAGCATAAAGACGTGCGAGCTCGTGCGACAGAGACGACGCTCTACACCCGGATTGTCTCTTTCTAAAGCTCGATGTGCATTACTTACTGCCGGTTACTGTACAATATAAGATATTTCAAAATTAGTTCATAGTACGCTAAGGGGGGGTTTTGTATCGGAAATAGATAACTTTTGAAGAACAAATATTTTTTTTATTACCAAAAAAAAAATTTTAATGTAAAAAGGTAAAAAAAAAAATATTCTTAATCGTTTCAGTTTCATGCCAGGAACAAAAAAGTCTTCGAACACATAGATCTCTTTCTTTCAGAAATTGTGAAAAACCACAATTTTAGTTTTATTAGTATGGAATAGAAAGAATTTGATTTTTTTTACCAACTTACACGTGTTACATCATAATGGTAATGAAGACTTGTTTGTTACTGTTATGAAACTGAATCGATTAGTCTATAAAAATCAACCACCTATTTTTTTATTTAAATACATAAAAACATATTTTACAGAAAAAAAAACCCAAGGTCCAAAAAAAATTATATAGGTTTTACTCCCTATATGATACAGAACGGGGGCGGTCTTTCAAAATTTGTTCATAGTACGCTAAGGGGGGCCTTAGCGTACTATGAACAAATTTTGAAAGACCTTATAATCATTCTACGCAATGAACGTGTCGCCTATATGTGGATACCTATATAATATCAAGGATGTTACAAGATGTTGTTTAATCATTCCAGGTTTGACATAGTGCGTAAGTTAGGACAAGGCACTTACGGCAAAGTTCAACTCGGCATCAACAAGAAGACGGGCCAGGAGGTTGCTATAAAGACGATCAAGAAGTGCAAAATAGAGTCTGACGCGGACCTGGTGCGCATACGCAGGGAGGTGCAGATCATGTCCTCCGTGCGCCACCCCAACATTGTACATATCTATGAAGGTACCTCTACCGCCTATACGCCTTATGTTTCTAGAATATTTATTAATATCTGTTACTATTCTATTAGATATTTTATTAAAACCAAAATCATTTTTGGAAGCTTCCTTTAACCTTCAAGTTCACACTCAAAGCTTCTAGAAAGGTTGATGACCGATTAATCGTTTCTCCAAGTGTCATCTACTTGCCTTAGCATAGCAGTGACAAGTACGTATATATAATACGTTACGTTTGATTAATTTCTGCAAGACCCTACTTTGTCAGCTTCGGTCGGATCACAGAACAACGATCGGGTCACACCGCCCGCGCCCGCGCCCAAGACTGGTCTGGTTCAAAGCTCCTTGGGTCGGATGATACATCACCGCAGATAAAGGATGACCGTCCGACCGTTGAGGCCGACTTCAGCTTCTTTGGTTCAAATTTTATTTTTATAGAAAGGGCGACATGTGGCCCCGAGCAACCCATAAGGTGTCTAACGACTTCCATGGACATTCGGTTGTGCGCGGGGGTTGCGAATGCCATGCCGCCTGACAGGTGCCTATTCACGCTTCTCTTGAAGGACCCGAGACTATACTTGGGGGGAAAATATAAATTCCAGGTAAAGCTTTTTTTATGTAATCCGGTATGGGTGGCTGAGTCAAAGGGGCTAAAAGAATTTTTTTTTATGTAATCCGGTATGGGTGGCTGAGTCGGAGGGGCCAAAGCCCAAGTGATATCCCGTTGACTGTGGAGCGGTCGATATCGACCGCTAGAGCACTATGTACCGTCAACTATGGAGCGGTCGATATCGACCGCCGCGTTGTTAGCGAGCTCCAAACCGCTGCATGGGCCGAACAAAAGAATTGTTTTCGTTCTATCTCACTTAGGAGTGTTTATTTGATAGAGACAAAGTATTAAATAACAAGAGGGATGTGTGCTTCGCCTGCAGTGTTTGAGAACAGCGAGAAGATGATCCTGGTGATGGAGTACTGCTCGGGCGGCGAGCTGTACGACTACCTGAGCCAGCAGAAAGTGTTGCCAGAGGAAGAGGCTCGGAGGTGGGTTGCGTGCGCTCTTTGTGCAGTTACTGTTGTTGTGATTTTCGATTTGAGCACCATTTGCGTAAATTCCTTTTTTTTTATGGAAACTGACACGGTTGGCTACATCACCTACAACGTCCGTGATGTCAGCCCATAACACCGGGTGAACTAGGTGCCATGTCAGTGCTTCCCCCTTTGATCGTGCCGGCTACACTGAACTGGTCGGAAAACACAAACTATTTACATAGCCGTTTCGACCGACGTTTCATTCAGTGCGGTGGTACCATCCCAGGCGGGTTAAACCCTACCACCAAGTAAGATTAGGAGGGAAGGGACCTACAGTTTTACGAGGAATCCGAACCTCGGTCAGCCTCCAACGGTCAGTGACCGCACCCAGCGTTGCCTAACATTCAATAGCGACAGTTGACTTTTGGATGTTTTATTTAAACATACAAAAAATGATTACTTAAATGAAAATACTTTGAAAGAGTTCATAAGCAAGAGATGTAATGTTATATCGATTGACAAGTTGTTATTATTTTCAAAGTGTTTGACACTTTGACAGTAAAAGGTTTTTTATATGGCGGCCACAGAGCTCCCCTCCGAGTGAGGGCGTTGCGCAGACCTCACGAAATATCTGGTAGGACGCCGTACTATTCTTCCCGAACGTGTTGTTGTTGGAGTCCCTTCGCCTAGTTCCGGTAGACTGGCGTTGACTGGTCTCTGCGCCGGTGTCGACGTCATCTTGTGCGCCAGTTTGGGTGGAACTGGGTTGACTTGAATAGGGGTCGGTTTAAAATCTTGATCATCTGATGAAATGAATGCAGGTTTCAAGCGGTCGATAGAAATGTGTTTTTCTTTACCTTTGATTAACAGCTTGAAAACTTTGTCCGACCTCTCGATAACTAGATAAGGTCCATCGTATGGCCTTTGAAGAGGCGACAATACGGAGTCGCAACGGACAAATACGTGCGAACAGGTACTCAGATCTTTATGCACAAACACTGATTGTTTGTTATGATGAGAAGCTGGAACAGGTCGGAGTTGTCCCATGAATTCCCGAAGTCGGCAGACAAAATCCTGCGTACTGGGAAAATCATGATGTATATTGCTTTCAACAAAATCTCCTGGCAATCGAAGGCTAGAGCCGTAGACCATTTCCGAAGTAGTTGCTTGCAGTTCGTCTCTGTAGCTCGTTCTGAGGCCAAGTAGTACTGTAGGGAGGACTTCTGTCCAATTGTTTGTTGCGTGGCATTTAATTGCAGTCTTCAGAGTACGGTGAAATCGTTCAATCATGCCATTTGAGGCTGGATGATATGGAGTGGTATGAATGTGCTTTACACCAAGTAATCTTGCTAATTGGCTGAACAGGTTTGATTCGAATTGTCCACCTTGGTCTGTAGTGATGCGCGATGGAACTCCAAATCTTGCAATCCACCCGGCGTATATTGCTGCGGCGACAGTCTCTGCCGTCATGTCTGGAATAGGAATGGCTTCCGGCCATCTCGTGAACCTGTCGATACATGTGAGGAGGTATCTATAGCCGTTCGACGGAGGCAGAGGACCGACGAGGTCTATGTTTAAGTGTTCGAACCGCTCGTTTGGTTGAATGTCATAATGACAAGTCGGACTGTTGACGTGTCTGTTTATTTTTGATTTTTGACAGTCCATACATTCTTTGATCCAGACAGTGACGTTTTTATTCATAGATGGCCAGACGAATTTCTCACGGACAGCTCGAGCAGTCGTTTTGATGCTCGGATGGGACAAATGATGAATGGAATCGACGATGATTTTCCTGAATTGAAGCGGTATGAAAGGACGGGGCCTCTCCAATGATACATCGCAAATGATGGTGGTGTTGAATTCCGGCATAAATATTTCTTCTAATATTAGTGAACACTTACTGGACTCAAGAAGATGTTTTAGTTCATTGTCTGTTTTTTGAGCCAGTGCTATTGCTGAATAATCAATACTTGACGGTAATGAAATCGGCGAGATTCGAGATAGTGCATCTGCAACAATGTTGTCCGGACCGGACAGATGGCGAATGTCAGTTGTAAACTGGCCAATAAAATCTAAATGTCGCATTTGTCTTGGGCTACAGTTATCATGCTTCTGTGCAAATGCAAATGTAAGTGGCTTGTGGTCCGTAAACAGTGTGAAATTTCGTCCTTCGAGCATATGCCTAAAATGTTTGATGTTCGTGTATGCTGCCAGCAATTCGCGGTCATAGGTGCTGTATCTCTTCTGTGTTTCATCTAGTGGCTTTGAGAAAAAACTTAGAGGCTGCCATTCCCCTTGATTCATTTGTTGAACTACTCCACCGATGGCCAGATTTGAAGCATCTACCATTAGGGCTAATGGAGCATTGTCTTTTGGATGAGCTAAAATTGAAGCTCTGGATAAATCAACTTTCAACGTGTTAAATGCATTCAATGCGGTCGTTGTCCATTCTATTGGCCGTTTGTCATTCTTTTTGCTCCCCTTCAGGTATTGATTAAGAATGACCTGTGTGTTTGCTGAATGAGGAAGAAATCGTCTGTAATAATTAATCATGGCCAGAAATCTTCTTAGCTCCAGTACCATTTCTGGTTGCTTATATGCTAGAATCACATCAACCTTTTCAGGCAGTGGTGACACGCCATCCTTCGTAATTAAATATCCCAAGAAATTTACAGTTGCTTGACCGAAATGACATTTTGCGTTGTTAATGATAATGCCATAGTCCTTGAGACGTTCGAACAACTTTTTGAGATGATCCATATGGTCAGCTTCGGTATCAGATGCGACGAGTATATCATCCAGATATGTGAAGCAAAAGTCGAGTCCACGTGTAACTTCGTGCATGAATCTTTGGAAAGTCTGCCCAGCGTTACATAGACCAAATGTCATTCTAGGGAATTCGAATGAGCCAAAGGGTGTTGTGATGGCGGTCTTCTTAATATCATCTTCTTCTACAGGTATCTGATGGTAAGCGCGGACAAGGTCAATGGTAGAAAATATTTTCTTTGCATGTAGAATGTTAGAGAAGTCTTGAATGTGTGGAATTGGGTATTTGTCAGGAACTGTCGTAGCGTTAAGACGTCGGTAGTCCCCACAAGGTCGCCAGTCGCCGTTCTTCTTACGCACCATGTGTAATGGACTAGCCCAATTGCTCTTAGATGGACGACAAATACCTTGTTCTATCATGTAATCAAATTCTTTTTTGGCTATTTTAAGTTTGTCAGGAGCGAGTCTTCTTGGCTTTGCAGATACAGGAGGTCCAGTAGTCTGAATATGGTGTGTTACATTGTGTTTAGAGCTCCTGTTTGCTAGTTGCTCATTTGTGATTTCCTTGTACGCCGCCAAAAGTCTGTGATACGGTGAAAGGAAATTTACAGTGGAGATACCAGTGCAGGGGGTATCTGTTAACTTCCCATTTGTAAACTGTGCTGACTTGCTCTCAATCAGACGACGTCTCTTCATATCAATTAACATGTCATGGTAATGCACAAAATCGGCACCTATTATTGGTTTTGAAACGTCGGCTATTACGAATTTCCATGAAAATTTCTTGTGTAGTCCGAGATCAATTTCTAATATTTTGTTACCATATGTTTTAATAGTCGATCCGTTTGCTGCGTAGAGCTCGAAATTCGAGTGCCCAATTATTTTGTCTTTATATGTACACGGAATTACAGACAAATCTGCTCCTGTGTCAATGAGAAAATTCATTCTGTTGATTTTGTCGAATATTGTCAGGCGATAATTTTTTGGCACAATATCACCCATCGCCCTTAGTGATTGCCTATTGCGTTTTTTTCTTTCGTGAAATTGCATGGATTCGTACATTTTTTTGCTCGCATTCCAAAATGTTCGTGATACCAACAAAATTGGGATTTTGAATTTGTTTGTTGTTTTTGCACGGTACTTTTTTTAAAGTTGATAAACTGCTTTTCGAGAGCATCGACTTGGTTGGATAGTGCTGCAATCTGCTCTTGAGCACTGGTCGACGTTGTTTCAGTTTCTGTGATGAACTGTGGAAGTGTCATGTTTTGCGCAGCCATAAGCTTATCGGCAAGAGCTGCCAACTTGTTCAAGTCACAGTTGTCGTCATTCGCGATGAGTATCGGTTGAATACAGTTTGGGAGACGCTGGAACCAAATCGACTTTAAAATGCCCTCCGTGTGCTCATTGTGCTGCAGAAGTTGCTTCATTTCCAGAAGCAAATGGCTTGGTTTTTTGTCACCCAATTCTAAATCAAATAGTCGCTTGAATTTTTCGGATTCTGTTCGTTGGAACTGATTAATGATGCGTGTTTTCAATGCCTGATATTTCCCCTCAGCGGGTGGGTTGACAATAATGTCACTTACGTATGTCAATAGTTGTGTCTCGATCGACGATACCACATAATGGTATTTAGTATCGTCTTCTGTTATTCGAGCTGTGAAGAATTGCGATTCCAATTGTGCGAACCACAACTTTGGGTCAGCCTTCCAGAACGGTGGTATTTTAATAGATACACGAGCGATGCTTTTAGACTCGGCCATGTTCTTATTTCGGGGTCACCAGTTTGGATGTTTTATTTAAACATACAAAAAATGATTACTTAAATGAAAATACTTTGAAAGAGTTCATAAGCAAGAGATGTAATGTTATATCGATTGACAAGTTGTTATTATTTTCAAAGTGTTTGACACTTTGACAGTAAAAGGTTTTTTATATGGCGGCCACAGACTGTCTGCACCACTGAGCTATCGAGGCTGACAGTCCTGACTGTCCTTCCTACAGAAAACTATCACTGTAGACTATTATACAGATGTTATGTTATTTGTGAGAACCTGTGCTATGATTACGCATCTATAAATCGAGCATTTTGTACCAACTTACAAAATATTGCCAAAAGTCCATATAGGTACCCACCTATTTGTGTTTTTCTTTCAATTTTATTTGTACCAAAACATTTATGCCGGGGTCTATGGAGTGAATTAAGATTTCGCGTATATTAAACGTCGTAGATGAATAACTACCGTACACACCTACTTATTCAATCCACGGTAGCGCATAGCGTTACCCGTCACAGACACGCTCTTGAGCACAGAACTAGGATGTTGCGCCGCCGAATGCTAGGTCTGTGCTCTTGCTTGAGTGATGTTAGCACATCAACCGTGGGTCCCTGCACTCAAACTGTTTTTTAATTGTTTTCAGATTATTTCGACAAATCGCAACAGCTGTATACTACTGTCACATACACAAAATTTGCCATAGGGATTTAAAATTAGAAAATGTTTTACTCGACGAAACGGGAAGTGCGAAGGTAATTATTTTTTCGTTATGTATAATTTTAATTTTATTTAAGTGCAAAAAAAACTATTTAAAAAAATATAAGAACCGCCTTCAAAAATGTATGAAATAAAAAAAAATTTAATAGACCTGAAGGTGGTGCGGTGCTAAAGCAAGCAAAAATTATGCATGAAAGAAAGCCTTCTTTAGCACCGCCTTCAACTCTAGGGTTCGATTTTTTGTATTTCATACATTTTTCAAGGCCGTTTTTATATTTTTTTAATAGTTTTTTATTTCACCGTTTTTTTTTTTTGGAATTATTTGCTATTTATGTACTAGGCGGAATCGCACAGCCTTCGGCCTCGCGAGTCCGCCTCGCTTTCCAATCCAATCTTGACCAAATTAAAATGGGACCACACGGGAAGCACCAGCTTTCAAATAAAAAAAGAATTTTCAAAATCGGTTCACCCAGTCGAAAGTTCTGAGGTACAAACTTAAAAAAAAATATAAAAAATTAATACAGTCGAAATGAGAACCTCCTCCTTTTTTTGAAGTCGGTTAAAAAATCATAATTACTTATGAATAGTGCTTATATATTTTTTTTCAGATCGCCGACTTTGGATTGTCAAATGTGTTCAAGGAGACTTCACTTTTGTCAACATTTTGTGGATCACCGCTCTACGCTTCACCGGAGATTGTCAAAGGCACTCCATACATTGGACCAGAGGTGGAATTATATATCTGCTTAACTTGATAAAACGAAGTAACGAAACTGTAGGTCCCTTCCCTTCTTACCTTACTAGGTGGTAGGGTTCAACCCGCCCGGATTGATACTACCGCACTGAATGAAACGTCGGTCGAAACGGCTATTATAGTTTGTGTTTTCCGTCCAGTTCAGTGTAGCCGGCACGACCGAAGGGAAGCACTGACATGGCACCTAGTTCACCCGGTGTTCTGGGCTGACATCACGGATGTTGTAGGTGATGTAGCCAACCGTGTCAGTTTCCATAAAAAAAAAAGTGCATTCGTTTGGTTTTTTTTTATTGCCAGCGCGACATATGGCGCCGAGCCACCCATAAGGTGTCTAACGACGCCCATGGGCATTCGGTTGTATACGGGGATTGCGAATGCCATGCCGGCCTGACAGGTGCCCGTTCACGCCCCTCTTGAAGGACCCGAGACTGTACTTGGGGAGAAATATATGGGCAGGGAGAGCGTTCCAGAGTTTACCGGTTCTGTAGAGGAAAGATTTGCAGAATCGATTGGTACGCATCCGCGGTAAGTCCAGCATGTAGGGATGCAATCCCTGCCCAGTGCGCGTATGATGCGAAGGTGGAAAGGGGACGCCGGGATCGCATTAAACAGCTCCTCCGAGCACTCCCTATGGAATAAGCGATAAAACACACTTGCTGTAAAATAAAAGAATAAGAATAATAGAATAAGGTAGTGTGTGTGTGTGTGTACAGGTGGACTGCTGGTCGCTGGGCGTGCTGCTGTACACGCTGGTGTACGGCGCGATGCCGTTCGACGGCTCCAACTTCAAGCGGCTCGTGCGGCAGATCAGCAACGGAGACTACTTCGAGCCCAAGAGCCCCTCCAGTCAGTCCTCATACCAATACTTACCCTAATATCCCTAATTCATATTCATATTTTTTTTTATTCCTTTGGTACCACGGTACACTTGAATAAGTCAGGCATAACATTTACACACACATTGAATAGAACACATATAAATTATTATCAGCTAGGTAATTGAAAGTAAAATGTTTGGGTTAGAGCAAAAAATAGCCTTCGTCAATACAATTTTACAACTTAATAATAAATAACTCTCTCTCTCTCTCTCTCCCTGGGGCCCGACCATCGGTAGCTTGGGTTCGCCCCGCTGCCGGTGGTGGAAACTCCGTTTATTTTTATATTAATTTTAGATTTTAATGTTAAAAAGATGTAAAATTTATATAAAAAGGAACGTGTGAATAAATGGATGTAAATAACACAATACCATTTGAATAAAAGGCATAGGAAAAAAATAACAACAATAAAAATATATAATCAAGATTTTAAGGCTATATCTAAAATGTCACGAATACAATAAAATAAGGTACAATAAATTAGATTAGACTTGCTTGAAAAAATATATATAATACCAAGAGAACACTATCTTAGGCCCAGACTTCATGCATCCGTTTCTCCCCGGAGTTGACTAAAATAGGCCACACCCACCGGTGCGAGCGACAGAGTGAGAACTTCGTGCATCCGTTTCTCACTCTGTCGCTCGCACCGGTGGGTGTGGCCTATTTTAGTCAACTCCGGGGAGAAACGGATGCATGAAGTCTGGGCCTTTGAGAGGTTTTTTTATGTAATCCGGTATGGGTGGCTGCGTCAAAAGGGCCAAAGTACATGCACCATACAGCGAATATCACCACCGAGGAGGGGTGCCATGAATTAACTTTCATTTGGATTGCTGGCTATACTGGACTAGAGGAGAATACGGCCGAGGCTGCCATGCGGCCATCTTACGTCCAGTAAGGTGGTATCAACCCAGTCGACTACAATTTGAGCCTACCACCTAGTAAGAGGCAAGGGAAGGGACCTACAGTTTTACACTACCTAGTTCCGACCGGTGAAGTAGCAATTGTAGGTATGCGCGTAAATTTTTTCGTCAGAAAAATATTTATTGGTACACGCCGCCGCCGACCGGATTCGAACCTCGGACCTCTCGCAAGAAAAACCGACGCCCAGACCACACGGCCACCCGACCCTTTATTTATACTTATCTTTTATTTAACATCAACAATTCTGGCACAATAGCCGAGCTTAATGACTTAGGATATTATACTCTAGCTAACCTAGGTATGTGGGGGAGTTATATGAAGACGAACACTATAGTAAACAGTATCTACATACCTACTCAAAATTTATAATTTTTTATCGGCATTGGTGAAATCTCTAAAAAACTTAGTTCCAACTTAACTCAACATTTTAGACAACTCTCTGCAGTACATTTACATAATATGTATGTGTAAAGCATTTGCCATTAGCTTGTATTGATATGTTCTCACACTATTGTTTGTTGTTTATTGAGAATTCTTATGGCAGTAAGACTGCACTCGAACTTTTCGCAATTTGTTCTATCCGGTTCGATTACACCCGCGAAGAAGAACCGGCAAGAAACTTTAAAAATTAGATCCAGGTAGACTTATATATAACAAATGGATAAGGTGTAGTAAGTATCCATCCGTGCTGAGCTAGCCATAACTAACAAGTTTGTGGTCGGTGTCTTGTTGCAGGCGCCTCACCACTGATCCGAGATATGCTCACCGTAGATCCTATACAGAGAGCTGACATCACCTACATATGCGACCATCAGTTAGTAATCAATAATGTTATCAATCTTTGTGTGTTACCGTGTGGTGCCGGTACTTAAAAAGAATAACCCCACTGCATCTCTCCCCGTGCATGTCGTAAAAGGCGACTAAAGGATATGGATAAGATGCCACGCTAAAGAGCCACAGGCAAGCCACCACCTTGGAACGGTCTTTCCACCGAGTCATGCAGCGGGTAGGTCTTTCGTGCCTTACTTGCTGTTTAATAGTTATCTTGTTGGAAAACTTTGCAAAACGTGTTGTGCTGTAATTTACTTACAAGAGTACCTGCAACACAACTCCGATTACTCTGCTTACCCTGATTGTCGGAATACAGCGTGTGTCATGTTCATGTATGTATGTATTATCAATCTTTATTGTTTGTTTAATGATAGCACCATGCAAACAGCAATTCTTCTGAAATAACAACGTACAATTTTCGAAGAAAATTGTTACACAGTTGAGACTTCACACGGGTGTGATACTGGTTAAATAATGTAACGCCTGGAATAAGAACTTTGTTTTTATTATTTATACCACAAAACCCTTAAGTTTATATTAAGAGGAGGATTGTGTATTATGAAAGGAAAGAAATGTATGACGCATGAATTTGCATTACAATGTGACTGGGGCCTTTTCCCATCGTCCCTTGAGATTCCCAAGGGCTCAAGGACGCTGGGAATGCGGGCCGACGCAAATGCTTAGAAAACTAAAAAAAAAATGTTTCTAAAGCGCAAAAAAAATAAATTGAAAAGTGTTTGTCAAGAGTAGGTACACGATTGAAAATGAAAATCCAAAATAATACTTTTCCAATAATACACATAACATATTTTTCTCGCTTTGACAATAATAAATTAGCAGTTGACTTCAACTATTGTTCGAGCGTGAAAAAATGTTTACAATAAAATGATCAATTGGTCAATTGACATTTTTCCCAAACAAGCCGTGCTGCCAGAATATTCCGCATTGGTTTTTTTGTACTGCTTGTTTTGCATTAGATTCTCTTCATTATCGTAACGTGCGAGCTATATTTAACTGAATGTGTTTTAGGTATTTTATTTTTATTATTACTGTTCCATAAATGACATAATAAAATATGTGTTTCTAATCAACTTCATTTAAAATTAATTTTGCTATAAGGAGTTCTGGCAAGCTCCATGTTATTGGTCGCAGTTGTCAATGCCATCTAGTGAACGTAACGATCACATAACTCGGAAGAACCAATCACCTTGTTACATCAAACTCGCGGGAAATATAAAATGTAAAAAACCACAAAATACGAATTTTTTAAATCTCTATAGGTCTTTTCCTGCTAACCAAGATCAATAAATTGTTATTTGTTTATACAGGGTGTTAAAACGGCGAGTACATTAATTTCGCCAGTGCAATCCTCATGTTTTTCCTAGACAAAAAAGCACATAAAGTTTTTCTCTAAATTGTCTAGTTTTCGAGATATGAATTTTTGAAATGTATGTTTTCGTCTAGTGTAATTTAACGCGTTGTTGCCGCTCCGCACCCTCCGCCTGCCGACCTCCAGTCCTACACTCACAAAGTTAACCCTCGCCCCTCCTGCCAACACCTCCGTCCGAGGCGCTCACGTCTCACCCGCTCTTCCCCCCTCCGCACCGCCCTGTTGTCATTAGATCATTTTTACACTAAAATAATCAATTAGTTTGTATGAAAACTGTAACTTTTTATTTAATGGGAATTCAGAAAAAAGTCATTTGCCTTTTTTGTTACTCTTGATCCCAATAATCGTTTCCTAAATTTAATGTACTCGCCGTTTTTACACCCTGTATATACGAGGAATGAAACAACTGTAGTTTTATTGATGTTCATTGAAGTTAGTGGCGCTTTTCAAGCCCACAGTGAATGAGAAATCGTGCTTTATGGTTTTTTTTTTTGACTTATTACCTTTATTTCACAACATACTTTACTTGTATACGCTTGTATACAAGTAATTCAACTAGTTCGTCAAACAAAAAACATAATATATAAAGTAAATAACCAATCACCTATAAACAAAAATATTCATCCATCATGGGGATCAACGGCACGGTCCCCATGCATGACGGATGCTGCGTTCCCCCGTTGAATGGTAATGCTGGTTCGCTGCTTGAAGTACGTCCCGGCCCGACGGTCCCCGGATGCCTCAATAAGCTGTTTTCCTATTTGCTTAGAAAAACTGACGGCATCCGAGCTCCATGCTCCAAGCGTTTCTACCGCGAAGGCCATACACTCATAATTTGTGGTACAATAATTCATGTAATTCTGGTGTTTATTTGTTTGGGCCTTCGCTACAGCGAAGCCGGCCTCCTTGCACGAGCCACCCCACCCATGTGACTGGGGCCTTTTCCCATCGTCCCTTGAGATTCCCAAGGGCTCAAGGACGCTGGGAATGCGGGCCGACGACGCAAGGAAACACCTAGTTGAGAGCAGCGGCGTGACGGGACATCCTGCCGGCGCTCCTGGAACACGAGAGTCCATGATGTCCAGAAACGTCAACAGCAACGCCGCACATACACGTATGCGGCTCACATAGGTATCCTGGCTCCAAAGCGTAGACAAAAACATATCCGGAAAGAATTGTCATCGAGGGTAGAGAGCGTTTCATCAAAGAATTCCCTTCGCCGTTATGTTGGTATCATACATTCGTCAGTGGAAGTGAGACGAACTCTACACTTCCACTTATTGCCGCGGGACTTCTTTCGTGAGACGGAATCTACCTAACTGGGCAGATGGAAGAGCTTCCAGCCAGCCAGGCACCTGACTCCCAACGCGATGAAGCCAGGATACGCGCGTGTTCTGTCAGTGGCATTCAACAGGAGAGCGTTACGCGATAATTTTATTAGAGGAACGTCCCAGCTTATTTGAACTTAATTATGTTGTAGTTATATAATGTTTTAATACCTATTTTTAATGTTATTTTATATGTAAACGTAAGTATTAATAATGAAGTGTTTATCGGCGCGCAGGTGGGTGAATGTGGGTTTCGAGACCTCGTGCCTGGTGATGGCGGAGGGGTTCGCCACCGAGACGCCGGTGCGCCTCGACCTGCTGCTGTCGCTGGCGCCGCCCGCGCCCGCGCACACCCTCCTGCTGCCCGCCGACCTGCCCTCCGTTAGTCTCCTCACTCTTATAAATACCTATACGCGCGCGCGCACCTCATATTCATTCGCATTTCGCTATAGAGTGAAGTGGTAGGTCCACTTCACTCTCTCCAATGTTTGAACAAAGGTTCCAACAAATATTTAGCCCTTTCGCTAAATCAAACAAATATCAAGTCTCGAGATGACCTTAATGACACAGGTACCTTAACACCTACCTAAGTACGTGAAAATTTAATCAATCGCGTATAAAAAACATATAGTAGTACCTACTTTAACCTTTAATGAGAGGAAAAAGTTGCTCGGTTGACCAATTCACATTTTCTTAAATGTAATACGGTATGGCCCATACCGTATTTATGGGTATGGTTGTCTTAATCCGAGCGGCCAGATCACATGTTCCGACCGCGACCGGCCAATATCACCTCCGATAAGGTAGCGTGCCGGAAATTTCTCCGTTTGATTGCTGACTGTACTGGACTACAGGAGAAACAACCGATAGGCTGCCTGCTATGCGGCCATCTTACGTTTACAGTGGTGGTCACTCACAAGTAACAACCCAGTCTGCTACAGTTTGAACCTACCACCTAGTAAAGGGACCGAGTTTTACACCGGTTCCGAACGGTTAATCAGCAGGTGGAGCAGTGTGTATGCATATGCATTTTTTTGTGAGAAAAAAACTCATTTTATGCATGTCGGCCGGATTCGAACCCCAGACCGAGCCAAGACAAATTCACAGCCAAAGAAAGACAACAAGTGACGTAACTACATAGTTAATTAACAAATTCCGTTAAGGTAGATAATATTTATATTGTAAATAATTATCTGATTGAGTACTTACGTCAATTCAGTTCTTGAGTAAAGGACAAAAAAATATTTATAGATCAGTTGCACATAATATTATATACTTGGGATTAGAGCCATTTTGAGACATGCATGACTCAAGTGTCCGAAATGGTCCATCCAAACGTCGTAAATTGTTTGCGGGCTGTACTTACCTATACTTATCTGAAATAGTCTAATATAGTTGTGTTCCAAAAATAGGTTGGTACATTTCAGTTGTTGGAAAAATAACAAAGAAATAGAAGTAAGTAGGTCAAGAGCAAGAATATTATGTAACAATGGTGGATTACAGTAAAGAATTATTCAATGTTGCAATAAATATCACCTTCAAAAGTGTTAATGCATTGCAGCGTGTATAGAAGTGTGGAATTGTCCGATGTTGAATGTGATTGATCAGATATTGTGTGCGTGTGTGTATAGCAGGAGGCGGGAGCGGGAGGGCCGGATGAGAGTGGCGCCGACCTCACCAGCTCCAGTATGGCGGTGGAGCCCAGCAGCTCCGCAGAGAAGAGGATCCTCGACCTCGTTGCAGGTTGCTAATTCACCTTAATACTATCTACTATAGTCTGATTCTTGTGTAGGTAGTTATGACTTAGTTAGATAATGTGACAATTAAAACTTGTAGGGGATAAGGACAAGATATCGTGCTAAAGGGCGACGGGCTCGCCACCTCTCACCTTGGCACGGTACTTCCACCGAGTCATGCAGCAGGTGGGTCTTCGTGCCTTACTTGCTGCTTGATCGATTTAATCTTGTTCGAATACTTTGCGAAACGTGGTGGTCGGTGTTGTGCTGTAATTTACTAGAGTACTTGCAGCACAACACCGATTACTCTGCTTACCCCGATTGTCGGGATTCAGCGTGTGTGATCTGTATGTATGTATGTAAAACTTATACTTATACCTAACAATAACAAAACAGTCACAAGGAACAAACAATAGACAATACATAGTTTAACAGAATTACTTATACATATTATGTAGTTAGCGATACAAACTTAGATACCTATTATTATCAACACAAGTATTATTTCGATGCATGCATAGCATATGTATTTTCCTGAATGTTTTTCCATTGCTGCCTACACAAGATATTATTCTGTGTAGTAGACAGCAACTTGCTGCATTACTGGTAGGCATGGAACGATAATGAATGATTGCTTCGTGCGAAGTGTGCCAAAATCTCAACACTTCGCTCGTGCGTACTGGAGGTGTTAGTTATTTATTATAAAGCAAACGTGGAAGAATGCAGACCACTTTAAATTGTTTGACAACAAACATTGCGTTAAGGTGACAACTCATTATCAATATTTGCCACAAAACCGAGCGGGAAATACATGCTTGCTTTTCGCCTTGTGTAGTTAATTAATTAAACAAACGTATGCGACCACATGGAATTTCAATTTACGTATATAAATTTGAATCTTAATACATTGATCTGGTTATTCACAATGTTGTATGTATGTATACTTTAAATATATTCTTTATTGAACGCCAATTTATACAAATTACGTACAATAGGTGAGCTTAATGTCGTGAGGCATTCTATTCTAACTAACCTTTGGGATGTGGGAGAAGTCATTTCACTGAGAAAATCGTTCTTTATTTTATACCAACATAGGGTCCAGCGGGGATATTATAATTATGCGTTGTTGTTGTTGTTGTTTGCTGCCCAGCCTCTTGGGAAGACGGGTGGGCCATTCTCCGCACTGAGACCTCAAGACGGTCCGTTGTACGTTGGCGCTCGGGTGGTGTTACTCCAGCCACCCGAGCTATAATTATGCGTATTATAATATAGAATATGAGAAAGTATAGAAGAAGTGAAAATATTGAATATAAGAAAGGGAAAGATCATTTATTTTAAATCCTTAAATCCGACAAATTCTGTCGTTATTTTATAGTTTCTACCTATTAGTAGATCATGAAGTTAATTAAGAAAGTTATAGCCCTTCCTATTGGCTGGGCGGTAGTCGGGTAATATGTAATGTAATGCACAATGTTGGCGCAGAGGGAGGAGCGGACGCCATCAAGCCGTCGCCCACGCGCACCATCGTGTCGGCCGCGGAGGCGAGCAAGAGGAAGCTCGAGCAAGCCGCGTCCGCCGGCAGCGGCAGCGGCACCGCCCTCGCGCCGCACCGCAAGCGCGAGCGGGTCGCTAGGTACCTAACTAAACTACCGCCATTACCTACATTACATTCATTTTGTTTACCGTTTATAATATCATCAGTATCATCAGTCATCACATTTGCAAGTTAGCTTGTAGCCACACAGATGTATTCCACTTTCATGGTCAGTGGACTGTTTGGTATTCTAAATCCAGACTGTTTGTGTTTAACATTCTTTACTGCTGTGAAGTGTGAAGTGAGCAAACCCTCCTTCGTTTGGAACCACTACACTACACATCCACCATAAACGGATTGAAAAATAGGCCTGACAAGTATTTAGAAAACAAAATAAAAATATAACGAATAGCAACACCAGTCATAATCATAGACATCATCGTACCTACACCATCGATATCTATATAGAGCGTTCCAACTAAATCTTCCCTTCGCCGTTATGTCGGCTCCACTGCCAGTGTCACTGTCAGTGCTTAAATTCCTGTTGCCAGATTGTGAAGATTATATTACCTAATAATGTAATAGGTATTTACCGTATAATAAATACGGCATATACTGATAATTACGGGATTTACGGGTAAATCTGTACACATAGCAACCCTCAACGCTGTTTTGGCAGATAGACAGTGGAGCCAACATAACGGCGAAGGGAAGATTTATATGGAACGCTCTCTACCTACACATCAACGTTTGCCTATATTTTGACAGGATATACGCCGATGCATAGCAGCACAATACACTTTCATAGCGGTAAAGTAACCTAAGTGGCAGTTGAGCCCATCTCGTAAATAGGCGGCGGAGTCAATCACAAGGAGAACAATTAAAAAATATACCTGTCTCATCTATCATCAACGTCAGACATAATATTGTCTATTCCTTGTTACACTATGATATTCAAACTATGCTACTTACATTATCTTAGTCGCCGGAAACAATGAAAAAGAAAAAAACCGGCCAAGTGCGAGTCGAACTTTAAGCCAGGGTTCCGTATCGCCATGTCATGGTCAGCGCCACTCACGCCATCTATGGCGTGTTTATGAAATGCTTCATATTAGAATTCATCATTAGTTAAAATGCTTCATACTCTTTTCGGTAGAAAAAAAAAAAAGATGGCGCGCCCGCATTTCAGTTTCTTCTATGGGAATTTTTACTTTTTCTTATTTTTATTATTTGTTGTTATATCGGCTATAATAACACATATTCTGTTAAAATTTAAACGGGCTACCTATTACGTTTCAAGAGATACAGCCCTCGGACAGACGGACGGACTTAGTAATAGGGTCCCGTACCGGATACGGAACCCTAATAGACAGTTATTCAGGCTTCCTTTTGTTAACAAAATTGATAACCATGCAGCTGTGCTCGTCTTGCCGATATGCCGCCGTCGGAGCCCTCCGTGCCGGAGGAGCCGCCGCCGCCCTCGCCGGAGCCGGCCGCCGTGTGCGTCGCCGCCTCCCCGCCGCCACTGCCACTGCCGCACTCGCCCCCTACACCCACCGACCCAGTTAGTCTCTACTCGCCTTTTATGTATCCTGAATCCTGACACTGATAAATATATCTCCTGCTCAAGATGTAGGAAAGGAATTCCTACATCGTGCTCCTGCTGCACCTGTCATGTCAAGCCTACAGCTTGGTCCTGTCAAAACTAGGCACCATGCAAGGGAAGTGAAGGGACCCTTTGGTCTGCCACATCTCTTCTCTTCTCATAAATAGCAAATTTTCCTCACTACGCTAGTAGGTATTGCCTACTTTGGTCAGTGCACGTTGGCTAGGTGTTGACACCTTGGTATTGTGCAGCTTGCGCACGAGCTTAGTAGACACTCATACATACCTCCATTGGTCAAGCATGTGAAAAGATCCTTAAATTACATGAATTTTATCCAATTAGCGACCTAGTTTAAAAGTGCACTGATTTTATTGACACAAAAAAAAATGGTTTACAGAATGCGAAACTGACTCTCAAGTCATCATCGGCAGTGACTACAGTTCCTAAAGAGACGCCCAAACAGGACGGCGCAGAGAAGTCGACCGGCGCCGGTGCGCGGCCCCGTGTTGCCGTTAAAAAGAAAATATCTCCCACGAAGACTGTTGAAGAAAAACCTGCGACGGATAAACCGGAACCTAAGGTACGGACAAAACACTATTTATTGAAATTGTTTCTACAATTCCACCATAAATAAAAATGTTTTTAAATGTTTTCAAAGAAAGATACATTACATTGCCTATTTAATTAGTTCATAATAATTTTTTCCTTTATACCTATCATATACCTATGCTATTATACGGTGCCTTGTTTTTGACGTTGCGTCGACATGTTTCGACACTTTCGACACGACGCGAGCATCCTCAGGGCTGCATTGATATCGACACAATTATTAAAATCGATTAAAGATACATACCTATCTATATACCTATGTTTGACCTGATGTTTCACATCATGCCATCTGTCAAAGCATTGTTGATACAGGAAAATGCAGAAAAGGGAAGCAACGTAACGGCGGCGGCCGACAAGATGACCGGTCTGAGCCTGGAGCAACCGGCGGCCGCGCAGACCAACCACGCGCCCACCAACAAACCCAAGAAACTCTCCATCGCTGGTACGCTCTCTCTCTCTTACTCTCCACACTTGAACACACTATTCACCAATACTCCGCTAAACCGACTACTTTTTTGCGATCATAATAAATTATCGAACACATTTTCATGTGTTTTCTAAATATTTCAAGGTATGAGCGTGGGAAGCTTCAAAGAACAATTTGAAAGACGGGCGTCGCTCACTTCACCACCAGATGTCAAAAAAAATCTAACTACTAAACCAGGTACGAGCAATATTTTTTTTGCAATTCTAGGCAGTCTAGCATAATATACCTACCTTAAAATAATATGTCACCATTGTCTTAAACAGTTCCAGTCACATCGAAGATAGCCAAGCCCAAGGCTCAAAGTGAGGATCGCGATATCCAGCCCAAAGCCCCCGAGACAGGCAGCGTGCGCCTGCAGCAGATCGGCATAGAACCTTCGCCCTCAGTGAGCGAGGAGATCAGCCCCGTGAGCGGCGGAGTCAAGAAGACGGAGAGCGAACCCGGAAAGAATTCGCCAGCCGATCCAGCAGCACTTTCTCTTCAAGATGCTAGAAGGTACGTTTCAAATAGCTCGTGTTCCTGTGTATTTATATTAAAAAGAAACTTTCTTTCTCTATTGGTTATATTGTTAAATATTCCCTTTGCTCGATTTCGCCGAAAAATATCCTAAAATGAACCACTTTATAGGTTAGAATAAATACTTACAGTATCGTCACAAGAACTCCTTCTGTTTAAATTCGATTGTCGCCTAACAAGATATTATTACAAAACAGCAATAATGTATGTCTGTACTGTCTCAGGAGTCTACAGAACTCAATGGCACTACTAAGCGAGGGGCGCACTGGTGATGACTCGCGGCGCCGCGCCGCGCGCGAACTCATCTCAAGTGCCATCAGGACCGGTATGCGCGATCTATTTTATACATCTCACTCACTCCAATCAAACTGCACCATTCGATTCGTTCTTGTGCCGCACTGCAAAGGTGTGGAACGGGCTTCCGGGGAATATCTTTCCCCACTCCTACAATCCACGGATCTTCAAATCGCGGGTCGCGATATCGCGCAAACCTTTCCCCAGCGACATTAATTCACCTCCAAGCCGTACCTCTGGCACCTCCTCGGGGGTGAAATTGGCTGCGCCTGAGGCTTCGACCTCGGGACAGCCACCCAGTTCGGAAGCAATAAAAAAAAATCAACCTACTAATAAGACCACTCAGATGTCAGCTCGCCTAAAACATCCCAATTGCTTATATCAGCAATTCGTATGCGTAAGTGTAACGGTTTTTCGAAGTGAAAAAAGAGGGGGGACTACGTTATCACATCCATTTCGACATTAGTTTGACATCCGTCACGCACGAATATGTTCTGATAGGATATTGTACGTATTGTACTTATAGGAAAACCTCCGATGCCGTACGGTCGGTCGTCTTCGGCCGGCGTGACAGCTCTGTCAACGCCACCCGCCACGCCGCCAGCCACCGTTGCCGCCGCCCCCGCACCGCGCACCTTCCGCACCGAGGCGCTGCACACTGTTGGAGACCATCGCGTTAGGTATGCAACTACACGATATAATAGGCACTAAATTTAGTTTGTGTCTGTTGTTATTGTTTTTTGTAGGGGGTAGCTCCATGGCCTGCACACTAGTCTCTTGGTCGGGGACGTTCGTGCAAAACGATGATGGCCAGGACGACTGTAGACCTCCGCAATGGAAGATGGATAACGGAGTATATCCCTTCGTTGGCTGTCAATTACTCAGCCCTTTCGTCCTTGGCCAAGCATCCCCTGCACAGTGGACTATCCGTAATATTCACAGAACTATCCCTTCGTTGGCTGTCAATTACTCAGCCCTTTCGTCCTTGGCCAAGCATCCCCTGCACAGTGGACTATCCGTAATATTCACAGAACTATCCCTTCGTTGGCTGTCAATTACTCAGCCCTTTCGTCCTTGGCCAAGCATCCCCTGCACAGTGGACTATCCGTAATATTCACAGAACTATCCCTTCGTTGGCTGTCAATTACTCAGCCCTTTCGTCCTTGGCCAAGCATCCCCTGCACAGTGGACTATCCGTAATATTCACAGAACTATCCCTTCGTTGGCTGTCAATTACTCAGCCCTTTCGTCCTTGGCCAAGCATCCCCTGCACAGTGGACTATCCGTAATATTCACAGAACTATCCCTTCGTTGGCTGTCAATTACTCAGCCCTTTCGTCCTTGGCCAAGCATCCCCTGCACAGTGGACTATCCGTAATATTCACAGAACTATCCCTTCGTTGGCTGTCAATTACTCAGCCCTTTCGTCCTTGGCCAAGCATCCCCTGCACAGTGGACTATCCGTAATATTCACAGAACTATCCCTTCGTTGGCTGTCAATTACTCAGCCCTTTCGTCCTTGGCCAAGCATCCCCTGCACAGTGGACTATCCGTAATATTCACAGAACTATCCCTTCGTTGGCTGTCAATTACTCAGCCCTTTCGTCCTTGGCCAAGCATCCCCTGCACAGTGGACTATCCGTAATATTCACAGAACTATCCCTTCGTTGGCTGTCAATTACTCAGCCCTTTCGTCCTTGGCCAAGGATCCCCTGCACAGTGGACTATCCGTAATATTCACAGAACTATCCCTTCGTTGGCTGTCAATTACTCAGCCCTTTCGTCCTTGGCCAAGCATCCCCTGCACAGTGGACTATCCGTAATATTCACAGAACTGGGAACATTTTTGAACGCACACTCCCTGCCCATCTATTTTCTCCCAAGTACAGACTGGAAATTTTCAAAAGAGGCTGAAAAGGCTCCTGTCAGCCCGGCATGGCATTCGCAATCCCCGTGCGTCACATGATGTCCATGGGCATAGTTAGAAATCTACTTGTAGGTGTAACGGTGCCACATATCGCACAAAAATGTATGCCTTTTCAAATTTTGACAGAGGAACGTCGGTGGAGCGTATCATCCCTATACAAGTGGCGTCGGAGGATTCGTCTCCTTCAGCCCCGACAACTCCCATCACACCGGTCAGACTTCCAGCCACTCTCACCAATAAATCAAATGCTGTGCCATTGAGGTAAACATTATTTTCTTTCTGCCATTAGATAAGTTAATGGGACCATTTGTATCTGTATTAGAATTGTCAGTCAGTCAGTCAGCGTGTGAGCGTCCACTGCTGGACATACGCCTCTCCAATTTTCCTCCAGTCCTCCCGGCCTTCAGCGATACGGAACCACTGATTTCCGCCGGCGTACTTGATGTCGTCGTCCCACCTGGCGGGTGGTCTTCCCACACTCCGTTTTCCTGTCCACGGCCGCCAGTGTAGGACACGGTTACTCCAACGGTCATCGTCTCTTCGGCTAACGTGCCCAGCCCACTGCCATTTGAGCTTAGCCACCCGGTGTCCAATATCGACTACTTTGGAATTAGAATTGTACCTACAGGATATTTATTGCAGGCATTATCATACTTCTAATATTGAAAAGCTTTGTTCTATTGCTTTAGTAAAGACCAGCCTCGGTAGCTCAGTGGTGCGATCGGTCGGCTGTTGTTCGTGATCATAAGCACACCTGGGCGCGGTCAGAACTTGCATGGGTGACTGTTCGACCATTGGAGGCTGACTGTGGTTTGGATTTCCACGTAAAACTATAGGTCCCTTCCCTTCTTAAAGGTTTAACCCACGTGGGTTAATCACACTGAATGAAAGGTCGGTCAATATGTATATGTAAATAGTTCGTGTTTTCCGTCTAGTTCAGTGTAGCTGACCAAAGGTAAGTACTGACATGGCACCTAGTTCACCAAGATGTTGGCGGTGACATCACAGATGTTGTAGGTGACGTAGCCAGCCGTGTCAGTTTCTATAAAAAAAATGCTTTAAGGGGAAAATAATCATGGCCATACATTTTGAGGATAGAATATTCAAGAATATATATATATTCATATGTATAGCTACAATTCTACCATATTAATGAAATTTTGAAAAATAAAGAAACAAATTGAATGTTTGGTAACTGAGTATGATGAGTATTACTTGGTGGTAGGGTTTAACCCGCCCGGGTTGGTACCACCGCACTGAATGAAACGTCGGTCGAAACGGCTATGTAAATAGTTTGTGTTTTCCGACCAGTTCAGTGTAGGCTGCACGATCAAAGGGGGAAACACTGACATGGCACCTAGTTCACCCGGTGTTATGGGCTGACATCACGGACGTTGTAGGTGATGTAGCCAACCGTGTCAGTTTCCATAAAAAAAATGATGAATGTAAAGGAGGCTGGCGTCTGAGACGTCGACACGAGGCAGCGAGCACGGCTCGAGCAGCAGCGTGGGCGGCGGCAGCACCGGCGAGCCCATCAAGAAGTCCGCCCGCGAGTTCATCATCCCCATAGCCGTGGAGGGCAAGGGCTACGTGACGCCGCGCCAGGGCAGCCTCGAGCCCGACGCCGCCTCCGCCGCCTCCGCCGCCTCCACCGCCGGCGTCGCGCGCAGATACACTAAGCCGCGACGCATCAGGTTTATTCCTCATTTGTTTAAATGGAATCCTGAAATGGGAATCCAAACTCACTGTCTGCCTGTATTTACTTTGCACTACGATTTGTACCACCATTTACAGTGCTCCAATAAAGGCGCAAAGGAAATAACCTACCTACTGGAAAGTTAGATTAGGTAGGTAGGTTAAAGTTTGAATAAGTACCTATAGAAAAACTATATTGGCACAAATTATTGTAGTACATCTCTGTACTACATACTGTACATCTCTAAAGTCTTATTTAGATTGAACTAGAAATTATTGCATCTGAACATGTCCAGTTAATTAGTCTCAGTACATTCACCGTAGAATGTTGTAGAATAGAGTAGAAAGTCTTGTACAGAATTGAAATAAAAACACAAAGTCTTGACAGTCCATGAAAGAAACAAGAAAATACAGGGTACGCAAATGCGGCTTTACCAATGCAAGTTATTTCTTCCCATCAACCATTGGTGTATTTGAAGTGATCAGATCACATACCTACCTTATTATGTTACAAGTAATTGTGTGTTTCAGTTTGGTTAGCGGAGGAGAGTCCGAGGACGAAGATGACATGCACATGCACAGACTAAGGTATGATAAAAATGTTATTAACATTTACCTAACTTAATTTGTATATTTTATTATCTTTTGGGACTTTGGAACAATTGGATTGGTCCATCTAATGCATTTCTGCCTACATAAATAATTCTTAGTAAAGCTGGCAAAAGTATACCATTTTTTTAAACTAATGAACTTATGTTCAAAATCGCAAAGTGTGGATGAATGACTGAATGTTTATAGATTGGAAATGTTCCTTAATTATGATCAAACATTGTTACTTATTTGTATTGACTGCAATTTAATGCCACTTTGAAAAGAAAATATCTAACACTGAAATGCACTGCTGGCAAATCTAATTTCTGTCAGAAACATCTATATGCAGGAAAAACAGCAGCTCTACGACACAGAAGAAAGACGATAGTGCTCACACAATCCCGTTCATGTGATAATGTTGTGCCATAGTGCTGTAGCGTTTAGAGATATACGTGTAGCTACAGTACCCTGCAGTGAGTAAATCATTAACATCGAGCTTTAGAAAGAGACAATCCGGTTGTAGTGTGTCGTCCCTGTCGCACGAACTCGCACGCCTCTGTGCGACAGGGACGACTACAACCGGATTGTCTCTTTCTAAAGCTCGATGTGCACTATTTACTGGCGGGTACTGTAGTTGCGACATTACCTGCACGCACACAGTTGACATTACTTATGGTGTGGTGGTGTATGTGAAGGTCGTCTCGGGCCGCGCGCGCCGAGTCTGTGAGCTCCGGGGAAGAAGAAGATGAGGAGGGCTTCCATCTGCTCACTGCCGAGAACCTCTTCTCCACATTGCTGCACCGCGTCAGTACCTTTCACTTACCAATTTATTTTTATTATTTTTATAATAATAGAACCATGTAATGGGTGAATTAGTCGATCCTTTGAATTGTTTGTTAGCACTCATATCACGTGACGGAGCTAAAGCTCGGCGCCAACTATTTCACCAAATAGTTTGTACTTTGACTGACTTTAATACAGTACTTTCGGATCCACTATCTATGGGGTATAAGTGGTAAAGGCAGCAAATTTTTTTTTTTTTTGTCAACCACAACATGGCACGCGCCAGACTAACGCAGATGTGTATTCCGACGGCGCCCACGGGCATACAAGTATACTAAGACTTAAATAAATATGAAGTGTATTGTAATAGGTACGCGCGCTCACGAACCGTCTCAACGGGGAAGAAGGCACGGGCTTCCCTCAACACTCGCTGTTCAACAATCTACAGTCTCCGTTTTTTAACAGGTATGAATTTTAACTTCATCGCCAGATGTTATAGAGTCACAATACTGCAATCATTTTAACGAAACACATGCTTTAATAATAATGTTAATGAAATTAAATATTCCATTTACTAATAGTGGTGAAAAGTATCTCTAAGAAGAATTAAAATAATTAAAAAATGTCAACTGCTTTATCATTCAACCAGAATATTATACATCGTCCCATACCACTACCACTGCTCTAATATGTAACTGTGTGCATGCTGCTTACAGCCCACACTTGCCACGGCGACACAGACTTATGTAAGTTTCTTTATCATTAACTCAACATTCTACATATGCTTCTACATCACAGACATTCACTCTACTCATTACATTACATTTATTATAGGTATGTATATACAAATAATATTTGTACCTATATACATAGTTTTGCTAAATTATGTAATCCAGGGTCATCAAAATAATGTTCAGGGTTCGAATTTTGTATAGTTTTTGTGTTGAACAGTGTTTTTGAATCACACACAAACGTTTTGACTCGTACTGTACTGTACACGTAACGGATGGCTCAACAGAAGGACAATTTAATGTTCGGGTAGAACTTTCACTATAAGTAAGTGGTTTTCGGAATATGTAATATAAGTTTTGCTATTAGTTAGAAAATTATTGTGCTATTGTTATAAGCATTTTGTCGTGTAAGCTAGAGTGAAAAGCCACAACAGACTATGCAACAGTTTGAGCGTATGATAAACTACGTGTTGGTGTGCAGACGGGAGGGGCGAGGGGCGCCGGGCCCGCGCGACCTGGCCGCCGACTTCGACTCCATGTTCAGCAAGCGGACGCCGTTCCCGCGAGGTCAGTACCCGCACCGCATCCGCCCACTCACCCACTAACGCTTACTAGTGCTGCTCTGTTTGCACAACACTCCTCACATACCGCCCGTCTCTTTTATCAGTCCTAGGTATATATTTTAAGAAAATAATCGTTCTGCAGGGCTCATTCTGTGCACTATATACCGAGACTTTAAGCAGTTCATGGTGCATGAGAAAAAAGAGATTGGTGCTGATAGATGAGACTGTAGTATGTGACGAGTAACTGGATGTTGTTTTCGTGTAAATACAAGCTGCACAGACTGTCTGCTCTGCTGTCGCCTCGCCTCGTACAACGAACCACTACCACCGCACACCGTCGCCGGCTAGTGGGTGGACCGTCTGTTTAGCTCCTCCATAATATTATGTTCTTCAAATTAACTCAGAGTGACTTGACTCAATTATCGACTAATTCTTTCCAGTTTTTCATTTTTGTGTTGTTTTTATTTTTTACTATTTATAATGCACTTGATTAAACTATTTGTTTTTTTTTTATTTATAGTGTAGTGATACTTACCGAGCAGAAAAATGTTGCGTTTGTACAAATTGGTATTATGTATGAAAAAAGAAAAACAAATCAATTGGCAGTTGCATGTAGCGTCGCAGCTCACAGAGTAGGACTTGGTAATATTTGCTTCGCCTGCGGCTAGACGTGGACCATTTGATTTCTCCCCGAACGGCGGCTATTGTACCTGTAATGCTGAACTAATAATTCGGCTTAGATAGTTTTGAGATCAATAATTGAATGCTGTAAAGATTAAAAATCTGTGTTAAGCTTTCAAAAATGTCCGACAATGCATAACCGAGCAAATGTACATATGTTCTGTAGTTAATAAAGTTACCTTGTATTAAGAAAAACATATGCTAGACTATTAATAGAGCATTCGTTAATAAGATAGGGTATAAGTTTGAAAGTATTAAGATATAGGATATTTACACAATTTTAGAATATTTAATTGCATAGATTACTTTTGACACGACCATATGCATTTACAAATTTCAAAAAAGTCTAAATGAATAACATCTAGATAGGGAGGAATGTTCCCGGAGCCGGAGGTAACCGGAAGGCGAAATGAATGTTTCTAGTCAGTGCATCTCAGATAGCAGCTCGCTCGCACGCCCGTCACCACTAGTATTCTTTATTCTCACTTCAGACTCATTGTTATGTCAGTAGGGCAGGGCGTAGGTCGCGAGGCGGGTCCGGGAGGGGCGGGCAGTGAGAGGAGGTGGTAGTAGTGAGGTTGTCTTGGTGTGGTTGCAGTTGGGTTGCGCGTTACACTGCATGCTCCGACCAAATCTTCACTCCACAGCGGCACCAGCGCCAACCAACACACCACCACAAACTCTACAAACCAATAGGTACCTACTACATTCTCTCTATTCATTACTTTTATTTTTGTTTTGCGTCACCGCGCATTCTCATTCATTACTGCGATAGCCGAGCCTTAATCCGTAGACTCATCGAAGGTAGCCTGTGCCGATTACTTATATTATTGTTCAATTCAACTGCAACATTTTATTGCACAATTTGTGATTTGGTTTTCCGCATCCATAGAGTAAATGTTGAACTAATATATGCGTTCCGGCCACCCGGCCTGGAACGCTTTAGCCTCTGATGTAACTGTTAACATGTGTGTGTTTGGTGTTTATTTTTCTTTGTGTACTTTTGGTTAATTTGTATTTGAGTTCTTGTTCCTGTTATTGTTCCCTAATTTCATTAGAAAAATTACAAACAAATATGACATTTTGGTTTCGTAGATTTCCCTATACAACTAAATTACGAGGTGTTTTTTAGGTGGTGACTTTAGAAGGCTATTGAAGTATCCGCTAGTTTCGAGAGAAAGTCTAAGTTGAAGTAGCCATTGTAAATACACCATCACAGCACAGCTGGCATTTTGCATGATCGAAAATGTGTGTTTTTTCAATTACTTTTCAGGTAGCAATACTAAGAAATCCAGTAAACAACAAACAAACGCTCAACAAAACTCAGAAAAGGATAACAGTGGCTTAGATTTATCAGATTTAGACCTGAGCTCTATTCAACTATCAGAAAAAGAATTGGAAACACTATCGGGGCTCACTCCTGGTCTGTCGCGCCGCCTGCAGAAACAACTACTGGCGCACCTACCGCCCGCCGCGGCTCGCAGCCTGCGTCGCACGCTCTCCCTGCACGCCACCGGCGCGGGAGGCGCGCACGAGGCGCACCGCTACGCACGCAGCCTCTCCGCCAAGTCCCCCTCTGCGCAGACAAGCTCCCCCAAC
Organism: Nematopogon swammerdamellus; assembly: GCA_946902875.1. NCBI lineage: Eukaryota > Metazoa > Arthropoda > Insecta > Lepidoptera > Adelidae > Nematopogon > Nematopogon swammerdamellus. The sequence continues at coordinate 14,913,264 of OX336340.1, forward strand.
ATCTCCTCGGCCGGCTCCGACCGCACCGAACCCAGCGACGCCGCCACTCTCGACTCTAGCAACGCCGACAACACTCCGCCGCCTCGCGTCCTCCAACCGTCGCCACCGGCCGCCCCACAGTGTTCGGATACTGTCGGCAAGTCTGCCAACGTTGACTGTTCTGCGTCCACCGACGAGACTGTAGCGTGCGATAGGTCTATAGCCCTCACTGAGGGTGTGTCCATCGAAAATACTGTAAACAACTACTCAGTCGTCAATAAGTCTGCAAACCCAGAGACGTTTAGATCCATAAATAGGTCCGCAACTATCGACCAGGCTGCAACCGGCCAGGAGTCTACAAACGTCGACAAGAGCGCTACTGTCGCGACACTTGCAGCCGACAACATAACCCCAACATCTATGACTGAAAGAACACCTCCAAAGCCAGTAGTCACCGCGACCGATGAAGCAGTGAATACTGATCAGTATTACCCGGAGGAACTAGACATTTCTGTGCCTCAGTTCTGTACTCTACCGCGTCTCAAGCGACATTCAATTATGTCTAGAGAGAGTACTCCACCAGTAACTCTAAGGAACGATTCACAGCCCGAGACACCCGTTCCGAAATTAGCAGGACTGCTGAGCAAAGATCTAGCACTATCGCGTGGGAGCAGTGTGCGAAGTACACCAGATCGCTCGCTACTGAGCAAATATTTGACTCCGGACAGAACGGCGCCTCTGGAGGAATCGTACTCTTCGGATAGTGGAAGTCTATTATCGGAACCGAGCTACATAGCAGCTTACGGTTCGCCGGCGCTGGCAAGCTTGCCGACAGTGGGCTCCCTGCGACGACACTCATTGAGGCTACAGGCTGATCAGTCACCACGGAAACGAATTTCGAGATTTTTGCGACCAGACTTTTTCGACACTCCCAGAGATGAAAGCATATATGCAAGAACCAAAAAAGACAAAGAAATTGAAACTCAAAAAATTCTAAAAGAAATTCGTGAAAAAAGGAGTAAAAATGTAGATTCCAGTGGTTTTAAAAGTCCATCATCTGACCATGATGTACAGCAATTATTTAAAGATGAAATTTCATACTCCCGGCCATGCCTATCACCCATTAGTGGAATTATTACTAGAGATCGTAGTAGATCTACAACTCCGTTTTTCCCTATACTGCATAACATTAAAGAAACTGCACTTGATTCATTGAGTAAGTCGTCTATTTTAGATGATGTACAAAACAAATATAATGTTCGAGTGAATAAGGAAAAGGAAAATGAAACATCACCAATCGAAGAAACTAAAATTAAAAGACCCAAAAGTTTCCCCATAAAAAATATCACAGATAATATTAATGAGCCACAAGTAGAAAATGATGTTCAGAATTCAACAACTGTTGACCATTCTCTGGCAAAGCCTGCTCAACGAGAATCAAAGCTTGTTCGGCCTAAGAGTTACCCATCTAGCTCCCCATCACCTGAGAAGGTATATATAACACGAGCAACGAAAAAAGACGAAAGTTCATTGAATCCACCTGATGAACAAAACAATATAGAAGTGAGCTTTAGTGTTAATCTGCCAAAAAAGGATAAGCCAGTCACTTTCCTAAAATCACAAACAGTCGAGAATGAAGTGAACATTTCAATACCTGTCAGTACAGCTACAGAACTCGTAAACAATAGAACTGCGCCAAAAGATGATGAATGCATAAAAAATGAGAACACTATAAGTAGTAATAAGGATAGAAATGGGTGTTTGCCAGAAATCAAGAAAACCGACAATGAACAAATTGAAAATTCAGAATCTACCAAAACCACCGCTAATGTATGTGAAAGTGTTAAAATCATAACTGCGGTGGGCTCAGAAACAAATCCTACTGATGATATGAAAACTCTAAAGGAAACTTCAGAAAATAAAATAGTTAAAGTCACAAAATCGGAAATTGAAGACAAAAAGCTTACAACTAAAAAGAAAATAATCAAAAAGGTAAGCTCCAAAACAAAGTCATTAGAAAATGGATCTATAAATCAGGAATCTTCAGATGCCAAGAGTTATACCGAAAAGAAAAAGGTTACTCGTAAAGTTAAAGACAAAGAAACCTCAACAGAAAGTACTGTGAAAAAAATTCCAACAAAAAAGAAATCAGTTCTACAGTCAATTGGCCATAAATTAGAGAAACTTACTTCTTCTAAATCCAATTCACCTGAAAAAGATAAAATTCAGGATAATGTTCAAAATGAAGAAAAGTCTTCACAAACAATTCGAAATCAGAGGGAGCAGTCTGTACCGGCGCAGACAGAACCAAGCACTGAATCAAGCCTCATAAAAAGGGCTGTCACCTTGACAAACGTCAGCGGACTTGACAATGCAGTTGGACCGTCTTCTAAAACTACAGTATCCAAAGTTCTTGGTCTTTTTAAAAAATTTGAACCAAAAGACAAATCTGCAAAATCTTCAGAAGCATCAAAGGCACCACTGGCCTTACCCGAACCGGACGAAGCTATTCCCACTGATATAAAAGAAGAAATTAAAAATGAAATTGATTCTACTCCACCTAATCCACAATCCACAGAAAAACCCAAACGTCCAACTTCATTGCTTTTGAACGGACTAGGGCGGAAGAATAAATATTGTGGCGCAGCAAGTGACAGTGTTTCGTCAGCTCCAGTGTCAAATAACATACCAGATGATGGACCGGACATAAAAATTAAATTAAACAATATATTATATGATCAGACAACTAAGGAAAGTAATACTGAAATAAAAAATTCCAACAAAAATAACTTAAAGCTAGACTTTTCGAGACTTCCTAGAATAAAACAAAAAGCTCGATCTAGTGACCCAGGAAAGAGCACTGAGTTTTTAAACTTAAAAGAAAACACCTCAGACTTACCAGTGAATGGCTTATCCAAATACGAGGCTCTATTGAAGGATGATTGTGAACAAAAAGAGATTATTAGCCCTGAAGAAATAACCAATGGAGAAAATAATAAAAAACAGGAAAAAATTAAAGACGGTGATACACCTTCGCCTAAAATCTTTTCAAACACTGAATCTCCCCCGATTTATCCGCAAAGAAATCACGAATCGACAACACCCGATAAGGAAGATATCGTGGAACGAATTCGACGTAAAAGTTTTTATACTAGATTCAACGAAAAACGGCACAAACGAAAGAGCAATTTAGTAGGTCCCGGTGCACATGAATACAACCCAGCTGCTCGCTTACATTCACAACCTGGGGAGGCGAAATATGACGTATCGCCGACATCCCCCGTTAAGTACGATCTATCACCGACATATTCCAATAACTATGATTTATCACCAACACTCAATTGTGACCGTTTTAAATCATTAAATCCGGAACTGCCCACATATACGCGACACCATGCAAGATTGGATAACTATGGAGGGGCAGAGCGAGTGGATGCGTACCGATCTCTCGACAGGAAGTACACGGGCAACAAGAGCTACTTGGAGCCGGAGGGTGCTCCCTCCTACACGAGCCCTCGCTACACCAGGACCATATCCCTCTTCGACAACGACGAACATGCGGACAACAAGCCCTCCAGTCAAGGCAGAGACCCACAAAAGTACACTAGAACTGTGTCCATGTACTCCCCGGGAAACTACGCCACCTACAGGCCGATGCGCGTCAGGAATCCTGCCATCCTGCTCAAGGAGAGCGAAAAAGAGATAAGCCCAGAAAATATTATGGAACGAATAAGAGAGCGAAAGAGAGCATCCGCAGGCGCCAGTTCCAAAATGGGTGTTCAAACGGAACCCGCAGCCAGGTGTGTATCTTTTTGTTACTCTGTACCTAAAGTCAATAATGAATCATTCGGAAATAACTCTCCCTTTTTGAACCAGAAAAGATTTGGTTGATGCACGCTTCATGCTTCCAATTGAACATTTTGGCACTAATGCTTAATGACAGTTTTATAAATAAAATTATGTCTGATCATAATATTGACTTCCAACATCCATTTAAATAATGAAAACAATTCAAGTTCCACACAATGATCTAAAAAGTTTATTGACAGTGTAGAAACACTAAACACCTATTTGAATAGAATAAATATTGGAATGGAATATTTTGAGATATTTCTACAGTAGACCATTTCAAAACCGTCTATAAACCTTGCTTTATTTGCCTTTCCAGATCCAATATCGCATCTAAAAGCGAAAGCGACGGTGCAGAACGCGTTGAAAAAACTGACTGAAAGAAATTATTAGACTTCTAAAGTTGGAAGAGTAAGCAGTGTTACTGCGGACTATATAGCGCCATAGTCGTTATCTTATTGGGAGTAGAGTTTGCAGTCATAGTCATGACAAGCATTTATTGCCTAGTGTTCTTTACATATTATCTATGTGTTTCTCAAATTAGTAATTTATATTATTGTAACTAGGTCTTCCTACTGCATCGGCATCGTAGAAAAGTTCACGTAATTTGTTGAGAGAGATAATAGAGCAATTCGTAAATCTTGCCTTACCTATATGCCAAACGTGCATATACAGAAAACTGAAGCTATTGATGCTTGTAACAATCTGTGCTGTACTTGTGCCCATTGCACTTACTAGAACAACAGTCGGCGAAGTGTTTGATATAATTAGTGCAACTCGGCTTTGAAGCTTGTTTGTGGCTTGGAGTGTAAGAGGAATTAGTTCTTGTAGAAAAGTAACGTAAATGCCTCTAATTACGATCAAATGCGAAGCCTTAAGACTATGCTGTGTTTAATTTACTAAATAAGTGGTACTCTTTAAAAATATTTATACTTTTTCCAGTTTGGTCTATTATTTAAATTTGTTATTTATTATTCTTATAGATTATCTTTAAATTTGAATATAAAAAATAATATGTTAAGGCTCAAAGTTAAAACATAAGATAAAACATTATCAGGTGTCACAAGAAATTGTGAATTGTTCATAATAATTTATGCAATTGCCAACCGTGTCAGTTTCCATAAAAAAAAAACATTATCAATCGCAATTGTTGCGACCGAACGCCGGCACTGTTACCCCTAACTGTGATTGATTTGTTTCAATGGCCTTTCTGATAAAACTAAACTAAGGTCACGCACATAAATGATTATAAGATATTATGAAACACATACAAATACCTTATACGTAACTATAATTAATATACCAATAATGACATTTTCCGTGCAAGGCGCACGGAAAAATTTCACTTGTCAAAATGCTGAGCGCTTTTAGCAAGATTCAGTATGTGTGCGGCGAGAGTTTGCGCCGGTCCATGTGTGGCGCCGCACTGACGGCTATTCATTAGGACAAGTATATAGAGTTTCGGAAAAAATGCATTGCTTTTATAGCTCTGGTATGGTTAAAATAAAAATTTGAATAAATTAAAAAAATGTAATACGTTTTTGGAGTACTGTTTGCAACGATTGCAATTACCAACACTTTTCAATCATCGTACAAGAGGCATTTACGTTATGTACATAAAACACGCATGTAATCATCTTGAGTGAATTTCAGAGTCATAGTTTTTCTATTCTACATTAAAAATTGAAAAAAACTCAATACAGTTTTGTTAAGGATATTAAAAAAGGTAGCTATTTCATAAAGTTCACTTTGAGACTGAATTTTTACCACACTTGCGAATTGAAGTTTGTTATATTATAACTTGTTATATTACACGATTGTTTTGATAAACTTTCATAAAACATCACACCTGACGCAAGATAAGGACAGATGGGGATTTTGGTTGGTAACCAGCGCCCGCTTCCGCGCTGCGCCTCACTAGCACAACTACCCAAGCTGCCCTTGTCCTGCGTCGGGTGTACTTTGTTGGAGCTTAAACATTTAAAAGATAAGCAGTTATGGTGTTTAACACTGCAGATTGTTAATTGTTTCTCGAGATTGGTGCCATACTAATATTCTCCCCGTATTGCCCGTGATAATGCAAGTATTTGTATACGCCAGTTTGTTAACTTTGCCATCAATATGTGAAAATTAACTAAAGGAAACATTTAGAAAATTACATTAGAATATTGAGGGACGCAATTAGGAAAATTATATAATTGGCAAACGCTTGTGCCAAACAGTGTCCCTTGTAACTAGGGTGCAGGGCCAACGTTAGATATTATTGTATTCTCTTAGCCAGTTAATTAGTGAACGAACCTAGTGTGCCACTACCGAATGTACACAAAGAGTTAATGTTATTTTAATTTTTTTCCTGTAAAGTTTACAGCTCTTGACTAGCAAAAGGTGTTTATACATAATATCGCGCCTGTTTCCCAACGGAGTAGGCACAGACAATGGACGTTCATGTGCCACGATTCTTACACACCTCTTACTCATAATGATACAAATCTAAAGCTTGGGAAATTGGCTTGCAAAAGATTAATAATAAATACAAAAATCTAATTATGTACACTTCCATAGAGAAGGGGCTGTTCCTTAAATTTATATACATGGGTATATATGGGTAAATTCCATTACTTTATATTATTTGTAATATATTATAATATATTATATGGATGTATTCTTGGAAATAAACACCAAAACAATCCGAATTTTGTTTATGACCGGTATTTCAGTTGTTTTTTTTTTTTTTGTGTGAGCTTTTTATACATTAAAATTGGAGTGATTTGGGTGTACAATGCAGTTTAGTAAGATTAAAGTTTAAACGGTCCCAGGTTAATAACATCAATCTCGTTCTTCATGGTTTGCTTAGCAGAGCAGCTCTGAGACAAGTGCAAGCGGCACTTGGTCGTGCAGTTTTTAAAATTGTGTACTTCATTTCATATGTAACTTGCTTGTTACAATTACGTTATTGTTGAATCTTCACTTGCACGTGTACGTGATACTGATATATTATAAAATGAATCAATCTTAGTCTGGTGTAGCATATTATTAAGTAACTGCAATTTTTATTTACGACGTGCCTTGAATTGACTAGCGAGTGGATTATCACTTTTTATGCAAAAAATGTCAGGCAAAATAGATAATACAAATAATTTTTTCAATTCAATTCAGGTTGTAATCTCAATTATATTTTTGTTGTATTATTATGACATTGCCAATTTAAACATAGGTATTTACGGCGTCTTTTTATTAGTTACCAAATATTAAATTCCTATACAAAGGTTTAAATTTAGTTGGTATGCATTAACATAGACATTATATTAATTGAATCGCTAAGTCAACACGAAATGCTACTGTAATCGAATAGAATGGTGCTTAGAAGGATAATGTTATGTATTATTATAACAATAGTGTTCACTTGAATCTCGAACACCAACATTTTCTATTATTTAACTACTTAAGTGTCGAACGTTGTTATTGTTAACCAAAAAGTTAAATATGTATCTCTTCTGATGGATCTGTTACACTGAAACTTTGTTCGTTTTCAATACAATTACTTTCAGCAAACATTTTTAGCATAGGATTTTCAAAGAGAATTTCATGATATTTCATGTTATTCAATCAGATAACATGGAATCATTTGGAAGGAAGGAGTTACATTACAGTTTTAAAAAAGTTATATTTTAGATAAAGTGCATTTAAGTTGCTGATACTTGAGTGTAAATTGATGAGACAGGGTTATACTGTATACTACATACATACAGAATGTTTGTACTGACGTTAAGTCATACATTTCAAGACCGGAAGAATCTGCAATATTAAATCAGTTACTCTGTCCATTAGATGATATAGCAGTATTCGCTTATTTATTATGTTTTTAATTTATTTGTGTGAATTAAATTGTGGGATTTTTTTATACTTAAAGACAATGAACCACATGTTTGTAAAAATATGATTTGTTGTTTTGAAATAGTATTTATGTAAAGTATTGAACATTTCATAAATCCTTATATTATTATTTTATATTGTATGTGCATTATATTAAATACAGGAAAATATAAACGTTTTTTATTTCAATATTTTTGCAACTACGAGCCTGAATACAATCAATGCCAACTTTTTCGATCGTTCGCGCAATAAACTTCCCACACACGTAACGTTACACTTGCACAAGTCTGGAGTTCGCAATATTAATTGAAGGTGTGTGGGGCCCATTACGCTCTGGCTTTACACCACAATTATTAGACCTATGATTACATATGGTGCGGTGGTATGGTGGATTAGAACTAAACTCAGCACAGCTGCAAATATGCTACAAATGTTCCAGCAAATGATTGTAGCCATCACTGGTTGTATGAGGACTACACCATCAGCAGCACTTGAGGTCCTTCCTGCTAGGGCTGCCACCACTTGCTTTAATAATCCAGCCAGAGGCGGTAGCGGCTTAGAAAAGGTTTCTGGACAGGAGAGACAAGGGCGAAACATACATCTATTCTCGAGACGGCTCTGGATGAGAACCCACTGTTAGAGATAAGATGTGATAGGATACCTAAGAAATATAACTTAGACAGACGATATAGAACTCTCCGAGGGGCTGAAGGACTACTCAGGGCTGGGAGAGGTAAGCGTATACACAGATGGTTCTAAAACCAAGAATGGGACGGGTGCTGGCTGTTTTTCAGCTGAACTGCACATCAAAAGAACCGTAACGCTGGGCTCTATCAACACCATCTTTCAGGTGGAGTGTGTGTGGGTCTAATTGAGGCAGCTGCAATGATAAAATGGCGTAAAATGGTGGACTACACAGAATACTGACCGATAGCATGTTTGCATTGCAGGCCCTTGACAATCGAACAATCACCTCTGGACTAATTAAACAATGTTATGAGGCTTTGCAGGATATCTCACTGGACAACTAGATCATACTACAATGGATAAAGGGGCACAGCAAATTCATGGTAATAATGCTGACGACCTCGCCAAGGCGGTCTCTAGCGCATCGAACAACCACATGTACCAACCCCTCTAGTGGAATCACGACCTGGTTGAAGAAGCGCATGACACATGCTCACACTGCGAGATGGTCATCTACGACGGACTGCAGACAATTCAGAGAAGCAGTGCCAACACCAGACCCAGACTTAACGAAAAAACTCCTGTAGCTTCGGAGACAAAAGTTGAGAACGGTGGTGGGGCTACTCTCAGGCCACTGCCAACTTAACAAGCACATGTACAATATTGTTATCACGTCCCCTCTGCAAGGCCTGCTTGGAGGCAGAGGAGACACCGGCACACATAGTCATGGAATGTAGACATCTGGATACATTTCACTCGGAGGGTTTCAGTTCTGAAAAGGGAGACCTACAAGCGTGGAAGGATCCCAAAGGGCTACTTAACATTTTGTGAAAGAACTCGGCTGGCTACAATGAGCCTATAGCCGGGTTACTGAGCACAACGGCCTCGTATCAAGTGCGTTCAAAGCATCGGCAGCTGTCGACAATAACAACAAGGCTAGAGGCTGCGGATTGGAGAAAAATTGGAAAGGAGTGGACGACTGACCGAATGACATGGAAAATCTTCATACCGGCGATGTGTGGCTGGCTGGTGACCGGTATGCAGAGTTCAATAAAAAATTGCATTATTATGTAATTTATATATTCAAATGATAGAAAAGATCTACTAAATGATAAAAAAGACAAACTAGGTGGAAGTCTCAAAGTTATTCTGACTTAGCCAGCTCTTGGAGGTCACTGAAGTGTTGAAGGTCCACCTCGACGACCTTCTCAAGGATGTCGTCCACGTTGGTGTTGGGGAAACGCTCCACCCACGAAGTGATCACACCCTCGGGACTGGCGCTGTACCTCTTCAGTTTCACTCCTTCTTCTGTGATCACCAGACAAACAAATTATCACATTGGCCATTAAGAACTATTGTGGTTGCAATCCAATAAGGGAAACCATAGCAAAGAAACAATATAGCCAGCAATATGAAAGAGTTTATGTGTATACTACTCCAAAGCCAGCTTATATGATATTAGTTTCTGGGAGTCTGTGTGAGTGCTAGACTAATATTCTTCATAATAATAAGAGAAAGCGCACCAGAGCGATAAGCATAAGGTGATCCAGAAGCTAAAAATGTGACAGTTGAAAGTTAGCTAAGGGAACCTCAAATGTGAAGTTTGAGCATAGCATAGAGGCGGCCCTCGAATAAATTAGTACAAGATCCCTTGATCTTCAGCCACATCCAGTCAGCCAGCATGTTCTCCATGAAGGCCACAAGACGACCAGGGTGGCTGCAGACCACCACAATGGAGGAAAGAGAATGGAGTAATTCCCTTCGTTGGTTGTCAAGTACACTGCACCCTCAATATCCACAAAACATGCTCGGCTGTTTTGTCGTTCACTAAGCATCCCCTGCACAGTGGACTTAAACGTAATACCTATGGTGTTTAGGTGTTATTTAGTGAGCAGTCTCGTCAGTTGTTGTTGTTGTTGATTTGGTTTGGGGTTGGCTCTAGGCCTGCAAACTAATCCCGCTTGGTTGGGGACCTTCGTGCAAAACCCCGCAATCTCCAGCTACCCCAGCCAACTTGTCTTCCATGAAAGCCACAAGTCGACCGGGGTGTCTGCAGACTGCTGCAACGGAAGATGGAAAACGGAGTATGCAGTCTCGTCAGACCAACAGCTATTCTCAGCGTAGCTTGACCCAGGTCAGTTCTTCCTAAATCAAGCCAGCCGTGTCGGTCTGGCTTAGGAAGAGCAGCTCTCAACTTTCTGCACTCTAAGACGCCCTTCCATCTGTCCGTGTTTCCGTGATATCGACCTTTGCCAGTTTATTCTGAACAAAGATGTATAAATACGCCATAATAATATGTCACCTGTTCCTACGATGCGAGCGGTACGGTATCACTTCCATTATTTGACCATACTTCCTGATGTCTGTGACCCAAACCCCATCCTCACCTTGATCCTCAAATGTGTTTGGCTGAACGAAGATGTTTCGCGGCTGCTTGTGGAGGAGTACGATGTTGCGCCACGCGTCCCACGGCGCATCCAGGCTGCTGTACCGAGCGAACAGACGCTCGGCGCCCTCCACGTCCGCTGTAGCCTTCAGTGTCTGTAGCTTCACCAGGAACTCTCCTGTAATACCAATGCTCTGTCACTAGCTATTCCCTTATTTTTATGTGATCCATCGCAGGTAGCGAACACCTTGTGATTAGCGACCTCCAAAGGCTTCACCGAACACTACTGCAAGTAGGAGAGTCAATCGAGCCCGAGACCAGCGAGTGGCCACTATTGCTTTCTTATAGAGCAAGATGATTCGGCTCGTGACAGGCCCTCGTCAGCTAGTCTGCATTGACTAGGACGTGGAGCAAAACTAGTCCCGTGCTCCATTTCCCTCTCTCTACCAATCCAAATGTATAAAAACATAAAGAAGCAAACCTTGAGCACATAAAGGTAAATGAATGAAACACAAAGTATGCCAAATAATGTTTTTGTCACTGTCCACATAATAAAATACACAGAGCTAGACTACATTACATTTTACTGAGATTAGATTTACAATTTAATTCTGAGTTTTTTTATCATGGCTAAGCTCAACGTCAGACTCCAGATATAGCTAATTTAATTCTGGCTTTTAGCTTGACTTGTTGGTGGCCTAAAGTCTCTTGGAAAAGATCATGTGCATTGATTAGAAGAAGTGTGGATTTACAAACTGAAAGCACAAGGAAGTGCTCACCGATGACTTTCTTGCCCTGCGTTGCGAGTTTGGTGCGGTCGAGTGTGAGCAGCAGGTTCTTGCTCGGTTCCGTCTCCTCCACTCGCAGCATGCCTTCTCCTTCCAACTGTAGCAGTCGCATCAGCACGAACCGTGCCCGTGCGTGAGCCTGCACACACCCAAATAACAGATGTTACAATTGTCTAATTGGGTGGCTGAGCTCGAGGCTGGAGTCTCAGACGCAGCTAATGTCATTTCTATGGAGGTTCCGGTCCAGCCTAACGGCAGAATAGTGTCTCACGAAAAAGATCAAGTAGGGCATATCTTAACCTTTATTTAGAAGCATAATGAACCTTATAGCTAAATATTCAAATAGTGTGTATTACAATGATGAAAGTTGGCCGTCCCACTGTGTATGTAACTTTTGCCAAAAAAAAATATGACAGAGGACCATAAATTACGTTTTTTTTTTCGAAGAAATTGTTAAGAAAATAAAGACATCTATACAGAAAGTATTCTGGAGAAATACAAGAAAAAGATGAGAACGATTATTTATCCTGCTTGTTTTTTTAGTTTTTGTATAGGTTGACCCTGGAAAAAACTGGAAAAAACACCATGTTAGCAATTGTTTACGACAAGGTGGGGTTTGAAGGGGGTTTGTTAGGTAAATAAGCCACATTTTGAGTACATTTTTTTTTTATAAAGTTCTCTTTATTCTTGTCTTTCGTGACCAATTTTAATATTTTTTCTGTGTGGCCCCTGGTTTCTCTGAAATAAATTTTTGAAAATTTCGTTTTTTCCTAAAATTTGCATATCGCAGCCTTAAGGCGCTCTAAAGGAATTGGGGAATTTTTCAATTACAAGTTCAAGGGGTTTGTGTCTGATCACCGGCTTCTGTTCATAGGCTTCGTGCCCATGCTAGACGTCAGGAGGAACTGACACTTGAATGTTTACCTGAAGCCATGTGTCCGTAGAAGGCTGATACATCTCAGTGGCCTTCGCAGCACCGTTCCACAGCAAACTCAACCAGTTGACGTACATAACATCCTCCGCTGTCTTACCCTCGTAGCCGAAGATTCTGAAATAATTGTATACAAAAAAAAGTAAATTTTACTGCAGGAAATTGTTCTGGCCATCCCACTGAGCTTTTAACTATTAACTTTTTTAGCGATCAACATACTTGTGTTAGTAGCTAAAAAGTTAATCAGGCTTTTTGTTTAACTAGCATGTTTTTTTTTATGGAAACTGACACGGTTGGCTACATCACCTACAACATCCGTGATGTCAGCCCATAACACCGGGTGAACTAGGTGCCATGTCACTGCTTCCCTTCATTTCATGTCGGCTACACTGAACTGGACGGAAAACACGAACTATTTACATTGCCGTTTCGACCGACGTTTCGCTCAGTGCGGTGGTACCAACCCGGCCGGGATAAACCCTACCACCTACTTAGATGTATTAATAATAAGTATTCTTATTATTATTTTATTACTTTATCTTAAATTCCCACGCTCAACTCTTTTGCTACTACTACCTACTTACATTCCACTATATTAATTGAATCTCAAAACATTCAAAGGTTGAGGGGAAGGTGTGGAACTAAGCTTGAGATGGCTTCACCGAACATATCCGGGCCCATCGGCACTAGAGGAGGGTGTTAATCGAAGTCGGGACTAGCGAGTGGCCACTCTAAATTTCCCGCGCATGCTTCACGTTTCGGCTCGCATGAAGCCCTCGTCAGCTAGTCTGCGTTGACTATAGGACGCGGGGAAACCACCAGTCCCGCTCTCGACCTCCCTCTCTCTACCTATCCATATTGTGTAGGATGCTTCCCGTGACGTTTTCGAAGCTCTCTCCATATATGAGCTTAGCGTCGATCTTGGGAGCCCTAGATTCTTGAAGAGACTGTAGAGCGACTTCGCTGGTAGTCCTCTTGCTCCGACTTCCACAGCGAAGAGATCAGTCTCGAATCCGTTTCTCACAATCCGGTCTACTAAGTTGCAGTACTTGTTAAGTTTGATGTTGTGGTCCTTCGGTATGTTGCTTTCCCATGGAACTGTAAGTTCAACAAGTACTACATGCTTTGTCACTTTTAAAAATATGAGTATATCCGGTCTTAGAAAAGAATAGACTTACTGTCTGTCGTGCAAGTCCGCGAAAGTCTGCCTTTGCACCTTATGTAAATTTTCTAATGTGCTTGTTACTATTAAATGTTTCTTGGCTTTTTCTATGTATCTAAAGTAATAATACTAATATAAAAAATTATGATCACTTGTGTAAAGTCAAAGTCTAATTTTTCTTTATTTTATATTTTATTATTTTAAGCGGCGGGTGGCCGAGTAAGCGGCGGGTGGCCGAGTGGTTTGGGCATCGGCTTCTCATGCGAGAGGTCCGCGGTTCGAATCCGGTCGGCGTGTACCAATGAGTTTTTATGACGAAAAAATTTACGTGCACACCTACACCTGCTGCTTCACCGTTCGGAAAAGGTGTAAAACTGTAGGTCCCTTCCCTTGCCCCTTACTAGGTGGTAGGCTCAAATTGTAGCCGACTAGGTTGGTACCACCGTACTGGATGTAATATGGCCGCATAGCAGCCTCGGTTGTGTTCCCCTCTAGTCCAGTATATCCAGCAATCCAGGGAAGTCTCCGGTATGGCATCTGCCTTCTCAGAGGTGATATTGGCTGGTCGGAGCATGCGCTTTGGCCCCTCCGAATCAGCCACCCATACCTGATTACCAGACATCGGAATCCGCGGGGCACGAATACGACCTTGTTAGGGATTGACTACGGCGATCAATAAACAATCGACACTGTTATCGATACTCATATTTATTTGTTTATTGTATTTTATTCATGTCATATTTCAGACCTGAATAGTTATATACCTACAGTACTTATATAAACATGTATACTTTATGTTAACGATTAAGTAAATATAATACATATTTATATAAGGTCTTTCAAAATTAGTTCATAGTACGCTAAGGGGGGGTTCTGTATCATATAGGGAGTAAAACCTATATACAAATATTTGGACCTTGGGCTTTTTTTAAGTAAAAAATTTTTTTATGTAGGTATTTAAATAAAAAAATAGGTGGTTGATTTTTATAACCTAATCGATTCAGTTTCATAACAGTAACAAAAAAGTCTTCATGACCATTATGATGTAACACGTGTAAGTTGGTAAAAAAAATTAAATTCTTTCTATTCCATACTAATAAAACTAAAATTGTGGTTTTTCACAATTTCTGAAAGAAAGAGATATACGTGTTGGAAGACTTTTTTGTTCCTAGCACGAAACTGAAACGATTAAGAAAAAATTTTTTTTACATTTAACATTAAAAAAAAAAAATTTTGTGAAAAAAAAAATTCTTTGTTCTTCAAAAGTGATCTATTTCCGATACAGAACCCCCCCTTAGCTTACTATGAACTAATTTTGTAAGACCTATTTTTTTGGACCTTGGCCTTTTTTTTTTATGTAAAATATTTTTTTATGTGTTTAAATAAAAAAATAGGTGGTTGATTTTTATAGCCTAATCGATTCAGTTTCATAACAGTAACAAAAAAGTCTTCAATATCATTATGATGTAACACGTGTAAGTTGGTAAAAAAAATCAAATTCTTTCTATTCCATACTAATAAAACTAATATTGTGGTTTGAACAGATTTGTATTGTACCTACAAAGTAAATACAACATTTGTTTATTATATCTTATTTTCTATAGAAATACTCTTAGTTTTAATAATCGACATTATTTCATATTATTCTAAAATAACGCTCGTTTTTCGATATTTGTGGATACATTGTCCCATCACTAAACAACCTTGAATCATTCGTGCCCCGCGGATTCCGATGTATGCTGATTACATAAAAAAATATTATAATAAATAAAGAAGTTGAAACTCAACTTTCCAGGGATTATGCAATAATTCAAAATAAAAAATTCTGGAATAAATAAAATAAAAATTCTTTCTTGCACACCATTTCAGAAATGCTAATAATAAAAAAAACATAAACAACAACAAAATCATCAGCGGTCACTACACTTGCACTAAACTAAAACAGAGACCATAACTTGAAATCAATTTATTGTCAAGCTCAACAAATCCACGAAACCACTTCTTATGCAACAGAATAGTTGACAATGGAACACACTGCCCGAAGATGTCGTCCAAGCACCCACTACAAACTTTCAAGATTTCTTCCAGCCAAACTTGTCATAGAGATATCTTATTATAGAGATATCTTGTTATAGAGATATCTTGTTATAGAGATATCTTGCTATAGAAATATCCTCACTTGAGTATATCAGGCTGTAGTGAGAGGTAGAGCCCGACGGCCTCCGCGCGACACTCCTCGAAGGCGGAGCCCAGTGTTGTGAACTTGCTGTCGTAAGTTTCACCCTCCAGGTACCAGGATGTTATCCTCTCACCTATGCAACACAATTTATATATCATTTTTATACCGTTGCACAGATAATGTAATCTTTATCTGTGTGTATTACTTTGAAATAGCTTGAAGTGTTTAGATTTTTATGAATAATTGTTTTCATGTAGAAACATCTACACACTGAAGCATAGCAAATTAGAGGTGATTTGCGAAAGAATAAGTTCAGCCCGTACCTGATTATCTGAGGTGGGATTATAATTTTTTTTTTTAATATTTATTTGAATAGGACTTCAGCGGATTTGCATATATTGTTTATATGCCTTGAATATACCAGCCCCATAGTACCTATTCAGTAGGATTGGAACCCACAACCATTTTTTAACATCATCCACTGCTCAGGCAGGCATTCAGGAGTTCAACTATCC
This sequence comes from Nematopogon swammerdamellus, assembly GCA_946902875.1. Lineage (NCBI taxonomy): Eukaryota > Metazoa > Arthropoda > Insecta > Lepidoptera > Adelidae > Nematopogon > Nematopogon swammerdamellus. Next base: position 14,929,613 of record OX336340.1, read on the forward strand.
AGGCATTCAGGAGTTTTCAAAATGTTGAACAAATTTAATTGATTCCAACTGTTCCAAAAAAAAAAAAAAAACAAAAAATACTACAACAGCAGGATATGTAATTTTTTTAATAAAAAACCGTTTAAAAAAAATTACTCTTTCAGGAGTGCGGAGAGTTACCGGTGAGAGGGTTCTTGACAGTGTCGATGTCGAAGTTGTAGGAGTGGTCGGGGAGCTGTCGCAGCAGCTTGCCGCTGCCGTGCCCCAGCAGCTCGTGCAGCCCCACTTGCACCTGCGCACAACCAAACATCTTTCATAATATCTTCTTATATAATTAATAAAATTTTTAATTGATAAACTTTCAATAAGAATAGGTATAAATCTGTGGTTTGCTCCACAAATTTCTGAGCGATGACCATAAAAATTTCCCGATCCGTTAATAAAGAAATTTGTTTGATTTAATCGACCTGGATTAGCATCTACCTTAACCCCTAAGGAAGGAATGGTTCATGAGTTAATTACATCAGTTGTTGTAATTAAAACTCGAATTTGATTATTTATTGGTAGGATAATTCGATTATCAACATCTAGTAATCGTATAATATATATACAAGTTTTTTTTTATTTGTGTCGGTCAGGGCACACTTTCATCTAGTATTTAATTTTATAATTCTTGGAGCTTCCTTCCTTTATGCATACAATTACAAGCTATTGTGCACAAAAAAAACATTTAATCAAGTACCTCATATTATAGGTAAGACAGTTTATACTGTGTAATAAAATTTAACAACATAACAAAGAAACTGTGAAATGACCTCGAACTGAATTTATTATGGATATTATAACAACAAATAAGAAACCGGTCAATTGCGAATTAGATTCGCGCGCCGAGGGTCAATTATCAATCAATCAATTATATTTTTCTGAGTGGAAATGTTCCTACACAGTATGAACAAAATAATTTCCTACAGCGGTGGTGCAGTTTTTTTTGGCTATATCTCAAAAACTAATAACAACAATATCGGTTATGCGGTACCGGTAACTGAAAACAGTACGATAATGTGTAACAGCGGTAAAAGCCTAAACGAAAATATCACTTTCGCTATAGTTTATTATTTATAATTTAATTCTATATCCATGATTAGTTTGTTTTTTTTTCAGAATTTTACCTTACCTAGTGAATTAAGAAATGGGTTTTAATGCCTGCACGGACAACATAATCTCACCAGTTTCTCACACACACCTCAAATGCAGCGACACGATATTGTTCTAGGAGTGCCTTGTCAGCGTCAGCCAAGAATGGAGTGATGGCTTCCTTATATGCAGCAGGAATGACGTTGCCCAGAGAAACATTTTTGAACCCTTCATTTTGTCGAATCTCATCGTCTGTAAAAATATTTCACAAGTTTTTAAGCCTTATATTATGAAAAAAATATCTTTTATAGTTTTACCAGACTACAGGAATGCCAAAATATGGTAAAATTTGTGTTATTAATTTTTTAATTTTTTTTTTATGTAATCCGGTATGGGTGGCTGACGCAGAGGAGCCAAAGCACATGCTCTGACTAGCCAATATCACCTTCGAGAAGGTAGGTGCCATACCGGAGACTTCCCTGGATTGCTGGCTATACTGGACTAGAGGAGAACACAACCGAGGCTGCTATGCGGCCATCTTACATCCAGTACGGTGGTACCAACCCAGTCGGCTACAATTTGAGCCTACCACCTAGTAAGGGGCAAGGGAAGGGACCTACAGTTTTACACCGGTTCCGAAGGGTGAAGCAGCAGGTGTAGGTATGCACGTAAATTTTTTCGTCAGAAAAAAGTCAAAGTCACGCCGACCGGATTCGAACCTCGGACCTCCCGCATGAGAAGCCGAAACCACTCGGCCACCCGCCGCTTGAATTACAATTACAGAAACCAATCAATGCATTAACGAAGTAAGAATATAAAACACAACATAAAATACATAAGTAAATCTTGCCTTATATACTTTAATAATGAATAGAATTTTTGTCATTACAAAACCACCAATTTCAATCCAAAACCAACTCCTAAAGTTTTGCTAAATCATCTAACTAAACAGAGTTAAAAGGAAGCGGGAGAAGTGTGTGTGATGCGTACAGTTAGGAATGTTGATGCCTGCCGGAATGCCACTGCCGGAGAAGGCGAGGACGTCGAGACTGGTAAAGTCGGGCCGCAGGAAGGTGTCCTTCTCTAGGGCGGCGCCCCAGGGCAGCAGCTTGAGCGACTCCTCTGCCCCCGCCACCAACCGACCAAACTTGGCTGACATCTCCTTATTCACCATCGCCACGAAGCCCTCGAACTCGCCCCGCTGACCGCTCGGGTCCCGGTACGTTTCGATGAACCCCTGATACCTACAACAACAACAACAACAGTACTGTGTGGGGTCGGTACTTAATAAGAATAGTCCCACTGCATCTCTCCCCGTGCATGTCGTAAAAGGCGACTAAGGGATAAGCGGCCTGCAGACACCCCGATCGACTTGTGGCTTTCATGGAAGACATAGGCTGGCTGGGGTAGCTGGAGACTGCGGGGTTTTGCACGAAGGTCCCCAACCAAGCGGGATTAGTTTGCAGGCCTAGAGCCAACCCCAAACCAAAACAACAACAACCCCTGATACCTACAGTAGTAAAGCGCAACAAATATTTTAAAAACATTCATATTATGGACAGGTGGAAACTTCTATGTACAATCCTCAGGGCTTTACCCGACTTATATAAAACAATATGATATAATGATCTATAAAACAGTCTAAATTTAAAGTATTTCTGGGGTTAGAGATGCTTTAGAGAATAATTTCACAATAAAAATGAGGCTAGAATAGTCACAAAAAGCTAAAGTCCTACTCCAAATATAGATCTACTCCAAAATAGCCAAAAAGCTACATCAGTTGAATGTGTAAGTTAATCTTATTCTGTGAGCACTTATTTGAAAAGCCATAACATTTGTATGGTTTATTATTTTTATTTATTAACCTCTATAGAACTCTTAATTACAATTTTTTTTATTTTTATTGGAGGCACTCTAATAAAATGGTGTTTGTGATTACGACTAGCATTAGGATATTATTGTGGCTTACGTCTCAATGACCGGCCCTTTATCCTTTATCCAAAATCGGCTGCCTTCCTTGTGTTCATCCAGACTGCCTTCCTTGAAGCTATTGACGTAGTGCTTCAGCATCTGGTACTCGTTATCATTGTTGTTGGCAGACGCCCAGGTTTGTGCGACTGTAAGATGTTTGTTGACTTTCTTGAGGATCTCGGAGTAATCACCGCGGGTCACGCGGAAGTAGGCATTTTTGTATTTTTCTTTTTCCATCGTGAGAGGTGGACTCGCCGAAGATTCCACACTCGCCAAGCGGTTAGTGAATAGTGGTACTGAAATTTAAACATAAACATTAGAGCAGTGCACAGCTGACTTATGGAGATTTCTGGAAGTGCATACATAAATACATAGCGTCACGTCTGTTTCCCAGTGGGGTAGGCAGAGACAACGGATCTCCACGTGCCACGATCGTGACACACACCTCTGCCACCTCTTCCACTCTCATAATGTTCTTCATACATGCACGTCGATTACGGGTACACTACGCACTTGACCCTTTTTAAGCACATGGCCGATCTAGTCCAGGTACGTTCGTCTAAGGTGACCCATCCCGACTCTTCCACTCACATTCGCTTCATAAATTTCTTTCGTTACCTACCTATTCCTATCTTCCATTCTTCCAACATAGCCAAACCACTGAAGTATTCCTTTCTCAATCCTTGTCACTATATCGTCTTTCAGACCACAGTGCTCTCACAGTACACTATTTCTCAACCCTGAACAACAAACTTTTGCTTTACATAACTATTTTAAAGCCAATTTGGACCTACGGAATTTAACTATGGGGAGTCAGTAGCTTCAATGTCGAAATCCTGCAAAGATTTCAAAACAACGCATTCTGCATCATCACTAACATGCTTCATAACTCCAAAAATACTGGGATGCATGACTATCTCGAAATGCCTACAATCAAGGAGGAAATCCGAATTCACAATGGAAATATGCAAGCAGGCCGCAGTACACGTGAACAGTCTGGCACTGTAGCTCGCTGACACAACGCACGACAGAAAGACATACAAAAAAAAGGCTGAAAAGGCATACAATATCAGCCCTAATGTCAAGACCATGACAATCCCAAACCATAGTGGCTAAACAGAGGACATGTTACTGGACTAGTGCCCCTCACATGCCATAACAAAACAAAAAATTCTGCTTATAGCACACGCTGATTGCAGATGGAAAGAATACAAGAAAAAAAAAGGTTGCTTCGACCCTGGGGGTCGCGATCCACAGTTTGAAAAGTGCTGGTCCGGACAATTTAATGTAAAACTGAGGATAAAATAAAAACTTCTACATACATCCATCTTCAGAAATAGTCTTGAAAGTTCGACAAATGTAGGCTTCAAGACGTTTCGTCTTCAGCCAATCGTTAACTAAGTCCGAATCTTCCTTCGTGCAGTTACTTGAAAAATATGTAGTGATTCCCTGGAAAAGAAAATGTGAAAGATAATAAGGGGACACTAATGTATAATAAATGCAGAATGTAAATTACAATAAACTATAATTGGCCTACCTTATCAGCTAAGCCTAAGCTCTGTAGTCTGGGTGCGAGGCTATAGATGGCATTTTGTGTATTCTGCCACAGTTTGAGGATGTGCGCGGTGTCCACTTCGTAAGCCTTGGAAGCCTTGACGATATTTTCAAACTTCTGCTTCGGAAGGTTTGGAATGAATTTAGTGTCTCCGAAACCCTTGTAGTTGCCGCTGTTAGCGAACAGGCCCGCAGAATACACCAGAAATGCCTGCAAATTCATTAATTTGTTAAATCTACTACACAAGTTTTTTGTTCAAGTTCTTGAAAAGAAGGTGTGGAACTAAGCTTGTGATGGATTCACCGAACATATCCGGGCCCATCGGCAGTAGAGGAGGGTGTTAATCGAGGTCGGGACTAGCGAGCGCATGCTTCACGTTTCGGCTCGCATCAAGCCCTCGTCAGCTAGTCTGCGTTGACTAGGATGCGGGGAACCACCAGTCCCGCTCTCGACCTCCCTCTCTCTACCTATCCATATTCTGTAGGATGCTTCTAGTGACGTTTTCGAAGCTCTGTCCATATATGAGCTCCATATAAGTTCACAACTGTTCCGTATACAAATTTGTGTTTGGAAATAATTTACAACTTATCGTAATTATTAGTGACTGTTTGTTCATTTTGTATAGGAGAAATCCTCGAAATTGAGCCTATGGCCATAAAAAATACAATAATGTGCAGGGGGCTATTTTTAATTATGCTAAATTGAACTTTACTGCAGTAGACATAAGGACGGCTTAGTAGAGTTCCCCCCTTGGGTTAAGTCACGCACACTAAAACAAAAACATACTACTCCCGATTCCCTCCATCACTAATAGTGTGTTTTACATGAGAAATATGTACAGTACACATAAATAAATACTCTTACACTAGCTAGCATGCTTTAAAATCTATTCTTTTTTTCACTCTTCCGCTGCAATCTGCGACCGCAACCGTAATAAGCACCGATTCTATTTGCTTCTCTCGCTGCGATCTGGCTATTACTGCGGTGAGGTATATTGACCCCATTACCCTCTTCTTGTCTCGATTAAAATCTTAGGTCAAGCTCGAGACACTGTACCCTTTTTACAGGAACATCACAAAAAATGAATAAATAAATAAAAAGCTTTTCTGCTTAGCAGAATGCGGACTCATTGACTCAACAGAGCGCAACAGCACCAATTGTAATACTTGCTTGATACTAGGACAGTAGCAGTAGACAGCCTCGGTAGCTCAGTGGTGCAGTCGGTCGACTGTTGTTAAAACAACCGTAAGCACGGTCAGTAGCGCTCGACCATTGGCGGCTGACCAAGTTTCTGATTCCACGATTCCACGTAAAACTGTAGGTCCCTTCCCTTCTTACCTTACTAGGTGGTAGGGTTTATCCCACCAGGGTTGGTACCACCGCACTGAATGAAACATAGATCGAAACGGCTATGTAAATAGTTCGTGTTTTCCGTCCAGTTCAATGTAGCCGACAAGAAATGAAGGGAAGCACTGACATGGCACCTAGTTCACCCGATGTTATGGGCTGACATCACTTGTAGGTGATGTAGCCAAACATGTCAGTTTCCATAAAAAAAACAGGCAGAAGCTCTCCACTTCACCTATATACAACCTCGTGCAAGATTCTGCTGTCCTGGTACTTTTAGTTTAACTACATTTTCCTGTGCCAGTTTATATTTTATTTACTCGTATATTAACAAATCAAATAAGTTAAAATTGAGATGTCCCACCGTCCAATCATCTTCGCTGAGACCCGCCGCCAGTGCTGACTCCTTCAGCGTGTCCAGCGGCTGGGCGACGAAGATTCGGTGCAGCAGCGAGAACACTAGCGGGGACTCCGGGCTCGTCTGCACCAGCACTATCAAACCTCCGTGCCACGCCGCCTGCAGTTTAACAAGGAACATTTACTTACGTAAACATCTAGTTACGTTTTGTATTTTTAAGATTTTAATATTTCACTACAGATACTCAAATTTTACGGTTTTTATTCATATGTTTATAAAAATACAATTACATTAATTTTACACAATTTATGTATTCAGTCAGATGATGACAGAAATTGTCAGCCTCGGTAGCTCACTTGATCTTAAAGTACACTTGGGCGCGGTCAGAAATTGGAAGGGTTAACGTTCGACCGTCGGAGGCTGACAATGGTTCAAATTCAATTTAAAAACTGTAGGTCCCTTCCCTTCTTACCTTACTAGGTGGTAGCGTTTATTTAACCTAACCGGGTTGATACCACTGCGCTGAATGAAAAGTTGGTTGGAAAGGCTATGTAAATAATTCATGTTTTTCTTCCAGTTCAGTGTAGCCAGCACAACCAAAAGGAAGCACTGACATGGCACCTAGTTCGCCAAGGTGTTATGAACTGACATCATGGATGTTGTAGGTGATGTAGCCAACCGTGTCAGTTTCCATAAATTAATTAATTAATAAAAAATACCTGACTAAGAAAATGAGCGTAAAGTTTTTCATTGCGCGTTAGGTTGTTGAATGCGAGTTCGCAGTCCAGCTCCACCACCTTCTGGCTGTTGGGCAGTTGGAAGTGGGACTTGTCCTCCGGCATGTCTGCAACAAACATAAACACAGTTACTGCAAAACCAGTATTATCCAAACTCGCATTAACCAAGGTCGCGTTTAATCGAGCTTCTTCGAGCCACACCCCTTACTTTTTGTTGGTTACTTTTTCCTCTACGACTATAAGCGTATGTGCGTAGCATACATGTTCATTCACATGTATGGGTGCTTGCCGCTTCTGGGCGATAGCCATATAATCTGTTTCTGTGGGATTATATTTTTAACCCTCAAAAAACGATGTGGTTGTATCTTTAACAGGACCTCAAATTAAAGGTAGATTGAATAAGTACTCCAATACCTAAGTTATTATCTCAAATATGCGTAAAGATAGTCGAGGGGACAAGACGAGCGCATTCAAATGTAAATAAGAACTATAAACTGTAGGAAGTACTGACCGCTGTAATGGAAAAAAAGATGCTGTAGTGTCGGCTTCGAATCCAGCGTTGAAGGCCTCACCGGTGACCACAGACCCCGCACAGATAAGCAAGAACGGGTTATCCGCGTCGCCGTACCGGCTATCCGCCACAACCCACTCTGCATTTAGACGACGGGCGTCTAGTCTGTGGATGCTACGTCCCTATCAACCACCTATACAGACCCGAGTTTATAAGAACAAACCGTAATTTACTTACTTCTTGATAGTTTGAGACACCGGTGTATGCAGTAATCGAAAATACAGGCAAAGTAAATTAACTAAGTAGGTACGTCGTATCGTCAATATGAGTTGAACATTTTAATCGTTGTGTTCAAACTCTGCAGTTGAATGAATTCGTTCTAGCGACGAACGGACAGGCAGGATTCAGGACAAACCACGCACGCACAATGAAGACGCAAGACAAGAAAGAACACAAGTACAAGAACACCGAGAAAATCCCCCATACAAGTTACTCTATGACCGAAAGAGAACAGTGAACGAACACCGAGGACATGACATCAAAGAGGATATAACCACTGCGTTTCATGACATGACAAGACAAATTGACAACAAAGCGTGAGAAGAACGTGACGAGCGAATTCCATTTTATTTTTTATTTTTTTAGATTAATTCGTCTCCTCCCGAAACAGGCAAAACTCATTAGAGTATACAGCCATTTCTTTTGTAGCTTTAACGTCTGTTGTATAAATAAATTCTCGGCCCGCGAGAACCACAAAATTATATTTTTTTAATTACAACGACGACGCGACAAACTTCCGCCGTCCGCCATGTTATTTATTTTACTCTATAAGCGAATTTCATTTTTCGTTCTACTTTTTTTTTATTAATCGCATAACGGCTCTGGATACAAAGTCCATTGGAGCCATAAAAACCAGTAAATATAAAAACCCCGTCAAATTCAAGATGGTTTCCCTAATTTTTTCGCAATAAAATAAAGTTATTTTTTTACGAAGTCTATCTCTACCTATAGTTTAATACGGCAAGTCAATCAGCGTGTGTATACGTCCACTGCTGGACATAGCTTCTCAAATTTTCTTCCAGTCCTCCCGGCCTTTAGTCAGCGGTACGGAACCGCAGATTGCCTTCGAGACGTACGTCGTCCCATCTGGCGAGTGGACTCACAGATTACTGATTGATGGGTGGACTTCCCACACTCCGTTTCCCTGACCACAGCCGCCAGTGTAGAACCCGTTTACTCCAAAGGTCGTCGTCTCGTCTCGTCGGCTGCCGTGCCCAGCCCACTGTCATTTGAGCTTAGCCACCCGGTGGCCTAAATCCAAAGTCTAGTATGCGAGTTGCTCTGATTGGTCGATGCCAGTTTGGCGGGAAATTTAAATTTGACATGGCTCCGCCTCCGGCACTTCCAGCGTACCTACTGAATCCGATATTCGTTTGGTCGTTTATGTAATTTGGTGGCTCAGTGGTAGGGAGTAGGATTTTATTTTTACGAGATCTCGACCATGGGTTCGTGTTCCTTTTGCCAAAATTTGTTTTGTTTTACTTTTTTTTTAAAGCAATGTGAGGAAGATAAATGATATGATATTAGGTTATGGTTATATTTTTATAACCACCTAAAAAAACTTTATTTTCGAGAATATTTTCGAAAATATTTCCGAAATTTATATTTCTTACTTTTTTTTGTTAAGCTATGTTAGGGTGTTTATTAGGTTATGGTTATTTTTTATAACCACCTAAAAAAACAATGTTTTCGAAAATACTTCTTAAATTTAAATTTCCCGCCAAACTGAGAACGACCAATCAGAGCAACTCGCCTACTAGACTTTGGAAATACGCGGGCGGGCATTTGTATTTCTTTGTCTAATGAAATATGGGCTGATGAATTAATATAATATCTCAACTCAACTCTCGTTCTTATAGTACGGACGACTAGAATTAAACTTTTTTTACCTGACAGTTCCTGATGCCTACATATTACGTAGGCATTTCTCTATCTTTCAATATGAAAAGGAAAGAGCGAGAAACAATACTAATTGCACAATCGCTGTCGGAACAGACCACCGATATGAATGAACGAAGTAAACATTCAACATGGATCCCGTCCCGAGTAGAATAACCATGGAGTTTCATTGAACAAATTTGTAGTTTTGAATGCAGAACGGCAATGTAGGATATTATTGCGCGACGAGTGCGTCGGAACTGTGTGCGGTGCAGCTTGTGGCATATAGTGAGGATCGGAGCGAGCGCGGCACAGGCAGAATGGCGGCCGAAAGGTACTGCGATATAGTGCACTAAAGTAGGAAGCGAGTGGAGTAATCGATAGCTCGTCACGCTCGGCCACCGCTATCCGCTGGAGTGACGTGATGTTGACAGGTGACACGATGTGTTGCAGGGTCGAGTGGGTTGAGATCATCGAACCCAAGACGAAGGAGCACATGTACGCCAACTTGACGACAGGCGAATGCGTTTGGGACCCTCCAGAGGTAAGTTGCTCTCCCATACCGACATATCGTTTCGCTTGACTGCTCAATCGCTTTAGATCGGTATCTCAAAAATATGAAAATTGTTTTTAACTGTATCACACCAATCCCAATTTAATTGTACATAATGAAATGATTAGGGCATCTGTCCCTTTAGGTTTAACTCTTTGAATGTACCAACAGAACATAAACACTGAGTAGTTACAATTAGTGCGATGACACATGAGTACCAAAAGTAAGCGTAGCTCCGTGCACTTGATCTCCGCTCGTATCGGTCGCATCACGGAAACCAACAAGCTAAAAAATACATAGAATGCCTTATTGTGCTAAAAAAAAAATTAAAAAAAAAATGTAAAACACAAAATTTTTGTGCTAAGTTATAAAAGATCGAACAGTTTGAAGAGTACATTACTTCGGTCAAATTGGGGCTTGGTAAATAAGGTCTGCATAAGGAGAATTCCACAAGTCAACCTCAAAATTTTAAGACCTGTGAATACATGTCCAGTTCGTCCTCCCAGTTATGAAACACGGTTGAGAAATTTGCACACTGATGGTCGCTGACGTCCAAAGTCTGAAAGATTCCCTGTGAGAAATGGAACAAGCCATGCTGGGAATATCACTATGCTACATGATTATGATTTAAGGTGTGAGAGTTAGGGTCCCTGAGCCCTGTTATCACTGTGACCTAGGAAGATCTATTGCGATCTCTCAAAAGTTTATACAGCTCACCCTCCAAGCCCGATTTCCGCTATGAACCGAGTTAAAGCTTTGGGGTTTGAGTGTGTGTATTTGGCATGGGTTAAAAATATAACCCCCACGAATACGGTTTCTACTGTGAATGAGCAGTTCACATTCAGAAAGGATGTGTATGGGCGTTTCATCTTCTTTTATACAGTACCTGACCACAGGTGTGTCGCTAGGGCCCCATTGGATTTTGGTTTTTGTTTACTCTGCAGTGTCCTGTTAAGGTCCTTATTAGAACTATTATGGTGTTTCGGTTTAGGTTTATTACCTCTGAAGTGAATTTACGCAAGTACCCAGAAATTACTAATTAATTAATTAATTTATTTACTTACTTTATTTATTAATACCCTCCTCTACTGCCGATGGGCCCGGATATGTTCGGTGAAGCCATCGCAAGCTTAGATCCACACCTTCCTTCACTTACTTCTGCCCGGGCAGTTGGAACCAGTGCTGCTTGCTTTGGTTGTGTGCACAGTAGAGTCGCTACGCTACATGGTGGATAGAGAGGCCTCCTGCCGACGCTCCAGGTAGTCTATATTAGATAACAGGTGGCTCAGCTCAAATGACAGTGTGTTGACATGTTAGCCGACGAAGCGACGTCAGTAGGAGTTGTTGTTCGAGGGCGGTCGCTGCCTGCACGTGATCCCGCGAAGTTCGGTCCTTTGTGCAAACCGTTGGAGCAAATGGGTCCTAACTAGCAGATGGGAACATGGAATCGGAGTGTGTGAAGACCACCCGCCAGGTGGGACAGCAACATTAAGTAAGTCAGAAGAAATAGTTGAACCATACCGTTGAAGGTCGAGAGATGTGGAGCGCTTGAAAAGATTTGAGAGGCGTATGTACAGCAGTGAACGCATAAACATTGACTGACTAGGTAGTGATATTTACTTCCCACGATCAATATAGAGTCAATATTAGCTTTTGATGCCGTGTATTGGCAATGCAGTTTGACCGCATGTGAAGTCTGGATGATGAACATGGAACATTAATTAGTGAGATAAATAAAGAAATTGGAATACATAGAATTGATAGTACATAATATTATGTAGGTAGGTATTATGTTGGCTTCCATCACTAAGTGTTGGTCTCACATTGCTCACTAAACCATCGAAGATGTGAACTCAATATGTTTGTATGGGTATAAAGTATGTTGGTAGGTTATCTATTACAAGTTATTGACTTATTGTGCTTTGATGCCTTGTCTTGTGTTTGCTTTCTGACTGTACATATTTTATTACTGTTATTACAATGGCAATCAGGTACGCTGTCTTTGTCTGATTCCTTGTAGCTCATGTTTAATGTATGCTTGATTCCGAGACTAGATTATACAAAATAAAGCAGTTGAAAGCTAAATGTTGATGATTTGGACAGTGAGTGAATGCTGAGAGTGTTGCAGGGGGTGCAAGTCAAGAGAACAGACTCCTCGCAGTGGTGGGAGCTGTTTGATATCAACACTCATCGATTTTATTACTACAATGCCACCACACAGGTACTTTTTAATTAACATTGATAAATAACTCTTATTTTGATATGAATAAGATGTTTCTTGGCAGTTATTTTTCGTGGGTGTAATTGAACCAGATTGTGACAAGTTCGAGTGCAGTCTAACTGCCCTATGAATGATGAATAAACAATAAAAAAAAAAACAATAGGCTTAGTAATAGGCTTCCTTACGGGGTACAGAAACTTAAAAAGTGAAGTATACATTTTAATCTTTAAACTATAAATTTAATCTTTATACTTTATAACATTGTGCGGAGATAGAAAGGGGACGGCGGGATTGCATCAAACAGCTCCTCTGAGCACTCCCCATGGAATAAGCAATAGAATATATTTAGACATCCCTATGAAGTTGCAGTGGTTCTAAATCGCGGGACACCTCGGAGCTGCCCACTAATCGCAAAAGCTGGTATTCACAAGTGCGAGCAGTACTCTTTATTAGATCTTGTATTCGACAGTGTGTGATGTTCACGGACTTTTTTCTGTGCAGACAACGGTGTGGCACCGGCCCACAGACTGCGATATCATCCCGCTGGCCAAGCTGCAGACCCTCAAGCAGAACACGGACCCTCAGAAGCGGAGGGAGACCTCCACGCAGACTAACCAAGCTGCCCCACAGGTTACTCACACTACCATTATTCTATTTCGTGCTGTCATAATTTCATACAAGCTTTGATCCGCTAATGTTTTGAAATTGTATTGTTCTTTTTTTATTCTGTTAATTTTTTTTTGCTGAGATCGAGGTTAAAGAATTATTTAACACGTATTGCACACTTATTTTCACACCTTAACCCCTTCGCTCTCACAACACCCGGCCGGGTTTTACGCGGCGTGTAGTAGTGGACTCCCACAACACCCGGCCGGGTGTCGGCGCGGCGCGGCTCCCTATTTAATTCATAACTAATTCTACCAATTTTTCTTAGTAGAACTGAATACTGGTATACATTCTTGGTTAAATTTACTAGTAACTATTATCAAACATGACTGGGCAACACATCACCTTCACACAGAAAATATTTTTTGAAAATGTCAAAAAAAAAGGCTCCCATGACAACTGACATTTCCACAGACACTGAAATACACGGATCTTGTACTGTATTTCGGGTACCCGTATTCTAGAGTACGTTTCAATACCTATATTTTGATGTATACAGTTTTGGTCAGAAAAAATATAAAAAAAATGTCGAGTGTGTTTTGTTTTGCCTGGAGTTCAAAAAATCGGTCTGTGCTTCTAAATAAGTGAATCCTGAAATGTTCAGTATGACTGAATGCGCAATTTTAGTACAAATCAGACTGAATACAGATCATTGATGGATCGATCGATTGAGGCGGGTGAGGTGCTAATCTGCTTTGTAAGGGAAATAAAGTCTCTGATGAATAAATCATGCAGAATATGAAACGCGTTATTTATGTGTATAAAGATATTTTGTTAGCAAAAACTGTATATTCATAGAATAAAAAAAATGTAGGTACTCAAATGTTCCCTTTAAATAAATTTATCATTACACCCCATAATGTTTGTGACAATTTTATGCCTATTTCATTATTTTCTAACAATTAAAATGTTCATTAACAGGTGTCGTCGCTATTGGACCATATGGGCAGTTCCAATGGCAACACGGCAATGATGGCTGGCGTCAGCAAGGTGTCGCCCAGCAACGCCAAGAGTGTCTCCCTCACGCAGACCAGTCCCGTCCGCACCCGTCGCACGCACTACCACCACCGGTCACATCAACTACTATAATATTTTATTTTTATTAACAAACAGCCGAAGTTGACCTATCTATCTACATTCACGGGTGGTTTATTTTTAAATAAGTTTGTTGTGGGTTTGGTTTTCGGGCAGTTTCTTTCACTTGTGCTATTTATTTGCATAAGAAGTTCTTTCGTGGATTTGTTTTTTAGATTTCTTTTTTTTTTTTTATTTACATTTCTGCGTACATACCATCACACTGTATTCCAACAATCGGGGTAAGCAGAGTAATTGGTGTTGTGCTGCAAGATCTTAGTAAATTAAATCACAAAACCGACACCATGTTTAGTAAAATATTAGGTCAACTATCAAACAACAAGTTAAGGCACGAAGACTGACCTACCTACTGTATGTCTGTGGAAGAATGGACCGTGCCAAGGCTAGAGGTGGTTGCCCTCTCACCATTTAGCACGGCATTGCACAGGCATGACCTTAATCCCTTTTGCATTTCTCTTTTGTAATATTATTGTTCCAGTTATTTTTCTTGTGTAGTAAGAGTAAGTAACATGATACCCGGCGTAATTAAATTTGTAAAATATTTGAATTTTATAAAATTATGAAATTAGAGCTTATGTATTTATTTTCTCTAACATTTTGATTCAAAAGAATATAATACACAGCATGAGCAAGTATTGTTGGAGAAACAGACCATCTCAGGTGGCAGATTACTTGATCTGACTGTTTTCATCAGGTCATTTTCTCCACCCCTACTGGTTCACCATGTGTTCGACAATGTGTTGTAGAACAGATGGTTGTTGCAACATGTTGTATGTGGAAAAATGAGTTCACCCAGAATAGTTGGTAATTGAGTGTGTATTGGTAGATGCAGTGGTGAGAACAGAAAGGGTCGACTCAGCGAGGAGGGCGTGGGTGTTATGTGTCGACACACAGATTCAGGTCGCTCCTCCGACAGCAGTATCAGCAGTGCTCAGCAGAAGAGGAAACAGGTATGGACAGGACAGAACACATATATAAATAAACTACAGCTAGATGTGCAGTCTGGGGTCCTTCAAACATAATGTGAATTGAAGGTGCACCTAGTCGGCCGACATGGTATTCGCAGCCGTAAATATCTGAATGCCTGTGGGCGCCGTCGGACTACAACTCTGCGCGCCATGTCGTGCTTCCCATAAAAAAAAGATATTATGTAGAACTTACATTACCTATACCTCTTAAAAATCCATGCAAGCAAATGCTCGCATTATTAATTTTAACACCCAATTTCTGGTGGCAATATATTTTATCCTCTGTCTATGGTTTCAATAATCTTAGGATTATCTTACAGATTCAGAACAAGAGATTAAAGATTTCTGCGAGATAATCTTAAAGATGGCAGAATCGGAAAATCATTTATTATGTATTTATTTATTTATTTATTGATGAAATATTTCGCCCCGATGTCGGTGGCGTCTTCAGTCAAGACTTGTTGACAGTCTTGACTGAAGACGCCACCGACATGGGGGCGAAATATTTCATCAATAAATGTGCTTTTTTATTATTATTAATAAAATATGTGTTTTACATAAAAATAAAGCAACAAAAAGTTGTTAGTATTTAAGGGGGAATATTCAAAGAGGTCAGTCCAATTTGTCAGGCCGATCAGTCCAATCGCATGCACGGTTCACCACTACACTCGCGCGGGAGCGACGCCTGCCGAACGCACACACTTACAGATTGCAAGACATCTTGATCCTTGCAATATTTTTGCTTGAACTAAAAAAGTTCTATATAATTATAATAAAAATTATTTTATTTTATGGGTTCCCGGACCTGTAGATTGGAAATGTTGTACAGTACCCGGCAGTAAATAATGAAGATCGAGCTTTAGAATGAGACATCCGGTTTAAGAGCGTCGTCTTTGTCTCACAGAAACGCGCGGTTCGTGCGACAGAGACGACGCTCGGATAGTACCTTTCTAAAGCTCGATGTACATTATTTACTGCCGCATACAGCAATGTAAGTAATCGAGACAAGTGCCAAAAATAACACATCTCTTGAAAAAGTGGCCAACATTTAGATGATTAGTTACTAGGTCGATTGCTTTCAAAAAAGATATCTCAGTGGCTCTGTGTTCTCCAAATAAAAATAATAGTTGTCATAATTGAAAAAAAAGTGGCCGCTATATTGAACTTTTTAGTTACGCGCTGTTTTCAAAATTGATAAATATTGGTCCATAGGGTTTCTGAATACGAATACGTTGTCAGAATTGAAAAAAGTGGTCACCATTTTGAACTTTTTACTTACTGCACCGACAGCTTTCAAAATCGATATCTAAGGGTCCTTGTGGTCTACTATCACGAATCTGTGATCAAAATTTAAAAAAGTGTTCGCCATTTTGAACTTTTTACTTACTGGACAAATTGCTTTCAAAATCGATATCTAAGGGTCCCTGTGGTGTCCGAATACGAATCCGTTGTCATAATTGAAAAAAATGGCCACCGTTTGGAACTTCTGATCTTGTTATAAAAAAAAATAGGTAAAAAAACTTTTAAGTTAAACGGTTTTATTAAAAATAAAAAACTAGAAAAAAAACAGCTGTACAAAAAACTATAAAATAATAAGAACACAAGCCTGGGCCTACTTAAGATTTTACGTCTGGGTAAGAAATCGTGCAATACTAGCGTGCTGTCTTCTCATGTCGGATGCCAAAGGGCACATTGTGTCGCTGCGTCAGCGGAATAAGTAATAAATTGAGACTTTTAACAGACTAATATAAAAACGTGGGGCGTATGTTATTTATTACGCATATTATACGCATAATAACATGCGCCCCACGTTTTTATATTAGTCTGTTAAAAGTCTCAATTTATTACTTATTCCGCTGACGCAGCGACACAATGTGCCCTTTGGCATCAGACATGAGAAGACAGCACGCTAGTATTGCACGATTTCTTACCCAGACGTAAAATCTTAAGTAGGCCCATGCTTGTGTTCTTATTATTTTATAGTTTTTTGTACAGCTGTTTTTTTTTTCTAGTTTTTTATTTTTAATAAAACCTTTTAACTTAAAAGTTTTTTTACCTATTTTTTTATTTACTCGTTTTTAGTTTGATTTTTGGCTCGTATCATTCATTACGTAAACTCGTCATCCTTTCCAACTCTCTCATTGCATCTTTGTTACTCGGTTTCTTACCTGTCAATTACTCACAATCAAGCTCCTCAATACATAACCCTTCTAAAGACTTCACGCGACTCAATGCAACATACGCTTGACCCTCCTCAAATAGTCTGGAGCCCAAATACACGACAGCACGGTCAACAGTACTGCCCTGCATTTTATGGACAGTGGAGGCCCATGACAAAATTATCGGTAACATCCGTCTCTCAGCTGTTCCATAATTAAACTTTGCTGGAAACTGTATGGCTTTAGGATGGATAAGGTGTCCGCCGTCTCTTTCAAAATCAATTTGAACAGATGGTATGTCTGTTTCATACTTTTGCGTTCGGCAAGTATGGGACACTCGTCCAAACAAACCAAATGAGCCCAACCTCGAGAGAGTTACTAGTAACGGTTGAAGAGTTCCACTGTACACCTCCTGACTCCATCATCAGACCCTCGTCACCAAGTGTATTGGTAGAAGTAAGGGACACTCGTCCAAACCAACCATATGAGCCCAAACTCGAGGGGGTTACTAGTAACCGTTGAAGAGTTCCACTGTACACCTCCTGACTCCATCATCAGACCCTCGTCATCAAGTGTATTGGTAGAAGTATGGGACACTCGTCCAAACCAACCATATGAGCCCAAACTCGAGGGGGTTAATAGAAACGGTTGAAGAGTTCCATTGTACACCTCCTGCCTCCATCATCAGACCCTCGTCACCAAGTGTATTGGTTAGAAGTATGGGACACTCGTCCAAACCAACCAAATGAGCCCAAACTCGAGGGGGTTACTAGTAACGGTTGAAGAGTTCCACTGTACACCTCCTGACTCCATCAGCAGACCTCGTCACCATGTGTATTGGTAGAAGTATGGGACACTTTTCCAAACCAACCATATGAGCCCAAACTCGAGGGGGTTACTATTAACGGTTGAAGAGTTCCACTGTCCACCTCCTGACTCCATCATCAGACCCTCGTCACCAAGTGTATTGGTAGAAGTATGAAACACTCGTCCAAACCAACCATATGAGCCCAAACTCGAGGGGTTTACTAGTAACGGTTGAAGAGTTCCACTGTCCTCCTCCTGACTCCATCATCAGACCCTCGTTACCAAGTTGAAATTATCATAATATTGTATTGTCACGAGAACTCAATGTGTGTGCAAAGTTTCAAAAAAATCGGTTCAGTAGAAGTAATTGAAAAAGTTGTCGCAAGATTTGAAACAAAGATAGTAACAAACAAACAAACAAATATACGGAGTCAAGCTAAATAAAACCGTTTAATAACAAGATTTGAAACAAAGATAGTAACAAACAAACAAACAAACAAATATACGGAGTCAAGCTAAATAAAACCGTTTAAAAAGACAAATATATTTTTTTTGAATTTTTTATTGTAAAGGGTAAAATATATTAAAGAATAATAGATAGAGATAAAAAAAATATCCATTTATTTCAGACATACAATTTTGTTTGGTCCCTAGGTACATAATAAATAGCATGTGTTCATCAAGTATGCCTGAAAAAGGTATAGGCGTAGTTTTACAATGTAACCTATGTAACAAAGTTGAACATTGTACTGGTTTTAAGCCTAACCTATGAAGTTAAAGATTGACAATTTATTATTAATTAGTTTTTTTTTTCTGTTCTTCCTTTCAGCAACATGACAATCTGTTTCAAAAACAATAAGCCACTTATTTGTTTGATTTAAGTCGATCTGTATTATGTTGTATTTTTTTTGGGAGTTCCTAATTTTGAAGGATTCAAACGGAATACTCCCATTAACTTGTAGAAAATCTATTGCTCAATCTCGAGATATCGTTCCGTTTCAGTCGCACATGTTGAAGGCCACCCTCTCCACTCAACGCCAGTGCAAGTTCATTCACGTGTTGTGATAGTCTCTTTTGATATTGTATGCTGTACTGGGCTATTTCTTGCTTGACAGTCTTTATGTTAAGATCGAGTTAATATATTTGTTGCTGAAGCATTGTGGGATATTTAAGATAGTTCTCAAGGTTTTGCTCTGGAATCTCTCAAGTATTTCAATGTTGCTGGTGCTGGCTGAGCCCCATAGTTGGATACCGTATGTCCAGATTGGTTTTATGATTGCTTTATATACCATCATTTTGCTGTTGTCATTCAACTGAGAGTGGCGTCCGGTTAACCAGTATAGGCTGCGCAGTTTAGCATCAAGTTGTTTTCTCTTTGTCCAGATGTGCTTTCGCCATGTTAATCTTCTGTTCAAGTGCATTCCCAAGTATTTCGCGTGATCTTCTTGAGGGATTTCTTCGTCGTTTAGTTTCACTGGAGGGCAAGTTTTCTTTCTGAGTGTAAACGTTACGTGTGTAGACTTGCTCTGGTTTGCTTTCATTCTCCACCGTTTAAGCCATTTTTCTACTTCGTCTAAATGTTTCTGCAATGTGTGCGAGGCATCTTCCGGGTTAGTGTGAGTTGGCATGCGAGGCATCCGGGTTGGCATGAGTTGATAGGAGGACGGTATCATCAGCGTAAGTCGCAGCCGTCGTGTTCTCAGATGTTGGTAGGTCTGCAGTATAAATAAGGCACAGTATTGGCCCCAATATACTGCCTTGTGGGACCCCTGATTTTATCTCTCGGAGAGCTGAACATTCGTTGTTGTTTTTTTTTTTTTTATGTGAACCAGCATGGTTGGCTGTGCCGAGGGACCAATGGTGCAGTCGACAGAGCCAAAATCACCTCTCCTCGCGAAACCACGCTCAGTTAGGTGCCATGCCAGCAGATTTGCGGACTGTCTAGGCTGTCTAGTCCGTTAATACGACGCTTGAAGACACCCAGGTTAAAGGATTCAGGAAATACACTCGCCGGAAGACAGTTCCACACTCTAGCGGTGCGACAAAGAAACGATTTAGAGAACCGATGGGTTCTCAAAAGCCCAATGTCAACAACAAAAGGGTGCAGAGTCTCTCTGCGACGAGTCATGCGGAGATAGGACGGGTGGCAGGGAATAAGGGATGCTAGTTCCGCAGAGCAGCGTCCGTGATAGTATCTGTAAAACAGACTAAGCGAACCCACAAATCGCCTGTGACTCAGGGACTCCAGACCATCTGTAAGTTTCGGGTCACCAACAAGGCGGATGGCTCGGCGCTGTATCGGGTCCAAGGATGCCCAGCAGATAATGGGGACTACCCTCACAGATGCGACTGCAGTACTCCATCACCGGTCTAATCTGTGTTTTGTACAACAGGAATAGTTGTGCCGGTGAAAAGAACCGCCGATTGCGGAAAAGTATTCCCAATTTTCTGGATGCAGTTTTGGCCTTAGACTCGATTAGTTGCCGGAAACCCACGTCTTCGGAAATAGTGGTGCTCAGGAGGTCCAGGTGTTCCGAGACAGTTACGACGCTGCCTTGGAAACTAGCTTGGAAAGGAAAGGGATCGACCTTAGCAGATAATGCGCAGCACTGAGTCTTGCTAACGTTGAAACCTGGAAACGTTTGACCTGGAAACTTCTCTTGTCGAGGTATGATTTGAGAATATGTAGAAATGAGTGTGGAAGCAAATTTTTCAGTTTGTACACTAGGCCTTCATGCCAGACTTTGTCGAACGATTGACTTATGTCTAGAAAAACTGCAGAGCAATACATTCGACTTTCCAGGCATCTCCCAATGACGTCAACGATACGGTGTATTTGCTCTATAGTACCATGTTTCTCTCGGAATCCGAATTGGTGATTCGGTAGAACGCTATTTAGGTGCTCTTTCATTCTATTCAACAGAATTTTCTCAAAGAGTTTACCAGTGACGGGCAGTAGACTTATGGGCCTGTATGAAGTCGTCTCCTGCGGTGGTTTACCTGGTTTAGGCACCATCACCACTTGTGCTATCTTCCATTGCCCAGGGAAGTGTGCGAGCCTCAAGCAGGCATTGAACATCCTAACAATTCCCATGAGTCCTTTGTGTGGTAGGTGTTTCAACAGGGTTGCGTCGATGAGGTCATATCCTGGTGCTTTACCTTCCTGTAGATTTTTTATTTCTTTTAATATTTTTTAAGACGTAGACATAATTGTGTGGCTGATTCTATGTATTGTTTTATTTCAGAGGTGTTTTCGTGACTACTCTCAGGAAACGGTTGGAAGACGGAACTCAGGTGTTCTGCAAATGTTGTAGCCTTCTCCTGGTCAGATCTGGCCCACCCCCCAGTGTTGTTTTTAATTGGTCGTATCTGTGTCTTGGGGCGTTTCAGGCTCCTGGTTGCTTTCCACAGTGAGTAGTTTGTGTCTATTGTTGGAGTTAGGCTTGAGAGGAAAGCTTGTAGGTTGTTGTTGTTTAATGATTTTATGAGATTTTTCAGTTCTGCGGAGCATTTCTTAAATATGGTTTTGTCGATAGGATATCTAGTACTTTGCCATATTTTTCGTAGTTTGCGTCGTTCCTTAATTTTCTCCTTGTTGGCTTTTGGGTATATATTGTATTTGGGGGGGGGGGGGGGGACCTTTGTTTTGAATAGTTGCTGCATTAGCAGATTAGTGGATGATTATATTAAATTCTTCTACTGTATCTTCGAAGTCTTTTACAGTCTTTATCTTAGTTTGTAGTCTAATTTCCTTTGCTATTAGGCTTTTATATAGTTCCCAGTTCGTATTTTTAAGGTTATATATTCTTAAAGGAGGTTCAACCAGTGTGATCATTGTGCTGATATTCAATATGATTGGGGTATGATCTGAGCTTAAATCGGTACATGATTCCGTCCTAGTGAAGTTACTGTCTATATTCCTTGTAACTAAATGTGGTTTAAAAGTGGTAAAATCGTTCAAAAATGCCTTAGTAGTTCCCTCGCGATTTGTTACAAATACGTCTAACACGAAAAATGGTTCGTTGAGCTTAGAGTCAATAAGACTAAGAATCATCTAAATAAATTCAAACTCTTACAGAGTAATTATTGGTTTTTCACTGAACTATCTTTAAACTTTCTGAAATTTGGGCCGTTGCCGTTTCATACATTTTTCAATGGCGGCGCCATGCGCCGCGCGGACGATTCGACGCAAACGCGCTGTCTCTCGGAATCGGCAGTCGTCCACAAGCCATCGACGCAGGTGCACGTCGCTCCGGGATTTGATAACCGCCCTCCAAATTGCGTTAGTGACTTCCAGGTTTACGGTCAGACGACACTCCATTGTGAATAGAGACTGAGTGGAGTAGAGTGCGCGCTCGTAAGTGCTAGTGTCATATGACTTATTTTGTTCTGTGATTTAGCTTTATTATTTCATTTCTGTAGAACTGAAGTTGAAACACAAAGCCTATAACAGATGAACACGTAAGTTATTGTGCTTGTAATTTTTAGATCTGAGACATTTTGCATTTGACATAAATTAATTTGAAGTCTCCAATAGGTTGATAACTTTTTACACTTTTTGATATTTTTTTTCCAGGATAAATCCATTACTCCAATGGAAGTGGCGACAGAGGGACCTTCGCAGCATAATTGTATTCGCAGCATAACTCCTGAATTGAAAGTGACGACGGAGGCAACGCCTGAAACTGCGACTGAAATTGGTCGACGACTAGTAAATGTGGCCTTTTTCATGCAGCAATTACAAATTATAAGTGACCATGGCCCGGAATTCGGATGTCTTTTCAGCTACATCGAAATTATTTCTGAATACAGAAAGGGTCTGCACTCAAAACTAACCCTTAAATTCAGAAGGTGTAATCGAAAGTTTATAGTAAAAATGGATGAAGAAAGCAATGATCGAATGGATGTGAACCATCAAGTAGTTTCAGCTGTCATGTCATGTGGATCCGGTCAGGCTCATTTGCAAACCATTACTGCTTCCATAGATTTGCCTGGTATTTCCCCTTCATTGTATTCTTCTATCCATAATCAAGTTTGCCATTGGTGGAAGACAGCAGCAGCGCACTATATGGCCGAAGCTGCCAAGGAGGACGCAGATAATGCAATATCCGTAGGAAATGTTGACAAAGACGGAATACCTCTGATTGCGGTTGCTCTCGACGGGTGTTGGTCGAAACGATCATATGGTAAAAATTATTCTGCTATGTCAGGAGCCGCCGCAATTGTGGGCTTAAAATTTGGTAAGATTTTATATTTAGGTGTCAAAAACCAATTTTGCATAATATGTGCACGAGCGGCTAATAAAAACGAAGATCCTCTGGAACACCTATGCTTCAAAAATTATTCAGGTTCATCTACCTCGATGGAATCGACCATTATTGTTGAGGGGTTCAAACGTTCCGTAGCCGACTACGCAAGGCACACGGCTAAGCACAACACCTTGTGCAGACGACAGCATATGTAGACATCAAGCCTGTTTTCTTTTCTCCCGTGAGTTTTAGACCTGTAACGCCGCAATTGAATAGGGAAATGTGTGTTCCTATACGTGTGTACTGTTCCAAGAAATATTCCACATCTATAATTATTTTTCCTTCTGGAGTGAACTTGGTTTCTTCTTCTGGTTCCTGCAAATGAAATAAAATAAACTATATACGAGTATGTATATGAATTTATGAAATAAGTATATCATTTATTGTACGTACATACACCATATAAAAGTATGCAAAGGGCAAAAGGCCTATACAGGAATTATTCAATAGCTAACCCAGGGGTGACAGATCCCACACCTGGGGTGTGAGATCTGTCAAGCAAGATAGTATTTAGGAATGGAAAAGTGTATTTACAAGAATTGTGAACAACTTCGCTTCTATTAGAAAATTCGCGCTTAAATGAGATATATCGTAAGGAATTTCATCTTTTGCAGTACTTTCCTGATGGCAACTTAATGTCTCCCTTAGCTTCTTACTGTGAAAAAGACAAACGTTTCTGACAATCCAGATCCAATCCAATCCAAAATGACAACCATAAAGTCATGAACAGGTATAGAACCTCGTAGGAAATATCATCAGGGTGTGATTCTTTACAGACACTAAACCACTTCTTCTGTTCTATACGTTCAAGAAATTGGTGTAACTTTTTGCTTTGAAAAAATTAAGGCCACAAAACAAATGTTTCATCTCTTTATGTTACGGCAGTGATTTTTTATATAAATAAAGAAATAAATACATTACCTACAAATTATGTACATCAGCTTTTTCTTATATTTGTCATGTAATTATTTACTTACGCTCTTCCCTGTTTCATATTTTGTAGTCTTTTTAATTTTATTGCCTTTTTCGTTACATTAAAGGAAGGAACGCGCCCCATCTGAAAAGAAATTTTGTTTTTAGAGCTAAATCGATAGAATGTTTGATCACATATTCGTGATAGTAGACCACAGGGACCCTTAGATTTCGATTTTGAAAGCAATCGGTCCAGTAAGTGAAAAGTTCAAAATGGCGGGCACTTTTTTAAAATTTTGATCACATATTCGTGATAGTAGACCACAGGGAAGCAATCGGTCGAGTAAGTAAAAAGTTCAGAATGCGGACACTTTTTTGAAATTTTGATCACATATTCGTGATAGTAGACCACAGGGACCCTTAGATATCGATTTTGAAAGCAATCGGTCGAGTAAGTAAAAAGTTCAAAATGGCGGACACTTTTTTGAAATTTTGACCACATATTCGTGATTGGAGACCACGGGGACCCTTAGATATCGATTTTGAAAGCAATCGGTCCAGTAAGTAAAAAGTTTAAAATGGCGGACACTGTTTTGAAATTTTGACCACATATTCGTGATTGGAGACCACGGGGACCCTTAGATATCGATTTTGAAAGCAATCGGTCCAGTAAGTAAAAGCTTCAAAATGGCGGACACTTTTTTAAAATTTTGATCACATATTCGTTATAGTAAACCACAGGGACCCTTAGATATCGATTTTGAAAGCAATCGGTCCAGTAAGTAAAAAGTTCAAAATGGCGGACACTTTTTTGAAATTTTGATCACAGATTCGTGATTGGAGACCACGGGGACCCTTAGATATCGATTTTGAAAGCAATCGGTCCAGTAAGTAAAAAGTTCAAAATGGCGGACACTTTTTTGAAATTTTGATCACAGATTCGTGATTGGAGACCACGGGGACCCTTAGATATCGATTTTGAAAGCAATCGGTCCAGCAAGTAAAAAGTTCAAAATGGCGGACACTTTTTTAAAATTTTGATCACATATTCGTGATAGTAGACCACAGGGATCCTTAGATATCGATTTTGAAACCAATCGGTCCAGTAAGTAAAAGCTTCAAAATGGCGGACACTTTTTTAAAATTTTGATCACATATTCGTTATAGTAAACCACAGGGACCCTTAGATATCGATTTTGAAAGCAATCGGTCCAGTAAGTAAAAAGTTCAAAATGGCGGACACTTTTTTGAAATTTTGATCACAGATTCGTGATTGGAGACCACGGGGACCCTTAGATATCGATTTTGAAAGCAATCGGTCCAGTAAGTAAAAAGTTCAAAATGGCGGACACTTTTTTTGACATTTTGATCACAGATTCGTGATTGGAGACCACGGGGACCCTTAGATATCGATTTTGAAAGCAATCGGTCCAGTAAGTAAAAAGATAAAAATGGCGGACACTTTTTTGAAATTTTGATCACATATTCTTGATAGTAGACCACAGGGACCCTTAGATATCGATTTTGAAAGCAATCGGTCCAGTAAGTAAAAAGTTTAAAATGGCGGACACTGTTTTGAAATTTTGACCACATATTCGTGATTGGAGACCACGGGGACCCTTAGATATCGATTTTGAAAGCAATCGGTCCAGTAAGTAAAAGCTTCAAAATGGCGGACACTTTTTTAAAATTTTGATCACATATTCGTTATAGTAAACCACAGGGACCCTTAGATATCGATTTTGAAAGCAATCGGTCCAGTAAGTAAAAAGTTCAAAATGGCGGACACTTTTTTGAAATTTTGATCACAGATTCGTGATTGGAGACCACGGGGACCCTTAGATATCGATTTTGAAAGCAATCGGTCCAGTAAGTAAAAAGTTCAAAACGGCGGACACTTTTTTGAAATTTTGATCACAGATTCGTGATTGGAGACCACGGGGACCCTTAGATATCGATTTTGAAAGCAATCGGTCCAGTAAGTAAAAAGATAAAAATGGCGGACACTTTTTTGAAATTTTGATCACATATTCTTGATAGTAGACCACAGGGACCCTTAGATATCGATTTTGAAACCAATCGGTCCAGTAAGTAAAAAGTTCAAAATGGCGGACACTTTTTTGAAATTTTGAAAACCTATATAATGAGTACCATGACGACATACCTATATGTCACGTGGCAGCCATTTTGTGTTTGACATCTATTTGTTTTAGAGTGAAATCGATAGAAAATAAATGGAAAATTATTTATTGAAACAAAAATATAATTTTATACATATAATAAGATATTCAATATTCAATTCAAGAATGAATTCAAATATTGTGTGAAAAATATGTGACAGATACTTACGGCTCAACAATCATAAATCCACCTACACAACACAGGCAGTTAGAACATCACACGCACACAATACCACCACAAAATTTTGTAGAGAGCAGAGCGATACAGACGTCCTTCCACTATAGCCTCCGCCGACCGTATGAGCGCTGCTCGCGTTGCGCGTAGCACAGGCATCGAATTGTTATTCTTCTTCCCCATACAGTTTGTATGGAGCGACACGAGTGAATTTAGAAATTTATAAATATTTTTTTCCTTACATGTTTTTTATGAAACCGCACAATTTGGCGTTTACAATTTGTTAGAAGATCATAATCTGATTTAGATAGTATTTTTTTTCAAGGTAGAGAATGAATTTTTTTGGTTCAATTTGAGCACAGAAAGTGGCCTCTATTCGCGTTTTTGACGAAACAGGTCTTAGAAAAAAACTTTTTTTCTTATACAAAACACACAAATATGGAAAATGCCATTTACATTTTCGTAGATAAAGGATCCGTCTATATTCGGAAAAATAAATACTTATTCTATAAACTATACTTATTGCCCTTAGTGTGCACCGAAAATAACCTAATTTTGAATATTCACCCTTAATTAAAAAATATATATATTTATAAAGTGAAAGTTTATTTATTTATTTAAGACAGGCAACCTTGGGGTTTTATCATTCTTTTTAATTTTTGTTGTTAATTTTATTCTTGAGCACTGTTCTATTTAAGAACTAATTTTGTTTGTTAGGTATTTATCTAGTCTATTTTTGAATTAGTTGGTAGTACCAACAGTACATAAAATATAATTACTGCCTCTGGAAGTTGGTTCCAGTCATTCATCAGCATCACTCTTATTTGTTATGAAATGTTTTTGAAAATTTAAATTCAATATGAAACACGTTGGGTGTGTGTGTGTGTGTGTGTGTGTGTGCATACAAAATGTTTTGGTTAAATGTGAACAAATCAGCTCAGGGCGATCATATTTAGGAGTGAGAATTTTGTACATCTCTATTATGCCCCCTATCGGGTGTTGAGCTTTTAGACAGGGCAGCTTTGACAGCCTCCTCTACTGCCAATGGGCCTGGATATGTTTGGTGAAGCCATCGCAAGCTGAGTTGAAACCCTGAGTTCCTTTCCGCAATTGGGCCAAAGATTCTGAGCATAACATGCAGTCATTGTAGATTGTTTTACAGCTCAATATTATAAGGTTCACTGTCGCCATACATTGGGGTAAAAAAGTGTTCCCACGTCCGGTGGTTTTTTTACGGTTTTCTATTGTTTCTTGCATATAATACAAAAAAAAACATAAAGGTGCGTACAGACATCGTGAGGCATGCGGCGCGAATGGTTCGTCACGCATGCTACAACCTGAGGCATGCGCGGAACATTTATGCATAACTCCTGAACGGCACATGCTCAAGCTGAGCACGCAAACAACCACGCACGCACATGCTCAAGCTGTGCGGCGCGAATGGTTCGTCACGCATGCCTCGGGCTGTGTGGACGTGAGTGCTCACTGTGAGCATTCGCCGCATACGCTCGTTGCGAAGCAATTAACACGCTGCCTCAGTGCGAGCCGTGCGTTCCGTGTGGACGGCTGTTATTGTGTTGCGTGCTCCGTCCACACGGCACTCACGTCCACACAGCCCGAGGCATGTGTGACGAACCATTCGCGCCACATGCCTCTGTGTCATGTCTGTACGCACCTTTAGACTGTTGGTTTTATAATTGTTTTTTTTTTAATAAATAAGAAATGCTCATATATGATGCATGGACGCCTGCAGCAATCTTGAACCAAACTCTTTGTCTTGAACCTTGAATTTGTATACCACACTCATGAATCAAATATGAGCACTGGCGGCTGGTCCTAAAGTGCGCTCGTGCGCCGCACTACCATACCACGAGAAGTCTTCACATCACTCAAAATAAATAATACCTTACAACATACTACATTAAAACCATAAAGATCGTACTCCAAATAAATACGAATGTGAATTCGACCTTATTTTATAGATCACAAGGCACGTTTTTGCAAGTAAACGCGCGCGCCGTGCGGAATATAAATCGCACGCGGGTCTCCCATACTGAATGTATGGGGATCGGCAAAACACCGCTGGCGCGTGAGACAGAAGATACTTCATAGAAACAGTATGGGC
Source organism: Nematopogon swammerdamellus (assembly GCA_946902875.1). Taxonomy (NCBI): domain Eukaryota; kingdom Metazoa; phylum Arthropoda; class Insecta; order Lepidoptera; family Adelidae; genus Nematopogon; species Nematopogon swammerdamellus. Next base: position 14,958,313 of record OX336340.1, read on the forward strand.
CGAAAGGACTTCTGCGTGCGTCGCACGAGCGCCAAACAAGGACGCTATATCGTGAATACCCGCGCGTGCGACACGTCGCGTCGCGAGCGATTCGTTTTGCACAAGTCTGACTTACAATCTCTTTGCCGTCTACCTAGAGTCAGCGCGCTGTCATGTGATGTCACATACCCGTTAGCGCGCGAATATTTAAAATAGGATATAGTTAGGTTTGCTGCTTTCTGTCACGTGATACTGTGAATTAAGTGGTGCCGATATTTGCCTAAGCGTTGGTTAAAGGCAAGGCTTTACAATCAGGTGATCCCGGGTTCAATTCCTACTTTTCAAATGCTTTTATTTTTATATTTTTTTTAAAGTATTTTTGGACTGTTTTCTTTTTGAAAGCTGCAGTAGTGTTGTGGTCTATGGGGTGTATTCATAAAGGTACTAAAAATAAGTTAAAAACTTGTTTGGATTTTTTTTTTCTTCTTTTTTGCAACTCATTGAGTGTCTTGAGAATATTCATACTAGGTACTTACATAATAAAACGCAGGCGTTTAAAAAATTCGGAAGTCCCGATCTTAAAATAACATGACGGGAATGTGTTGGGAAATTTGGTATTTAAGTAGGTAGGTACTTAGCGCACTACCGGTCACTGAAGTCACCAGCCGCCACTGAATATGAGTATTACATCGGACAAGGCTGTATGGTGAAAAACCTTTGCCTATCCCAAACTAATATAAAAATAGTCTACTAAATAATAAAAATATAAAGCTAAAAATGTGTATTTTGTTTTCCTCGTGTAAAAAAATAAATAATAATAAATCACCCAGTTTCTTTTTTTCCTAATAATTTTGATGATTTTCCTCACACGTCCCCATAGAAATCATCCAAATACGCTGTGGAGTTCACTGAGAAATCCTTATGAGAATCACTATGGTCGATGCATCATATGTGATGCATGCACGTGGAAAACCACGGGATGTTTTAGGCAAATACATCATATATGATTCATCGGAAAGTTAACCTGTTATGTTGCCTCTCTAGGAGCTGAGCAACGTGGGTGTGCCGTGCAACGTTCCCAGCTGCACACCGCAGCTGAGAAAGAGGAGCAGTGTTGCCCCTCCTCAAGAAAATGAGAAGTGGTCGCCACATTCAGGTATTTATGTCACATTATTTTTTCAATTATGTTTCATTGCCATTGCGAGACATGCGTGGTGTTTACATAGATTCATACCATTTCCCCTTTTTCCCTGAGCCGCTCAGTGTCGGCGGGATGAAATCGTCCCGGCGGCGCCGAAGAGTGCCCGAAGTGTCGGCGGGATGAAAACATCCTGGTGGCGCGATCGACTTTCAGCATTCAAATACACGCTCTTTGTACTTGATTATATAAATAAGTAAATAAGGCTCATTATACTTGTAAATTATTATATTTTTTTATATCTTATTTATTCACTACAATCTGTCTCCGTCTAGGGACATTTGGAAGTTTGTATGACTCTTGATTCGTGGCTTGTTTAGTGGGGGACCAGTGTCCCTCACTATTCTTCTGCAGCATCTACTAGTGCTATGTTGTCTTGGGGTAACTTGTAGCGTTTCAGTCTTCGGTGAGAGGTTGGAGGGTCCATGAGCTGCGGAGCCAAGATGTTTGGATGTTGGATTATTCGCCTCTTGTACGATTTAGTGTGGGCCAGGATTTCTTCATTGACTGTTAGGGCTTTCAGGTCGTGGTGCAGTATTTCACAAACCAAGGAGCACCTGTTATAATGCGTAGCATATTCGACTGGAAGCGTTGGATTATGTCCGAGTTTGATTTAGATGCTGTACCCCTTAGCTGGATGCCATAATATGTCCAGACGGGCTTCAATATAGCCCTTTATAGCTCATTATACTTCTAAATAAAGGTGAAAATATACCCTACTTGATCTGATTCACTTTGGCGTCAGCTTAGAGCAAAAAATTGCACACCAGAGCACACCATGTTCGCCCGCGAACTCTTCGCGCCGCCGCCTCAAATAACAATTATTTTTGGTGTTTTTAGTCATTAGATTGTTATTTGTGTATAATATCTAAAGAATGCAACATTTCTGAGGCGAATGTGTTATTAACTTATTATTCGAGGTTTTTCTTCATTCGCTAGTGTGTGAAATCGAAAAAACTCAACCTCACTATATTTTGTGGAGTGCAATGTTCGTGCGATATTCAACTCATAATTTGGAATGTAAGCAAAGGTCAGTGCACTGTAAAATATAGATGTACCTACTAGCTTTTGCCCGCGGCTTCGCTCGCGGTAGACTCGGTTTAATAGCAAATCCGATTTAAATGCAAATATAATAATCGATCGCTTCTCTTATATCCCTCTCTCTCTCCCTCTCCCTCGATAGTCGGACTATAGGTATACAGCATTAACTTAACTCGCTACTGTACTTACTAAGTGTAAATCGGCCTTAAATCTCGAAACTAACCAAAGAAATGTCACAACTATAAACGGCAACACTGGCATTGACAATGGATTCGCTTTCTTTTGGCTCGAAATTCGAACTTGCGATTTTATTTTGCTTATCATACAAAAATTACACACCGCATTTAATATTTTCTCAAGTTTGTCGCGATTCCCGAGGTCAAGGAATCAAATTACATCAAAATTCCCGAAAAATTGTGCGCCGTTTCGGAGAAACGTGACAAAAAGTTTCGTAGAGCGCCATCACGCTGTGTCGTATTGTTTATCTCGTTCTGGTTTTTCGATTGTATTATGTAGATGACTAGATTGTATCATTATATAAATTTTATAATGATACACCAATGCTAAATTTGCTATAGGTGTTGATATATTATTATTAAAAAAAATAAAAAAAAATTTTTCTTCTTGCGTAACAAATCGTGCCTGCCAATATTTCTGGCATTTTATGTTGGTACCTACTATTACTAATTTCTAAAATGTATTTCAGGTCTAAACAGGAGTGGAAGCTTCGTTTCGCCGAGGAAGGACACCTCGGATGATTCGATGCATGAAAAGTATTTTAAATCGGTAGAAAGTACACCTCTTACTAGGAGAAAAGTGAGTGATTATTATATATCAAGTTAGATTCTCTCCAGTAGCATGAGTCATCAAGGAGTTTCTTTGTCATTCAATATTGACTGGGCATGGATGGGTCATACATAAACATAACACAAATGAATTGTATAGCTCCTACTCCCACAATCAAGCTTCTTTCATGTTCTTGTATATAGCTGCTATATTCCATTCCTGCTAAAGTAGTGAGTGAATGATCACTATAATGTTGTGTCCGATGGATCAGATATGAGAATTGTTTCAAATGGCAGTACTATCAATTGAAGGTACTGATGTGGGTAAATGTATAAATATTTTAGGTTACCTGTACTCATTTTTGCTCCTTTCGCTACACAGCTTAGATTTAACTTGTCACAGAATTATTATGATACAGTGATTTGGAAGTGCAAGAACACAATTCTTATAACTTTTTTTATATTTTGAACCCTTGATATCGCATGTAGGTGGCGACTTAGACACTAGACCAACTGTCGCTGTCACATTTAGAGATAAGCAGGCATCAAAATAGTTAGGGACTGGCACATTGTTGAGTAGAGCAGAAGAACCTGTGAGACCACGAGAATGCAATATTATTATTTACTACCCTACCAAAACTTTTAGACCAATGGCATTAGTGTTAGTTAGTGAGTTAGTGTGCGTGAACGCCACTGCGGTGCTCCGCACACTAATAGATGCACTCAGCGCGTACACTTGTACATATTATCACTAACACTAATGCCATTGGTCTACAAGTTTTGGTAGCGTTATACCATTCACTTTTATTTTCTATCGCCAATTATTTTGTTCTGTGATTTGGACACACCAACGTACAACTGGGTACATGTTTTACATACTTTTTAAATTGGAAATGAATTCTAATTATTGGTACTGACACCATAATTTTTATTTTAGTTTTGAATAATTCTGAACAACAGCCATACAATTAGAAAAATTGAAAGGAATCTACAGTTTTACACGAAATGAAAACCATGGAAAAACTCTCTTTAATTAACTTATCCATTTCAGAAGGCAAAAAGTAGTGCTCGCTGGCAGGTATTGAACTGAAGCCGCTAGCAACCGAAGGCAAGCTCTCTGCCGTTTGATTGTGAATATTGAGAAGTGAATAGTTGTTGCCAACGGCGTGTGTTGTATGAGAGTATGAGTGTGTGTGACATGTGTACAGTTAAAGCAACAATCGGGCGGAGGGTCGTCGTGCGACTCCGCTTCCCCGCAAAGTCCCAGCAGTCCGCACCTAAAGCCCACCCCCACACCCTTCCTGCAGGTAGGAGCTTCATTCAATACAGCCCCGTAGCGTTAGCGCATGCACCCGGTCAGACCCCCACCACAATACATACACCGTTAACCTGTGTTGATGTATAAGAAGCTATCTTAAAAATTGCTTTGTTTGTATCCTGCAGTCTGTGCAACCTTATACTTATTAAATTATATAAATACACAGTGCTACATTATGCTTCGTACCCTGGTTTTCGCCTAAAACTGATTCTGTATGTGAAAGTGAAAATTTGTTTACCATTTTTTTAATGCCATAATTTAAAATGTTTCAGCACCTTCGCATGAGGAAAGGGGAATAAATATATATAAGTGTCATTTCCGTAAATCAAAATGGTCACAAATTGTTTAGTATCACATACAGTAAGTTTTCGATAAAAAATAATACACAAATAAAAAAGTGTAACACTGTGTGGGATTTTGCAACCTGCTAACAAACATGTACACTATACTAACTGCAAGAATATAATAAAAGAGGGGAGGCTGAGGCAAGGGCATCGGGAGCGGGTGGAGTGTGTAGGAATACGGCGTGAACCAATTACAGCCGGGATTGATGCGGGGGGTTGTTGTTGTTGTTGTTTGCTGCCCAGCCTCTTGGGAAGGCGGGTGGGCCATTCTCCGCACTGAGACCTCAATACGGGCCGTTGTACGTTGGCGCTCGGGTAGTGTTACTCCAGCCACCCGAGCTCTGATGCGGGGGGTTTAGGAATGTGGAAAGAGCCAATCACAACACACAGACGCTTGATTTGCATTCAGTTCGTGATTGATTGCTTATCTATAAAAAGAAATTGCCACATGCTCAAAACACAAAATATGTTACAAGGCTACCTCTTCGTTTTCCAGTTTTATTCTTGCGGTTAGTATAAGTAAACTACATTAATTGTTCGACGACTTTTTCTTTGAGACAATGTTCACGTGATTTATGTTTTAGTGGTCTTTATAAAATCATGTATAATTACATTACAATTATACATACTACAATAACGGAACGATATCTCGAGATTGAGCAATAGATTCTCCACAAGTTAATAGGAACAGTAGGAACTCCAAAAAAAAGACAACATTTACATATTTACTTAAATCAAACAAAGAACATTGTTTTTTGAAACAGATTGCCATGTAGCTGAACTGAACAACAGATTACGCGTAGGCACACATTTTTTTCATAATTTTTTTAAATAACTACTCCAAAATAAAAATAAAACAAGTGAACATTTTTGTCACCAATCAAAAGTCTGAAGAATAAACATAGTTCAGTATATACCAGATTGATACTAAGTTTGGCGCGAGGTTACAAAATGAGCCTGTATTTTAATAGAAATACCCACTTTCGTTAGTACCTCAACCTCAGAAATTCTGACATAATGTAAATATAAATGAACGTATACACTTAACTCTTTATCTGTCTGTAATACATTGTGCATAATCTTGTTGACCTGATAATGCTCATTGATATTTATTTTTTCTCTAATATCTATCAAATTATGAATGCTTTCCATTGATCAGATATAGCAGTGTCAGAATATGTCAAATGTTTTCCTCAACGTGCAGACAACGTCGGCACGCCCTTCGCTAGTTTCGTCTATCTCGCTGGCGACGGAGAGCGCGGGGTCGGTGGGGGTGAGCGCGGGCGCGGCGGGGGTGGGCGCGGGGGCGGCGGCGCGGGGAGGCAACGCTGGAGGCGGAGGCCGGGTGATGCACAGCTTGGAGCGGCCGCATCATCTCACGAGGCACGCGCGCGAGAGATATTCCGATAGGTATGCAATTTAACTATTTATAGTAATAGTAGAGGTGCTGTAATCTGGCTCAGTGCATATAATGCGAAGTTAATACTCTGCATCCCGTGCATGTTGCTTCATTAACTTGTTACTAACCTACGCTATGTTGCACCATAATATTGGATTCAAGACTGTCCGAGCAAGATGACTACCAGCGAAGTCGCTTCGAAGTCTCTTCAAGGGTCTAGGCCTGCCAAGATCGACGCTAAGCTCATATATGGAGAGAGCTTCTAAACGTACAGCCGAAATGTAACGCATGCTGGAGAGGTCTAGGGTGGCCACTCGCCAGAGCTGTCGTTCGTGTCGAGATTACCCCGAACGCAGCCCGCTGCACGAGAATCAAGCGAAGCCGGCGGGCTCGGGTGGGCTCGGGCTAGCCCGTTTGGGGCTCGTTTCACGAGCGAGCCCGCTCAACACGAATGGATGTAATTATGTCATAAGTTGGACGTTGTCATAATATGTCATAATTTAATTTTATCAATGATATTGTATATATATGTCGGAGCAAGGCTCCCAGTGATGTCATCGGGTAACACCTCATGGCTTGGGTCGGCCATTTTGCAAATCTGCAGAGCACGTTTCACACAACCACGTGTGACAACTCTCAGTTCAGATCTGCGGAAATTCCTTCAAAAACCTGTAAACAGGGCTTGCAGCCAACTTCAGTCTGCATCACCTTGATATTGTTCTAAAGCAGACATTCTGCCACCTGGCGACGAAAATTAGAAGTAATCGCTGCATTGTGATTGGTCCAATGCCAAATAATTAAAGATGGTGAATAAATTGAACATAGGCGCGCTTGTGCAGGTCCACCAACATACAGGCAATAAATACCAGTACTGCCACTAGTGCCATTCTTCAAGACATTTAAGTGTTGCACGTTAACAAAATTATTTCGCGCCCACACGGCCATTCTGATAGGCGGTGCGTGCTCTGCACCAGCCTACAATAACGAAACCACATACACCCTGCAAATTGTTGTCATAAGATCAGACGGGTGTTCAGTCCCACTCGTTGAACAATTGAAAAGATTGAATGTGCACTGCACGGACAAACCGTACATTGTTGATAGCAGTAATTTCCGAACTTAGTCAAATGCCAGTACCTGGTAAGGACAATACACATAAGAAGTAGACACACAATTCGGCAATCAGAAAAGCTCGAAGTGTTTCAGGTCTTCACGATCATCACACCAACGCAAACAAGTAACGGTTAGTTCATTAATGAATGTTAGTCAGTGCCTTGGACCGCCATGGCCCTCGGTACACCATTAACATTAATCACCAGATATCTCGAGAGTGTCTTAGACCCCATGGTCATTACACTGTAATCATGCAAGGTTTTGATGCTGTGTCCTCAGTCACGGTGACCTTGTTACACAGGGGCTCTAAGGGAAACAGGTAGGTCGATGCTGTGCCCTCGGTCTCGCAGACCTTGTTACGCAGGGGAAGTGTTAGATGAGTTGATGCTGTGCCCTCGGTCACTAAAACCTTGCTACACAGGGGCCCTAAAGGAAATGGGAAGGTCGCTGCTGTGCCCTGGGTCATTCACGAGACCGTGTTACACAGGGGAAATGTTAGAAGAGTTGATGCTGTGCCCTCGGTCACTAGAACCTTGCTACACAGGGGCCCTAAAGGAAATGGGAAGGTCGCTGCTGTGCCCTGGGTCATTCGCTAGACCGTGTTACACAGGGGAAATGTTAGAAGAGTTGATGCTGTGCCCTCGGTCACTAGAACCTTGCTACACAGGGGCCCTAAAGGAAATGGGAAGGTCGCTGCTGTGCCCTGGGTCATTCGCTAGACCGTGTTACACAGGGGAAATGTTAGAAGAGTTGATGCTGTGCCCTCGGTCACTAGAACCTTGCTACACAGGGGCCCTAAAGGAGGTGGGAAGGTCGCTGCTGTGCCCTGGGTCATTCACTAGACCGTGTTACACAGGGGAAATGTTAGAAGAGTTGATGCTGTGCCCTCGGTCACTAGAACCTTGCTACACAGGGGCCCTAAAGGAAATGGGAAGGTCGCTGCTGTGCCCTGGGTCATTCGCTAGACCGTGTTACACAGGGGAAATGTTAGAAGAGTTGATGCTGTGCCCTCGGTCACTAGAACCTTGCTACACAGGGGCCCTAAAGGAGGTGGGAAGGTCGCTGCTGTGCCCTGGGTCATTCACTAGACCGTGTTACACAGGGGAAATGTTAGATGAGTTGATGCTGTGCCCTCGGTCACTAGAACCTTGCTACACAGGGGCCCTAAAGGAGGTGGGAAGGTCGCTGCTGTGCCCTGGGCCATTTTCTAGACCGTGTTACACAGTGGCTCTGAAAGAGAATCACTTGAAAAGACAAGAACAGTAACATAGAACAAAAGTGATTGAAGAACAAAAATGACATGAAACAATAGTTATTATAACACAACAATGACATGGAACAACAGTAATTAAAGAACAACAATGGCATGGAACAACAGTGATTAAAGAACTACAATGACACGGAACAAATTCACCAAATTAAAAAGAATTGTTGATTTGTGTGTCCACTACGGTATCGTTGACGTGGACGGTGTATGAACTACATCAGCACTCGCCAGCTGCCCAGAATCATTTGGACTCTCCCACATGGCTATCTGATCGCCTGGACACGGAGCCCGTCGTAGCTGATCATGAGAGACCTTACGAGGTCGTCCTCTACCGACGACTCGTCTCACCAGATATCGATCATTTTCAATAACTTTATAGATTTCATAAGGTTCACTGAATTTCAAATCCAACGAAGTCTGATTCCGTGGATTATTCTTGACTAGGACATACTCGCCACGCTGAAAATGTTGAATTCTTGCTTTGCCTCTGTCAAATCGTAATTTTGCTTTAGCTGCTGCCTCCACGGTACGTTTCTGCACATGTTGCTTCCATACAGAAAATGTCGGAAATGTTTTATAGCTCTGACAACTGCTAAGGTTTCCAATTCATATGAGTGGTATCTACTTTCTGCGTCGGTGGTTCTTGTGCTCATGTACGCTACTACGTGTTGTCGGCCGTCTATTATTAGAATAAGGACAGCACCATATCCGACGGAGCTGGCATCAGTGTACAGCTCTATAGGGGCGTTTTCTCGAAAGATCGTCAGTACAGGTGCTGACGTTAGATATGCGATTATCTTGTTCCGGACCTCTTCATGATCATGACTCCATTGCCACTTCGCACCTTGTTTTGTGAGATCATAAAGTGGAATCATCAAACGAGAAAAAATCTGGGATAAATCGTCTAAAGTATCCGGCCAACCCGTTGAACTGTCGAACCTGCTTAACTGTGCTCGGTACAGGCGACTTCGCTAATGCTTCTACCTTTCGAGGACTAGGACTAACTCTACCATCTGAGATTACATTTCCTAAGTCCTCTATGGAACGCTTAAAGAATGCGCATTTTTCAATATTAATGGAGAAGCCTGCCTCCTGTAATGCAAGAATAATTTGTTCGAGGAACGTGATACCTTCCTGGAAAGATTCACACTTACTTAAAACGTCATCTATGTAGACCTGTGCGATTTTACCGAGTAAATTCCGCAAAGCACGGTTAATGCAACTTTGATAAACCGCAGGTGCATTAGATAAGCCGAATGGCATAGTTAAGTATTCATATAAACCATCAGGCGTAATGAATGCAGTTTTTTCAATAGATTCTTCGGCTATCGGTATTTGATGAAAACCTGATGCCATATCGAGAGTGGTGAAATAATAGCCATCAGCAAGCTGGTCGATTTGATCAGCAATCAGAGGGAGTGGATAATGGTAGCGGACTGTATTAGCATTCAGTTGACGGAAGTCGACGCACATGCGATCATCACCATTCTTTTTTTTCACCAGAATATTTGGACTGGAAAACGGTGATTTACTTTCACGAATAATGTTGTGCTGTAGGAGCTCATTGATGATCTTACGAACTTTTTTCGCTCAAACGAATTCAAGCGGTATGGCTTCCTTTCAACAAATTTGTTTGGATCTTTCAATCTTATCTCAAGTTCACCAGTTTTAACTCGAGTATGTGAAAGGCCGTGTATAAAGAGATGCGAAAATTTGTTAAGCAAAATTTTAAGATTTTTTATTTGGTCATCATCAGTTAAATCGGTATTAATTTTTTCAAATATTGAGTTTTCTTTCTGTATGTGATAAACGATAGGTTGCCGTATGATTATAGCTCCGCCACTGGTTACGATAACCGCAAGTCCTGTGTCCAAAAACAGGTTGGTACCGATAAGCACATCAGAAGAAAGTTCATGATCAGGCAAGACATGGAATTGAATTTCCACATTAATGTCATTGATAGCACAAGTGGTAGTAAGGGTTTGAACAGAAAGCACAGGGTGACCTAGACCCTTAAGGTAGGTCACCGAACTTTCTCGTCTACCAGGTACTTTAGATGCAGCGGATTCCCGAATAACCGAACAGTCAGCGCCGCTATCGAAAATACCACATAATTCGACTTTATCTACCCTCACTACTATGTTAGTCAGTTTAGGTCTACCGATAATGTTCACGTTGCCAGAGAATTATCGCGCTTATAACACGTTTCGTATGTATGACCTGCCGCGCTACAATATGAACAAGTTTTCTTGAGCCCGGTAGATTTATTTAACGTATGGCTTGGTGATGTTACCGAGGACTCGCGCCTATCAACTTCATTCTGCTTATAAGTACGACAATCGCGTGCATAGTGTCCACGTTTTTTGCATAAATTACAAGTAATGAAATCAAATTTGTCTTCAGAAAAACGTTGTCTTTTTGAAGCTATGGTCGAAGTAGGTATGTTTGAACGTTTACGGCGGATGGCCGAGGCGACAGAAATCAGTTCAGGTACGGAAGTAGCCCTGGCGTTCATGAGTTCAATCCGAAGTCTTTCATCGCTCACGCTCCCTATCACTGCTTCAACAGCATCATCGTTTGGGAGCTTATCTTTCGTAACTCTACGCCATAATATCCATGCAGTTGACAGAAATTCGGAAATATCTTTTGAAGGGTCGTACACATGCTCTTTGAACTTAAGAATGTCTCGGGAGTATCTATTTTCAGGCTCGAAGGTAGTTATCAAATTGGTGCGTAATTCTTGCCAAGTTGTAGTATGAACAAGCCAAATGTCGGCCCACAGTTTTGCTCTGCCCTTCAAGAGACTTGAAACCTTCATACGCACATCGTAATCTGCTAGGTTGTAGTTAGATTTTGCATTGTCAACGTGATTGCACCATTCCCTTACACCCACATTATTGTCAGGGTCGAAAGGGGGTAAATAAACATCTGCGATGCGGATCTTGGTATCCGGTGTTGGTGCAGTGAGCCGTTCGGTCATTTGTTGCATCATGCTCATCATGTGCGAAAAAAATTCTGAAGGTGCTTGCGATTCGCAGTTAGGTCTTGTCAAGAGATGCCCAGCAGCTGGCGTGGGTGGCAGTGGCTGAGACTGCCGTGATTCCGCTTCCGATGTCGGAGCAAGGCTCCCAGTGATGTCATCGGGTAACACCTCATGGCTTGGGTCGGCCATTTTGCAAATCTGCAGAGCACGTTTCACACAACCACGTGTGACAACTCTCAGTTCAGATCTGCGGAAATTCCTTCAAAAACCTGTAAACAGGGCTTGCAGCCAACTTCAGTCTGCATCACCTTGATATTGTTCTAAAGCAGACATTCTGCCACCTGGCGACGAAAATTAGAAGTAATCGCTGCATTGTGATTGGTCCAATGCCAAATAATTAAAGATGGTGAATAAATTGAACATAGGCGCGCTTGTGCAGGTCCACCAACATACAGGCAATAAATACCAGTACTGCCACTAGTGCCATTCTTCAAGACATTTAAGTGTTGCACGTTAACAAAATTATTTCGCGCCCACATATATATTCTTATTTTCTGATTTAACTTATGAACATATGAAGTATGTACACTAATGCAAACAAACAGAAATATTGTATTGATTTAACCTTTTTGTTTTTATTTTATATATTTTATTTATCATACACAAGCTTTTGCCCGCGGCTTCCCTCGCGGTAAATTCGGTTTAATAGTAAATCCGATTTAAATGCAAATATGATAATAATTTTTTCCCTGGATTGCTGGCTATACTGGACTAGAGGAGAATACTACCGATGCTGCTATGCGGCCAACTTACATCCAGTACGGTGGTACCAACCCAGTCGGCTATAATTTGCTTCTCTTATTATGAAACATAAATCTTATGAAGTACATTAAAAAATATAATATGTAGGAAATAAATAAATAGGTAGGTAATTGATAAATTCTTGTATGTAGGTGCGTGAGTGCACAATCACATTAGCATGCCATCAACACGGTTCGTGCCTATCGTGTCGACCGGGCTTCGGGCTGGCCTAGCTGGCCCGGAAACACGATCGTGCTCGACCAGAACGAAGCGTGTTCGGGCTGTGCCCGAAATTGTCGTGCGCGATTTCGTGTAACAAACCGACACGACAGACACCTCTGCCACTCGCTAGTCCCGAACTCGATTAATACCCTTCTCTACTGACAATGTGCCCGAATATGTTCGGTGAAGCCATCGCAAGCGTTTGTTGTTGTTGGTTGCTGCCCAGCCTCTTAGGGGGGGCGCCAAGCTGTCCGTACGTTGGCGCCCAGGTGGTATTACTCCAGCCACCCGAGCTGTTTCATGAAGTGGAGCACCTTTGGAGCCAGTGCAGCCATCGCAAGCTTAGCTCAACACCTTAATTTTGACTCCCTTACGCATTTAATTATTTTGGATTAAACCACCAGTGGGGTGGTTTAATCTGTCCGGATTGATACCACCGCACTGAATGATGATTGGTTGAAGCGTCTATGAAAATTACCATGCAGTTCAGTGTAGCAGGCATGTTCAGACGCAAGCACTGACACACTACCTAGTTTGTAAGGTGTGCTGTGTTGTTGTAGGTGATGTAGCCAACCGTGTCACATTCAATCAAATAACAAAACTATTTCAAGAAACCCCTGCGTGCGACAATATCGGCACTGTTGGAGATAGAGGAGGTGCTGAGTGCTTTTTTTTTGTGGAAACTGACACGGATGGCTGCATCACCTACAACATCCGTGATGTTAGCCCATAACACCGGGTGAACTAGGTGCCATGTCAATGCTTCCTTTCGGTCGTGCCGGCTACACTGAACTGGACGGAAAACACAAACTATTTACATAGCCGTTTCGACCGACGTTTCATTCAGTGCGGTGGTATCAACCCGGGCGGGTTGAACCCTACCACCTAGTAAGGTAAGAAGGGAAGGGACCTACAGTTTTACGTGGAATCCGAACCTCGGTCAGCCATCAACGGTCGAGCGGTCACCCATCCAAGTACTGACCGCACCCAGCGTTGCTTAACAATCAATAGCGACAGGCGACTGTCTGCACCACTGAGCTATCGAGGCTGACTTGTGGTTTGGTTGAGGTTTAGAGTTGTTTGTGATGTCGCAGGCACCTGGACAAGGAGCGGCTGGTGGAGCTGGAGAGGAACCTGGAGCGCGGCTACCCGGACAAGCAGGCGGTGTACAGTGTGGACAAGCCCTTCCGGCAGACCAGCCTCGACCTGCGCCACAACCAGCCGCCGCCCAACTGGCACGGCGCACGCGACTTCACCAGGTCCTAGCTCCACTGTAACGTCTCTCTATTTTTTTTATTGCATCATACTTCAATTCAATGCTACAAATTAACTGTAAATTATAAACAATTAATTTAGTAGTACTTCATGTTGACTAGAAGAAATCACTTGTAGTGATCTCTTTTAGTTAAATAGTTATAGTCTTGCTCACGCCTGTGTTTTCTTGTTTCTTTTCATGTACTGTTTTTCATTCAATTGTGTGCAATAAGGATGTCTAATATTGTTATTATTATTTCTTGATGAACTAGCAGCTTAATATGTTGGTGTGTTCATGTCTATAATGATCACTGGTGTTGCTATTTCTTATATTTCTTTCATTTTTAGGGTTCCGTATCCGGTACGGGACCCTATTACTAAGCCTACGCCGTCTGTCTGTCTGTCTCTCAGTCTGTCCGTCCGTCCGTCCGTCTGTCCGAGGGCTCTATCTCTTGAACGGTAATAGGTAGCCTATATAGTAATTTTCACAGAATATGTGTTATTATGGCCACTATAACAACAAATAATAATAAGAAAGAGTAAAAAATTCACGGGGGTTCCCATAGAAGAGCGCGCCATCTACCGAATAGAGTGTGAAGCATTTTAACTAATCATGACATTTAACTAATATGAAGCATTTCATAAAACGCCATAGATGGCGTGAGTGGCGCTAGTCATGACATGGCGATACGGAACCCTCGGTGTGCGAGTTCGACTCGCACTTGGCCGGTTTTTAAATACTTGCTGCTTGATAGTTGTCTTGTCCTAATACATTGCTAAACTTGATGGTCGGTGTTGTACTGTAATTTACAAGAGTACTTGCAGCACAACACCGATTAATTTTCTTACCCCGATTTCCGAGATACAGCGTGTAGTATGTATGTATGTAAATTGGAATTGCAACATATTCAATATTATAATAGTATAAACTGTTGATTGACAGGAGGCAACAAGCGGAGCCGGAGCGCTGCACCTCCTCCAAGCACTCCCTCTCGTCCGGCAGCAGCAAGCACCGTCCCCTTGGTCCGGACACCTCGCCTAACTTCCTACGTCAGACATCTGCCAACGAACATGACAATATTGCCACCGGTAAGTCCAAACAATCTCTTATCTTCTGCTGCGGTTATAATAAACAGATGATGATGGCACTCATACAATAACTCACAATAACATATCAACTCACAGCCTATAATATAATTTTGACGTGAATACGTCTTTAAATTTGCTTCCATAGTGGAAGCCAATCCAGAAAGGTGATGATAACAAAATCGTGGGATACGGTTTGGTGTTGTAGCTTCATATCTATCATCTACATCCAAAATTTAATTACACCACTCGATCGGTAAAGGATCAAAGAATACGTACACGTATTCACGTAAAACACACGGCCGTGTCCACGACACAGCCAGCCACACCGATTTATTTATTGTAGGCCGAATGTTAACTTGAAATATTGAAAGAGTTATATTAGAAGATCACTTATAACATCACTCCTACGCATCAGACAACAAATCAAAATACTCTTTGAGAATAAAATATCAACAGATTTTTTCAACAGATTACTCCGTTTGGTGAAAGGGTTCAAATTGACTGTGTAACAGATTCTCAACCGGCTTGTTACTGCTAACGCGAAATGTGTACAATATTGTTTGCAGTGAACTACAAGTTGAAGTCGATCAGCCTGGAGCCTCCGCTGACGGAGCCCAACCTGGAGCGTCACAACGCGCAGCTGGAGGCGGAGCGGGAGACTCAGCGCACGCGCCCCTCCACCCGCAGTCAGTACCCACACCCACCTCAACACCACGACCACCCACACCCACCCACCTCACACCACACACACACACACGGAGCTTGTCCAATGCACAACTACAACCCAGTGGCGGCTCTGGCCAATGAATTTTAGTGAGGCACCACCTACATAATATCATTTTATTAATGTTGTATTGCAGTTTTCATTTCGAGGACAGGACATGCCCAAAGTCTAGCAATAAAGAAACATCCATGTTGATTTTTTTTTCTTTACCTTCAAGATAATTAAGTTAGGCGGCGTGAGGCGGCTCCTCACTTGCTTCACCTGGGGAACAGCCACTGCTACAACCTTTAGCTAACACATACTCTAGCTAGAACTAGGAATCAAATCACAACAAAACATTCTTTATTGCACGGTGTTCTTTACAATCTTTGGGATGTGGGGAAAATGCATGGAGGGGATAATGCAAATAAAATATAAATAATAAAATAAATTCCAATAATATTATAATTTGCAACCCTGCGGGGGTTGCGAATTATAATATGTGAATGATTTGTATGACATGTGGTATACCGTTGTAAAGGGCGTAAACCAGCAAACTTTTTAAAAGAAACGAAGCTATCAATTTCTGTCATGTTTTTTTTTATGAATTAAGAAATTTAATTTCTGTCATATTTTTACTCGTCCTCGGGACTTTGGGAGGTCATAAGTCCTTTTCATTGTATTAACTTCCATCAAATGTTATTTTTTCTAGAACAAAGATGCATCGTAAAACCCAATAAATTTTATTTCGTGCTAATACAATCATAAACAAAAAAGTTACAAGGGTTTAAAGCTGGGATTTTGGTAATTTTCAAAAATAAACAATCTTACTTAAAATACCACGTGATATCTGACAAAAGATATCATCGCACATACACTCAAAACCATACAAATGGTTCCACTTACCCACAAAAAAATGTTGTCCGTCCATGTGCCGAACACCCTGTATATTAGTAATTAGTCTTTTTATGGTGAACTCTTCGAGATACTTGAGACTAGCAAGGCACATAAATACATATATTTACTCCATCCACCGTGTGCAGTAGATCAGATGTTTTCTTATTATAATTATTGAGTCAGCCTCGATAGCTCAGTGGTGCAGACAGTCAACTGTCGCTATTGAATGTTAAGCAACGCTGGGTGCGGTCAGTACTTGGATGGGTGACCGCTGACCGTTGGAGGCTGACCGAGGTTCGGATTCCTCGTAAAACTGTAGGTCCCTTCCCTCCTAATATTACTCGGTGGTTGGGTTTAACCCGCCCGGGTTGGTACCACCGCACTGAATGAAACGTCGGTCGAAACGGCTATGTAAATAGTTACCAGTTCAGTGTAGCCGGCATGATCAAAGGGGGAAGCACTGACATGGCACCTAGTTCACCCGGTGTTATGGGCTGACATCACGGACGTTGTAGGTGATGTATTAGCCAAGCGTGTCAGTTTCCATAAAAAAAAAAAAAATTGAGTAGTGTTAGTGTTTGTGTGCGTACTGTAGAAGAATGTGAGCAGCGTTGGGTGTGTGTTGTAGGGCACAAGCGCGGCTGTGCGGTGGGCGAGGTGGGCGAGGTGGGCGAGGCGGGGGAGGAGGAGGAGGAGGAGGAGGGCGGCTCCCCGCTCTACTCCAACTGGGACCTGCGCGGCATGCAGCATCTCCTGCCCTTGCAGCACTACATCATGCAGCAGGCTAAACTCACTAGTATGCGCATAGTTATTTGTTCTTTCTTTTATCGAAATTTTTTTTTTGAATGTTATGGTAACTATTGAATTTAGAATGCCTTTTATGTACACACTTGACACAGCCCACTAAGGGGAGTGTGCACCTTATGATGAAAGTAGAATCTCCTAACTGCAGTATTATGTATGCAAATTGAGAATCTTGTACATGCATATGTTTATGGCTCCTTAGTATTTTATGGTTGCTAGTTTACTTAGTTTCAGTTTATTCTACATATAAAAGAACATACACACACATATTTATGTTATGAATGCATAAAAAAAAAGAATATAGCATACTCTCGCGGAAAACCCCTTTGTAGTCGACAGACAAGCTCTTCAAACGGCACGATTTTGTGAAATTTTTCTTGTGTCACACTGCAAAGTTGTGGACTGGGGTTCCCGTGAACATCTTTCCCTACTCCTACAATCCATGAGTCATCAAACAGCGAGTAAATTAAATTACTGTCAAACTTTAGTCCGTCTACAAGTCGGACTGACAGCTCCTCTAGGGTGAAATTTGCTGCGCCTGAGGTTCCAACCTCGAGCGTAATCAATCATCCAGCTACCAATAACAGGTAAAAATATCAACAACTAGTATTAGTATTTATTTGTTCAGTAACAATAACAGATATTAGAATTGCAATTGAATTCCCTATTATTACCACGTCTTTTACTACCTAGTCAGTTTTACATAAACAATTTTATGTTGATACATATGTTGTACATAATTTATTTACGTAACCCGCATAGGGTTAATTTCTGATATTTTGTAAACAGTTTTATTTAGCAATAGGTTTTTTACCTGGAGCTGGAATATCTTGTCACATTGTGTATAATTATTCTAATTAGATAAAAGTGTTGTGAAGATATATATAGGTAAGGACAGAAAATGATGCATTAGATGGGCGGGCAGGTCGGACGCGGTACGGGGACGAGGAGGAGTGGGAGAGCGGCTCGTCGGAGTCGGGGTCGGTGGAGTCGCGCTCGCTGTCGGGCCACGAGCCGGACAACGAGAGCTCGGACGGCGGCGCGCGCACCAACGACGACGACGACGGCTCGGGCGTGTACCTGCCGCACGCGTATGCCTGCCAGCCGCCGCCGCTCAGGCACAACGCACCGCCCATCCGTAACTATATATTTATTCAATTATTACATTAGACCAGAGGTTCTCAGACTTATTTCGTCTACCGCCCACTTTGAGAATCTATTATTTTTAGCGCCCCCCAAAATTTTAACTTTACCTTTGAATTGGCTTTTGTAGCCAAAATTCTTGGTGGCTATTTTTTAATTTGATTTTTATTTCCTCGTTCGTTGTCAATTCTATAAGTTCTTCTTCAAGCTGGGATTATACTCCTGTGTTGACATTTGAAAAAAAGATTTAACACCCAGTCCGGTATTTCCAATTTTAAAATGTCCTGGAATCGTTCTTTGAAATCACTGTGGAGGTTCTCCAAATTTTGGCAGTAAACAAACAAGTCGTCGTTGTTGAAGATACTACTGGTAAATTAGGACAATTGAGAAACTCACGTCTGCCGATATTCTTCTTGTGCAAGAAAATTTAAAATCAACCATCGCCCCCCTAAACCGCTTCAAAACCCCCCAATTTTTTCTGGGACCTTTACCGCCCTCCTGTAGGCCTCCAGCGCCCACAAGGGGGCGTTATCGCCCACTTTGGGAAAGACTGCATTAGACAGACATCCTAGACAGGTGACGTATAAATGGCTAAATGGAGCAGTCACTGCAGAGGGAGCATAGCTTGGAACTCTAAAATAGCATTGAGCAACGTCTAATGAAGTCTTGAATCTCAATCTACCACCTAACACAATAATTCCATGAAAGCATTCCCTATTCGAAATAACACACTCAAGTTGAAAATATATGTTGAATATTGTCAACCTCGGTAGCTCAGTGGTGCGGTCGGTCGACCGTCGTTCGTGATCATAAGCACACCTGAGCGCGGTCAGCACTTGGATGGGTGACCATTCTACCGTTAGAGGCTGACTGGTTCGGATTCCACGTAAAACTATGGGTCCCTTCCCTTCTTACTTTACTAGGTGGCATGGTTCAACCCGCCCGGGTTGATACCACCGCACTGAATGGAAGGTCGGTTGAAACGGCTATGTAAATAGTTGGCTTTTTCCATCCATTTCAGTGTATAGCCGGCATGACTGAAGGGACGCACTGACATGGCAGTTCACAAAGGTGTTATGGGCTGACATCATGTATACAGGGCTATTTTGTAAAGATAGTGCAAACTCACAGGGGTGACTCAGTATGTGATACAGAAGGTATCGGTGTTATTAGTTTAATACAAAAAAAAATTCAATAATATACAAATTTTAACCCACAATTTTAAAAAGTATGCGTACACTACACGCACGCCGCGCCAAGTCGTCTCCGCGGCCGCCACCGCTCCGTCCGCATCCGACCGACCGAGCCGGCAGCCGGCCACCACCCAAAGTTCCAACACCCCCCTCACCCCGCTCTGTCGCTGCGCTGCGATACGCCGCCGCGCCCGCGCATGCACCGCGCTGCGAGCGAGCGGCCGGTCGGCGGCGCTCGCTTCGCCTCGGCGGTTCTTCGCGCACTTTAGCGCCGCGCGGCGCGGTACGTCTATTCATACAATTAGGACTACCATGAAAACATATTTTTTTGGGAAAAATTGTAATCGTCATAATTCCGTCAAACAATTATTAATTCAAAATGTGACAACGCTAATACATTCACTGTAACACATAGATGCACCCCTGTGAGTTTGCTCCAACCTTACAAAATAACCCTGTATAGTGCCTAGGTGGCGTAGCCAAATGTGTCAGTTTTGATTTAAAAAAATAATAATATTGCATTGTATTTTTTCTTTTGATAGAGGATGAGTACATGAACCACGGCGTGTCCTACTACAACACTTTCGTCGGGTTTGAGAAAGACAACCAGCAGCCTCCTCCTATACAAAGGGTAAAGTTATTTCCTTATTCTTGATTCAATAGTGACGCAGGCACTTGGGATTCTAATCTCTGACCTAAAACGAGGTCGGCGGCGTAGCCTATAGCTGGGCTAAACGCCACATATTACTGATAATACCGCAACAACCATGCTGAAGAGTTTCCTTCAATCTCCGGTAACTTCACAGACATCGTCGCTCGGAGGCGGAGGCCCGGCGGCGCCGGAGCCGCCGGCGGAGCCGAGCGCCCTCTACAGCCCGGTGCGCTCGCATCCCGCGCCCCACCCCGCGCCCCCGCCCGAGCAGGACATCGAAATCTTCGCCAAAGACAATCTCAACTTTAACAAGGGCATCTTTAGGAAAAAGGTAATATTCTGCGATGATTTCAATGGCAACATTAGATGTGGCCTATTGAACATTTTTTTTTATGTAATCCGTTATTAGTGGCTGAGTCCAACTCTGGAGGTGCCATAGCACATGCTCTGACCAGCCAATATCACCTCCGAGAAGGTAGGTGCCATACCGGAGACTTCCCTAAATTGCTGGCTATACTGGATTAGAGGAGAACACAACCGAGGCTGCTATGCGGCCATCTTATATACAGTACGGTGGTACAACGCAGTCGGCTACAATTTGAGCCTACCACCTAGTAAGGGGCAAGGGAAGGGACCTACAGTTTTACACCAGTTCCGAACGGTGAAGCAGCAGGTGTGGGTATGCACGTAAATTTTTTCGTCAGAAAAAACTCATTGGTACACGCCGACCGGATTCGAACCTCGGACCTCTCGTATGAGAAGCCGATGCTCAAACCACTCGGCCACCCGCCGCTTGATAGATTTGGAACTGGTTGTATATGGGAATAAGGGTAAAATTATATTATTTTTATTATTGCATTTTGATGAACGAAGCCAATGCTGCTATTTTCATACATATTCTATTGTTGTCTTGTATTTGTTTATGTCCATAAAGATAATTTTACATTATGTTGAAAAAAAAACAAGTGGTTTCAATGCTGGTGTATATTATTTGTATTTGCTTTGTGCTTTTAAATGTTTTTTTTTTATTGAAACCGACACCGTTGGCTATTTCACCTACGACATTCGTGATGTCGGCCCATAACACCTTGGTGAACTAGGTGGCATATCAGTGCTTTCCTTTAGTCGTGCCGGCTACACTAAACTGAACGAAAAACTATTTACTATCAACCGACCTTTCATTCAGTGTCGTGATACCAACCCGGCCGGGTAAACCCTACCACCTAGTAAGACGAGAAGGGAAGGGACCTACAGTTTTACGTGGAATCTGTACCATGGTCAGCCTCCAACGGTCGAGGAGTCACTCATGTAAGTTCTGACCGTTCTCAGGTGTGCTTATGATCATGACCGACCGTCAACCGTCGCACCACTGGGCTACCGATACTGACAAATTGTTTGCTTAGTATTATAGTTAAGTATTTATGTATGTTTTGTATGGAATGTCTTAATGTTTCATTAGATTTAAAACATTCATTCATTTAATTCAATTTCATCAAAAACTGCACAGCAGACTTTGTCGTCGCAACTATAACTCATAATGAAAAAAATATAAACAGGCGTCGGTGCGCGACATGCTGTCGTGGACGTCGTCGTCGATCAGCGCGCCGATGCTGGGCGTGCGCTGGGACAAGGCGCACAAGAGAGCGGCCACCGACATGTTCCGCCTGGTGCAGATCTACATGGGCGACAGGAAGGCGAGGCCCGGCATGACGCTCAACTCTGTCGCGCAGGACACTTTGCACGCGGCCTTCACTAATGTCGCGTAAGTCGCAAGTCCTGTTTTTTTTTAACTTTATTGCCGCTCCAACAATATTCACTCTGCTGCAGTGAACGAGCGTTCAAGTTAGGTTTAAGTCAGAGGGGGAAACGTGGGGCAGGTGTGATGTTCAGATGCGAAAATATGTGGAGTGAACATTGTATGTGAAAAATAAAGTTTGGCACAAATTATACACTGGTTGTAATGATCCTATTACATTTCTTGACATTGCATTAGGTCTTTTAAAACCGTTGAATGTTTTTGTAAAAAAAAAAATGTGAGTAGATGAATTTTCTCTTGTGAGTGCAAAAAAGAAGTAAAGCCAAGTAACACCTTCGGAAGTGTCTATTCGTAGGTATACCTGCAAAACGACATGCGCCGCCTCAACATTAGGTTAGGGTTAATTTTTCTTAAACCATCAAAACATTCACCCATACCACTTTCCTGTTTTTACATTCATATACACGTTCATTTACCTGCGAATAGCACTGTCCCGCCTGGTAGGTCTATTCGTAGGAAATCAAATAGGACACTCCCAGTTCTTAGTTAATAATCTCTGTTTGACATACCTACGAGTTCGTTAATAATCTCTGTTTGGCTTACCTACGAATAGCCCTGTCCAACACCTTGCCACTTGGCGCCCGGCCAATCAATAGTAAGATGTGAATGTTGCGTCAACAGGTTGCGGGACGAGCTGTACGTGCAGCTGTGCCGACAGACGACGGAGAATCCGCTGCGGGACTCGCTGCTGCGCGGCTGGGAGCTGCTGGCGGTGTGCCTCGCGTTCGTGCCGCCCTCGCACACCTTCCAGCCCGCCCTCACCAACTACGTCAACAGGCACCGCGACCCAGCCTTCGCAGACGCCTTCCCGGAGGTATGTGCAGTCTCCGGCAATAAGTAATGGACATCGAGCCTTAGAATAGACAATCCGGTTTTAGAGCGTCGTCAGGCCTCACGCACTCTATGTACTTGCGCGCGCTAACTACCTACCGCCCGGTGCACCGCCGGCGGTGTAATTCAGTAGAAATTCGTCAGCCGCGCGAAACATGCCTACACGCTCGCCCACGCAACTGCGCGCAGCTGCAAAGCAATAACCACTTTATACTCGATCGTTAAGGTACCATTTGCGACGTGAAGCAGAAGGCTATTGAAGCCCGAAGTTAGGAACATTTTCTATGGAGTGATTTATCTGTTACGAAGTAATTATTAAGTAATCTGTGATCGAGCGTTAGAAGAGGCAATCCGGTTGTAGAGCGTCATCCCTGTCGCACGAACTCGCACGTCTCTGTGCAACAGAAACGATACTCTACAACTCGTTTATCCCTTTCTAAAGTTCGATGTTCATCATTTACTCCCGGGTAATGTACTCCTGTTGAGCTGTATACTATTTTTCTTTTATATAATACAGAATGGGTGACTGAGTCGAGTGGGGTCAGCCTGCCTATTCTCTATTAGGGATTATCGCAAAAATAGCGGAAGCCGCAGTTCTGTCTCGCTAGACGCATTGAGAAACGTTGTTGGAGCAAATGAGATGGAATAAGAAATTGCGATCTCGATCTCGCCAATCAGCAATGAATTGCTAATAGAGAATGACCTCGCAGAGCACACGCCAATATACCTATGAGAAGTTGCCATCTCAAAGGAGACTTCCCTTTGCATTGTTGGCAGAGCACACATACCGTGTGGGATCGACACTTCAAAAGATTAACTCCACTGCATCTCTCCCCATGCATGTTGTAAAAGAAGACTAAGGGATAAGGACGAGATGCCATGCTAGGGCGACAGGCTAGCCACCTCTCACCTTGGCACGGTCCTTCCACCGAGTCAGCAGGTGGGTCTGCATGCCTTACTTGCTGTTTGATGTTACATTGCCCGAATCAAATCAAATCATTTATTTATAATAATGTTTCATATTACAAGTCAAGTATAATGTACAATACAGTTTGATTTTTATTTATTGTTTGCCAACTATTGAGAGATCACAATAGATCTATCTAGGTCACAGTGATAAGGCTCAGGGGTCCTAACTCTCAACTTCAACTCATAATCATATAAAAGAGCATATGGTG
Organism: Nematopogon swammerdamellus; assembly: GCA_946902875.1. Lineage (NCBI taxonomy): Eukaryota > Metazoa > Arthropoda > Insecta > Lepidoptera > Adelidae > Nematopogon > Nematopogon swammerdamellus. The sequence goes on from OX336340.1 coordinate 14,982,323, forward strand.
GTGGATGTCGACTTCTCTTGCAAGAGGTCCGAGGTTCGAATCCGGTCGGTGTGTACCAATTAATTTTGTCTGACAGAAAAATTTACGTGCACCTGCTGCTTCACCATTCGGAACCGGTGTAAGACTGCAGGTCCCTTCCCTTGACTCTAACTAGGTGGTAGGCTCAAATTTTAGCTGACTGGGTTATATTTGTCATCTCACACAGGTGGGCAAATGGCCGATCCACGTGCAAGTGTCTCACTACGCGGGGGTGGCGTGCAAGCGGCTGGAGCGCATCGGGCACGGCGGCAAGCGGCAGCCGCGCAAGCCGAGCACGGAGGACATCGACCAGGCGCGCATACAGATCTTCCGGCACTCTATGTTCGGCAACACGCTCAGCGAGGTGATGGCGCTGCAGAAGGAGCGCTTCCCCAGCAGACAGCTGCCCTGGGTGCAGGTCGCCCTCTCGCAGCAGGTACCTACTTATCTCTCTCATTGTGATACTACATATGTTGACATATGTTGTGATTTTCACATGAGTCACCATTCATTATTCAGATTGAGTGGAATTTTGTCAAATTGTCCAATTGCAGAAACCTTTTTTTTTTTTTTTTATTGACAGCGCGACATATGGCGCCGAGCCACCCATAAGGTGTCTAACGACGCCCATGGACGTTCCGTCGTATGCGGGGGTTGCGAATGCCATGCCGGCCTGACAGGTGCCCATTCACGCCCCTCTTGAAGGACCCGAGACTGTACTTGGGGGGAAATATATGGGCAGGGAGAGCGTTCCAGAGTTTACCGGTTCTGTAGAGGAATGATCTGCAGAATCGATTGGTACGCATACGCGGTAAGTCCAGCGTGTAGGGATGCAATCCCTGCCCAGTGCGCGTGGTGCGAAGGTGGAAAGGGGACGCCGGGATCGCATTAAACAGCTTCTCCGAGCACTCCCCATGGAATAAGCGATAGAACACACTTAGGTAGCCGACATTCCTACGGTGTTGCAGTGGTTCAAGATCGCAGGACACTTCGGGGTCACCCACTAGTCCCACGGCTCGACGCTGGATTGAGTCCAGAGGCGCAAGCTGGTATTTGGCCTACCTACACTAGAACCATAAAATAGAACTTCCCACAGCACAGGGAATCCTTAAATAGCAAACAGGGTTCCACTAGAAATTACATAATTAAAAAGTAACCCTAGTAAATAATAACGAAGAACACAGAAAAAAAACAGAACTATGCACCAATATGTGAGCACACAATAGGAAAACCGAAATGCTAGCAGTAAACAAATGGGGCAATACTAAGAAACTGAAAAGTACCGTGTACTACCAGCACAGTGATACATGCCGGTGTATACTCACGGCCTGAGGTTTGATAGCTAGGGTGAAATGTCTACAGGACTCGTTGATGTTTCTTCAGGTGCTGACACTGCAAGGTCGACAAACTGAGGGAATATTCCGAGTGTCAGCCGATGTGGACGAGGTGACAGCGCTCAAAACAAAGATTGATAATTGGGAACTGCCCGATGCTTCCACATTAACCGGTAATTTTCATGTAATTATTATTATTGTTAGCTTAGTACTGAGTGAAATATTAACATTTTACCTATTGAATGAAAGAAAGCTATGAAGTATGCACCTAAAATGTTTATTATGTTTTGTTATATTTTTCTTCAAAATTGTTATCTAGTTGTATTTCTGTTATTACTGTGTGTGTATTTTGAATTGTTGTTCTGTGTTTTTTCATCCAATAAACGGATATTACTACTACATCCCACGTCTAATTCCTTGAATGCCTTGTTCATAAGCAATGTCAATCTTTTAAGTGCAACATTATAATACTAACAAATAATAACATGTACATCTTGAGAATTAAATGTTGGAGAGCATTTTTGTAAATAGTTCAGAAGTGTTGGAGATCACAACTGTGTGTGATTGTGCAGATGCGCACGCGCCGGCCAGCCTGCTGAAGCTGTGGTACCGCGAGCTGTACGAGCCTCTGATACCGGACTCGTTGTACGCGGCGTGTGTAGCGGCTGGAAATGACGCCGCCGCCGCCATGCGCGTCCTGCATCGCTTGCCGCCTCTCAACAGACTGGTAATTAACAAGTGGTCCCTACACGCTTTGTCTTTAGTTCCTCTCTGCACTGCTGGAACCATAACTGCTGACTAATTTCTGTGTCAAGCAAGAGTGACATCAATATCTTACAATTTTCGTAATATCTGTTAAACTTAACATAGCTGCAATATTCACTTGTAACTTGACTGTAACATACAAGATGTAACTATTACAGTTCTGTTGTTTACAATTGAGTGTAACTGTGGCAGGTACTGACGTACCTGATAAGTTTCCTGCAAGAGTTCACCGCGCCGGACGTGGTGAGCCAGACCAAGATGGACTCGGCAAACCTCGCGATGGTGTTCGCCCCCAACTGCCTGCGCTGCACCTCCCAGGACCCGCGCGTCATACTCGAGAACGCTCGCAAGGAGATGACATTCCTCAAGTCGCTCATCACCAACATGGACACCTCTCACGTCAAGGATCTGCTGTGACCGGCCACACTCAATAACAACACTCTTCACCGCCCACATGCTCTCAGCGCTCTACCCTCCATTCCGTCTGCCTCGAAAATGTCACAATCCTATCTTCTCTAGTTTGCAGTGATGTTTATATGACAGTTGAAGTAAAGGTGATATACACGGTTCATTTACGATTTTATTCGATGAAACATCTGTGATGAACAGTATAAACATCAAAAGTGAAACGATTGAAGATAACTTTTGCAGTTTATACAACTGAGCAATTGTTTTTGGATGAATGGTGTAGGTAATATCGCCTTTAGATATCCGTCTGATGTTTGCCGTGTCCAGCTTCATTATCAAGATTGTTGACTACTTGATGCATTTAGTTATATCTAATTTTATATACTTTTTGTTTACTTTGTGATTATCTAGGTAGGTACTTATTAAATACATTTAGGTACCAAATTAGTAACTTCCTAAGTTCCATCAACAAATGGAAGAAAAACTCCTTTTGGTGTGCAGCCAAAAGTATTAACCAAATTCTAACATTCTCAACTCCTTTGTAAAAATGGAACAATAGTAAAATGTTCACGAAGTCTGATTGGAGGAATGCTTTGCAGTAGCGATGCTTGTATTGAGAATTAGGGAAACGAATGAAACTAAGTCACTATTGTAATTAGCAGTAGCTTCCCCACTTGCGATTTTAAGGGATCTGTCTGTATATTTAATTTCATGTACATATATTTTATATATTGGTTAACGGTATCCTAAGTAGGCAGCTGCAATAGCAATATTAGAAGTAAGATTTCAATTTAGATTTAATTGCTGCGTAGTGCCATCGAGTGCTGTCACTTAGTAAAATGTAATAAATAACAATATTGCATCACTTTCCACTTTCCAGCTACCTCGGTAGTGGGAGCTTTACTTCCGGCACGTTCCAGCCAATGAACCACTCTCTATTTTATTAGCCCAGCTGTTGAAGCTTGAAAAAGGGGTGAAGCTTTCAATAATTTGTAATAAAGTTTGTATTTTTTCGTTCGCTAGTGTATAATGAATGAATTAGATTTTAAGAGATCTTACAGAAATTTTCAGTGCATTCTCGTTAAAAGTTTTTTTAAGTATTCCTTCTCAATGGAAGAAAATTAAGAAGATTTTTGTTTCAAAATGTTGGTTTGTGTGTGGTTTTGTGCAAGTGTGTAAAATCTTACTGTAAAAAATTAATTAAGTCTTTCCGATAGAAATAACGTTACTTTTTTCATGTGCATTATTGATTATTGACTGAAGTGATGTTTTTCTTATCGAAAATGCTTAATTTTTTTTTCAGTATCTATACAAATATTACCAAGATTTGAAACAAAAATCTTCCTCTAATATTCTTCCATTGAGAAGGAGTACTTATGTAAAAAGTAATTTAAAAAAATGCATGCGAACGAGAAAATGTTATTATGAATTAATGAACGCTCAAAGCCTAGATCCACTGGGCTATTTGTCTATTCCATTAGAGCTAAGTTGTGCCAAACAAATAAACTACTGGGCCTAACTGCATTGCGTGTGGCCAGGAACAAACATCACTCTATGTTGAGTTACTTCCATAAGCTAATAATTGATCTTTTTTTTAACACTATAGAATGTATTACACAATAAAAAAATATAAATAGTAATGAAAGAACTACTTAATTTGACACAAGTGAGCTTAATCTCAACGAAATGTTGTATAGCAAGAATTTGTGTATAATCTTATGAATCTCGAACAATTGGTGGCAGGGATCCCAAATTTGTTTTTAAACAATTGTTTTTATTCAAGAAAAATTAGTCTTGTAGTTAGGGCACATTTACACTATTAAACTATTAATTTGATACAAAAGAAACTCGTAATTTATGGTGACATAGATTTGTTTTGATTTAAGTTATTTCCTTTGTTTATCTGTTGAGAAGATGAAATGTTGAAATGTAATGTTAATGATAATGATAATAAGAAGAGCTTGAAATGGTAGGTAATCTCGGCACCATTTCTCCAAAAGAAAAAAAAAAAGAAAAAAATATGTTCTTAAACATAAATTTAATTTCATTAATTAAAAGAAACGCAAAAATGTATAGTGTAAACATGGCTTTAAATCATGGGTGGCCAACTTTTTCAGCAGCCAGACCAAAATTTTAGAAATGATATGGCTTGCTGAGCCGCGCAAACTAAATTTTTTTTAAATCAAATCAGCCCAGCAGGAAAGTAGAAACTTATTATAAAATCTGGTGTGAAATTCATACCTAATAATATTAAAAAAATAATAATAATTGCCGCGCAAGAGAATCAACATCATACTATATTTATAAGCCTCTGCGCGGAGCAGACCACGCTGGAAATATGTATAGATGATTTAAACTTTCTCGCACGGTGGCGCGCAAGTTGGCGCCGTGTGGCTCGTGAGCCGCCGTTTGGCCACTCATGCTTTATATTTATTATTTAGGTTATTAACCTTTAGTTCTAGATGCAAGAACTAAAGAATAAAAGTCAAATTACAAATTTAAAAAAGCCCCCACACCTTAAAATATGTATTTAATGGCTATTTACGGCGCACATAAAATAATTATTTTGCATAAGGGGGTTAAATCTATTGCTTAAGTATGATCTCTTCTATCTCTATCACCTCTTAGAATGCATAATTCCAATTAACTGCCTTCCTCTTTGCTTTATTATTTTATGTAGTTTTATATCATGCATTTTATAATACAGGTCATCAATTTAGATTTGAGATAATGGGTTTTCTTTACAAATACATGAGAAAATTTTACGGTAAAACAGAATTTTGATAATTTATTTTTAATTAGTGTTAGGCGGGTTGGAATGAATTTAATACTATTTGATAGGCTATTTATTCTCATTTACGAAAACATACACAAATAAATCTACTTTGATACTATTTCTTTGAGCAACAAATAAATTAAGCTATCTGTGCTGAAACCACGCGCATCGTTCAAACGTGGCTCTAGATCGACGGGAATATGCGTTTCAACGCATTCTAGAACTGAAGGTTAAAATAAAGTCACAATTTTTACTTTTTTACATTGGAGCATTTATTTGCTTATATGCTATATTTTATGTTTTAAAATGTTATTTTAATGAGACCAAAGTTACCATCACATTCATGAGTTGTATTATAAGTACACTTTTTTATCGTTCCAAATGTGCCATGAATTTGAGGCATAAAAGCATGTTATGCACAAAATGCGTACATAGATACATATTACATTTAAGTAAACTATTAATTGAAACAAATAAATCCACATAACTATATGAAGACATGGTTTTTTATTATTCTAATTCTTCCCTTACGAGAATTCCTCCATGCCATTGATACCTGCAGTGAAAGGCCTCTCACATTTTTGACATGGAATCATATGGCATGTCTTACACGCACGCACGCCGCACCGTCGCGTCGCTTGCGCGGTCGTCGCTAGAATTTTAAAGATGTAACCCAGTAGAAGCATTATATCTCCGAATGTATAATACCTCGGAGTATGTTTGAAACACCATACCATAGATGAATTACATTTGTGAGATTGTACAATTGTTAAATTAAGATATTATGGCTCCGGATATCAAAATGTCCAATTTATATTTAAAGATGTGCTGAGATGAATCAAAGTTGAAATTTGACCATACGCTACGCGACAATAGTAAACCGGGAGAAGTGCTATATCTCGGAATTTATAATAGCTAGGAGTACCTACGTTTGAAACACCATATTAGTATATTTTTAGTGGTTATAAAAAAATAACCATAACCTAATTTTAACACCCTATCATTGCCAAAAAAAAAAGTAAAACAAAACAAATTTTGACAAAAGGGACACGAACCCATGGTCGAGATCGAAAAAATAAAAATCCTACACTCTTATACCACTGAGCCAACAAATTACATAAACGACCAAACGAATATCGGATTCAGTTGGTTCGCTTTCGAGCCGAGTCAACCCGAGTGTTTCCGAAAGGAGCGTAGGAGGGGCTCAGGATCAGCCAGAGCTGTCAGGTGTCAAACCCATCAAAATGGGGAAATGGATTTCCGGTTTGGGGAGAATTTTAAAATCTCACCTGGCAGCTCGCTGTCATGCGTAGTATAGTAAAAGACAAAGAGGATATAACCACTGCGTTTTAAGAGGCGGAACTCCCATTTAAGAAAAAGAACGAAATCATTTCTATTCACATATATGCCAACATACAGAAACCACACGCACACACTGATGCGCCCAAAGAGAATATAACCATGCGCCTTGACGTTGGTAGAGATGTGCACTATGATTTTAATCATATCGATTAGTGATGTTCAAATGTATATAATCGATTGTGATCGTGATCGAATCGATTATTTATAATCGATTCGATTATAATTGTGATTCCATTATTTATTATTTCTCATAACCAGAAGGCATAAACAATAAAACAACGAAACACTGCATGTGAAACAATTTTATTTTCAAGTTTATTAGCCTAGTACATCTAGGACTTTATCATGACGGTAGAAATACTGGCCTCGCTCAAGTAGTATTTTGCATCCGCATAACAAATGTTTGGCCGTGCCTACGGACTACTTACATGAGACGGGCATAATCTATTTGTAGATTTCCCCCATCTAACTAGGTTACTCGGGTCGGGGAGAGTAAGCTGGAATGCATTTAGGTAGAACTTAAGCAGCTCAGGGGCCAGTTGTATATTATGGATTTCCACTTCAATGCAGGAGGGATGCAGAAGTCGCCCACTGTTAGCCAATCATTCTGCATTTCTAGATTTAAGGCGTGAAGTTTGAAACCTTGCTCCATGTCCTCCTGAGCAAAACCTTTCAGTATTTCATTATCAGACTTTGCTGTTTCTATGCCCAGTCCAGATCTATTGTTGCGTGTACCAACTTGGAATGATTTGTAGAAGTCAAGCCTCAATTCCAGTTCATCTGATAGCGGTGTGTTGGGTAAGGCTTGAATAGCGCTATCATTGGAGTCTTTGAGTATACATCGTTTGGCTATTCTCGCCTTTTGATAAAATATCGACGGTTTCTTAATGTTCAGTCCAAAGTTATTTTGAGATCTGTACAGCTGTTCCCCATTTATTTTCTTTTACGACAAGCGTATCAATTAGAATGATGATAACAACGCTGTTATGAATTTTTAAACGTAAAGTCACCACACTAAAAAGAAAGCGCATTACTTTGCTATGCCTTGTTGTTGTGCTTTTTTGTTTTTATTGGCCAATTCTTCTTCTCGCAACGCCAAACCTTGATTCATTCGTTGGCATTGTCTTCGTATTAAAAGAAGACATAATCGTGTGATTAAAGGTGTAATCATCACCTTAGAGTGTTGGGAGCAGTTCAACCAATTTATGTCACAACTTGAAAGAATCAATGTTTTTATGATTTGAGAAATGTTGGGTTCGTGTAGACGTGAACAAATGTCGTTTTCAAATAATTTAAGTGCACACTCGACGAAACGACATAGATTTACTGATGGATATGTTAAAGCTGTTCGGTCTTTCCACCACTCCCTAAGTCTTATATAACTGTACATGGGATTATTTGCCGGATCTTCAATTTTCAAGCATTCGTGACATTCTTTGCAATTGTTATTTCGTAATATACATAGTTGAGGCAAGGTATCCACAAACAAATCTCAATTGGTTTAGTTTTTCTATGGGAATGTATACCAATTCTTCATTCCCCACTGCTTTCAACCAATCTCTGCACCTGTAATAAAAAAAATCTAAATGCTGACTCCATTGACTTATTTTTATAGTTTTTTCGGCATTTTTCGACCAGGATCATCATCATCATCATCATCATCATCATCATCATCATCGGCGTGTTGTTGTCCACTGCTGGACATACAACTCTTCAGTTTTTCTCCAATTCTCCCGGCACTCGACAGCACGGATCCATTGCCCGTCCTCAATGCATCGGCTGTCGTGTCGTGTCGACCACACGCCACGCCAGGTGGGACCTGGCGTGCGGTCTTCCTACGCCTCGCTTTCCTGTCTAAAGTCGACAAGGATAAGCATAAAATTAAATGAAGCGAAAGTGCTTAAACTGACTTTGTTGACCGTCGAATTTAGGGGGGTTGCCCCCGATTTGTTATGTACAGCAATTTACCAAAAAATTCAGAACACAATAGTCCGAAAAAATAATGAAATAAATAATTTACCGGTTTGGATCCAAAGGAAACTGGGCGAACAACACACGCTTCCCTGTTTCTTGTTCTTGCTCCTTGAGTCCGCAAATGCAACATTTTCTGCGACTCATATTATGAATTATAGAATAAACAGAAAGAAAGATCTGCCTGACAGACCAAGTGACAGATAACAACCAAAGAGGATATAACCGCACCTTCTACCTATCAACGTCACACAACTATCTATCTACACACACATACAGACACACTTCTTAGGTTGGTGTATTTGTGAAATGTTTTCATGTTTCATACATAATTATTTTCATTGCGAGTTACTAGAGACTGGTAAAAGACTTTTGGCCACAGATTACCAATATCTTTTGGCTGTCAATCCAAAAATGTTGTCAGTGAAATAGGAATGTTCTTGATTTGATTTCTATTGAAGATTGAAGACAAACACAGCACACGGGATCTAAGTTACAAATTTACTCTAGCGATAGGAACTTATTATATGACAGATAGTTATTTGGTGTTACATACATCTAACGATGCCGTCGAAGCAGCGCAAGGTCGCAATGATGGGCTACCGTTCCGTTGGTGAGTTCACGTTTCTACATCCCTGAGTGCGACGCTAATAGGCCACGGTGCACGCACGGACCACGAAGAAAAATGTCTATACAGGACTATATAGGCTGGTCGCTACTTGCCTGTTTCTTGTGGCTTTATTTGCTTCACCTTGTAATTTTATAATAACAATAATTCTTTATACCTACCTACTTATCTCATTGAAAGATGACAGTCCAATAAAACTCACTCAAAATGCATGCATCGCCAAAATCTGTGCTGGAGGTAAGAAGGGGGAGAGGGGGGGGGGGGGGGGGGGGGGTCGTCCCGAATTGCGTGCACTGCTCATATAAATAAAACTTGGGAACGCTCATTGTCACTGATCATAATTTCAAAACGCAATCTCCATTTCACCATTTCCCAGCAGCGGTGAGAAGGGTGACGACAATGCAATTCTCACAGCAGATGTGAGAAATTCTCCTCAATTCATATTCAATTCAGAACCCGTATATATTGCTGTGTATGCAATTCGGAACGCACCCACTAACGAACGGAACCATGGTGTTGGATAAACACATGAGATTGATGAGTTAAAACATTTCAAATGTACTTTATTGAAAAGCAGAATAGTAACAAAATAAATCTAGTTTTTTTATGTTGTGCGAAATAAAGCACTAGTTACGAAATGTAACTCCTTCAGCTTTTCAAACATGTTTGTGTTGTTTTTGCAATATCTGAGCACACAGGACAACATTTAAACTAAAAAACACAAGCATCAGTCAACACGCGGCGACCGACCGCCTGCACCTGATGCTCGCTACTGATTGGCTGCAAATGACCACGTCGGCTCTATGGATGAGCCCAAACGAGCATAACTGTGTGAGTTATGAGTCGGGTAATTTATGTAATTTACGCTGCATACTATCAGAACACAAAGGATTGGGAATTGTTGATGGACACACATGAGAAGCATTACCTAATGCCTTCGGAAATCTGTACCACAGCATTAAGACCGGATATACTCATATTCTCAAAAGCAACAAAGCATGTAGTACTTGTTGAACTTACAGTTCCATGGGAAAGTAACATACCGAAGGACCACAACATCAAACTTAACAAGTACTGCAACTTAGTAGACCGGATTGTGAGAAACGGATTCAAGACTGATCTCTTCGCTGTGGAAGTCGGAGCAAGAGGACTACCAGCGAAGTCGCTCTACAGTCTCTTCAAGAATCTAGGGCTCCCAAGATCGACGCTAAGCTCATATATGGAGAGAGCTTCGAAAACGTCACTGGAAGCATCCTACAGAATATGGATAGGTAGAGAGAGGGAGGTCGAGAGCGGGACTGGTGGTTTCCCCGCGTCCTAGTCAACGCACGCACGCTCACGAGGGCTTGAAGCGAGCCGAAACGTGAAGCATGCGCGGGAAATTTAGAGTGGCCACTCGCTAGTCCCGGCCTCGATTAATACCCTCCTCTACTGCCGATGGGCCCGGATATGTTCGGTGAAGCCATCGCAAGCTTAGATCCACACCTTCCTTCTTTGCATAATTGTGTGGCACAAACTGGACTGTTTTATGAAACCGAATGCAGTGTAAATTATGTGAATCAAAATACTGGGCTTCCAACTCATAAAATTACGCTCGTTTGGCCTCACCCTAAACAATGGAGCCCAAGGCACGCCGGGCCGGTGACTGGATCCCGCAGTCTGAAGGTGCACTCTTTATAGATTTGGTATTGAACATCCCACACATAAGACCGGTTTTCTGACCCGGCCACGCTGGATGCAAGCGGCGAGCGTGATGTCACCGAATCAACTGGGCGGTTGCCAGAAGCCGCTCTCTACTTAGATTTTCTGTGGTGAGCCGCGGAGATGTGCGACAGGGAGGACACTCTACAACCGGATTGTCTCTTTCTAAAGCTCTATGTTCATTATTGACTGTCGGGTACTGTACCTTTATTCTATCCACAGGCAAATCATCACTCATCATTCAGTACGTAGAAGGACAGTTCGTGGACTCGTATGATCCTACTATAGAAAATAGTAAGTACTTATGAATCTGTCATAATTTTGTTGCAAAATAAACTTATATATATAAGTTTGATGTCTTGGGCTGGAGTTGTCAAGTTTTTTTTTTATGGCAACTGACACGGTTGGATACATCACCTACAACATCCATGACCTCAGTTTATAACACCGGGTGAACTAGGCCCCATGTCAGTGCTTCCCTTCGGTCGTGCCGGCTACACTGAACTGGACGGAAAACACAAACTATTTAGGTGCATAGCCGTTTCATTCAGTGCGGTGGTACAACCCGGGCGGGTTTAACCCTACCACCTAGTAACGTAAGAAGGGAAGGGACCTACAGTTTTACGTGGAATCCGAACCACGGTCAGCCTCCAACGGTCGAGCGGTCACCCATCCAAGTACTGACCGCGCCCAGCGTTGCTTAACCACCAATAGCGACAGTCAAATACAATCTGATTCAATTTTGTTTGTTTTTATTGTCATCAATTAGCTCTCAATAAGGTTTAAATCCCTCGCAGCGTTCACAAAGTTCATCCGGCTCAACTCGACGGACTACGAAGTGAAGTTAGTAGACACGGCCGGGCAGGATGAGTACAGCATATTCCCCGCTCAGTACAGCATGGACTTCCACGGCTACGTACTCGTATACTCCATCACCTCCAGCAAGAGCTTTCAGATTGTTCAAGTCATTTACGACAAGCTTCTAGACATGGTTGGGAAAGTGCAGTAAGTATTCAAATTGTTAATTTATTTGCGAAAAGAATACACAATGCAAATGTTAACTAGAAGAAATCACTCTTAAGTTAGAAATCTGCCTTTGCGCACTACAGTTGGTACTTCATTGTTTTTTCTCAGGAATTCTTTTATTCTATAAAGTGTGCAGTGAAAAGATTCTGTCTATTCATACAATGAGCTTGGAAACATTAGTCATTTTATTAAAATTATTATTATTCAAGTTTCAAGTTAAAAAAAGGTTGACTGGGAGAAATCCCTGTAAGGGATAAGTCCGCCTTTGCCCCTCATGTAAATTTCTTATTGTGTGTTTATGTTAAATGTTTTTTGGAGCAATAAAGTATTTCTATCTATCTATCTATAAAATATTGTATTAAAATTTTTTTATTTTGCTTAAATATTCGTATGTCGGCATTTATGCATCCTCTGCTGGACATAAGCCTCTTTAATTTTTTCTCCGTCTTCCCAATGGATTCAGTAAAGCTTATTTTTTCCTTGCGGCCAGTGGGTCGACATCTTATTCCATTCCAAGGCAGGTGCCTTGTGAGGAAAGTTCAGTGTAGCCGGCACGACCGAAGGGAAGCACTGACATGGCACCTAATTCACGCGGTGTCATGGGCTGACATCACGGATGTTGTAGGTGATGTAGCCAAAAGTGTCAGTTTCCATAAAAAAAAAGTAAGAGTCACATATAAAAATAATAATATTTGGAAAGACATAATAGTGAAATGTCTTCTCAACATAGGCTGGGGGAGCGGGGGGGGGGGGGGGGGCGGGGGTGGGTTGAGGTTGAATCCCCCTCTCCCCACCGAAACTATAGGGCATGCAATGGTTGGACCACCTAGAAAATTTCTAGGCTCGCTCCAGTATTGAAATTTACTTTTTGAAATCCTGGGCGCGCCCGTGCTTCACAACTTTGAGTCTAATTGTACTTATACATCGATCAGTCCACCAAATATGATGTTCATTACTGTACTAGTCAAAAGGTGAAAAAACCCCATACATTAGGATGCGGTGACGTCACAGCAAGATCCACAGATTGAAGCTAGGTTCAGCGTTTTAACTAAATTAATAAAATGTTATAACTATGTATGTACTTATGATTATGAAATAAAAATAATTATAGTAATGGGTTCTGTAGTTGTATAGAAGGTAAACTACTATCCGTGGGACCACACCTGTGCGTTAGTCAGGCGCGCAAAATGTTGTGCTTCCAATAAATAAATAAAAAACATGAATAATAATATTTTTCCTGCTCATTTAATCCAGAACCTCTATACTAGAGATCTGTCTCCCTATGCTAGCTACTTTTTATTTTCTGACAAGTTTCTAATGAAAATGTGATCTTCCTTCCAGCGTGCCCATTGTGTTAGTAGGTAATAAAACAGACTTGCATATGGAAAGAAAGATCAGCACAGACGAAGGCAAGAGGCTAGCAGAGAAGTGGAAGGCTGCGTTTGTGGAAACTAGTGCTAAGCAAAATGAGGTACACACATTTTTCTACATAATTTTTCTTTTACAAAGCTTCTGTGAAATTTCTTGCCCACTTCCTATTCTGAACAGAACAATGGCGATAAAATATTAAGGGCACACTATACTCTTACTATTCCAACTGCTTACAGATTTTTCCTTACTGTAATAATTGTGGAAGATTCTGTAAAGTTATCTGAATGAAATTACATTACTTAAACTTGTGATTTTTTTTTAATATTGAACTTATTAAGAAAAACTAACCAGAAGTTTGGATGTTCGCCTTGAAAAGTTAATTTGCTATTTTATAATATTTTATTTATTTGTTTTTCTCCTCAGTCGGTGACGGACATGTTTCAGTCAATTCTGGTGGAAATAGAACGAGGCGACGGGAATTTACAAGAAAAGAACGGATGCTACCTCTCGTAATGAACAATCATATGATTTCTCTGAAATAATAGATTTAAATATACCCTAGAACTTCCTGTAATGTTTATATGCATTTGAAATTTCGGTAATTTGGTTCTAATTTCAGAATGTTTAATTTGTTTTTGATGTTAGCTTGAAGTTCAGTAATACATTGCATGTTTTCTCTATTGGTGAATTACTTCGAAATTAATAATGTCCTTCCATGTCTCCCTCTTATTAGAGGGCAGTCAGGCCACAAAAGTTTGTGGCATGAAAATCAATATTGTGTTTTGATTAACAAACAAATTTAAAATGTTACAATAATTATTGTAATAGTATGCATATCATACATTACAGGTAAGGCTAGTGGGTGAACGGTGAGCATCCTCTGTACCGAGACTATGTCATCCTCTTGTAGTTGAATCCAAAGTAATAAAATAAATGAATAGAAATAATTTTAAGGCCAGTTATGTGAACAAATGGCTGTATGGAGTGAATAGAAAATACTTTTCATCACTTAATATATATGCACTCATATAAAATAGGTAACTTTTCTAGAGGGTATACATATAGGCCTTGCCTTACACTAATGATTAGCTTCCGCTAAAACAATATTTGGTGGATTTAACAACTAAGAGGGCATGGAAAGTATTTATAAAAAGTTCATTGTGTTTTTGTTTTTAATTTATCCCTTAACAAATGGCATCTTCTGCCATTTGTATAGATTTTATGTTCATTTATAACTCAAGAACGGCTCAAGTAATTTATATGCAGTTTTCACAAAACGAAACATCACTAACAAACATTAATTGTTCTTAGTTATATGATGAAGTCTCGATGCTTCTATATTGTGAGCTTGTTTCATTGAACTGGTTTCGTGATATAATATGAATAAAGAAACTTTCCTATTCAAATAGAGTGTGCCAGCAATGCTCGGAGTGAGTACTGTGTTCACCTTGACTCTTCCTTCATTATCTGCATAAAATATCGCATAAAGCTTGGTATTTCTACTTAGATAGAATTAATAGTGTTTAATGAAATTTAAAATGTTTTGTGAAAGATTACAGAAGGGCAATGGACCATAAGCAATGCACCATAAGTTTATAATATATATTTATTTATTCACAATGAGTAATATAATTCCTGAAAGTTTTTTGCCAATCTTTACTTTTCGTCTGTTCTGCTAAGGATAGAACGGGGCCAAATTCAAACCACCAGTTGCATTGTTTAGGTGCCTTCATGCAGAACATATGCTGGCTGGTGTGGCGGGAGATCAAGGGGTTTTGCACGAAGGCCCCCGACCAAGAGGGACTAGCTTGCAGATTTAGAGCCAACCCCTACAAACAAACAACTACTTATAATTAATGTTTATTAGTTTATTAAATGTTTTCACTTTTATTCACTACAGACATACCATTATTGTATCTCAGACATTTTTCCATGTCTGTAATTGAACGTATGAATGTATGGTTACTGGTACGTAGTATAGCTAGAAACATAGGTACCATGGAGAAGAGAGCAGAGAAGTTGTTTCCAGCTCTCATTTCTAGTGAAACATATGTGGGCAATGCGGGGGGAGGTCCTGGGGTGGAATTGACGTAATGCCACGCCCACTTGTATGAGTTATGCCCCCCGTTGGCAGCGACTTACCCAGTTTCCTTAGACAAACTCCCATCACCTCTTTTCTCAGTTCTTCGTGGTAGGTATCTTTAATTATTTTTAAATGTAAAATTTTGTACCTTATGCTAATAGTGTAATTTATAAGTTGCAGGAAAGTCTCATTCTTAAATAAAATCAAATAGTTTGCATTTTGCGGAAATGCTTCTAGAGTAAAGCAAAATAAGTTTAAGTGACTGTTTGAGTTTTTTATTACATCAGCCTAAGTATAGATAGTTGTGTTGAGTTTCAACTGACGAAGACAATGTTATTTCGTCTTATTATTTAAGGAATATTTTTGTAAATATTTTGTTGTTTTAATAAATTTTTATGGAGATATATTATTTTATATGTAAACTAAAATATTTTTGTTTTATATACATTCACAATTTTCAATATTGTTTCTAAAAATAAACATTTTAGGGATTCAGTTACCTACTTGAAGGGCGCCTTCCAAATTGCGAATATATTCTCCTTCGTGATATTCTCCTTGTGAATATTCCTCCTCCTTCCACATAAAATGGAGTGTAGATTTTGAAGGTATGATTACTGACAGACAATCAGAATCCTGAAATCTTATTTAAGGCAGTGAAATCAATTCAGAATGGCTGTGTTCACAGTTCACTTCATGCACGTTGTGTATGCAATTTGGAATGCGCCGAAACAATTTACATCGTATGTCAGAGCCCAGTCGAGAGTAAAATGGTTTTCCAAAGAATTTTGAATGAACAAACACCTAACTGTAGACTGCTATCTAAATAAGTTAATTTTTTCGGCTATACCTAAAACTTTATAATGTAATATATGATTGAGTGGGTGTTCAGTGGTATGCAATAAATGTATAACCTCAATTAGTTGTCATCAGTTGTTGTAAATAGTATACAGAACATGTACATAAATAGAAGGAAGAAAACATACTCATGTCTAAAGGCCTGCTCAAACCTAAAACAAGTGACTGCCACCTTGGGAGCCAAATCTACCCTCGTTCACTCTCTCTGACGCACCACGTGTTTTGTTTCACCAGTTCGTCACAGTTTTGGGTAGCCAGCGAAATAGCTTAGGTTTGAATAGGTCTAATAAGAAAGTGGCATTTTGTGTAATGAATATTTATTTTATAGTTGGGTACAAGAGCTCTTGATGTTTCATTTCTCAGGTGCCCAAATAGCTTTTTAAGAGGTCTTGAAGATACAGTCTGCTATGAAAGTGGAAATAACTGTATTTAGTCTAAAAACTTCTTTGTCACAAGCTGGCTTGCTTGCCTCATATCATTTTAATACAGATGTGTGTTGTGAAGGATATTAGGGAAAATTTTTAAACTGTCCCCATTACTTACCTACAAGTTCTATTGTTCTCAGTTCTCAATAGATGAAACGGTCTTTATAATTTGGACTTTATTTTAGCATGAACAATTCAGAAAGATTCTTTTCGTTAGGTAGGTACCTATTTATTATTTTTAATTTAAATCCTTTGGTATGATACACGGCTGGACCGACTAAGTACGCGGCACTTCGTTGTGAACTAAAAAATTACTTAACTTTGCTGTAAGTTTAAATAATTAATACAACTCCTTCCCCAGATATTGAAATCTCATTTGGTCATTCAGTCTTGAAATTAACATTAACTGCAGACTTCAGCGTACTAGTTTTAACAACATATGTATGTTAAAAATATGTAAAATAATAGTCTGAGTGATATCATTGGTGAGACGAACATTTGGCATGTTTGTACGCTGTTCGTTCGCAGACGTCAGTCGCTGCATGCTGCGACGCATAACCTTCCCCCCATACACCGCCAACATGAACTCAGTTATTTTAGACCATTTTTATGGTTTCCTTCTCTCTATACGCCGGTATAATATAAGTATGGCTTAGAACTACTCGACAATTTGCATAGCCTTTTTGCTGCACAAATTTGATGAACTGTGTAACAATTGATTTTTATTTAGATAACAAATTAAAGTATCTTCACATAAAGAAGTGTTTTATTTATTAGGCTGAATTTGTTTTAATGAATAATTAATTTGTCCAAAGTTACTTACCTAAGTATAACCATAATACTTTTGAGACCATACAATTTCACTTGTCAGCATATATATAAAAAAGATTGTACCTACACATTATATTATGTAGGAAACATTTTTTTTTTACACGAGAGCATTATTTAAATTTTTAGTGATGTCTTACTGGTAAATAATTAGACATGTAACATGTAGACTGGCGGAAAAATCTAAAATTCGCTCTGATTTCAAGTTCTAGCGGCATCTCGTGAAACTTTTTGGCACCGGATTTTTTTAGACTAATTAGACCCCGCTGAAACCGATTCTGCCCGGTGCCAACCCCACCCCCCTTCCTTCCCCCCCTCCGCCCTAAAATGTGTCCCTGTCATCGGTTTTAACATTGAAAATGTTTTTTCGATTGCTCCGGTAGGGCCCCATTTTCGCTGAAAGTGTGTTTGCCCCGTGGTATATAGTGGTTTAGGGCCACGAGGACGTGTGAGGGCTCAAAAGACGCAGAATTTCAATGGCTTTCAGATGGTGAAAAAAGCAATGTTGCACACCATGCTGCTATTCTAAAGGTATATGTGCCAACGGTGAACTATAAAACATACGGAATGGTTGGTGGCGAGGAAGGTTTGCCTCGTCTGTTTTTTTTTTCGTGATACTTATGCGATATTTTTTATAACGTGTTTAATAAACATGATGTTATTCATAAGCGGCGGGTGGCCGAGTGGTTTGGGCATCGGCTTCTCATGCGAGAGATCCGAGGTTCGAATCCGGCCGGCGTGTACCAATGAGTTTTTTCGGACGAAAAAAATTAAGTGCATACCTACACCTGCTGCTTCACCGTTCGGAACCGATGTAAAACTGTAGGTCCCTTCCCTTGCCCCTTACTAGGTGGTAGGCTCAAATTGTAGCCGACTGGGTCGGTACCACCGCACTGGATGTAAGATGGCCGCATAGCAGCCTCGGTTGTGTTCTCTAGTCCAGTATAGCCAGCAATCCAGGGAAGTCTCCGGTATGGCACCTACCTTCTCGGAGGTGATATTGGCTAGTCTGAGCATGTGCTTTGGCCCCTCCGACTCAGCCACCCATACCGGATTACATATAAAAAAAACTCAAAAATTGCTTATTTTGCCTTTTTTATGTCCATTTTTCTACCAAAACAATTTATTAAAAATTGTAAATGCCCAATTGTAAAGTAATTATAATTTTTTATTGTTTTGTATTTTTTAAAGTACCATTAAATTCATATCACCTACGAAATATAATATTACTGTAAATTAGTAAATAAATATACGAGTGTGATGCTCGAGCATTATTTTTCAAAGCTCGCGGCGGCGTCTGCGCTACGAGCTGCAAATCGTGAACGAATACTCGTACGATAACAAGTGAAACTATTAGTCCTATCAAAACAAAACGTATCACATTATTGTAGAGAAGATTATTTATGCACATTTTTTGGATAGGTCCAACAGTTTTTGTATAAAATAAAAAAAACTGCTATCAGCAGTTTTTTTTATTTTGTGGCGGAGGGGGGGAAGGAATGGGGGGAGGGGTTGGCACCGGCACAGAATAGAAAAGAGTACCAGAAGCGACACTCCACAAGGCCACATAAAGGAATAGCTACTCTTGCTGAGACGCAATAAAGTGCAATTCAGCTCGCAAAGCGCTGCATGCCTAACTCGAATAATAACCTACATCACGCTTCTCTTTCTATCGCATAACTCTATCTCTTTTGGCGCGATTCGTATCGTGTTGGGGTTGTCGTCTTGTGTGACGAATAAATTACTGTTAATAATTACTTAGCAGTTTTTTTTTTGACAAAACTCTGTGGCTTCTCGGAAGTATAATGATGATGACATGCTAATTTTATTGATTCATTTATTTAATTAGTTTCTTATTTTAATTTAATGTTGTATATTAGATAAGCGCAAAATGCCTATGAATCAGGAACTGCCTGCGAGGCAGATTCTTCTATTGCAGAGCCTCTCTTTGTAAATGCGTACATGAAATAATGAAATAAATAAATAATTTGATTTAACATATTATTATTATCATTTCTTTATTTTCACATTTTTACCAAGTATTTATATTAATTTTACATATTTTATATTATACAAAAACTTATAAAAATACACAAAATTATCATATTATTATTATCACCATTCGTTCATTACCGAGATAGTATTATTAGTATTAGTAGTCATTATTAATTCTTTATTAACACATTTACAACATTTACACTAATTTCACATATACAAAGTATAAAAATACAAATATATACCTAAAATTAATCATTAAATTAAATTAGTCATTATTAGTATTACGATGCTCCAATTGCTCCATTATTATTATATCGAAGAATAGGCACAGAATCCAGGCGATCGACTGTATGCGTGCGCTCGCAAGCGCGGGGCTGCCCGGACTGTTTTGTATTCTCCGAATATCGCGCGCTGTAGGTGATTATCGCGGTAGGTATGAAGGAGTGTCTGAGGCCTGGCACCGGGCAGAATCGGATTCAGCGAGGTCTAATTAGTCTAAAAAAAGCCGGTGCCAAAAAGTTTCACGAGATGCCGCTAGAAATGCTCCTGTCCAAATTTTCCGCCAGTCTAATGTAAGAAACTCAAGTAGGATTGGTATAAACTCCAAATTCAAGCCAAAACTGGAAAGTTAATAGTGATTTTTTTTTAGATACAAGATCACATGGCATCACAATAGCAAAAAAAACCGGCCAAGTGCGAGTCGAACTCGCCCACCGAGGGTTCCGTATCGCCATGTCATGGCTAGCACCACTCACGCCATATATTGCGTGTTATGAAATGCTTCATATTAGTTAAATGCGAGGTTAAATGTCATGATTAGTTAAAATGCGTCATAATCTATTCGGTAGATGGTTTCTTCTATGCGAACCGCCGTGAATTTTTTACTTTTTCTTATTTTTATTATTTGTTGTTATATTGGCCATAATAATAACACATATTCTGTGAAAATTTCAACGGGCTACCTATTAAGGTTAAAGAGATACAGCCCTCGGACAGACGGACGGACGGACAGACAGACAGACAGACAGACGGCGTAGGCTTAGTAATAGGGTCCCGTACCGGATACGGAACCCTAAAAACGCAATATTCCGTTGTTTAAACTATTGTTTTTACCCCCCACTCCGTAGGGTTTGTTAAAAAAATGTACATGCGTTTTTTAATTTAATTCCCTACAAATTTTATGCTGATACTTTTTGCCTAGAATAGGCCATAACTTAATTACAGCGTTCTAAGTTAGAAGTTTGCCAAATTTCCGGAAAATTAGATTTTGTTTTTGTTTTTTTAAAAAGTGCATATCTCCGTAACGATCAGTCCTAGAAACAAAATTTAAAATGTTAATTATAGGAAATTTAATTATTACAACATTGAGCGAACTTTATAGCTAAAATGCATGGAAATGAAGATATATTAAGCAAAAACCGATTTTTTTGGGTTTTTTCAATATGTCGGCGGGCGCGGAGGGGAAGGGGGGGGGGGGGGGGAATTGTGCATTTTATATTTTAAGTACTTCTAACCATCCTAGACAACATAACATATCAAAAATTTAGAACTACCGGACTCTTTGTAAGGAACCCCAACCCCCCCCCCCCCCTCCCCTCTTTCCCCCATTCACTGGACTAATAAGCCTACAAGACGGAGTACTCTTTTCTATTCTGTGCTACAAGCTTTAAGGTGGCATCAATGGGTGGCATATTTAACTCAAATTTTGAGTTTGAGAATTTTGAGCAGTCTGCTAAATTTGGTGCTGTTGCAGTAATAGTGCTGAGGTATCGACATACTTATATTATGTTTTTATTGCTGAAAAAGTCCACATCAAAAAAGTTTTGCTGAAGGTAACCACAAACCATAGTTTTTGTTGATTCGTCAAAAACCGCTGTATCAATTTCGATGGGAATCATTTTTATGGGACCACTTCTGAAGTATGACCTACCAAACAAAGAAAGATAATCAACGTAATCGCGTATGTAACAAACATACAAAAAAATCTAAAACATACAGTCGAACGTCCTTTTGAAGTCGGTTGACAATCAAATCAAAGAAATGTCGCTCTGATCACGATTCCATTCTACATCGTGCTCTGATTTCACAGTACTCTCGAATATCGTGGTGTGATCTGAAATACTGTGTACTAAACTGCAGAACTCTATAGATTTTTAAACTGTCAAAAATTGGTGCGCAGCGCAACACGCGACAAAATGTTTTAATCTAGATGTTTCCTTGTTGTATTAATATATTAATATATATTGTATTGAAATAAATAGAAATAGAACTTGATGGTAACAAGACCCATTCAATCAAACAAACCTTTGTAGGAAACCGAACCGACAGGACAGGAGATGGAGCAGCAGACGGACGGACGGCGAAAAAAATAAATTCAGGAAGGTTGTACTTGGTTTTACTTTTGGTTGTACTATATTACAAAGAAGAAATTTAGTGAAGAGTGAAGTGTTTTTGTGTGTGAGTGAAGCGAGGAAACGGACAGAACGATGGCAGCGACCGGCATCGGATTTCGGTGGCTCGACATCCTCGAGAAAGAGTTCGACAAGGCATGCGTCGAACTCGACACCTCGCTCGGTGAGTACCTAGGTCTCTGGTCTATGCGGCGCCAGTTAGCCTGCATGCAAAGACGATTGATTTGTACTTACTAACTACGGCCACCTCGCCGGTTACGACGGTGGTTCCGGTAAGATATTGGTAACTACACCGGGTATGAACTAGGCTTGCCAGATGTGATGTTAGCCTTCCCGGGACATATCTACTACTTGCAGTCCTTCATAAGGCGGAGAAATGAAAGGCCAATATTTTATTTTTTTTTTTTATGGAAACTGACACGGTTGGCTACATCACCTACAACATCCGTGATGTCAGCCCATAACACCGGGTGAACTTGGTGCCACGTCAGTGCTTCCCTTCGGTCGTGCCGGCTACACTGAACTGGACAGAAAACACAAACTATTTACATAGCCGTTTCGACCGACCTTTCATTCAGTGCGGTGGTACCAACCCGGGCGGGTTAAACCCTACCACCTAGTAATATAAGAAGGGAGTCATATCCCTTAGTCGCCTTTTACGACATACACGGGGAGAGATGCAGTGGGGCTATTCTTTTAAAGTACCGGCCCCACACGGTACAAAGATTCTTTAGTATTAGTCTTTTCACCTGTCTCGTCACCAAATGTATGGAGAAGATTATTAATGGCAGAATCAAAGAATTTCTAATGCGCAACCACGCCATAGTTAACCCTTTGAGTCCCTTTGACTCAAAATAGTACTACTCCCCTTGGCTCCCAGGCCCTTTTAGCGGCGCTCAAAAACGCAAAATTTTGGCGCGCGCGCTCCCGCACAAATTCGAATATCCCGCCTCAATCGATCGATCCATCAATACTCGTTATTCAGTCTTGTTTGTACTGTATTACGCGTTCAGTGATACCAAACTCTTCAGGATTCACTTATTTAGAAGCACAGACCGATTTTTTGAACTCCAGGCAAAACAAAACACACTCGACATTTTTTTTTTCTTTTTTATTTTTTTAGATTAATTTGTCTCCTCCCGAAACAGGCAAAACTCATTAGAGTATACAGCCAATTCTGTCGTAGCTTTTAAAGTCTGTTGTATAAGTTCTCGCACCGCGAGAACCACAAAAATATATTTTTCTAATTACAACGACGACGCGACAAACTCCCGCCGTCCGCCATCTTTTTTTCTTTCTGACCAAAACTACAATTTCGTCTTACATGTCGCACACCGAAATAAGCGCATTGAAACGAACTATGGAATACCGAACTACGTTTACGGGTACAATCTTTGTCTATTCCAGGGTCAGTGGAAATGTCAGCTGCCAAAAGTGACATTTTATTTTCAGTCAACTTCACTAAATATTTTCTGGGTGAAGGCGATTGTGTTGCCCTGTCGTGTCTGAGAATAGTAATTAGTAAGACTAACCAAGAAATGATACCAGTATTCAGTGTTTTGGTAGAAAATTGGTAGAATTAGATAATGAATTAAAACTAGCGGCGCGCAAAAGGCGCGCAATAAGTGGAGCGCGCGCTCCACTTGGGAGCCATGGGTCGTCGACGAAAACTGCGTGCGCGCGCTTCAGTTGGGACTAGAAGGGTTAATGAACAACATGGATTTATGTCAAGACGCTCAACCGTTACAAACCTACTGAAATGTCTTAATATGTGGACCATAGAACTGGACAAACGCTCTCCGGTCGATATAGTCTTCGGCGCGTTCGAACCTTGCCGCCGCCGCCGCCGACGTTCGTATTTCGAAAATCAATAAATGCTCATTAACTCCTGAACTACTGGTCAGATCGACTTGCAATTTGTTTCTTTTCGGATAAAAAATTTGCTCTTTTTGAAATAGTGGTTTTTTTTTCAAAATCGGTTCAGCCGTTTCAGAATAAAAAAGGAAAATGTGTTTGAGAGGGCATATCTCGGAAACAACTGATCCACGACTACTCATCCGCTGGAGAAAATGATAGGCCTCGACGAGATTTAAAAAAAAATCTACTCTTTTTTTACATATCATTGCATTGTCTTCGGAACTAAAACAACGCAAAAAATTTTTACTTCGTAGGATAAGAGGAAGTGGTTCTAATTTGGCTTCCAAGAATTGACCCATACTTACCTACTAACAAACCAACATACAGGGCAAGTTAAATAAAAGCTTGTAAAATATTTTTAACATACATTTAATTGCTCTAATAAAATTATACTATTGATCCACGACTACTTATCCGCTGGAGGTACTGATAGGCCTCGATAAGATTTTTTTTTTTCGAAAACTACTGCTCCCAAAGTACTCGTGTGGTGGGACAAGGATAGGTACCGATGAGATCTTCATCAAATTCACGAATCTGCGGCCGTGACTCCGACACAGTCCACTCGCTTTTTAAATTAAATATCCATTGGTGAATAAGTTGAATCAGCTCAACTCGTTTTGCTTACTTTTATCAAATTCATTATTATTGCTTTAATAAAATTACCATGAATACGGTAAATTTTCATGATTATTGCAACACTCAATTCAACCCAAGAAAGCTATGAGAGTGTATGTGTGAAACTGACCTCGCTGGCAAGCCACACAGTGTGACAATTCACAAAAATATATGTATTCCATGATATTATTTTTAGAACAAAACAGCTTTACTCACGGTTATTAACGAGCTATGTGGCTCGACGTTTCGGGCCAAGCGTATGGCCCATCTTCATGGAGCCTTGTGCGACGGTTGGCAGAGAACTGTCACATCTTCGTCCGTCGTTGATGAAGAATGTAGCTGTGGCCAGTGCGGGTAGTGTCCGTAGACGAGGGTTCAGGTGCGTTCCGGATCTCGGCGGAGAGACAGAAGGCGCTGACGGTGTCCACTTCAGGCTGGTCGTGTCCGTCGTGTCTTCTTTTCTTGAGCGGCGCTATGACTGGGTTCCACATCGGCGACAACTTTAAGGCGTCCTCCCGTTTTAAGTTGTCGTGCTTCTTGATTTCGATGGACTCTCGGACGAGACGTGGGACGTGTCGTGTTTCGGTCGTAAGAATTTTGACCTGATCGAACCTAATCCAGTGGTTCGTTCCGGAGTCCATGTGATCGCACACTGCCGATTTGTTGGAGTCCAGTTGTCTCGCCGCTCGTATGTGCTTCGAGACCCGCGTCGCTACGCTCCTCTTCGTCTGCCCGATGTATGACTTTCCACAGCTACATGGGATTTGGTACACGCCGGCAGACTGGAGAGGCAACTTGTCCTTTACCGAACGTAGCATCTGGGATACTTTTTTGTAGGGAGTAAACACGGTGCCAATGCTGAGTTTCTTCAGTCTGCTCCCTATTTTATCCGTCAGTCCACGGACGTACGGTAAAAATGCTCTCTGTCTGTCGGCGCGTTGCACGGGTTGAGATGTCTTTTTGTGAGGTATCAGTGCTTTTCTGCTGTAACCGTTTGGTTTTAGTGCGCTCGTGATCGTCTTTCTTTCGTTGTCGATGCTGTTTTCATCACAGATGCGTTCTGCTCTCTGTACCAGGGCCCTCGCCACCGAATGTATCTGGTGAGGTGGCATGGAGGTACCTATTCGTGTGGGTGGGCTTCCGGTACACTGTGTGACCCAGCGATCCATCCAGCCGACGAGTCACAAACACATCCAAGAAAGCTAGATCTTTGTCACTTTCGAGCTCCATGGTGTAACTTATATTTGTGTGAGCAGCGTTTATGTGGTCTAGAAATTCCTGTAGGGCCCGTCGTCCATGTGTCCATATCGCAAATATGTCGTCGACGTACAAGTTGCCTCTCCAGTCTGCCGGCGTGTACCAAATCCCATGTAGCTGTGGAAAGTCATACATCAGGCAGACGAAGAGGAGCGTAGCGACGCGGGTCTCGGAGCACATACGAGCGGCGAGACAACTGGACTCCAACAAATCGGCAGTGTGCGATCACATGGACTCCGGAACGAACCACTGGATTAGGTTCGATCAGGTCAAAATTCTTGCGACCGAAACGCGACACGTCCCACGTCTCGTCCTAGAGTCCATTGAAACCAAGAAGCACGACAACTTCAACCGGGAGGACGCCTTCAAGTTGCCGCCGATGTGGAACCTAGTCATAGCGCTGCTCAAGAGAAGAAGACACGACGGACACGACCAGCCTGAAGTGGACACCGTCAGCGCCTTCTGTCTCTCCGCCGAGATCCGGAACGCACCTGAACCCTCGTCTACGGAAACTACCCGCACTGCTGCCGTCGGACAGTAAAACGATGTATGTTAAAAAGTATAGTTTTGAGATAAACGCGTTTGAATGATTTTGTACATTTTGGATGTCTGTGTCATTAATAAATGGTCAAACGTAATGTAAAAAATTGAGCATGTTCCTTTTATTGTTGATTTGTAGGCCCTGCAATTTTTTCTAAATATTAATGTCTATATTTCTTGTAATAACGCTAAACGCGTTTTGTCGGAACATTTTGAAGGTTTTAAGTGCGGACATGTTTTGGTAAAACATGTGTAGCAGCGTTTCACCATAACGGGATGACAGGAGGTATGTTTTGGTATAACAAATCAACATCCGTTGCAACGTTTAACCATGAAAGCATGCAAGGAGGGTTTCACTAAGTAAGTAAATTGAAATTTTGCTGCTTTATAATCTGATCTAATGGAAAATATGTTTTTTTTAAATCCTTCTGTTATATTAGTGATCAAAATGTAGGTAGTATTTAAAAAAAAACAACATTATTCTTTATGTATAATTTCAAAAAGTTTGTTTCTTCATATACCAATAAAACAGATGAAAAGTGAACTATCCTTTTATTAATGACATCATAATCAACATGGTGACCCAAATCTTCATTCTCATCATATTCTTGACAAATAGGAAACCGAGTGTTTGAATCGATAACATACTTCTTCAAAATTTACGTGCAAGATTTGTCCCAAACATGCCTACTAACTAACTCACACTGCAAGTTAAATAAAAGCTTCTAATATATAAAAACTTGTAAATAAAATAAAAAGAAGAAAATTACATAATTGCTAGGTTGTGTTATTGTTAGCATGCTGGATTTAGGAAAGGATACGTCACCATGGACCACATATTTACTATGAGACAAGTGGTGCAAAGTGCGAGGAGTACAACAAGACGCTCTTCCTAGCCTCCGTCGACTATGAGTAGGCATTCGACTCAGTTGAAAAATGGGTTGTCGAAAACTCCCTCCTGAGGTGCAGAATCGACCACCGCTACATCGAGGTACTCCGAAATTTGTATTGGTCCGCGACGATGACTGTGAGGCTTCACGAGAATTACCCAACCCATCCTCCTTGGTAAAGGCGCGGGGCGGGGGGATGTGATATCACCCAAGCTCTTCACAAACGCATTGGAAGATGTGTTTTAGACGCTTGAGTGGGATAACATGGGTATAAACGTGAATGGAGATCTTCTCAGTCATCTGCGTTTCGCCGATGACGTTGTTCTTCTGTCAAATTCCCGAGATCAGCTTCAGATCATGCTGGACGACCTTTATACGGTGACGATGAAGGTGTCTCCAAGGCTTTCGACCGCGTTTGGCACCGAATCCTTCTAGGCAAGCTTCTGTCCTTCGGCATTTCACCCAAACTCTGCACCTGGATCGCCAGCTTTTTGGCAGGTCGTTCCATTTTCGTTACCATCGATCGTACCTGTCTCGGACCATCTGGACCTCCTGGGCACCACTATTTCCAAAAACGTAGGGTTCTGGCAACAAATTGAGTCTAAGGCCAAAACTGCATCCAGGAAATTGGGAATACTTTTCCGCAATCGGCGGTTCTTCTCACCGGCACAACTATTCCTCTTGTGCAAAACACAGATTAGGCCGATGACTGGAGTACTGCAGTCACATCTGGGAGGGTAGTCTCCATTATCTGCCTGCGTCCTGGGACTCGATTCAGCGCCGAGCCATCCATCTTGTTGGTGACCCGAAAGTTACAGATGGTCTGGAGTCTCTGAGTCACAGACGATTTGTGGGTTCGCTTGGCCTGTTTTACAGATAATACCACGGACGCTGCTCTGTGGAACTAGCATCCCTTATTCCCTGCCACCCGTCCTAACTCCGCATGACTCGTCGCAGAGAGACTCAGCATCCTTTTGTTGTTGACATTGGGCTTTTGAGAACCCGTCTGTTCTCTAAATCGTTTCTTTGTCGCACCGCTAGGGTGTGGAACTGTCTTCCGGCGAGTGTATTTCCCGAATCCTTTAACCTGGGTGTCTTCAAACGTCGTATTAACAGGCTAGACAGCCTAGCAACAGTCCGAAAATCTGCTGGCATGGCACCTTACTGAGCGTGCTTTCGCAAGGAGAGGTGATTTTGGCTCTGTCGACTGCACCATTGGTCTCTCGGCACAGCCATGCACAAAAAAAAATTAAGATAATTAACCGAAAACGGTTGCTCGTCTGAGCGCCGCCACTCAGAGAGAGTCGGGGGCCTGGTTGCATGCTCTTCCCTCCCATACAATCGGCACGCTTCTGGACCGGGACTCACTCAGAATAGGAATGGCGCTCAGGCTGGGCTGCAACATTTACAAACCCATGTTGGTTTGTACATAAAAAAAAACAACTTGCGACTGCCGGCGGCGATGTTGAAGGGCGCAGATCGACGCGGGTAGAGGAGAGGGAGGGAGAACCTTCGCGCAATGTAAACTGATGCAACTCGGTTCTTTCCCTACAAGTGCGCATGCAAATTTATATTTCGGTATTATGGTTAAACGCGGTAACTAGGCGGTGTTACGGTGAAACGATGTATTGGCGATTACATGGCATACTGAATGTAGGGTTATGGAAAAATGATGGCAAATCCATTGCATCGTTTTACCGTACAGAATCGTATTTTTTAGGACATACATCGTCATATCGATCTTCATAACTTCTTCAGTGAAGGTCCTACAAAGATAAATTTTACATTGGGTGATAGGGCACGTCAAGAACTTTCGATTGAGCCGTGTTACGTAAAAACGCTGTATGTGCTCATACATCGTTTTACCATCCGATGGCAGACTGGCCACAGCTACAATCTTCGTCAACGACGGACGAAGATGTGACAGTTATCTGCCAACCGTCGCACAAGGCAGAGTGCTCCATGAAGATGGGCCATACGGTTGGCCCGAAACATCGAGCCACATAGCTCGTTAATAACCGTGAGCAAAGATGTTTTGTTCTAAAAATAATGTCTAACAACCACGGTAATTTAAAAACCCATACCCGTTTTTTATGATATTAAAAAAAAAATCTCGTGAAATACTAATTTCTGCAAAAAAATATTACATAGCTAGAATCGTAAAAGCCTAAACTACACACCTATCATACCAGTTAGTTGAAAGAAAGTTGTTCCCTTTGGAAATGCCAGCCCAATTTTTTTTTTGTGGCTTTGTGTAAGTGGTTGCCTGTGGTGTTTGTGTGCGGCCGCCGCCTTTTGTTGCATGAAAAACTCAAAGGGCGACGGGCAGAGCATGGTATCCAGTGCCGCTTTCGGAGTTGTGCACGTGTATCCCGTACTCGCAACTAAGCTTTGAAACCTTTTTAATTAGCTGATGAATTTGCTGAGTTTGGTCCTGGGCAACCATACAACCCCACGAGTATGGTACTAATTATTGCCTCATATAGTGATCTATGGAATGACCTCCCATGTCTTGCCTATGAGTCTACGACATTGCCAAAATGTTTTGCACACACTCCACTCAAGCGCACCTCGCTACAGTGTGTACCGGCACCCGCAAGGTCCACAGTTTGGACCAGGGTGCGGCGGACTTTCGACATTAATATACACCCTTTCATTATAGGTGTACCACTCAATTATACTTCTAAAAAAAGGTGAAGACATGCCCTACTATGTCTGATTCACTTTGTCGCCAACCTTGTACAAAAAATTAACTAAACTGTCCAGTTCTTTTCGAGAAGTGGTGAAGCACGCATGTGCCCCCGCAAGTTCGGCGCGCTGCTGCCGCAAATACAAATTAAAAAAAGGTTATAGATACAGATAAATAAAAAAAGTTTTAATTAACATACATACATTTGAAAGAGTTAACTGTAAGGATTCTAAAAATATTTTTTTTACAATTTTAAGTTCAGTGCTCAATGATAGCTTGATAGCTAAAAATGTGGAAAAAATGACCGTTCCCCCCTGTTCTCCTAAGTTTCTAAAGCTACAATTTGTGATTTTAATGGGGTTAATAGATATTAAGCCATTAATTACAGGAACACTGCATGTTTTTACAACAATGTAATATGTAGTTGCGGCAAAAAGAAGTATTTTTTTATATTTTTTTGACAAGAAGCAATCCTTTACCTGTCAAGTCAAACCATTGCTGTAGTTTTTATTTAGGCGTTTCGTGATTTCCGAAAACAGAATTATTTTGGTAAACACAACACAAATATGTTGTGTGGTGGTACGGAACCCTCGGAGCGCGAGTCCGACTCACTTTTTTTTTAAATAAAAATCTTAATATCTCAGAAACCTTTTGACCTCTACCAGCCTCTGCTATCACCCCCTAAATGTACACCCAATTACCAGTCACGGTATACGAGGTGTGGGAATTAAGTTCCGGGAATTTTTCAATAAAACACAAACAAATTAAGTTACAAACAAAATTTTATTATTGACCTTCACAATAGTCTGCCTCTAACTCTACACAACGATTCCAACGTCACTCCCACAATTGGAAGCGCCTTGGTAATCTTCCGAAGTTAACTCGTTCAGCACCGCGGTTACAGCTTCCTTGACCTCCTGTACGCCGCCATGATGAGTTCCCTTGAGGTGCAACATCAACTTGGGGAATGAGAAAAAATCGCAGGGGGCGATATCGGGGATATAGCTGTGGCTATAGCCTATAGGGTGGGTGCGGCAATGTCGGAATGCCTTTTTTTGCCAAAAACTCTTGCACAAGGAACGAGGAATGGGCCGACCGCTGTCTTGGTGCAAGATCCAGGTGTTCTCGGTGAGTTCACTCATTTTCACGGCGCCACTAAAAAAGTTACTTAGAAAACACACATAAAAAACAAACGAAGCGCGCCATTAATTTCAAATTTCGAATGGAACGAAAGGAAGGTTCCTTCTTTCCAGTCATATGTTTATGAATGACGCAGTGTTGCCAGTTCCCGAGTTACATATATCCAAGTTCTTGGGACTTAATTGCCAAACTACGTATGTGAGTAGTGAAATGATAGTGATTGTTGTTGCAGCGGAGATGGAGGCGGAGGATGCAGAGACGGCGTTCGTGGCGCGACAGAAGATCGCGACACTGAGCTCGTGCTTCGCGCAGCTCTCGCACAAGGCGCAGACCATATTCCAGAACAGCGCCAAGCTTGAGGTCAGTCTTATTTATACTGTCTTATACTTATAGTAGTTATAGTCTTCTGATGCAAAACTGGCGAAGGCCAACATTCCGATAAAAACTCCATGGAAGTCTTCTCGGCTGCCTGGATGGCCTATGTGCAGGTATGCTGGATGAGGTATTTTTGCATTTACAATGGTCAAGTGAAAGGTGCGAAAATTGGGAGTTTACTTTCGAGTTTATGGAAGTTATTAACTGCAAGTGTGGTTAAATTTTAATTGGAATTTCAGATGAGGAGATAGGTGTGAATCAAGTTCTATGGCTTCTTTACTCTTTGTTATCTCAAATCTAATTGATACTATTATTAGTAAATTTCAGTTATCTTATTATAATATATATTATATATTATAGTAGTATCTGACACATGACTTAACTAGGTACCTATCACTTAGCTAGCTCGTCTTAATGCTGGAAGAATGCATGTAAAACAGCAAATTCTACCCTCGCTATACGCCTATGCCATTCCAGAGCACAAATATTTCGAAAACAAGTGTTTGAACAAGTTTTGGAAATATTTGCATTCTTGAATGGCATAGGGTAGTAGGTACCTCATACTAGGTACTAGGCCACCAGGCTTCAATATCAAATAACGATTTTTGATTATTTTCTTTAGAATTAATTTGCAGTTGTAATACGTCCAGAAGTAATACGATCTAGTCCAGTGGTGTCCAACCGGTCGTACGCGGGCACCTGGCCTTGTTTTTAGGTGCCTGCGAACAGACTTTCCAGTAAAAGCCTTTGTTTTTAAACGCTGAAATAATACCACGAAAAAAAAAGAATAAAAAATAAATATATAAATATGTTGACTCCATAACATGTTAAAAATGTGCTGTCAATTGGATAATATACCAGATTTTATAAAATCAAAATAGCCAGGTATCCCATTAAAATTTATAGGTAAACGAAAAACGTCATTCATACATACCTACTGCTTAACACATTTTATGTATATTTCTGCATTGATAATATTCACAGTCACCCAATTAAACATGTGTATGTTTAATTTATGAGTGAATTACATTTAATAAAAATAAGGGCTTTTACTTAAAGCTTTTTTTTTATAAAACCATTATTTTATTATTATTTTCCCACATTCCAAATTACACAAATATTCTTTGAAATAATGAAACATAGAGGAGTGACAATTACAAGTTTTACAGTCAACAACAAAGTTATTACACCATTTTCCAACAAATTAGTGAGGAATTGGTGTAATAACTTATGTTGCTGACTGTAAAACTTGTAATTGTCGTTCCTTACGTTCAGAAAGCAGGGACACTGCTTTCTGAACGTAAGGTGCCCGCTGAGCTTTGCAGAAATATGGAAGTAGCTCGCGAAGCCAGTTGGACACCACCCGACCCTTCATGTCATTTTTAGTTTTTGTGAAATCTGACTTAATGGCTGCATTTCATGTTATAGATAGACTCATGATGATAGATCATAACTATTACACTAACTGCCGTGGCTAGGTGCCATTTCAGGGCTTCCCATGAGATCGGATGCTGCTACTTATATAAACATATATGAATAAACGGTTGGTAGGCTGAAATACATTTGAATAACTTATTAATGATTGTATAATAAGACCAATAATAACTATAGGACGATTTTATTGAAGCAAAATTATGAGTACATTGTACTGGCCCTCGCCTGATAAGACAAATAATTTATCAGCTGGGTAACCGATCTTCAACTCTACATTAAATCTACATCAAGGGTGATGAGGTCCGCGGTCATACGGGTGTTTGTGAAGATGTCTCCGATGAGGGGGTCGCGCCGTCGTTAGATCCTTGCCTTCCGCTTCCGACACCATATCTTTTTCATCTGAATTGCCACCTCCTCCATCGTCTAAGAAGGATGCATCGGATGAAGCATCATCGTAATCATATTCGTCTTCTGAGTTGATGCTTTTGAGTTTATCGATGAGCTTGTCAGCGGCGGACGTAACGTCGGAGGTGTCAGCTGGCGCGTCGTCATCGCTCAGGCGCACCTCGAGGCGCTGTAGCGCTGCGTCTGCGCGGTTGGTCAGGTCGACGAACTTCTCCGTGAGCTTCTGGAGTTCGAGCTCGCGCGCCGGCGCCGGCGATGCGCTCGTGTTCCGCAGTATGCTCTCCATCTTTCTTAACATTATCTCATTCTGGAATAAAAAACTCAATGTTAAAGACTATCTATGACTTCAATTAGTACTGTACGTAGGATTGTGATATTAACAATTAAAAATAGCTAGCTTTTTAAAGTGTGTCTCCGTTTTTAGGGTTCCGTATTCATACGGAAGCCTATTACTAAGCCTACGCCGTCTGGCCGTCCGAGGGCTGTATCTTTTCAACCTGGGTAGCTGGGTGAAATTTTCACTGCATATTTATTATTATGGCGGATATGAAAAATAAGGGTGGTTCCCATACAAGAAACGTGCTAAGAATCTATTAGTACATATTATTCACCCTACTAAATAATAGGTACTTTGCATCACAGGCAGACAAAACATAGACGGATACGGTTTTTTGACAGGTATGGTATGGCGGATCTACGGAACCCTCCCTCCGTGCGTGAGTAAAACTGCTTGACTGATTTTTTTAATGTTCCGTGGCTAGCCGCTAGCCACACTACACTGGCAAGATCTCTTTTAATTTTAAGACTTCGTGCTGTATGAGAAAATTAAATCCGACAATGAAGATGGGTTGAAACGAATTTGGAAAATTCTTTCACTATTGAAAAACTAATAAAATTTTTGCATCAAACCAAAGTAGAATGGGCACAAATGTATGGAAGTTGATCCCACGCACCAATAACAATGAAAAATATACGTAACATAGGAATACTCTTTTAATGTACAGTTTAATTGTTAATATGGCGGCTCACCTCGAAAGGTGTCGTTAAAAAATTATGTATGGAAAATTACTCTACGAATTACCCTATGTACGACTTATGTGCGACCTCTACTGTTTACAGTCAACTGTCGCTGTCAGCCTTGATAGCTCAGTGGTGCAGACAGTCAACTGTCGCTATTGAATGTTAAGCAACGCTGGGTGCGGTCAGTTTTGGATGGGTGACCGCTGACTGTTGGAGGCTGACCGAGGTTCGGATTCCTCGTAAAACTGTAGTTCCCCTTCCCTCCTAATCTTACTTGGTGGTAGGGTTTAACTCGCCCGGGTTGGTACCACCGCACTGAATGAAACGTCGGTCGAAACGGCTATGTAAATAGTTTGTGTTTTCCGACCAGTTCAGTGTAGCCGGTACGATCAAAGGGGGAAGCACTGACATGGCACCTAGTTCACCCGGTCTTATGGGCTGACATCACGGACGTTGTAGGTGATGTAGCCAAACGTGTCAGTTTCCATAAAAAAAAACTCTACGAATTACCCTATGTACGACTTATGTGCGACTTATTCTGTGTGGGGCCGATACTTTAGCCCCACTGTGTCTCTCCCCGTGCATGTCGTAATAGGCGAATAAGGGATAAGGACAAGGTGCCGTGCTAATGGGCGACAGGATAACCCTTGGCACAACACCGATTACTCTGCTTACCCCGATTGTTGGGATACAGCGTGCTGTATGTATGCGTATGTATGTACGACTTATATCAAATAAAGGTTTTTTTATTTTGATTTGTATTTGATATTGACACAACAGCAGGAAACCAACATCATGTAGTAAGAATTAAACAACCAATTATATACAGCAGTGGTGCCCATACTTTTTTCTATGAAGATCTTACCTACAAAAAAATTAAGTTGGTGAGATCAACACTTGTACCAAAAGTATTTGTTGTTCAATAATTTGTAGTAATTTGAATTGAAAACTATGTTCATTACATCCTTTATATTTGTTACTATTGCGGTCCTTGTGGAAGACGACACCACCCGGAAAATGTTTGTCATATAAAATATTATGAATTCTTTGATGTGTCTACAAGTCACGTTTTGCTCTACATATTTCAGCGATCGATGTAAAAGCCTCTTGGAATCGACCGGTCGATCGCGGTCGACCGTTTACCACTGATATACAGGCTGTATAAAGACGTATCGTGCACCTTATTGACCCTTCACAAGCATGCTCCACAGGCTATTTGATGAGAATATGATTGAAATTGAATTATCGAGATATTCGATTTAGATTTTTTATATTGTTTAAAAAAAGTTACAAATTTTAAAGGTAGTTTCGACTGAATGAACAAAAAAAATATCTGACAGATTAATCTTTTCTGGATAGGTTCTTTAGTCCTAATGACCTGGAAAATGCCCTGGCGAAAGAAAAAAAATATCTTTATACATCCGGTATAGCACGTCGCTATTGGAGAGTGTGAACAAAATGTCGCAACATCATTTATAAATTTAAAATAAAAAGTGTTAGTGAAATTGAACTGACCGGTTGGAAAGCTCGGCCACTGAGAACCCGGCTCACTCTCGAATCGTGGTTTCGAACCTCCGTCTGAATTGTTTGCAGCCTTTGGAATGTAGTTGCAGTCCTGGAAAATATACTTAGATAAGTCTCGGCATAAGTTAAAGCTAAAATCAATGGCACAACGTACAGGCATAGCTTAAAGTTTCTAATGTATGTATACATAATAAATAGATCAATAAATAAGTGTGAATGTGGTTCTGGATTTACATAGGGGTACTCAAAAGTCACCGGACATACATTCTGGAGGGTGGAGTTTTATCATTGTTTTTAGTACCGGCTTCTGCCGCTAGGAGCGTGTGTAGAGCTACTTTTCTCGAGTCAGTCTG
The DNA here is from genome assembly GCA_946902875.1 of Nematopogon swammerdamellus. Classification (NCBI taxonomy): domain Eukaryota; kingdom Metazoa; phylum Arthropoda; class Insecta; order Lepidoptera; family Adelidae; genus Nematopogon; species Nematopogon swammerdamellus. Next base: position 15,018,442 of record OX336340.1, read on the forward strand.
CCAAGTGTCGTCACTGGAGAAGGTTGCGTTCTACTTGTGTGTATTTTTCCGTGACAGCAGTTTTTTTTCCTCATTTTCCTCATTGTTTTTTTTATGTGAGAGGCGTCGTTCATTCGGAGTTCTACAGGGTCAGACAGTAAATCAGGCTTTGTACCCCACCTAGAAGTGTTGAAAAGATTGCGGAACAGTTTGTGGCGGATTAGGCTTGATTTGTGGCAGTCGAGCGACTGGTTTTCACCATGACAAAGCGCCCGCGCACAAAACTGCGTCGTTCATTCGGAGTTCTACAGGGTCAGGCAGTAAATCAGGCTTTGTACCCCACCTAGAAGTGTTGAAAAGATTGCGGAACAGTTTGTGGCGGATTAGGCTTGATTTGTGGCAGTCGAGCGACTGGTTTTCACCATGACAAAGCGCCCGCGCACAAAACTGCGTCGTTCATTCGGAGTTCTACAGGGTCAGACAGTAAATCAGGCTTTGTACCCCACCTAGAAGTGTTGAAAAGATTGCGGAACAGTTTGTGGCGGATTAGGCTTGATTTGTGGCAGTCGAGCGACTGGTTTTCACCATGACAAAGCGCCCGCGCACAAAACTGCGTCGTTCATTCGGAGTTCTACAGGGTCAGACAGTAAATCAGGCTTTGTACCCCACCTAGAAGTGTTGAAAAGATTGCGGAACAGTTTGTGGCGGATTAGGCTTGATTTTTGGCAGTCGAGCGACTGGTTTTCACCATGACAAAGCGCCCGCGCACAAAACTGCGTCGTTCATTCGGAGTTCTACAGGGTCAGACAGTAAATCAGGCTTTGTACCCCACCTAGAAGTGTTGAAAAGATTGCGGAACAGTTTGTGGCGGATTAGGCTTGATTTGTGGCAGTCGAGCGACTGGTTTTCACCATGACAAAGCGCCCGCGCACAAAACTGCGTCGTTCATTCGGAGTTCTACAGGGTCAGACAGTAAATCAGGCTTTGTACCCCACCTAGAAGTGTTGAAAAGATTGCGGAACAGTTTGTGGCGGATTAGGCTTGATTTGTGGCAGTCGAGCGACTGGTTTTCACCATGACAAAGCGCCCGCGCACAAAACTGCGTCGTTCATTCGGAGTTCTACAGGGTCAGACAGTAAATCAGGCTTTGTACCCCACCTAGAAGTGTTGAAAAGATTGCGGAACAGTTTGTGGCGGATTAGGCTTGATTTTTGGCAGTCGAGCGACTGGTTTTCACCATGACAAAGCGCCCGCGCACAAAACTGCGTCGTTCATTCGGAGTTCTACAGGGTCAGACAGTAAATCAGGCTTTGTACCCCACCTAGAAGTGTTGAAAAGATTGCGGAACAGTTTGTGGCGGATTAGGCTTGATTTGTGGCAGTCGAGCGACTGGTTTTCACCATGACAAAGCGCCCGCGCACAAAACTGCGTCGTTCATTCGGAGTTCTACAGGGTCAGACAGTAAATCAGGCTTTGTACCCCACCTAGAAGTGTTGAAAAGATTGCGGAACAGTTTGTGGCGGATTAGGCTTGATTTTTGGCAGTCGAGCGACTGGTTTTCACCATGACAAAGCGCCCGCGCACAAAACTGCGTCGTTCATTCGGAGTTCTACAGGGTCAGACAGTAAATCAGGCTTTGTACCCCACCTAGAAGTGTTGAAAAGATTGCGGAACAGTTTGTGGCGGATTAGGCTTGATTTGTGGCAGTCGAGCGACTGGTTTTCACCATGACAAAGCGCCCGCGCACAAAACTATCTGTGCCCAAATTTTTGACTAAAACGACCCCCCTTATTCACCTGATCTTGCCCCTTGTGACTTCTTACTCACTCGAAATCGGTGTACAACTGTAGGTCCCTTCTCTGGCCCCTTACTAGATGGGAGGCTCAAATTGCAGGCGAATGGGTTGGTGCCCTACCTACTGGACGACAGATGTCCGCATAGCAGCCTTGGCTGTGTTCTTCTATCGCCCAGTATATATTATATACAATGCAATCCGGAAAGTCTCCGGTATGATGGCACCTTCTCGGAGATGGTTTTTGTTTTACAATAATACAGCCTAGGGGTTTGAAAAAAATGGCTTGAAAAGGCTCCTGTCATGCTGGCATGAAATTCGCAATCCTCGTGCATCACAAAATGTCAATGGGCATCGTTAGACACCTAATCGTATATGTAACCATGCTAAATGTCGCGCTTGCATAAGGTTTCACTTTATAATGTTTTGAAGCAATATGTAAAGTATTTATATTCAATCGTATTAAGAACATACTTGTTGTAAACAGTATCGAGCAGCTTGTCCAGCAGATCTGCGACATGTGTGTCGAGGTGGGGCTCGTCCTTCTGTATGCGGTGACACGAGTCCAAGAAATGCCCCTGAGCCGACATCACCGCTTGGATCTTCTTGTCCAGCTTGTGGGTCTGCTCGTTCAGCTTTCTGAAATTTCAGGAAAATCTTTTCAGAGATTGCACTCTTGATATCAAAAACATATTACTACCTACCTATACAGACTTTTAACGATTTATTATATAAGAACCATTAAATAAATATAAAAACACGCCAAAGACCACAATAAAATTGTTTTTCGTGGGTTTTCATCAAAACCATCATACTTACTCGTACATTGTAATATTACGTAAGTAAATAAGTAAGAATTAGTAAGAAAAAGTAATCATTCAATATACCTGCCAACGCACATTATCCTACTGCTAGATACTTGATCATTGGGCTGTGCAGCTGGAAAGATTGACAAATGAGGTTCTTGTCCATCGGGGCAATGAACTGATATCATGAATCCAAGATGTGATGGAACCAACGTTGCCACGCCACATAATAAGAACATATTATGACATCAAAGAGTGTTTATTTAAATAGGCTAAATATAATAAAATAGTTTATTTAAACGGCTATGTAAATAGTTTGTGTTTTCCGTTCAGTTCAGTGTAGCCGGCACGACCGAAGGGAACACTGACGTGGCACCAAGTTCACCCGGTGTTATGGGCTGACATCACGGACGTTGTAGGTGATGTAGCCAACCGTGTCAGTTTCAATAAAAAAAAAAAAAAAAAAAATAGGCACTGGTACATACACACAAGCTTACAAAGGTTAGCCACCATAACAGCCATTGCGGATAGTATAGCGTCCAATTTAGTAGTATAGCGTTCCAACAATTTAGGTACATCGGAGAGCATGATCCTGTCACCTTAGCGTGGGCTACAGTAAACCAACAACATTCTCTACGGTATTAGAAAAAAGCTAACTTAGTGAATGTGGCGCCGGCTTCATTGACGGCCGCGTCCAGGTCCTGCGCAGAGAGCCTGTAGTCTCTCTGGCGGCGCGCCAGGCTGCGCAGCCCGTCCGCCAGCTCCCGCCGCGTCACATTCACGAGCGCGAGCCCGTCGCGAGTCAGAGCCTCCAGCACGAGGCCGCGACGCCACGTCTCGGCGTACGCGCCGCTCACCTGCACGTACACACCGACATACAGCCTTCCAAACTACTCCTCGGCCTCCACAAGACGTTTTTTTTTATAGACAGCCGACATGGGTGGCTGTGCGCAAAGTTCAATGGAAGATCAGACACAGCCAATAACACCAGTCCTCGCCAAACCACGCTCAGAGAGGCGTCATACCAGCTAAAAGGCTGTCTTCTAATTTATTAACACGCCTTTTGAAGTTCCCCTGGTTATAGGTAGTAGGAAGACCGTTCCATATTTTTGTATGACACAGGAAAGATTTCGGGAAGGGATGTGTTCTCAGAAGTTGGGTGTCGACAACAAATGGATCATATTCAAATACCAAGTTATGTATATGTATTCTTGTAATTTCGACAAGGATAGTATAACATATTGACCATACAAGTGCTAGAAAGGCATTACGGGACATCATTATAAAATTTTATAAAAATTTTCAAAATTCCTTAAAATTTTAAAAACTACCTAGATTATTGTTGTTCTTTGGTTTGGGGTTGGCTCTGGCCCTGCAAACTAGTCCCGCTTAGTTGGGGAACTTCGTGCAAAATCCCGCGATCTCCAGCTACCCCAGCCAGCCTAGACAAGTCGACTGGGGCGTCTGTAGACCTCCGTAAAGTACCTAGGATTTCAAAACCATATATGTATAAAATATTTTGTGAAAGATGTTTGTTTACCTTATCGAGTAGGAGTCTGTGTGGCTCCAGATTTCGTGTGAGGTTGAGCGCCACCGCTGCCACGCGCGCCTGACTCCGCTCTAGTCTGGCGCTGCTGGATTCTAGAGCATTCTGCAAATCAAGTAGTCAATCTCTGCAATCATGTAGAGAGTCTACCAGAATCTGACTGAAGGCACCAACAAAATAAAACAAACTATTGTTTTTCACGTGTTAATATTAATTATATATTATACATTCAATTACATACTATATTATCATATCACATTGACATGTGAAATCAATTGGTTTTTCCTTTTGTTCGTGGCTTCAGATTCTGGGAGATATATGGCGTCCGTAATAAGGATAAGGAAGGTGGAGGTGGAGGGTGTACCTAATTGCATATAGTCCATCATTATCCATCATTATTGCTCTTTAGAGGTTCCTTAGTTACTTACGATAGAAAAAAATATTATGCGTTTTTTCTTCTGCGGAGAACTACTCATATTTGATACTCTACCTGAGAATAATGAAATTTGACATTGAGACGTGAAGGTTTAAAGTAAATCTCTTGCGCCATTTTCCGGCAAAGGAAAACAAGCTCGAATGCTCCTTATCTTAAGACTGTCGCCTTATCTCTTTCATTTTTATGCAGGCTTATTTTAAGGCACGTTTACGGAAACCCAAGTGAAAATTTGCATTGAATCTAAAAAGTAAAGATTGATAAGATAACTGCAGGAAAGACACCAGTCGTGCTTTTTACCTGGCTCAGGCATACCATGTATGTATATTGCATATAATAATAATATGTATAATTATTTATTAGGTATACCGACATGGTGTGAATAGCTGGCACTCTGACAAGTATTTGCTTATTCTGTTAATTGAGCTGACGCTTGAACATGGCGTTACATTTCTACTACCTGTGTCTGTGACTGTAGAGAAGAAATATCGGTCGCCAATTTCAAAAGTCAACTCCATTTATATATACACAATTATATGCACCTGCATGTCTGTCTGAAGCATGTGCAGCCTGTGCTCCAATCGATTTGTCGCCAATTCAGCTTGCTCCAGTCGGACTGATACAGTCGCTTCTAACAGTTCTGCAACCAATCATTTCGTTTTATATTAAAATTGCTCTACCGGGTGAAAATAAATAAATATGATTAATTATAATTTGTCTGTTGATTTTTATTTCGCAAAAAAAATTATCTAATCGTCAAATGTGTTTTTTCTTTCTCTACCTATCTTTATCTTACTGAACCAATATGTTAATGTGTACCATAGAAGACACAGGCACGAGGCCTCATCATTTCATCACCGGGTATGTTGATTGATCACTGCCCTCGTTTAGCCACTACCTACTAGGCTAGGACCAAGTTGCGAAATAGCGCCCTTTACCCACATGCGTTGCCTGTCCCACTGGGAAGTGGGGAGTTGGGGACACACAGGCAATTATTAGAAAAATTACTCCGTTATTGGTTTGAGTGTGAGAGTTTATTTGACATATTATATATTTGTTATTTGAACCCTCACACATGCACACATACATAACAAACCACATAATCCCCCTCCCCCTTCCTCACTTCCCCCCAGCCCACCATCACAACTTTTAAACTACCTACCTCGTACCTACCTACTCTGTAAATTATTCTACACTATTTTTTGTGGAAATATATAGGCGTAAAATTTAACTTGTGTTTTTTGTAACCTTGTTTTGGCTAGGCTGTCTATTTCCTGAATAAAATAAATAAATAAAACATTATTTGTAGGTAAATTATGTGAACGAAGTGCTGGTTGCGGGGTTCGAAAAATAATAACCAGTTAATTTTTAACCTGTGATTATGTATGACTAATGTGCGATTAATCGAAGATTGTATTATTTTCTACAGTGCGCGCCTCGAGTGTTTCTGTTGCCGCATTTCTTCAACACTTCTGTAGTGTTTGTTCGACATTACGCTTAATTGTGTCATGAACGGAACCACTGCTTTCCGCCGACGTACTTGATGTCGTCGTCCCACCTGGCGGGGGGTCTTTCCACACTCCGTTTTCCTGTCCACGGCCGCCAGTGTAGGACACGGTTAACGCTGAAGGCCGGGAGGACTGGAGGAAAATTGGATAGGCGTATGTCCAGCAGTGGACGCTTACACGCTGACTGACTGACTGTGTCCAGAGCTCACCCATCTTGTGCTGTATAGCGTCTAGACGCCTCGCCTGCTGCGCCTGCTCCAAGCTAATGGCGTCCAGAGTTCGCAGTCGCTCGTCTATGGACGCCAGTATTGACTGCAGGTTCTGCAACATTCAGAAAAAAGATTTTGTACTTCTGCTGAGTTTTTCCATTTTTCGTACAGTCTAGGAGTACATACGGCCAGGCGAATTTTCCGAAGACACGCCAAACCAGTTGAATGCACGTGTGGTAGATGTGCGCGCGTAGATCTTGTCTATCAAGCCGCAGAATTATGAAGCCTAGATGAGTTATTTTATTAACCGACTTAAAAAAAAGGAGGCTATCAATGCGACACATATGTATGTAATATTATTGGAACTGCAATATATTCACATAATGATAATCTATTAGGGCTTCCAAACAAATATAAAAAAAAAATATAGGTGTATGTATGTATGTCTGTACATTCATTTCTCCGAAACAATCAGATTGTGACCATTCTTTTTTATTGGCTTACATTTACTTAACCTTAGGGAACAGTGCAAGTTTAATCAAAATCGGTTCAGTAGTTTTCAAGATATGGAGTAATAATAATATATCACGACAACCGATTTCTGTGATTCTTTTTTTATGTGATATTACTAACTAAAAAGAGTGAAATAAAAACTTTTAAGAAACATTGAACCGACTTAAAAAAATAACTACTTAGCACTAAAAAAAAAAATTAAATAATTGAGTTGAAGGCTGTACAAAAGGACACAAGAAAACATTGATAGATAAAGCCCTTTTGTGCTTTTGTACCGCCTTCAACTCAGTTATTTAATATTTTTTTTTAGTTCTATTTTATATTTTCATATAGGATTGAGCTGTGTTTGCCGGTGGTACCTTAGTATTGGTGTAGGTATGTTTGAGGGGGTAGTAGGCGGCGTAGGACGTGTCGGCGGGGGATGCGCGCGCGGCGCAGAGACACGCGAGCGCTGCTAGCGCGGCCGGGAGCATCGCTTCTCCTGCAACAACCACAACACTACATTTATTTATTTTACTTTTGGCAAATAAATTAATCCCTACATATTATATAATCCAACAACTGTGGTCTGTATGTATTTTTGTAGCACTGTAGCACATTTTACTATACGGGCAGAGATATGCTAACACAGGATAGGCTAAATAAAATTTTGTTACGGTTACGCTAAGATGTGGCTCTCATACAAACTGAATTATTGTTCCGCGCGCCGAAATAAAGTTGCGGTAGCGGGCTTACGTACTTTCTTATTTTTAAATCGAATTTCACGCGAGCGAAGCCGCGGGCAAAAGCTAGTATTAGATAAGAGTGTGTCATAAAGATTGTGATACATAAATATGTAGGTATAACATTTCATCTTAGGGCACCTTAAGATAAAATATTATAGTATCGTCATCGTCTGTGAATATAATTTCCATAGAGAAATAATATAAGTCTATGATAATTTCCCTACACAAGAGGGAAAAATTTTTCTTGCTGTGAATGTTCCGGCCGTTTTATAGTCTCTACCATATCACAATCGCTCTCTCAGAGGTCAACTGATCGCCGGAATTAATAGGAACAAGCCAATAAAATTTAATTTATGATACCAGCAGGCGCAATAGCAATAATTGCAATTAAAATATTGTAAAAGCCAAAGCATGTGCTCAGAGCAGTACCGTCTCCGCCGCGAGTATTATTTATTAGCTACTATAGTACAAGATCCATTTCTGAAAAGCCTTCAAATAACGGTTTCCGTGGGACATAGCTCGGCCATACCGACAACTGGTATGTACGTGTTCGGGCTGTTCTCCTGAAAACCATAAGTGCGGTAGTCACTTTCTAAAATAGTGGAGGGGGTAGTTATGACGTCATAAAGATGGCGGCCGGGCCTGTCATTCTAGGCGGTATATCTCGATAGTTACTCGACCGATTTCCTTCATTAAGGTGTCAAAAAAAAGCTAATAGAATGAGGATTATTCGATGTCTTACAATAGTTTATGTTGAACTAATACGAAACTAAATATTTACAAAAAACTGACAATTCGATAAAAAATATTTTTTAATTTTTTAAATAGCTCGGTAACCATCAGGATTTTGGAAATTTAGGTTATAATAAAGCGCATAGCTGTATTCAAGAGGATCATAGTGAACTTTAAATCATAACGATAGAGTAATAAACAACGGAGCTACAGTCATTTAAGTGAGCGTTGGTAGCGTCAAGCTCAGCGCGGTAACGTAAGTACCTACTGTTGACGACTCGGCCGACCGCAAATATACCAATACCGAAGATCACCATCCATCCATCCATTGAGATTTTCATATAATTTTTTTGTTTCTGAATTAGGACATATCTTTAAATATGTTAAGATACCTAGGTATGTAAGTTTTGAGTACCTAAGGTATGTAAAGGCTTTCTGTACTAAATTTTATAATTTTTTTCGACAATTCTGTCTTTTTACCCGACGGCGACGTTAGGAGGAGTGTAATGTGTTAAGGTCTAAAGTGTGAATCTGTGTGTTTCTGTACATACATTTTTAATACAGTTCGGAACTCTGCCCCAATTACTTCATAATGACTGGAAACGTGGCCATGTCTGTGCTATACTACATTGGTCGCGGTCCGGTCCCGCTCGCCGCGCCGTCGCACTATTGGCCAAAGTGCCACTTTTAGGTCATAAATCTGTATCTTCTAAACTAGAATACCTTCCTTGACAATTTTTTTTATGGTATTACTTGAATAGTTAATCTTCAAAAAACAGTAACATTTGATTGCAAATAATATTTATTATTAATAAAAAAAAAATCCTAAAATATAAAATAATGTATTTCTAAACTATGAAAATAAGATAAAAAATTTTATGTTCATTTACCAATAAAGTATCAACTTTTATATAATATAATAATAAAAACATTTTTGTACCTATAATTGTGATTAATAAAAAATTAAACATTAAATATTTAACGCATTAAATGCGCTTACAGGATAGCACCTGTTTTTTGCTTCCTGAATTTTATTATAAGAAGGGAAGACGATGGAGTACCTTTCCAATAAACAGCTTCACAAATATTTTTATTGCACTTTAGTCAGATCTAAAGACACTAAAGCTTCATCGTCGTTGAATTGAAAAAAATTTGCAGAATTTCCTTTGATAATTTCATTGCAGTTTTTCTTGTTTTATTGAGTTGCGTACGACACGTATTATTTTAACATTGGAGGCTTCATCTTTTTCGCCAATTGAATTCACTCCTTTAATGTACTCGTATGAATGATAGACGTTGTCCAAACCAGATTCCCCAAAAAGTTTCACAGCTTTACGATTTTGTATACTCTCTGATGAAATTGCGTAGTCCTTGCAAGGTCGATCGGACAAAATGTAATGCTCCTTTATATATTTTTTTGCACTTGAGATAATATGGTTCCATTTTTCAAGAATTACAGTGGATAACTCACCTTTAGAATACTTGAAAGACGCCATATAGTTTCAGAAACACTACACTGCACTCATCTGGCACGAATATTCAGGCAGTACAGTGTGTAAATGTACCACCCCTCACAGAATGGCTTATATTCGTACGAAAAAAATGTGGCGTGTGTAATATCTCCTTACACTCTGTGGTTCAGAAATGGTGTGCAAAACATAAATAACACAAAACACACCTGGTGTAAGTACATATATAATCATATCATAGTTTTAACCGCAATTGTTTCCGTTACGAAGTAGCTATACCTACCGTGAGAATGCTGAGGTTGTAGTGTATTTTCTTTGCATAATTTATACATTCAGTTTCTTAAATCAGTACTCTTAAGTTAACTTTTCAAATAAAATCATTTAAAATCAGCCTGGGTAGCTCAGTGGTGCGGTCGGTGTTAAGACGAGACGGAAGTTACCTTTCTCCATACTCCATACAAAATCGTCTTTCGGCATTTATGTTATCTCGCCCCCTAAACCTTATCCGATTATAAAAAATTTTTTATTAGGTAGGGCTTATCCCGTCCGAGTTGGTACCACCGCACTGAATGAAACGTCGGTCGAAACCGCTATGTAAATAGTTCGTGTTTTCCGTCCAGTTCAGTGTAGCCGACATGAAATGAAGGGAAGAATTGACATGGCACCTAGTTCACACGGTGTTATGGGCTGACATCACGGATGTTGTAGGAGGTGTAGCCAACCGTGTCAGTTTCCATAAAAAAATAATAAAATAAAATTTAAAAAAAATCATTCACGCGAACGCTCCGAGCGTGCGAACAGCGCGCATATTTTTTTAATTTTCGTGCCAATTTGCAGAGTTTTGCAGAAAGTTGTTTATTGATTCTAAATAAACAGTGTACTGGCTATATAAAACCATTATAATATTCACCCGGACAGACCCTGATACCATTTGAAAGCTTAGATGAAAATTGTAGTTTTAGATAAATTTCGCGTTTTCGTTAGTGCTTTAAATAAGGAATGATATCTTTAAAAAACCCAACACAGTTACCTAAAATGCTTTTCGAATATGTATGGGTTTCTATATGTTTACTTAAGTATTTTTGAGGAAAATATACATAAAATATATGCGCTCCCTTAATATGCGGATGTTTGCGCAAAGAATTTGTTCAACTTTCAAGCGTCATATAACTGAGGAAATTCAACTAAAATCTAAAATATGTACGTATTAAACAAGTACATTTCATGGGCTATCGAACCAACTCATTACCCCAGGTGGTATGTTGCCAAAACCATTTTTGTCAGTTGCTTGTATGGGGGCTGTCCATAGTGCGTCGCCGCGCGCCCGACCGCTACAGCCAGCTTGACGCTACCAACGATCACTTAAATGACTGTAGCTCCGTTGTTTATATCTCAATCGTTATGATTTAAAGATCATTATAATCGTCTTGAATATAGCTATGCGTTTTATTATAACCAAAATTTCCAAAATCCTGATGGTTACCGAGCTATTTTAAAAATAAAAAAAATATTTTTTCCGAAATGTCGGTTTTTTGTAAATATTTAGTTTCGTATTAGTTTAACATAAACTATAGTAAGAGATCGAATAATCCTCATTCTATTAGCTTTTTTTTGACACCTTAATGAAGGAAATCGGCCGAGTAACTATCGAGATATACCGCCTAGAATGACAGGCCCGGCCGCCATCTTTATGACGTCATAACTATCCCCTCCACTATTTTAGAAAGTGACTACCGCACTTATGGTGTTCAGGAGAACAGCCCGAACACGTACATACCAGTAGTTGGTATGGCCGAGGTATGTCCCACGGAAATTACCTAAATTTCACTTGGATCCCGCACTACTAGCAGGATATTAGTTTCAACGCCCTCGTAAACGTATGCGAAGTGCGCGTGGCGTAATCTGCGAAGCGATTTCTAAATCAATATAATTGAATAGAAAATATTTATTGCACACAATTGAAAGAAGAAGAAAAATGCACAAAACGAAGGCTAACTTATCACTGAAAGTTATTTCTTTCAGTCCTTTGGATGATGATGGATGAGGAATCAAATTATAGAGAAAGACGTTTGGGTAGATGATCATGTTTACTTTGTTTACAATTTACCACTTACCATATGCCAATAACTTCAAGGGATCAATTAATTATTATTACAATAGCTTTTGCCCGCGGCTTCGCTCGCTTAAAATTCGTATTTAAAAAGAAGAAAGTAAGTGATTGATTAAGTAAGAAAGAAGAGCTTCGTTCTTGCGTTGTATGAGAGCCACATCTTAGCGTAACCGGAACTTTATTTTAACTTAGCCTATCCTGTGTTACGTATAGTTAAATGTGCTTGCACTAAGTTTCTTCGAATTCGGATGATCGGTTTAAGAGTTTTGGAGGAACAAACATACATACAGAAAATATTTCTAAAAATCGTCAATTTAGTTTTAATATCATACATAGAGTCTACAAACACAGTATCTCATAAAACAAAGTAACTTACTCCATGATCATCCCTTACAGATTTATCCATTTATTTACACATCTATTTACAATAATTTTACATATAACTACCTCTACCTAAAATATACAAAAATTATTATAAAACAAATGGAGTTTCCACCACCACCCCGACGCGTGGCGGGGTGGACCCACAGAGGGTCGGGTCCCAAAGAGAGGAACCTCCGGACGATTTTTTTTTAAGGAACTGACACGGTTGGCTACATCACCTACAACATCCGTGATGTTAGCCCATAACACCGGGTGAACTAGGTGCCATGTCAGTGCTTCCCTTCATTTCATGAAGGGAAATGAACGATGCGTGCAGTGTCGAGCAGGGCTGCCTTAATATAATAAAACTGTAAACTTTGCATGTCTGTACATTGTATATATTTGCAAAAAGTTAAATCCCAGGATGCCTTGTAACTAAACGCAAATTATTTTTGACTTTGTAAGGGTTGTTGATTTGGGGGTTTTGTAAAGTATTAGAATTTTTATGTCAAGCTTTTTCAGAGACGTAATAGGAAAAGTCCCGATGATCTTGAAATCGCCTGACTTGATCTTCATCAAACATAGCTAAGAACCAGCCCTGTTAAACCAACTTTCTAATAAAAAAACGCATCCAAATCAGTCAATCCGTTTGGAAGCTACGATGCCACAGGCAGGCACACACACACAGATAAACAGACATAGGCTTCTTGACTTGTAAACACCAAAGTGTAAAGTTGTAACACCACTCTTTTTGCGTTGGGGGTTAAAGTAATTGGGGGGATGAAGAATAGTGTTTAGTGATAGGAATGCGTTGAGATAATGTTTGGAATTTTTGTCTGTTCATGTTTGTTTTGTCCACGCATCACGTGAAAACTACTGAACTAAATTCGAACGGAGTTTTAAAAAAAATATAGGTTATATGTACACTTATTTTGGAGTAACACATGGACTATAACAGCCCGTCTTTATTCATATGCGCTGAGCAGTACGGGGTCGCTAGAATTTAACGCAATCATAGAAAATTCGCCCGGTTTGATTGCGTTTGTGTGATTTACTTGAAAAGTACTTAACCGATTTAAATAGGGTTTCGAGCAATATATTTGTGTAATATTTTACAATTACTGACATTTTTATGACATCATGCCTAGTATGGAATTTTAGAATCAAATTAATTATTTGTCGCAGATAATATAAACAATAAGCTAACCTGTTTATCATTCTACTGTTAGACATAAGCCTCCGTCATCACGCCATTATTCGTATGAGCTGAGTAGTGGGGTTGGAATGGAAGTGCCACGGAAGTGCGTTCACTTTAATTACGACCGTTGGATAAATTATTAAATATTATTGTATGTAGGTCGTGCCAAAAGAAACTATATACCTATTAAAAAAATGTCTTGGTGGTCGTGCGTGGGACTACCGGTAGACATAGACATAGAATCATGGGCAGACATATTATAATCGCGCAAGTACATAGAGTGCAAATGGCCTGACAACGTGAGTCGTGACGTGGCGCTGACGGGGTTTCGTCAATATTCAAATGGTTGCCATTTTCTAAGTTCTCGGCCGATTTCTTTTAGGTCGAGGCATTTAACTTTTTTTAGGTTTTAATGTTAATAAAAAAAAACAAACAACAAAAACAAAAGAAATAAAAATAAAACTCGTCGAGACCTATCATTTCCTTCAGCGGATGAGTAGTCTGGGATCAGTAGTTTCCGAGATATGCCCTCTCAGTCTTTTTCCTTTTTTTTTTCGAAACGGTTGAACCGATTTAAAAAAAAAAACATTATTTCAGAAAGAGATTTTTTTTACGAAAGGAAACAAATTTCTAATCGATCCGACCAGTAGTTTAGGATATAGGCATTTATTGATTTTCGAAGCTTTTTTTATAAAGGATATGACGTCATCAAATTGTTCATATTATTCATTGACGTTGCCATAGGTGGAAGGGGGCCGAGTGACTCTATCACCTCACCTGGTTTGCTGGGATTGGTTGAGCGGTTCGTGAGATAGTGGTATGCCGAAAATACATTAAAAATTACGGTCGATTTTTGCAAATGGCACGGGTAAGACATTCATTCATTACATATGGATTCCATGTCAAAAAGTGTAACATTGATTGCTCATTCATTCATTCATTCCACACATCGAACTTTTTTCCGCCCGCCTAAAACACTTTACCCTCGACCCGCATTTTTCAGATCCCTGCGAAATTACAAAGTTATACTTAGGCAGCTAGCGCATTTTTTTTTGCCCAAACGTCCTTCCTTAGGTTTTCTTTGATTTTCTTTTCTTCCAAGCACTCCCTTCCTCTTTTAAACTCCGTGAAGCACTAAACACATAATAAATCATCACACAAAATCATAATAAATCATGACACGAAAAATCGCGTTTGTATGCAGTTCCCGCCAAATTCTGCCAGGAAAGTGACGTTTTGCACCTCTTTTTGCACAAAACAAAATGTTAAATAATAAAAAGGCCAAAGCCCGGATTGAATGTAGAGTTTGGAGAGTTAGAGTGCATCTAGGTAGTTGCTTTCGGCATCGCCCATGTTTCCTAAAGTTTTGAGCCTGCGCCTGTTGAGAAACAATAATATCTCCGACTTTGGTCAATGTTTTTGTGATCCCTTTCATCACATAAAACCTCGGTTATCTCGAAAACAACGACACTTAAGAACACATTTAACATACATACATACCACACGCTGTATCCCGACAATCGGGGTAAGCAGAATAATCGGTGTTGTGCTGCAGGTATTCTTGTAAATTACGGCACAACACCGGCCACCACGTTTAGCAAGTATTCGGACTAGATAACTATCAAGCAACAAGTAAGGCACGAAGACCCACCCGCTGCATGACTCGGAGGAAGGACCGTGAGAGAGGTGAGAGGTGGCTAACCTGTCGCCATTTAGCACGGTAACATTAAACATACTTTTTTAAGCTTATTCAATGAGGAATCCTGTGGTGGTAAGCAAATCGGGTCGAACTGGGACAACTGTACCATATAGAAATATAATAGAATATAAATTATTAAATAAACTTTAAATTTTTTTTTTTTTTCTCACCGTCGAAGGTTTCTAGTATACGCTGAATCAAGAGTATATGAGCAAACACATGCTATATTTCAGCAAATACGACTTACGTTGCAGCCACACTCCTTCCTTGGCAGATCGCCAAAAGTCGCTTTCATTAATTTTGCCGTGCATTGGCTATCTTCCGTCAAATGGTCTGTGTTCCGCCCCGAAATGTCTACCTTCCGCATTCAAATTGAAGACGTAGAACAGGAATCCAGGAA
Organism: Nematopogon swammerdamellus; assembly: GCA_946902875.1. Classification (NCBI taxonomy): domain Eukaryota; kingdom Metazoa; phylum Arthropoda; class Insecta; order Lepidoptera; family Adelidae; genus Nematopogon; species Nematopogon swammerdamellus. Next base: position 15,033,924 of record OX336340.1, read on the forward strand.
GTGGGTATTGCCTCTTCACGCACTTTTCCTTTGTTTCTTGTTTATAGTTGCTTTTGTTGTTTTGCTTGTTGTCAGTTCACTGTAGCAGTCTCCAATGTTTAAGAGGCGATTATATAAGTTATCTTGACAACTCTGCATGGTTCGTAATCGAATGAGCCAGTCACATGGATTCGAGTGTAGTACCAGAACGATCACTTTATTGATCGTCTCTGCCACAAAGGTCTTTCTCCAGTCCGGACTACTTACTCGTATTGCTTACATTATGGTCAATTACGGGGCATCTTCATCGTTTCCATGATCTATGTCCATCTGTCTCCGTACTTCAGCGCAATATGGAGTCGTCATTCCGAGGGATATATTATTATATGTATTGCGGTACATCCTGAGCTTGATCAATATCAGGTGTGGCCTGAGCGTTCACCCCGGGCACACGACGATGCATGTTTATTTGCATTCCTGTGAGCGAGCTCAATCGACGGTGCACTCCGCAGAAAGCGGTGCGGCGCGGCGGGGAACCGCTCGGGCTCTGGTGAATGGGATTATCATTGTGATACATTCTGGTACATAAGTCTAATCCCAACGGACTTGCATTGAATACATAATTTTAAGGGACGCATATTATGTAGACATATTGATGTATTTATTCTTAGGTATTCGGGTTTAACGCTGAAGTTTTTGACCGACTTCATTCAACATGTTTTAGAATTTGTATCGCATTCATCAACACTATTCTTTTTCAGAAGTTTTGTGCTTTAAGTGTTAAAGATGTTTTAAAACAAAATATATCTATTTATTCACTAATTAATTGCCAATTAGTTTTGCCTAGTTCATTGTTTTCGTTACTACGAGTCCACATAGCACATAACGGAACACTATCTATGATAATATCTTTATAACTAAACATATTCCAATTATCGGTCGAAGAACTCATCAGCGCATCGTTTATCCATCACAGAAACCATGATTACTTGCGGCTTTTCGTTAACAACTCAAAGTAACCTTTATTGACGGTTGATTGACTCCTCCCGGTCGTTGTTGTGTAATCTATGGTTGCGTGTAACAATGGAGAAATCTTCCCGCAACAAATCACGCGCTCCCTCAATCCGATTGGAACGGTTCGACACGGTCGTCCGTCTCGTGTCGATATTAAGTGAGTTTTTATTGAAATGCGTCTCTAGAGTCGAGCGGGTCTGGCCGAGGGTGAGATTTGAGTTCGGAAGCACTGCAGACCGCAGACTGGGAAGGTCCGGAAGGGACAGCTTAGTACGGCTCATAAGTAATATGAATTCCGTATTCCTGCCCCATTATTGCTGCATATTTATTCCAATAATGGTTAACACGTTCACATATAAGTATTACTACCCCGAATGAATTGAGTCCCGCATTAACCGCCATTTATTGACTAAGGGACTTCAAGTTTAACCTTATAAATTGGCAAATCAGAAGGTTGCCGATCCCGTTGGCCTTTTAATCTATGTTCCCTTTGTCTTCTTTTTGTCCTTACAACTTTATCCGATCATGGATAGGATAGGAAGGTTCAAGGATACGCGTCGGTTATAGACGTCTGCGTTATGAACTCGTTTTTACGACACGTGTCGTCGCCGATATTCTGAGTGTTAAACTCGGATGTTGCTTCGCGGATCTGTGCCTTTAAAAAAAACAACGGGCGAAGGACCGCTTTTTACATTGCTCTCTTGCTTAAATCTTGCTCAGAAATAGCATAAAATGACGTAGCTATACTACGTACTTTTAAAAGCTTGTTTTTGTGCAACTCTCTAAAAGCTTTGACATGTTCCAAAGTAATAAGTACCCGTTCGTAAAAGCTTCGTTAATATTATCAGATTGAACTGAACTCTTTGACCATTCATTACTCATTAGTGGAATCTTGGAAAAGTTATTAAAAGTATTCGAGGAATTTGCATTTGTATCGGCTTCCTAATTTATTTCTTCATGTTTCATGGGATCTCTTGATGACTTCATTCATTATCTCTAACGAGGCTCGCTTAGCTGGAAACTGAAACTGCAAATCAGCTTAGTGCAGTTGTCAAAGGTCAGTAGAGCAGACGTCTGGCCGGGTGCCAGCCCCGTGTTTCCCGTTGCCCTACTACAGCTGCACTATTTCTAATGTGTTCAACATCTCTTTATTTGTGCTGACTCCTGTCAGAGAGAGAATATAAGAGAAGCGATCTTTTATTATCATATTTGCGTTTCAATTGGATTTGCTATTAAACCGAGTCTACCTTGAGTAAATGCGCGGGTAAAAGCTAGTGAACGTATAAAATAGTCTATAACGCTAGTTTTGGCTAATTTAATGACAAAACAGTGACAAAAAAGCGAAGGAATTGTGCCTGGGGATTACTTATGTTTATGTATGTGCAAACGGTATGTCAGACAGAATCATATGAGAAATTTACTTTGCGAAGGCCTCGTGTGCTTGCATTTTATAGACCACACTCCGAAAGTATAACAGTCTGGAAGACCTAATTTGCTATGTGTGTATGGTTTTGATTGAACAATCAAATTTTTTGTGTTCGATTCTTAACATGTTTCTTGTATGAGGGGACACCAAAATTTTTTACTTTTTGCTGTTTTTTATTATTTGTTGGCATATCCGCCATATTAACACATATTCTGTGAAAATTTCAACCGGCTATCTATTTCGGTTTAAAACGTACAGCCCACGGACGGACAGACAGACAGACGACGTGGGCTCAGTAATAGGTATTTATACGGAACCCTAAAAATGCCGCATTCCAGTAAACTTGCATTTTGTGTTCTATATTTTATTTTTATGGTGTACGAACACAAAAGTAGGTATATTTATTAAATTTTTTTTATATAGGTAATGCTAAAGTAATCGTCGGAAAAATCTGAAATAAATTAAGCAAGTGCATTGAAAAATATAGACAAAATTGTAAAATCACAGATTGACTGTTGCGGAACACTCATTGTGTAAGGCCTGACTTGCAATAGGCCACTTTTTATTTATAATATCACTTTAATTAAGTAATATTACACAATCGGTGAAACTGGTGATTTACGTGTATTTAAATTTGACAAGCTTGCTCGCCATAAGTAAGAAGGGGCAGGTGATTATGGGCATCGAAATTGTACCTACATTGATATTAAGTCCACACGGTCATAATGTAGTTGAAGAATGAATATTATTCCAATGCTCAACATTCCTGTAATATTTTAATGCTGACAAATTGGTGATTATATCCTCGAACACTGTGCTAACGCAGTTTGAAAGCTTATTAAATCTAAAGTAGCGTATAAATTTTTACTTTCAATAACTGTCAAAGTCTGAGCATAAATACATAATACGTATAGCTGGAAAGTAGGTCGGTGTATGTAACTGAATATGTTGGACATTGGGTAAGCGGGTTTCGAGGAATTAAAGGTATACTATTCCAATTCGTCGAAATGCGAGCGTTAATTCTTTGTGCGATTAAAAGTACAATTTATGTCATCGGCAATGTATATTTTCGTATTACCGTTTCACTCGAAACGTTAAATTCCTCGTCATGTTACTGGCGATCATTCAGATCCTCTTGGTAATATTTAAGTCCATTGATTCGTTCTTTTTTTTTCTTGACCTGTTAAATGTTTCTTATTTGTTTGTGGTCATTTATGAGTGCAGTTCTAAAAGTTTACTTTGTAAGCAGCATCGTCAAAATCTTTTTCATTATTACCGGATCGTTTCTTCCTTTGAAAATGTTTGCTTTAATTGCACTCTTACTCTTCTCTTTGTGCCCTTTCATTTCATATAATATATCTTGGCAACACGGCTTGGCTTTGCGACATTCAAACTTTACTGCTCTCGTCCTGATCGTTATTATCGGTTTAACGGCAAAGGATATTCCTGTGCAGCCTTAGAGTCGGGTACTTAGTGGTTATTGGCATTTAATCTCTGCGCTCTTCAATATTTCAAAATTAAGTACTTATTTGACGTTTTGCTATTGAACTCGGGGGTGGAATGGAATTTGAAAACTTCAGTCTTCCAAGCACGCTGAATTCCGACAATCGGGGTAAGCAGAGTAATCGGTGTTGTGTTGCAAGTACTCTTGTAAATTACAGCACAACACCGACTACCATTTACATCTTGGGGTTGAATTCAGAGTTATGTATGATATGATATGAGAAACTTCTCAACTTTTCGCGATTGCAGGAAATAAATGGCAGTGCAATCAATTGACCCTAGGGTTATAATTTACTGTTGATATAGCGTACTAAATTTTAGATTAAAGTTTAATGATGCTCATTTCGCACAAACATTAAATCTCGAGGTAAGCCTATTTCCAAAATCATCAAGCGCTTTAATTAAGAGAGTACTGACTGACCATCTTCCGTTATAGTGATTAACCAGACTGCATATAAGGTAAAATTCCGCTCTTTCTGAGAGCCCTTAAGCGGCGGGTGGCCAAGTGGTTTGGGCATCGGCTTCTCATGCGGGAGGTCCGAGGATCGAATCCGGTCGCCGTGTACCAATGAGTTTTTTCTGACGAAAAAATTTACCTGCATGCCTACACCTGCTGCTTCACCGATCGGAACCTGTGTAAAACTCCCTTGCCCCTTACTAGGTGGTAGGCTCATATTGTAGCCGACTGGGTTGGTACCACCGTACTGGATGTAAGGCCGCACAGCAGCCTCGGTTGTGTTCTCCTCTAGTCCAGTATAGCCAGCAATCCAGGGAAGTCTCCGGTATGGCACCTACCTTCTCGGAGGTGATATTGGCTAGTCAGAGCATGTGCTTTGGCCCCTCTGACTCAGCAACCCATACCGGATTACATAAAAAAATGCACTTTCAATATATCTACTGATGACCTCACACATTCAGTTTTAATATAAAACTGGTTTAGGTTAATTTTGTTTTAATTTTCATTTTCTAGTTATTTATATTATTTATATATATCTATAAGTTCTTCCTGTTAGATATTAACCGACATAAAAAAATGAGGTTATCAATTCGACCCGTACGTATGTAATATCGTTGAAATTGCACAATATTCGTAGGTATTCTAGTCTATGTGGGCTTCTAAACAGGTGTGCCAAATTTTATAAGTGTATGATTGTATGTTTGTATGTTTTTCCACGACTTTCTCGGAAACTAGAAATCGAAACCATAATTCTTAAGTTGGATTAAGTATCTTACAACTTAGGGAATAGTGCAAGTTTCATCAAAATCGGAGAGGGAGAGGGAGAGAGGCAGGCAGAGGCAGAGGCAAGGAAAATTAATTATTAGTGGGCACAAGTCGCGGCGAAAAACAGTTTAAATTCAAGTTTCTGAAAGTAGGTAGTAAATAATATGTAGCACTTCACTCTTCCAAAGGTAATAAAATAAATTGTATTATGCATTAACTGGACGTGGATGTGCCTGTTCTCGTGATTCATACCGACTGCAGCACGATGAAATATATTTTTTTAAATAAATACAGGGTTCGCTTGTCGGCTCACCTTGTCAAAATGTCTGTCATTGGCGCTCCGGAAAGAGGCGGCCGCTGAGCCGGATCACTCATCCTCGGTTTAATGGGCTCGGAAAATGGATCCCCGAAACATTTCTGTTGCATTTAATCATCGCCTACATTAAAACCATCGTGCGTTCGGCGTCCAAGAAAGAGACTTATGATTCTCTGCGGAGATCGAGGTATGCAGTTATTTGCAGCGGTCACGATTTGTAATCACGAGGACAACTATTGGCTCGTGATGGACGCTATTAAAGTGTTTCTTGGTGAAAATGATTTGACTATTTCATCTTGTATAAAATTATAATCTGATTCTGAAGCCCTCTGTCTAATATGCTTATTCAGAATAATAATGGAGCGTCCATAAACCACGTGGCCTCCCGTTATGGGTGGTTTGGCGCAGTTTTGTTGCCAAAGATTTTTTTAACGTTTTTGTAACTATTAAAAATGTTACATTAGGTACATTTGTTATTTTAATTTCAGGAATGGTGAATAATAAATCGACTAGAAGAATATTGTCACTCAGCCTATTCTAAGGATAAGCATCGTTCTAGGGATAAGCAGCTGACAATAATAAACAGCTTCCTGTCAACGAGTACATTGAAGCAAAGCCGACTTGACTTATCTGCGCCATTTGTTCTCGAAGTGTCTCAAGCGCCAGCACAGTCCCATCTTTGATTTACGTGCTACAAGATACGTAGCACGTTTCTGTCCCGAATGCGTTATCTTCGGGTCGCACGCATTCGACCTGTCCAAGTATCCAACTCTCTCGATGTAGAGTCTACTCTACTCGATTTATATTGAAATTTTCGATATACTCGCAGATGATAATATCACATTTAGCACCAAAAAAAATGAAAAAGTGTGTGAAAAATCATATCAAAAGTTTCAGTTATGTCTTCCCGCATATGTAACGTGCGAAGTCGGAAGAATTGTTGCAACTTTATTTATCGCATCTACGAGTTCCGGTGGTCTCATCCGACCCAAGTGGGTTACATAGCAGAGTGCAGACACAGCGCAGACGGCGCGGCGCGACTGCTGTCGCTTGCCACGTTCGCGTACCAACCAATCCGACATGCATTCATTTATTACTGGTCGAACCGCGTTGCACAACGGACACACGCATCTCGCACGTCGCAATTAACAAGCGGCTAACAAGCCCTTAGGTATTCAACACTGGACGGACAACATTCGTCGAAAATGTCATTGCCGAAAGCTGAAACCCCGACAAGGAGCACAGTCGACAGATACGCAAAGATTCACGTCCGAATAATGATGGTAATTTCGTTAATTCAGTAGACGTCAGACGGAAGCGTTAAATTCGACGAGATGACTGAATTAAAGGAGGCGGCACGCCCACCAATTAGTTCAGAAGTGATTGATTACCGTCGGCTAGGAAGTTGGTGATTTCGAAAGCTCTGTCTAAAGTAGAAACGAGTCCGCTGCGGACGTGAAACTCGAAATGTGATATCCTGTACGAAAAAGTCGAGTATAATGAATGATGCACGTGAATTATGTTTTGTCCGTCCGAAATGTATCACTTCTTCAGTCAGTTACCTCACCTAGAAAAGAGCGAAGTTTCGATAAGATTACATCGAAACGTCGCGTCTTTCTTTCTAGGAGGCTCACCGGTGCGTGCACGCAGCCCGTAAACATTGTCGAAGACGTCGCAATTACACATATTATCATATGTTTCTAGCGGACGGACAACTACTTATTTATTTTAATTTAATAAATAAAAGCGCTGTGAAATGCTCGTGGTTTACTCAATTGTACGGCGGAGCTTTGACGTCTTACCTTAATTAGTTTTATCATTGACGAACTCTCGTTTCTTTGATTTGGAAAGGGAAATAAGTAACATCATATTCTGCCAACTATGATATGATGTATATAGTATGATATATGATTATTGTTTTCTCGTCATATTACCGATGCCACGCGCAATTAGACATCATTCAATTGAAAGGTGTCAGGTGTGAAAATGTCACTTCTAGCATCGTTATTATATTATGCGGAAAGTTTGACTTCCAAAGTTTAGGTAAACAAACGAATTTGAAAATTGTAATAGGTATGACTTAGTTTATTAACTTTCCTGATTATATAACTAACATTTAAATAATTAGTTTTCTTGTTTGCTTTCTCGTTTTCTTTATATTACGTGTTCATAAGACAATTATTCTCAGAACACATCTCAAGGGCGTCCTTTTTTCGTCGGTTGCAGTGACGAAATTTTCGACCTCTACGTCTCAAAAGGCTTGTCAGAGCTTAGAAAAGCCTTGTTATTTACACGCATCAATGCAGGCGCATTTGAAACGTTCACAGTGACGTGCGCCACTAGAATATGGTGTTGAACAAATGTTTGTTCCCGCGTGTTTGCCGAGCACGTGCAACCAGGTATGTACGTACATCCACTCGCAGCTCCTTCCACACTGATGTCACTCCTTATTCACAATATATTAATAGTCATTAAGAAAATATGTTGATTCATGGGCACTTACTAGCGAGCGGGTCGAGTGCTCAGCATCTGTTGAATCTCTGAGTCAGTCCTTGAGGTTCATTGTCTGTACGCCATATTTTATACTGTTATCTGTCTTATTCCGCGGCGTCTTCAGCACCGACGTTGTAATATGCATATCAAGGCTACTGGAATAGTAAACACTTGGATTTTTCGAAGGACAAATCGGTTCAAGTTGACGATCTTTGGGGTGTAACTGTACATGACGTTTAATCCGCAATATTATCATTTTAATATTATATTGAGACGTTAATGTAGGTCCATTACAATTTGCTAGTTTATTGAAGTTAATATTTATTCTGAATTATTAATTTAAGCTTTGACCTCCTAGGCGCTGCGCAGGCAATATTCTTTGCGCTCTGGATTGAAAACTCGAGATATCCTTCGCGTGAACTCTGCCGCCGATACAAGTGATGGTTTAATGCTAAACCGGATTTTCTGACGTATATTAACTATCGTATTAACATACTAATGAAACACCTTGGACGTAAATTGACATCGTCTCTCCTAAATCAAAACATAATTGTGTGGTTTGCCCCGTCCCAAGAGGTAAATTTGCAAAATGGCGCGCAGTCGACCGACGATCCTCGTCCTAGATTTGTTATCTTTTTTTTAGTTAATTTGTGATATTCACGGAGAATCGATTATTTCGTTTGGACGACCTGATCAGATCATGTGAAAAAATATAAATAGCCTTGCCTCTCATTAGGATATGGAGGTAGTATACGTGTTTTTCGAGTGCAGCTTGCATCAATGGACAACCCTAGGCACACAATGATTCTCTGCGTGTTTGTTCCGAATACATTTGGGATTTCCTGTATCGTACTTTCTACGAAGCAATTAACTCTGATAAACCTTATCAAGGGGACTTAAATTACTTTCTCCATTCCCGAGAACATTGTATATTCAAGGCCGAATGGTGTTAAATCAAAGATGGAATTAAAGTTTCTTAATTATTTTCAGTTGGTTATCTGGAAGTCAGGCTCTTGGTCTAAATGTGTTCGTAGGGGTTAGACAAAAAAATAGGTAGATACACATTCTCATGCAAAATCATACGGAAATAATGTCGCCGAGTCAACGCCTACTTAAACTATAAATGTAGGTATACCTCTTGTGTCTTCAGATATTCAGAAAATAGTCCTAATATGGACTTGATTTAATTTTTAATGTAACCCTTCATATTTATTAACTATGCATTTTGGCATTTCGCGCACGTCACGCGACTGAAGCGGTCATTGAGCGACTGAGAACGAATGCCTTTATTCTGCTCATTTATGCCTTCCTGTAGTAATTTTATTATATTTTTTTATATGTTAGTACTAAGCATGTACTCGATTTATATTTCTTTGCTAGATAGATGCAAGCCTAAAATGAAGAGAAAAAAAAATACGTCCCGACAGTTCCTTTAGTAGCGCCATTATTCGAGTGTAGATTGTGTATCTACCTAGATTTTTTAGGGACTTTTACACAAAGTAGTGCCATCTCTGTCTTCTTAGCGTTGAAAGATAGAGAAGACTTATCAAGTTACGGATTTAAGCTGTCGTTAGTTAAAACGAGCCTTTAGAGATAAATAAGTTTGTATTCTGTGCAATTCACAGGAAATATTTTTTGGTATACTCTCGGGGCCGTGACATTTTGCAAGTACAATTTTTAATACAACATTTCAAAATAACTGATAGGTAAGATTGTATTAAACACAATTATTTGCTCTTTCATATACTTTTCCAATAAACAAACTATGAAAGACATGCGTGCGTGACGCCGTGTATGAAACGAATCGAAGCGTGAGACTCAAACTAAATTGTGGTGTGACTTATATTGAAAAACGTCGAAGCTTCACATAATCCTCCACAAACCAGTTGCATATGGAAATCGTGAAATTTATCAAAAGGTGCCGTCGCCTGTTCCTGCATAATAACTACGAGATGAGACAAGAAGATGGGTAACTCGAGATCTCAGTAAACAGAATGACTGGGGGGTGTTATTATCTGGTTAGCCCTCCGCCCCTCTCTGCGCCACCGCGCCGCCGCCGCCCCCGCTCCGCCGCCGCCCAGTGCGCCCGTCAGTATCCTACTATTTGCCCTGAACAAATAATGTGCACTTGTGTAATGTACGAGTAATATCCGGTAGTGTTATGATGATGTCGTCGGAGGGGGTGAGAGACGCCAACTAGCGGCGGTAGCTTCTGTTGCTTCCGTTAAATAATGCCTAACGAAACTATTGTTGGACGATAGTTGAAAACTTCGCTGCCTCCAACATTTTTGACCGTGACATCGACCAAAAATATTAATTCTGTAAGTAATAAAAATACGAGTTTTTAAAAATATCTGTTTATGTGTCCACTGCTGAAAATAAGACTAAAATTTTTCTCCAGTCCTCCCGGCCTTCAGCGGCGGGAACCACTAATTTCCTCCGACGTACTTAATGTCTTTAAATGCCAGTTAATATATTTACTATGACGATGATATGGTAAGTATTAAATTGGCTTGCCCGATCTTGATTATCTACTTCAAGACACTTATGCATTTGTTGGTCTAAAACTCATTGAACATTAACGTTTTTATTTGCATTACAAGCGAAGAGTTGTTACGCGTTGTTTTCTTATTTGCCAACAGATATTCAATTACTTTTACTATTCGTACCGCACTTCATAGTGCCCGACTGGCTGGCGCAAGAGCTTTTCAAGGCGACACGTTCGTTAATGAGATTCTGCCGACAGTGGTGTACTTACTTGTAGTGATAGTACGTAAGCCCGTAGTGTTATTTAAATTTGTACGGTAGTTGTCATTATCATTTTTGCTACCCGACTACAGCAAATACAAAACACAACGTTTAACGACGATCGCAACATAGGAGTACGTGACGGGTATTTGATTTACAAGCCAACAATTTATCGCCGCAGAAGTGATTCAAACACGTCAAAGATTTATCTAACATTGTCATTTGAAATTTATCCTCGACCGATGCGATCAGTCTCAAAATCTCAACATTGATTTTCTAAGCCCGTGATGTCGGCTCTAATAGAGTAATCATCGTACATGACGCTATAGAGCACGTTATATATTATGTCTTAAAATAATTGCAGCTCGACCGACTCGGAAGCTCCGTAGTCGGTAGCGATGTGACCAGTTAATTCATATTTATGATGACGATCTCATAATTATGATATCTCGTGGAAGGAGAGCAGAACTAATGACATAGTATTAATCCATTGATTTATGTATCGACCGTCCCTCCCCAGTTCATTCACTTCCTATACGATTGTTACTTCTCTGGCAAATGGTGTAACCGTGCGTGCCTGCGCGTTCGATCTATTGATTTGGATTACGAGGTAGACTTTAAGTTGCTTTGAATTGCAGATTGAGTGGATATTTGTGGATTTCTTGTGCGCTTTCTCAAGAATGATAGAAGACACATTTGTAATAATATTACCTAATGGCAGGGCAACTCCCACGGTGAATTATTTTGATGCGCTTCGGAAGCGTTTATTTAGCATTGCATTCATTGCATAATTATAGTATAGCAGTTACGTAGTATTATGCATGTAAAGATTTAATAACTTTTGTTGTATGACGTCTTCTGTACATAATGTATGTACTGGAGTTGAAAGTCCACTTTTGCTGGTGACATCTGATATTCAATAGTTATTAGTTCATTGGCATGCATTCAACAGTTGCTAACCCAATTAAGTGCGTGATAGGTGTAATTCGTGCTACGCCAGTCGCCACACACAGTTACTTAGATAAAACAACAACAAAGTGAACACACCTACCTACCAGAACTTTTGAGTTTAGGTCACGTCGGCGCGTCGGCGCAGCGCTGGTTCTTGATTGGAAAGTATAAATGAGACTTTAACTAAAACAAAAATAGGATAAAGTGCGAGTTTTACTCGCGCACCGAGGGTTCCGTAGCCTTGTATTGGCGAGAAGTGAAGCTCATTTAATGACGGAGAACAATGTATTTCGTTGTCAAGTTGTGACGTCAGGCGTCGTCGTCGCCCACTGCAGCTTAGTTATATAAAAAAAAAAACATTCAATTATTACTCCGGAACCCTATCATTACCCGGACAGTTCTTATTAAATATCGCCGTGTAGAATCCGTTTTTAAAACAATAAAAATAACTAAAAACTACCTAACAAACACGAAAATAACTATCAAAAGGGGTGTTTTCGAAAGTTCGTAGAACACGCTGCTGTTAAGTTTCTATTCTTTAAATAAATACATACCTTTTGAATAAAGTAGACCTTTAATTGCGTTGCGGAACACCAGTTGCATCAACCAGCAGAGGGTCAAGCACTTAGGATTTCTGTGGGGTCAAGCCTCTTCAAGATGCTTTTGACTTTAAAATACTCCACGGAAATAAATAGCTACTCAACGGACTCTTAAACGATATGTACCATGCCTGGATGGGATTTTTTAAATATTTCCAACCCATTAGGTACATGTGTGAAGAGAAACTCTCCTCCCGAAAAAAAACAAGCAATGAAAATTAGAATATTTTTTTTTGTTAATTTCAAGTTTATTATGGCTCGTTTAGTTTAGGAGCTAAATAGGGACGAACACGGATGAACGAACAGACAGGCGAGAGACATTATAGCGAGAATAATACCTTGTTTTACTACGGAACCACAAACAAGACTGGAATAGTGAGTGCGCAGGATCTTGTGTATCTCCAATTATACAGCCGACTATACCTAATGTAATTGTAGGCAGTGCAATACTATTTGCTCATACATAATGTGTGTGTGCCAGCAATACCACTGAAATCTGAACCTACATAGGATGTCGAAAATAGTATTTTTTTAAACCATCATAGGGATTTGAGATCAACGCCTATCACTCATGTCTCGAATGTACAAGGCAATGACGATATGATGTATTGTTTTAAATAATGTGCTAATCTCATTGATCATCTGAGAAACTGATGTTTTTAGTTTGTAGGTTGACACTGGTTTTGTGGTTGCTTATAATAAGTTAGTGCTTTATTTCATGTACTTTGGATGTTAATTTTTTTTTGCGAAATGTGTACAGTACTTGTCATTAAATAATGCACATCGGGCTTTAGAAAGAGACAATCCGGTTGTAGAGTGTCGTCCCTGTCGCACAGAGACGTGCGAGTTAGTTCGACAGGGACGACACTCTACATACAATCGGTTTGTCTTTCTAAAGTCCGATGCGCATTATTTACTACCGCTTACTGTACTTACTTGCAATTTAGTCACTGTATTCTGATTTCTGATACGATAGATTAGGTATACCTACAGGTCGAAGTGCCATGTTCGGAATATAAAAGAAGATATATTTTTTTCTTGTTTTATTGTGACGGTTTTATCTGCTGCGTGATCTGTTGGAGTCGATGTCTCGTTGTCAGTGCTATAAGATTTGTGTAGTAATAAAACTTGCATAAACTTGATTCATGGCTGCTTGAATATGTGAGAATGTGGTCATCATATTGGTTGACCGTAAATAGTGTACATTTCTTGAAAATAAAAATGTTGGCAGTACCTAGGTACGTTCGCTAGTTCATTGTCGCTGTCACAGTTTTCGTCTTTTATTTAATAGTCATGCAGTTATTCTCTCCAATACTTAGTCTTACGGTGATGTTGTGTAACGTATGTGCAGTAATTGCAAATTGTATGGCGGCTCAATGGATTCCTGTGGCACAGGTTGCAGAATTTTCATTAATGTGCGAGCTTAGCTAGGATTGGTCTTAGCTCGTTAAAAAGCGAGAGTGCTCAGTGTACCGGCTCTGGAGTAGGTACCCAGTACTCTTTGTTTTGTTAGTTTTATTTGCACTTCAGTTAAGTTGCGATAACACAGGTGAATAAATATTTAGCAGTGGACATGAGCAGTGTTTGCCTAATTTCTAAAACTCTATTGAAGGTGCGGTGTCGATGGACAAACGAAGACTTTCGGGGCGGAATTAACAATTAATAATTTGATATTTTTACTTAAGCCAATGAAAGAGCCAATTTAGTGTATCTAGTTACATGAAGGTGGTGCTAAAATATTATTTGTTATTTGTGTTAAAATTATGGTTGAAAATAAAAATTTTGCACGCCCATAAACTCTTCCTACCTATTTACAACTCACCCAGATTTGCGCGCGTGAAGTTGCGTGAAGATAAAACTCGGGCAAGACGGGCGATACCTGGTGCCGACTCCACCGTCGTGTATCCTCGCCAGTACCGAGGGTGCTCCACTCTTTCACTCACTATTATCCTTTTAGATGTGACACTGTACGTGACCGCGTGGTGTGGAGGTGCGCGCGACCCGAGGCACGCACGCTCTCATCTCGCGAACACTGAATGACTGCTGAGCGAGCCGGCCAGCCGGGCGGCGCGCGGGGCGGCGGCGGCGCGGTCGCAGCCTCCGCGGCGACTTCCTCTTCCCCCCGTCCGACTCCACCCCACCCCCTCCGCCAATGTTGAACTCTTCAGGTGTATGATATCGGGGTTGGACTTTGCGAATTTAACTTTGGCAATGAATTTACTGACATCGTTGGGTAAATTATCTGTCGCGTGTGCTTTTCCGCGATAGCATGCCGATAACTTATGCGCGACAACACGTGGGTGGGTATTTCAGTTCCTACCGTTAGTTATCGCTTTTGATGGATCACAACAACAGAGGTTCGATTAGAGATTATTTTGACACTAGCTGAGCCCGCGGCTCCGCTCGCGTGAAATTCGTATTCCAAAGAAGAATGTAAGTAACTAAGGGCGAGGCCGAAGGCCGAGCTGCGTTCAGGTAATCGATAAACCTTCTTAAAGAAAGTAACTAACTAAGGGCGAGGCCGAAGGCCGAGCTGCTTTCAGGTAAACGATAAATCTTTCTCAAATAAAGGAAGTAAGTAAGGGCGAGGCCGAAGGCCGAGCTGCGTTCAGGAAGACGATAAACCTTCTGGAAGAAAGGAAGGAACTCAGTGCGAGGCCGAAGGCCGAGCTGCGTTCAGGTAAACCAAAAACCCTCTTCCGCCTTCGGGCCTCGCCCTTAAAGACTTCCTTTCTTCGATAGAATATAATATCGTTTACTCAATCTATTTATTTCATAAAAATAAAAAAGTAACATTAATAACTAAAGAATTAAACCTACCTAACAAACATTAAAATAACTATCAAAACGGGCATTTTCAAATGTTCTTAGAGCACTTGCGGCATTACCCCGCTGGATGGCAAGGCTAACCTTTTGAATGAAGTACATAAGCCCTTGATGACGGGACACCAGTTGCGTCAACCAGCTCAAGCCTCTTTTGGCTTCACTGCTCCACGGACCGAGGGTTTCAACCGCAAACGCAACAAATTCGAAATCTTGAATTATATTTCTATATTTGCTGCGTTTGAGGCTCTCCGCCCCAGCCTCGGCCGCGCCAGCCGCTCTTGAAGATGTCCTAACGTGACTTGGAGCCAATGTGAGAACAAAAGTGGCGTCCCACATCAAAGAACTACCCTTAGTCCATGGCACTAAGGTGATAGCATCGGGCCTCTTTCCATCCAGCCGGGAATAACCGCGAGGTTCTAGGATGCACGGTATATTTGCCGTTAGAAGCGTGGACTTTATAATAAAATTTAAATTAAATTAAACTCACTCTTAATATTAACTCAATCTTAATATTAATTAACTTTATTCGAGATGGTTTAGCTTCTTCCTGAACGCAGCTCGGCCTTCGGCCTCGCCCTTAGTTACTTGCTTTCTTTGAGATGGTTTATCATTTGTCAGAACGTAGCTCGGCCTTCGGCCTCGCCTTAGTTGCTTACTTTCTTCAAGATGGTTTAGCTTCTTCCTGAACGCAGCTCGGCCTTCGGCCTCGCCCTTAGTTACTTGCTTTCTTCGAGATGCTTTTTCAATTATCCGAACGTAGCTCGGCCTTCGGCCTCGCCTTAGTTACTTACTTTCTTCAAGATGGTTTAGCTTCTTCCTGAACGCAGTTCGGCCTGCGGCCTCGCCCATAGTTACTTACTTTCTTCGAGAAGGTTTATGGTCTTCCAGAATAGAGCTCGGCCTTCGGCCTCGCCCTTAGTTACTTACTTTCTTCAAGAATATTTTTCTTCTTCCTGAACTCAGCTCCGCCTTCCGCCTCCCCTTAGTTACTTTCATCGAGAAAGAATATCGTTTACGTGAGCGCAGATCAGCCTTCGGGCCCGCCTTTAGTTACTTACTTTCTTTTTTTTAAATACGAATTTCACGCGAGCGAAGCCGCGGGCAACAGATATATAAATTTTATTGCACCAATGACAGCGACATAACTTCGACTTTCAATTATTATTTTTATTTATCAAACAATTTGTCACCGGCCAGCTCACGTCGAGATGACAGTTCTCCGTTGTCAACATGACATTTAAAATAGTTTTTTACCTTTACTTTGGATTACGTGATTTTTATTATATTTTTTAATTATTATGTTCATCCGGGATATACACTGTCACTATAAAAAGTTTCGTCAAATTCCGTTCAGTGGTTTTTGCGAGATGCGCGTACAAATAGACATTTTTGCATTTACGATTTTATGATATGTATAGAAAGAATAGATATGTATAGACTATTGTGTTCAAGTTATAAAAAAGAAGAACTGTCATTTTCGTTGTATCTACTTATTTTTAAATTTCGAATGAATATTTTATTCAAATTGTATTTGCTGACAGTTCTCAAGATATAATTATGCACTTTGGACTACGTGATTTTAAACGCGCAATAATGTTTATAATTGTAATTTTTTTTTATTTTTGTTATTTTTGTTTACGTATTATGTTAACCCGGCATATAAACTGCCACTATACAAAGTTTCGTCTAATTCCGTTCAGTGGTTTTTGCGTGATGCGCGTACAGACAAACAAACAAACAAACAAAAATTTTAAAAACTGTTCTAACATGTTCAGTATCTCATTTTAAGCCACCCTGGTTAGTTTTTTTCCGAATACATTCAATGTACAGACTTTCTTACCTCTACGATTTTATTATATGTATAGATTACGTTGCGTTCAAGTAAGAAAATAGTTTGTTTGAAGAAAAAATGCTGCAGCGCCTCGAGCGGGTCAGTTGATACGAAAATAAAATTGCCATACGAATATGTATTTGACCGCACGTTACTTATGCGCAACTAGGGCTGCCACCTTTAGAAAATGGCCGACCCGGAGTATTCAGAAAATTCTAAATTTTCATGAAAAAAATTTAAATTTTCAGATGTATCATTTAGTAAGAAAAAGTATTAACAATTTTAATTTAAAAACAGATAATTGTATTAACAATACAATTTAAACAATGCTGCTAGGACCAGCTTGATTTTTAAAATCATATTTTTTATTTGTTAGTGATTTTTGACATTGAAAATGTCTTTTCGTTCGTTCCAGTATAGGCCCCGATTTCACGAAAAAGTGCGATCCCCTTATATCTCGGAGAGTTGTGATGATATGATATTCAAAAAAGGCTCAAAAGACGCGTATTCATCACAGCGCAAAAATAATTATTCGAGAAAGTAAAAAAAGAAAAAAGTTATGGCCGAAATTGTGAAAAAAAAATTATATTTTTTCCGAATTTTTGATTTTGGCGCTCGATATTTTGGAAACGAAGAATGATATAAAAATTTTGAGAAAAACTACTCTGGACAATTTTGTCAGCTACAATTTGAGCCTAAAACAAAGACGATCGGGTTAAGGGTTTGCCCTGTAGCTCAACCTTTTTGAAAAAATAAATTCACAGATTTCGTGCCTCACAGGCTCACACGACTATCGAGCACATTGGAAATGAATCTACGGAATTCGAAAAAATATTGTCGCTGAGCGACAATATTTTTTCGCGAGAATTACATTTACATTATTATACATTATTATTACAGCGAGAAAGTCGGGATAAGGAAAAGGTTATTTGGGGTCTGATGATGGAGCCGGAAGGAAGCCATAGAAACTCCTAAACTACACATGATAAGCCCATCGTTTTTATGGATAACTGGATGATCATCATCCAGTTATTCAGTCAGTCGAGCCGAATTCACCGCTCATCTCGACGCACCGCCCGCCCGGTCTAACCCGGAGATATACGATGTTAACCCGTAGCCCGGATATACACCATTCAAACCCGTAGACTCCGGGTCAAACCCGGAGGGGTGGCAGGCCTATGCGCAACTAAATATAAAAAAAAATCTCATAATCGAGCCTCTGAGTAAGAAAGGCGTTCTGTGGGCTGGGTAAACTTACTCGCTAGTTTTTTGTTCGTGTAGGCACATATAGATAGATACGGAGTATTCAATTTCTCTCAATCAGTGTAAATCGGTGTAGTCAGGTATGACGGATATCCATTGTCATTGGAGAAGTTCTTCATAACAGGAGGCGAGACAGGAGGTTTAGAACAATTGCAGCAGCGGCGGCAGCGGTGTCTCGATGTTCTTTAATAACTTCTTCCAATTGTTTACGGTCATTGTCGTCCGATTGTCTGCATTAATTACTTGATCTCGAAGCTTGATCTAGTTTCAAGAATTTGACGATGTAACTAGACCAATAAATTATCATAAATTACACAGATTTCTACTCATGGAAGCGTGTGAAAGTTATCTGTGCAGCCCAAATGTTTACCGCGAGCAATAAAACTTGATGATTGAATGTGAGCGTTGATCGTGCCTGATGATGATGCATCGCTGTTATTGCGCCTTACGCATCTAAATGCATCACAGTCGTAAATATTTAACGAGCTCGCTATTAGTTAGTAGGTAGGTGTTGGCGCCAGCCAGAGCTCCAAACAGGCGATTGCATTGTCCAACTGTCCATCCAGAGCTTCGCTTAGTACAGACGGTGAAATAAGCTTATTAGACCTTATGTATACATAATCGTACATAGGAGCATTGGTTTCATTTTCAGTTAATGTACGAGTAGTAGTGAGAGCGACCTTTATAATAAGTGTCTCAGTAAGAACTTGTACGAGTATTTTAAAAACTTAAAATATTGTTTAATATTTTACTTTTGAATGAAACGTCGTCGGTCGAAACGGCTATGTAAATAGTTCGTGTTTTCCGTCCTGTTCAGTGTAGCCGACATGAAATGAAGGGAAGCACTGACATGGCACCTAGTTCACCGGGTGTTATGGGCTGACATCACGGATGTTGTAACTTGTAGGTGATATAGCCAACCGTGTCAGTTTCCATAAAAATGTTTTTTTCTTTATACAAGGTGTCCCAGAAACCGACGATAATCCTTTAACAGAGGATAGGGCTGCTAATTACCTCTCAGAATATCTAATTTTAGGTTTAGTAAAAATGGCTTAGTTTGGCAAGAAGGGCCAAACTCAAGGGATGAGGCTGAAAAAATTGTAACATGTGGCTCTTAAGTCGTTTTTCAGCTAAACAGGATTAAATATGAAAAAATAAATTATACCGTGTGAAAGCCTTACTTTTCAGGAGTATTTGACAAAAACTAGATTTAAGAAAATCTTACATTTGTACTTGTGGCATTTAAAAAAATTAGCTGAGGGAGAAAATTTTGGATTTTTACAAAAATGACAATATCTCAAAAACTAAGCCATTTTTACTAAACCTGAAATTTGATATTCTGAGAGGTAATTAGCAGCCCTATCTCCTGTTAAAGGATTATCGTCGGTTTCTGGGACACCCTGTATGTACAGAGATAGTATTGACATTTACACATGATAAAAAAATATCTTGTATCAGCATGAAGATGTAAATTTTTTTCTCAAAAATTCGTTGAAGAGTGCTGCGATTTGAGGTTTAATTCCTGGCAACGATGTCGGATGGAGGTGTTTGGTCGTTCTGCCACACTAACACTCACAGCTGCGATGTTATCTGATCAGCTAACTTAACTTGCGAATCGTCACAGTAAAATTTCCCTATTTTTGTAATGGGTTTTCATTATTAACTAACGTTCTTCCAAGCTGTGATGCACCGTATTCGTAAATATGTATTATTAACGTTTTAAATAAAAAATTACCAAATATGGCTGACTAGGTAAACAATTAACAGTCGAAAATGGTGTGCGGTTCGAAATTAAACTTCTTGCTGAGACAACTTTTACAATAAAACAAAAGTAACTTTACTGCAACAAGGTGTATTAGACAATTAATTATGGAAGACGGTGCTTCTAGATCTAGTATGTTTCATGGTGCACAGAGATAACCGTCACGGTGTAACCCTGACGGTTCATACAATATTTGAAACGCTATTTGAACGTTACTTGAAAGCGTGGAGGGATTTTTTGCATGAAATTCCATTGGTTTATTAGATCGTCTGTACAGAGCTTAACGGCCTTGTTTTACATGAAAATTTATAGCTCGAATTCAAGGAACGTCTGATTGAGACTAATTGCCGTGAACTGGTAAATAAAATGTGAGAGTTGAAGCAGTGAGCGCGTGTGATGTTTCACCAATCAATCGGATCGAGTTCTCCGCCGAAGATTTCGACGAAGTATTAGACGTGGTTCAAACACTAATCAAACATCAATTAGACCTATTCGACGGATTCTTAACGCGTCTTTATTTAATGTTATTCCTTGGAGTAGCATAATGGAGAATGGGATGGGAAGCAATTACATGCTCTAACAAGATCATGGCGCATACTTTTTCTTTAGGATTTCTTCCAACAACGTGATTCCGCCGGAGTGCGACCTAACCTTTGTGCTAGTGATATTCCGTCGTCTGTTCATCGAAGAAGGTATTGTTCTGTATATGTGGCCGCCAATAAGTGTATCACAGGTTGGCGGGTTTTAATGTGTCTTATCCTTGCTCATACTATTTGAATGCGACGCGTTGGCTGCGCTTGCCTTATCTGTCATTGTAATTAATTCGTCGCACCTCTGCTCAACAGTAATGTACCTACTACCTACGAGGAAAAGATAGGGCGGCGCGGAGGTGGTGTCGGTGCTCGCTTCGCCAATCTGCAAACATGCGGGATGTCTCATTATCTCATGCGATAACAGGCTCACAATAGGTACCACAGTTTTCTCGGAATGCAATGTGGACGTGAAGAATGTTTATAAATTTATAAGAAAATGTACTTTGAATTACCGAAGAATTCTCGCTAAGAGTTTGTCTGTAGACGCAAACAAATAGCTAAAATAAAATGATTGAATTATAGCCAATGAAAATTACGACGACGCAGACCTTTCGTACCAGGACGTTTTGCTCGAGCGCACACAAATAAGAGTATGGCTCAATATATTACATAGTTTGGCATAAGCAACTCCGCTGTCCTCATGTAGCTTTATATTTGACTAGCTGAGCCCGCGGCTCCGCTCGCGTGAAATTCGTATTCCAAAGAAGAATGTAAGTAACTAAGGGCGAGGCCGAAGGCCGAGCTGCGTTCAGGTAATCGATAAACCTTCTTAAAGAAAGTAACTAACTAAGGGCGAGGCCGAAGGCCGAGCTGCTTTCAGGTAAACGATAAATCTTTCTCAAATAAAGGAAGTAAGTAAGGGCGAGGCCGAAGGCCGAGCTGCGTTCAGGAAGACGATAAACCTTCTGGAAGAAAGGAAGGAACTCAGTGCGAGGCCGAAGGCCGAGCTGCGTTCAGGTAAACCAAAAACCCTCTTCCGCCTTCGGGCATCGCCCTTAAAGACTTCCTTTCTTCGATAGAATATAATATCGTTTACTCAATCTATTTATTTCATAAAAATAAAAAAGTAACATTAATAACTAAAGAATTAAACCTACCTAACAAACATTAAAATAACTATCAAAACGGGCATTTTCAAATGTTCTTAGAGCACTTGCGGCATTACCCCGCTGGATGGCAAGGCTAACCTTTTGAATGAAGTACATAAGCCCTTGATGACGGGACACCAGTTGCGTCAACCAGCTCAAGCCTCTTTTGGCTTCACTGCTCCACGGACCGAGGGTTTCAACCGCAAACGCAACAAATTCGAAATCTTGAATTATATTTCTATATTTGCTGCGTTTGAGGCTCTCCGCCCCAGCCTCGGCCGCGCCAGCCGCTCTTGAAGATGTCCTAACGTGACTTGGAGCCAATGTGAGAACAAAAGTGGCGTCCCACATCAAAGAACTACCCTTAGTCCATGGCACTAAGGTGATAGCATCGGGCCTCTTTCCATCCAGCCGGGAATAACCGCGAGGTTCTAGGATGCACGGTATATTTGCCGTTAGAAGCGTGGACTTTATAATAAAATTTAAATTAAATTAAACTCACTCTTAATATTAACTCAATCTTAATATTAATTAACTTTATTCGAGATGGTTTAGCTTCTTCCTGAACGCAGCTCGGCCTTCGGCCTCGCCCTTAGTTAC
Organism: Nematopogon swammerdamellus; assembly: GCA_946902875.1. NCBI lineage: Eukaryota > Metazoa > Arthropoda > Insecta > Lepidoptera > Adelidae > Nematopogon > Nematopogon swammerdamellus. The sequence goes on from OX336340.1 coordinate 15,056,138, forward strand.
TTGCTTTCTTTGAGATGGTTTATCATTTGTCAGAACGTAGCTCGGCCTTCGGCCTCGCCTTAGTTGCTTACTTTCTTCAAGATGGTTTAGCTTCTTCCTGAACGCAGCTCGGCCTTCGGCCTCGCCCTTAGTTACTTGCTTTCTTCGAGATGCTTTTTCAATTATCCGAACGTAGCTCGGCCTTCGGCCTCGCCTTAGTTACTTACTTTCTTCAAGATGGTTTAGCTTCTTCCTGAACGCAGTTCGGCCTGCGGCCTCGCCCATAGTTACTTACTTTCTTCGAGAAGGTTTATGGTCTTCCAGAATAGAGCTCGGCCTTCGGCCTCGCCCTTAGTTACTTACTTTCTTCAAGAATATTTTTCTTCTTCCTGAACTCAGCTCCGCCTTCCGCCTCCCCTTAGTTACTTTCATCGAGAAAGAATATCGTTTACGTGAGCGCAGATCAGCCTTCGGGCCCGCCTTTAGTTACTTACTTTCTTTTTTTTAAATACGAATTTCACGCGAGCGAAGCCGCGGGCAACAGATATATAAATTTTATTGCACCAATGACAGCGACATAACTTCGACTTTCAATTATTATTTTTATTTATCAAACAATTTGTCACCGGCCAGCTCACGTCGAGATGACAGTTCTCCGTTGTCAACATGACATTTAAAATAGTTTTTTACCTTTACTTTGGATTACGTGATTTTTATTATATTTTTTAATTATTATGTTCATCCGGGATATACACTGTCACTATAAAAAGTTTCGTCAAATTCCGTTCAGTGGTTTTTGCGAGATGCGCGTACAAATAGACATTTTTGCATTTACGATTTTATGATATGTATAGAAAGAATAGATATGTATAGACTTTTGTGTTCAAGTTATAAAAAAGAAGAACTGTCATTTTCGTTGTATCTACTTATTTTTAAATTTCGAATGAATATTTTATTCAAATTGTATTTGCTGCCAGTTCTCAAGATATAATTATGTACTTTGGACTACGTGATTTTAAACGCGCAATAATGTTTATAATTGTTAATTTTTTTTTATTTTTGTTATTTTTTTTTACGTATTATGTTAACCCGGCATATAAACTGCCACTATACAAAGTTTCGTCTAATTCCGTTCAGTGGTTTTTGCGTGATGCGCGTACAGACAAACAAACAAACAAACAAAAATTTTAAAAACTGTTCTAACATGTTCAGTATCTCATTTTAAGCCACCCTGGTTAGTTTTTTTCCGAATACATTCAATGTACAGACTTTCTTACCTCTACGATTTTATTATATGTATAGATGTATAGATAGTGGCTGTAAAGAAGTACAAGTTTTAATAAGGCCAATTTTTTTCTAAATTGACATCCCTGTTGAGCAGTATTTTATCTACCTATAGTTATATAAGGGGAGGGAGGGAGGACGGTGGGAGAGGTGAAAAGGGAGGGGAGGGAGGTAGAGATATGGAGGAGTTGAAAGGGATTTAGGGTCGCGGAGATTGGGGAGGAGGGGTGTTAGATGGTTGTGAGAGGGGGCGGGGAGGTGAGGAGACGTGCGAAGAAGGGGGAGGGGTGAGGGAGGGAGGGGGAAGCGGCGGGGGAGATATGGTTGAACGAGGGCTGAGGGAGGGAGGGATAGAAGTGGCGGAGGTAGGGAGGGGTGCGAGGGGGGGAGGAAAGGGATGGTGTGGATTGGAGGAGAGGGGAGAGAGGAAGGGAGGAGCGAGCGAGGCGACGGAGGGATGTTAGGGAGGAGGTGGGAGGAGAATAGGAAGGGAGCGAGGGGGAGGGAGGGAGTGGGTGTGGGGGAAAGAGGGGCAGTAAGGGGAGCGAGGAAGAATGCAAAGGGGAAGGACGGAAGTAGGGAGAGAGGTAGGCACATAACGAAGGGGTGGGAGAGAGGGATAGGAGAAGGAGAAAGAGGGGGACGGAGCAGAGAGAGGGACGGAAGCGAGAGAGGAAGGTAGCGAGGGAGGGAGACAGGGTTCAGGGAGAGAGACTTGCGAGGGTTCCGTCGCTGAATCTCGGGAGGACTTTGAAACAAACCGGATGTCTTCGTGAATGTAAACTATTTTGGAATGTATCTGTTTTTTTGTCATCTGATCTGGTTAGGTTAGGTTAGGTTAGAGAGAATAAGTAGTCGTTTTTTGATGTCGAATGTTTTTTTACCTTTAAAAAAAATACTGAATGAAATAAAGGTTGATCGAAGCGATATATAAACAGTTCGTGATTTCCGTACATTTCAGTGTAGCCGGTACGACCAAAGAAAAGCACTGACAATGCACCTAATTAACCAAGGTGTTCACCATAGGTAGCATAAGGTCATGTAGCCAACCATATCAGGTAGCTAAAAAAAAATTATCTCCCATCTCTGCAAAGCGAGAAAGCTCTCACCAGACCGGCTCCAAAATAAATAATCTATATGGAAAACGATTCAGAATAAATTGAGCGAGATGGCTCGAGTAGTTCTTCGCGATCCGATCGAAACCAGCGGATGTCGAACGAGTTTCGCGAAGCCAAATACTGCGGTCTTCTGATGTACGGAACAACGAGAATTTCAATGCAGGTGCAGACGACTGGAGCTGAAGATAATATAAAATCTTGCTTCTATCTCGCCAATCCCACATACTCTGGAGCGTCCCACACATGCTCATCCGGATTGCGTGCGTGACTCCGTGAACTTACGTTGATAGGAGCAAATATTGGGTGTGAGCCGTGGGCGTAAGGTAAGGTAACTTAGATTTAATAGGTTAAATTTAGTTCAATAAAACTAGCTGCAGTACGTACGAGATAGTAATTAATGTTATTAATTTCACAGTTTTAGGTTCCGTTCCTGAAAGAATGAAAAATTACCTTATGGTGTGACTCGTGCGTCCGTCCGTCTGTATATCTGTCATAATAGGGTCATACATAACCGAGGTCATAACTACTAAACGATTGGTTGTATGTATCAAGTTGAAACTTGGCACGCAAATCGAAAAAAATACTTATTTCACATACTTGGAGTGTAAAAGAAAATTTCAGGATGTATTAAATAAAATATAAAAACTAAAATATATACCTACCAGGTAAAGTTCAGCACTGTCTTGCTTGTCCCTGATATGAGCTTCCCACAGCCGAGCGCTGCGCGTGTGCATTTTTTCGTTCGGCGGGTCTGGAGTCCGGACGGAGCGGACGGAGGTGTCATATTTTGTTTATATCGCTAACCAAGTTCAATTTAACAGACGTCAACAGACTTATAGATTGTGCAGGACTGTTGGCATAATTTCAACGAATCGGTTGTGTGACTGACCAGTCTTACTTCACATCCTGTTGTTATCTATCAGTCCGGTGGGCATACTTACTTTCATATTTCTCGCACTCGCAAATATTGTAGGGACAAAACGATACGTCGTCGCTTGCGTGACCTCTTGAAAGATGTACAGTCAGTCAGCGTATGTGTAAGCGTCCACTGCTGAACCTACGCCTCTCCAATTTCCTCTCCTCCTCCTCTCCGGCTCAAGGCCGGGAGGACTGGAGGAAATTCAACTTGATGTTCTCGTCTCACCTGGCGGATGGTCATCCCATACTCAGTTTTTTTGTCGTCGTCTCTTTGGCTATCTTGCCTAACCCACTGCCAGTTAAGCTTGTGAAAGCACTTGGAAAATGTACGCAGTGTATTCATGAATGTTTGTATATACACTAGGGTTCAGCACCTAAGGAATGTACTTGTACTGTACTGTAGGTTGAGCTATCAACTGTCCGGACAACGCCCCCACCCGGGCTTGACAACCTCTAGTCTAGCTAGACAACCCAGCGGAGTAAAACCCTACGCCCATTTATTTAGTTTCCTGGATGGGAAGGTGTCTATTGCTTTCATTGCATTTCCTGTCTTTGGTAATTGCGCAGCACGTCTATCGCTAGAAAGCGTCTATTATTTACTTCTAGAAGAATAAGAACAGTTTCAACTTTATCGAGTACCTACTACTTTTAATTCGGAGGCACTCCATAATATCGGAATCCTATTAAATCCTTAATTCCCTCAACATTAAGAATGACGACTTGAAATATAGGACTTTAAAAGGGCGCCGTTTTTTTTTCTTCGTTTAACACATCGAACGGTTAATACAATTTATACGACTTAATTAATAATTATTATAAATTATTTTGAGTCATGCGTGTTTTATGGCCAGTTTTTACAACTTGGTAATCTCATGCGCATCCTTTTGCTTGTGTCGTCTAGGCTCGTACCGCGCTGTAGTTTACGATTTTCTGACCGCCGTTATTTATTAGTTTCCCAATCAATTTACTTCATTTCATCATCAGAACCTCCAGCGTGGTTCAGAGGCCGGATATCGCGGGGAAGAAGTTTTATGTGAGATTACTATTATGCTGTATTAGGCAAGTAAATTAATATATTCACAAAAATATGAATCAGAAATACGAACAGCCACCTGAGAAATAAATAAATCACCTCAGAAATTTGCCTTCCACTACCTACTGCAATTTGTTCAACCATAAAGCGGTAATATAATATATACTTAAATTAATAAATGACATTACCTATTGTAAGAAATTCTTGTTTAGACAACAATGGCATACCGTGCGGTCCCACCGCCCACCCACTGCCTGCTTAGACCTGAGGTGGATAGCAACTAATGTTCCGTGTGTGTCCTACCTAACCGTAGGGTTGTCCACGCGAAACTTCTCAAGGCACAACACTTTATGTTCCCTAACCTAGGAGGAAGTTTGCTAAACTTTGCTAGGCTCCACTACGAACTAGGCTCAATTACGATAGGCACTTACAATATAAATATACCTAATTGACATTCATTCACAGAAAACATCGGAAACCTCAAGTGAATAGCAATACAAGAAAAGTGTACGTAGAAGTTTATGAAATAGCAGCCGTTTGGATTGGCATCTAATTGAGCGTTCATTACTGGAGCAATAAAGACGCGCGCACGTGGGCCCGCGCCCACGATCATCCGCCGCGCCGCCCGCCAGTCCGCCGCCACCCGCATCATCCGTCGGAGACGCTGCGGTGGCTGCGGCAGCACTGCCCCGCCCCGCCCCGTCTCGTCGGCCGGCCGCAGCCGCGGCCGCCCCGCCGCGCCGCCGCCTCCCCGCCGGCCGGCAGTATTAATAGCGAGGTCAATATCTTCCTTCATATCGTTCAACGAGAAAGTACTGCTGATATGACTTGGTTACATTCGCTCTGGGCGCTCGTGTCGACGTGGTGTGAGCATAAAAAAATAATTTGTCTCTGGATGAATGAGGGACAATTCTTCCAAAATGAGATATTTTAACGAGCTCTTTTTACTAGTAAACTGTGGTCACTGCGGAATCGTGCACATTATGGCATCGTCTTTCGAATTTCAGCGTCATCTATCACTATCAGACTCGTGACTTTGTTAGTTTGAGGTTTGTGAGAACATTCACCTAATGAGACGACGACGACGGGATGCGGCGCGCGGCGAGAGAAATATCGCATACATTATGTAACTTCCACCTTAATGACAGCCAGGAAACATGTGTGTACCTATAGTATTCTCCCTCTAAAACCCAGCGAAAAGCTATAAAAGCATTACCTCAAAGATACCGGTAAGATTATCCGCGTGATATTTGTATTTGTGTCTAATGTAAAGTACAATAACAGTGTAAAGTGAAGATCAGGTTAGTATAATTGAAGAAAAAGGTCACACTTCAAATTAACAATACCACAGATCAAACAATACAGTTAATCCTTTTATTGTTTTTCGCTGGGCTTAAATTACATGGCGAAGATTATAAATAACGGTCTTTGAGGAAATATTATATAGAGTTATCGCTCCGAAGAAATATACAGAGAAGCGGTGTTCCAGCGGCTGAGGTAAGGTAAGGTAGCGGGGAGGCGGAGCGCAGAGTCGAGCGGAAGATGGGAGCGCGCGTGGGGCGGGAGACGTGTGGGAGACGGTCTTGCGGCCGATGTGGTGGGCTCGCGCGGGGCGGGAAGCGTGCGGGAGAGAGGAAAGGGGTAGGGAGAACTATCGTACTGCTCGTGCGTAGTTGTGCATATTGTCTTTTCATTCTAACACTTCATCTCCAGATTCGCCATCGCACCTTCGCATCGACGAAGATGTGTAAATGTATTAGGTTAAAGTAAGCGAGGCGCGATCGCAGCAAGCAGGTGACGACGACTGCGCGCTGCGGCCTCTCGCGCCCGACTAAGAGACTTGAGGATCGTGAACCGCAACTCGGTGGAACATGTTAGTTGGCCGAGTGATTCATCTAGTACGCTAGTACATAATATATCTTTGGTGTCGGTACGTGCGGATCTGCTGTCTGCGGCGCGCACGGCGACTGGCATTCGGTTCTAATCGGATCTTCTGGAAGCCCCGGCGGCGCGGCGCGGGGGGCGTGTCAGCTGGCCGGCTCAGGGCTGTCAAATAATGCGGCCATTCGCGGATCCATATGCGCTTTTCTAGATAGACCATTGTATTCATAACTCATACTCGTCTCAAACACAAGCTTACGATTCACGAACAATAGCTTATTTTTTCCGCTCATACCTGTGCTTGCTTGTATGAGCTCATCCATAATAGTGAGTGGCCAAGGTGTAAGCCAAAGCGAGTAATCAACAGTCGCGCCACAGCATACATTCAATTTTCTGATCGACGTATGTTCGAGGAACACGACTCATGAATTATACATTGTGGCGTGCAAGATAAAGCGTAATAAATAAGACGCCTCATTTCATAAAAATAAATTTTCCCGTGCACTTAAACTATGTCACTGTCGCGTCTTCGTCGAAACGCCCCGGGGACGAAGAAATTGCCCGCGAGCAGACCACCATCCGCCTAATTGGTGATCCCAAGCTCACGGAGGGACTGGAATCATTGCAACACAGGCGAACAAATGGTTCACAGCCTGTTTTAAAGGTACTACTTACCATTGCCGATGTTCCGAAGAACTGGCTTCCCTCCATCCCCCGTACCGTATCCGTCATACTCGTTGGGCTCGCTCGGAACATCCATATGTTGTTGACACACAACTTTTGAGAACGCATCGCTTTTCGAAATCGTTCCTATGTCGTGCGGCGAAAATATGGAACGGACTTCCGGCGAGTGTGTTCCCCACCACCCTCGCCACCCCCTATAACCTGGGAGTCTTACCTATAACCTTTGAACTTTTGGGCACAGCGACCCGTGCCGGTCGTCCATAAAAAAACCTCATGGATACCACCTGTTCGGGCAGACTGATATCGCGTCAGCTGAATTCAGCTGGCCGGCGGGGCGGCGCCGCCCGGGGCGGCGGCGCGGCGGCCGCCGACCGAGTCCCCGGTAAATATAAACTGTAGATGTCAGTCTTCTTGCATAAGATAAGTGCGGTGTCGAATCGCTCATAAGATCAAAAATTTACATTTTAAATTACTACCTCTGTTGTCGTGATCGAGATGAAAGTTTGGTATATACGACGGTGGATCCAAAACTTCTAAGCCCGACCATGAAATTGAAAGAAAAGTGGGTCCAAATCAATTTTTATTTTTCTATCCCCATCAAGGTCAATGCACTTTTTCCACCTGACCTGCAACTTATTTATACCTTCGAAAAAAACTGATTCCGGAAGGTCGTCAAAATACTCTTTACTGCGGCTATCACCTCTGCTTTGATCAAAAGTTTCGAGCCTCCTAAGTGTTTTTTTTTTATTTGGAAAAAGGTGTTAATCCGAGGGGGCTAAATCCGGCGAATAAGGTGCGTGGGGCAATAATTCATAGCCACAATTATGGATTTCAGACATTAGTTCAGCCGAAGTGTGAACCCGGGCGTTGTCTTGATGGAACAACACTTTCTTCCGCAGCAACCCCGGTCTTTTTTCTTTCCTTTTTCCATCGTGGTAGACGTCAAACGCCTTCCGCTCCTAGGGTCATCTTGAATGCTCTCCCGACCCCGCTTAAACTCAGCTGCCCACTTTTTGACACTGGAATGCGATCGAAAAGACTCCCCCAATGATATCTCTTTGTGACATGCCTTTTTTATGGAGGTTATTCATCACTGCTCGGTGTTCAATTTTCTCCATTATTGAAAATCTTGTTAGATAGCGTTAAACAAATAATAACGAAAAAGATATGGCTTGCAGTATCGGAAGTCGAAACCATACTTCGCACATTTATTACTGAAGAATCGTACTAACAAATGAGGGTAGTTTTAAAAAAATATCATGGCTCTTTCTACGTTAGGCCACGAACTTTTGGATCCACCATGGATATAATATGTCTTTCGTCCTAGCAATTGCTTTCCTCAGAGTATGAAAATAAATCAAAGTGTGAAAGGCTTGCCAATAAATTATGCGACAGATGAATATGATCCAAGAACGAACAAAGTTGATTCTCGACCAGAGTGTGTAGGCATGATAGGATGATAGGATGTGTGACCTTTTGTATGAATAGTCCGTATACATACGCAGGGGTGCTCGAGCCCGTGCTCCGTTTCCTGGTACTGGTTTAAGACGTGATGCCAGGAATATTGAATCTCTACGCAATATTATTGGTAGGACTGCAATCCCTGACCTGCCTCAGCCGCGACCATGCAGCCCGCCGCCGCCGCCGCTGCTCCGCCGCCGGCTGCGTAAAGTCGCAATAACTTATAGCACCTTATAGCAAGTGCAGTCATAAAAATCGCATTAGATTTGATTGCACCCGCGCCGCGCCGCCGCCGCACAGTGGCGCGTAAATCGATTTTAGTGGACATTAGGTACTGATGAAAACAACTTTGGTTTTTCGATATTTTGATGATGCAGTTTTATTGTTCTCGACATTTTAAGGTATTTTTATTCTTGAGTGATTTTGAAATAGACGAGTATTTTGGGAGATATTTTGCAATATTTATTTAAATGTATGGGAAAATATATAAAAGTGGCGATAAATCGAAAAGCACAAGCGATCACAATATAATACTATAGGATCGTAATAAAGTCTATATATGTGATATTTTGGCTATGACCTTCAACCTCGTAAATGCTCGTAACTTTAGGAAAAAAAATATTTTATGTAAATATAATATGGATTTATTTTTATTTACAGTAAATTACAAATCCTAATAACTTATTGATATATTTATATGCCAGAGAGAATAAATTAGAGAGAGCTTATGTATAAATTGGTAGTAATAACTTAACGCAACTTAAAAAATAAAATATAAATATATTTAATATTTATAAAAATCTTTATAAAACATTAAATTTGAACTAAATCACAAATCTTAAGTAATTATTTATATATTTATATGCCAGGTAGGGATGCAAAGTGTATCTATTTCTATTCAGTTTATTTCAGTTCATTTAAGCTTACTTATCTCTCTGCCAGAGACCTCTATCTACCGTCTAATCTTTATGTTGTTATTAATAATTTCTAATCGTTATTTTGGGTAACCGAGCTTCACTGGGTGTGTGAAAACTAGGAAAAACGTGCTCGTTTAATAGTTGACAATAAATTATTTTTATTTACAAAATGTTTGTTTGATGAATTTTTATATATTAATATTATTTATAAAATTACACAATTAATAGATATTTCGACTGTGTTGTCGTCATCAGTGAAAAATATAACATATTATGTATGGTGCAAAATGATACGTCATTGGTATGGTGTTGATATTTATGACATGAGTGGTTGATATGGGTTTTTTTTTTTTTTTTTTTTTTTTTTTTTTTTTTTTAATGAACGATATTTAATCCCGGGGTATGATGCGCGCCTAGGTTCCATATGAATGATGATTCCCAAGTTCTTAAATCTATTTCTTTAAGTGGTGGACTGAATGATTTAATGATGCGGACGGTGAAGCATTGATTAAATGAAATTTGATGGTTACGGCAATGTGTTGGGATGGGAAGAGGCGAGTTTACTGAGGTGGATGTGAACCTGTGGTGATTGATCCTAATGTGTATTGGGTTGATGGTTGAGCCTATGTAGTATGAGGTGCAATGACGGCATTCCAAGATGTATACACATGAAGAGGTTTTGCAGGTTGAGTATGGCTGGGTCTTGTATGATTGTGTAGAGTTTGTTGGATGAATGATAGTGTTGGTGTTGATGAGATCACAGGTTTTACAGCGTTTGTGGTTGCAGGGTGTGGTACCGGATGATGATGATGTGCATGAGTTTGTGTTTTCTTGGGGTGGTTTATTTTTTGAAAGTATGCTGCGCAGGTTCGGTTTTTGTTTAAAAACCACGTTAGGTGGTTTTGGTAAAAGGTGTTTAGTTTCGTTGCTGGTCTGGAGGATTGGAAGATTGTCTTTGATGAGTTGTTTTATTTTATGTGCTCCGTGAAAGTATGATTTTATGAATCGTAATGTGTCAGGTTCTGTGGTTTTGTTCGATGGAGAGTATGTAGGTTTGTTCATTTGTTTGAGGATGGTAGATTCTGGATAATTTCTTTGTAGGAGGGCATTCTTTATGGTATTGTAATATTGTGTGTGTGATTCTTGGTTATTGCAGATGCGCCGACCTCTGATGGATAGCGAATATGGAATGGATCGTTTAATGTGTGATGGATGACAGCTGGTGTATTGTAGGTATTGGAGTTTATTGGTGGATTTGAAGTGAACTGAAGTGTAAATTTGGTTATTTGTGAGGGTGATGTCGACATCAAGAAATGTGATTGATTTTTCAGAAATGCAATGTGTAAAATTTAGTGTGCTAAAATTATTCAAGTCTGTTAGGAATGTGTTCAGGGTTTCTATAGGGTTATTCCAAATCATGAAAATGTCATCTATAAACCGCAGCCAGATCAGTGGTTTAAGTGGGGTATTTTGTAGGAAATCTGTTTCCAGTTTTCCCATATATTTTAATTTCGAAAACAAATTTTATCACCAAATAAAAGGCACTGCGATGGGGACAAGAATGGCTCCAGCCTACGCAAACCTATATATGGGAAAACTGGAAACAGATTTCCTACAAAATACCCCACTTAAACCACTGATCTGGCTGCGGTTTATAGATGACATTTTCATGATTTGGAATAACCCTATAGAAACCCTGAACACATTCCTAACAGACTTGAATAATTTTAGCACACTAAATTTTACACATTGCATTTCTGAAAAATCAATCACATTTCTTGATGTCGACATCACCCTCACAAATAACCAAATTTACACTTCAGTTCACTTCAAATCCACCAATAAACTCCAATACCTACAATACACCAGCTGTCATCCATCACACATTAAACGATCCATTCCATATTCGCTATCCATCAGAGGTCGGCGCATCTGCAATAACCAAGAATCACACACACAATATTACAATACCATAAAGAATGCCCTCCTACAAAGAAATTATCCAGAATCTACCATCCTCAAACAAATGAACAAACCTACATACTCTCCATCGAACAAAACCACAGAACCTGACACATTACGATTCACATTACGATCATACTTTCACGGAGCACATAAAATAAAACAACTCATCAAAGACAATCTTCCAATCCTCCAGACCAGCAACGAAACTAAACACCTTTTACCAAAACCACCTAACGTGGTTTTTAAACAAAAACCGAACCTGCACAGCATACTTTCAAAAAATAAACCACCCCAAGAAAACACAAACTCATGCACATCATCATCATCCGGTACCACACCCTGCAACCACAAACGCTGTAAAACCTGTGATCTCATCAACACCAACACTATCATTCATCCAACAAACTCTACACAATCATACAAGACCCAGCCATACTCAACCTGCAAAACCTCTTCATGTGTATACATCTTGGAATGCCGTCATTGCACCTCATACTACATAGGCTCAACCATCAACCCAATACACATTAGGATCAATCACCACAGGTTCACATCCACCTCAGTAAACTCGCCTCTTCCCATCCCAACACATTGCCGTAACCATCAAATTTCATTTAATCAATGCTTCACCGTCCGCATCATTAAATCATTCAGTCCACCACTTAAAGAAATAGATTTAAGAACTTGGGAATCATCATTCATATGGAACCTAGGCGCGCATCATACCCCGGGATTAAATATCGTTCATTAAAAAAAAAAAAAAAAAACCCATATCAACCACTCATGTCATAAATATCAACACCATACCAATGACGTATCATTTTGCACCATACATAATATGTTATATTTTTCACTGATGACGACAACACAGTCGAAATATCTATTAATTGTGTAATTTTATAAATAATACTCGTTTAATAGTGTATTATAATTTAATCTATCTGAAATGTTACGTGTTTTAGCCTAATAGTTCTCTGGTAAAACTATTGTTTACGCAATAGTTAAATATTTCAAGCTTAGTTTTGATTATGACCGCCAATAGATGGCGTTAGGTGTGACATTACTCGGCAATGGTGTAGTTCAACTTACATGACTACACATTGAAACGATTATTCGAGCCAAATTTTTAAAGATCAACCTCCCGGCGAAGCGTGAACCGCGCTAAAGTCGCCGTGGCCCGATACACATTGGACCAAGGCCAGTTACAGCTATTCTCTTGGAACGTGAGATTCCGAGGGACTCTGGCCGTGCGGCAGGTCATGTGTACGGATCTGATCCACCTACCAGTTAAGGTGATGATTTGTTTTATTTACAAATCAAAATTGCCATAAAAGATCTTGCATTGACGTAATCGATCGCGGTGTATCTTTTTGCTGAAGACAAAGCCATTTGAGCATTTTTTGTACCAAATAAATCTCTAGTTATTGTATAATCGTGTTAATTATGGAAGGTCTCTGAACAAATTTGGATCTATATGTGATCCTAAAAGACAATAATGATTTAAAAAACCAAGAACTGTTATATAATATGATTGTGTCCAAACTTCCCGTTGACTTAGCAAGTGACATTCTCTTCATGATTTGTGCAGACAATTTTGTTTTACTTTACATAGAAGATGGATGAATGTTGGTTCAAAAGTGGATCAGTTCTTTAAGAGCTATAGTGCATAGTTAGAAACACCGATACAGTGGCCTGATTGTATAATGAATGCTCTTCAAGCACAAAATATCAAAGAGTCGCAGTCGATTGATTTGCCAAGTACTTCGCGTGACACTACTGCAACAGATGCCGAAGAAGTAAGCTACGATGAGATGGAGTCGACTGATTTAGCGTCTTCTAACAAAACTTCGCTTGGCACTTCAACTCAATCTTTTAGTGAAATATGCCCAAAACAAAAGAAAAGGAGGACTGAGCAGATAAGAGAACAGTACACTTCCCTTGAATTGGCTTTCGCTACGTCAATAAGACTAAAAGCTAATGGTAACCAAGACGTGGCACACATAATAGAGTACCTATTGAAGAATCGTGACGATGCACCACGGTTCAAAGCATTAACTGAGAATAAGGAAGAAAAACGTTTTTTTTTTTTTTTTTATGGAACCTGACACGGTTGGCTACATCACCTACAACATCCGTGATGTCAGCCCATAACACAGGGTGAACTAGGTGCCATGTCAGTGCTTCCCTTCATTTCATGTCGGCTACACTAAACTGGACGGAAAACACGAACTATTTACATAGCCGTTTCGACCGTTTCGAACGTCAACTCTGTCCCGAAAAAGCTCTTGGTGGCATGCTCTCTACCAATATGTCTAGATGGCAATACAATTCTTGGAGGAAGATATTGAAAGAAGAAGGCTTTGATGTATTGCCATCAACTTTCAAGTTGCAATCAATAAAGCGAGACTGTTAGCCAAACAAAGAAGACATCACAATTTCAGATTCGGAAGCTCAGATCAAGTTGCAATCTCAACTAGATTTAACCACAAATAGACTGTTAAAGTTCGTGACCAGTGGCGGCTGGTGACTTCAGTGACCGGTAGTGCGCTAAGTACCTACCTACTTAAAAATACAAAATTTCACAACACATTCCCGTCATGTTATTTTAAGATCGGGACTTGCGAATTTTTTAAACGCTTGCGTTTTATTATGTACATACCTACTTAGTATGAATATACTCAAGACACTCAATGAGTTCCAAAGAACAAGAAAAAAAATCCAAACAAGTTTTTTAACTCATTTTTAGTACTTTTATGAACACACCCATAGACCACAACACTACTGCGCTTTCAAAAAGAAAACAGTAGCAATGTCCCAAAAATACTTAAAAAAAATATACAAAAATAAAAGCATTTGAAAAGTAGGAATTGAACCCGGGATCACCTGATTGTAAAGCCTTACCTTTAACCAACGCTTAGGCAAATATCGGCACCACTTAATTCACAGTATCACGTGACAGAAAGCACAAAACCTAACCATATCCCATTTTAAATATTCGCGCGCTAACGGGTATGTGACATCACATGACAGCGCGCTGACTCTGGTCTAGGTAGACAGACGACGACGAATCACTCGCGACGTGTCGCGCGCGCGGCTATTCACGATATATCGTCCTTGTTTAGCGCTCGTGCGCCGCACGCAGAACTCCATTTCGGCCCATACTGTTTCTATGAAGTATCTTTTGTCTCACGCGCCAGCGGTGTTTTGCCGATGCCCATACATTCAGTAAGGGAGACCCGCGTGCGTTTTCGATACCGTACGGGCGCGCGTTTACTCGCAAAAAAGTGCCTTGTGATCTATAAAATAAGGTCGAATTCACATTCGTATTTATTTGGAGTACGATCTTTATGGGTTTAATGTAGGTATGTTGTAAGATATTATTTATTTTGAGTGAAGTGAAGACTTCTCGTGGTATGGTAGTGCGGCGCACGAGCGCACTTTAGGACCAGCCGCCAGTGTTCGTGACCACAGCCGTATTCGATATAAAGATATATCAATAATGTATTGTCTTAGATTTGTGATTTATTTCATATTTGAGATTTTTTTCTAAATAATAAACTTAGTTATATTTTATTTCTTAGGTTTCGTTAACTTATTACTACCAATTTATACATAAGCTCTCTCTAATTTATTCTCTCTGGTATATAGATATATCAACAATTTATTAGGATTTGTAATTTACTGTAAATAAAAATAAATCCATATTATATTTACATAAAATATTTTTTTTTCTAAAGTTACGAGCATTTGCGAGATTGAAGGTCATAGCCAAAATATCACATATATAGACTTTATTGCGATCCTATAGTATTATATTGTGATCGCTTGTGCTTTTCGATTTATCGGCACTTTTATATATTTTCCCATACATTTAAATAAATATTTCGAAATATCTCCCAAAATATTGGTCTATTTGAAAATCACGCAAGAATAAAAAGACCTTAAAATGTCGAGAACAATAAAACTGCATCATCAAAATATCGAATGTCCACTAAAATCGATTTACGCGCCACTGTGCGCCGCCGTGGTCTACACTCTGCTTGGTTGGTTGCATTATAGCGCACGCTTCAACTTTTTACCCGACTTCGGAGTCACGGAGCCAAAAGAAGGGTTATGTATGATTATGTGAGGATGTATTGTTATGTTTTTTAACTCTGTACATCTTATAATTTATAGTTAATGTTATTTTTTTGTTGTTATGTTTGTGTAAGTACTTTATTTATTTATCTAACATTATTTACCTATTGTATTTCATTATTACTTTGTACACTGTTTTTGTTTATAATTTGAGTTCATGATTTATACTTCGTAGAACGCACAGTGTTTTTTTTAGCCCAAAAAAGTGACATTCTCATTTTATTGAATAAATCTACTGAGCTTTCCATCCCAAATGCACTGAACTCCAAGATATCAATTTCGATTACTTTTTTTTATTTTTTATATTAAAGTTGTAGTGACCTTGACGGTTGAAACAGCTAAATAAATTCTTATAAAAAAAACTATGTACGATTAATTGTTCGATGCATCGTAGATGTATGTAGCGATTCCTGGCGCATATTATTCCATTTTTATTTAATAAAAAATGAGGACAGAAACGACAATAAAACAATTTTATTCTGATTTTTGTATTTATTTTTTTATTACATTTCTGGGCCGAAGTGGAAGATCTGTGTAGGTCAAAAATATTCCTCAAACTGAATTCTAGTACCCACAAAAATACTACATTCCAACTCCGCTTAGGTTTTGAGAAATGATTTTTAAAAAAAGTTAACTTCCGTCTCGTCTTAAGTCTCAGCAATACCAAAAATAGGTTTCTTCCTCGGTTTCTTCCGATTGATTTTTCTCGTAAGCCATTGTGAGTTTGATGTTAGAACAAATATATGGATTTCTACAAGGAGTACTGCTTCGCAAAAAGGAGCCTACAACAAAATTGGATTTAATTGATTCGATAGAAAAAATCGCGAAGTATGCTCTCGAAAATTTCAAAAACCCATGTTTCCGTGCCGTTCATAATGTTTTTTTTTATGGAAACTAACACGGTTGGCTACATTACCTGCAACGTCCGTGATGTCAGCCCATAACACCGGGTGAACTACGTGCCATGTCAGTGCTTCCCCCTTTGATCGTGCCGGCTACACTGAACTGGTCGGAAAACACAAACTATTTACATAGCCGTTTCGACCGACGTTTCATTCAGTGCGGTGGTACCAACCCGGGCGGGTTAAACCCTACCACCAAGTAAGATTAGGAGGGAAGGGACCTACAGTTTTACGAGGAATCCGAACCTCGGTCAGCCTCCAACGGTCAGCGGTCACCCATCCAAGTACTGACCGCACCCAGCGTTGCTTAACATTCAATAGCGACAGTTGACTGTCTGCACCACTGAGCTATCGAGGCTGACAATGATGTTATGTTTTACTTAATAAATAAAAAATACAATACTCCTTACCGTTAAGGAGAGTATTATTTATTTTCTTAAATATTACGTCTAGAATAAAATAATAAATAATCAATTCTGCGCACCCATTATTGAAAATGGGTCCTAAAAAGGGGTCCAAACCTTCCGAGATCCCCCAAACCCACAGCGGTTTATGAGAAACATAAATTGGGAGAAACTGATTTTGGTACTGCTGGTTCTTAACTGAATTGCGATTAATTGCGGCATAACACTTCGTTTATTCTACGTCCCATTAGGGTAGGGTTGCCATAAAGGTACAGGTACTGACCGGGACACTATCAAAACCTACGAAAAGTTGGTTGTCTTTGAGCGGGGAAATGCAGCACCTGTTCTGTGAATATTAAATTAAATTTTAGATTATAGGTATCTTTTGCATTTAAGGATAGATTATATATGAATTCTATTAGGTAGGTAGGCAATGGTTTTAAATGTCCATAGCCAATAAATTATAGGCCCCAGAAAAGTGTCCGATTCAGAACGATCCACGCAGCTCTGTAAGCTCACAAATAGTTAGCCAAAAGTCTCCGCTGAACGTTCGGTGTCTATGTATAAATATGTATGTATACACATAAATTTACATCTGCGACTGAAATCTGCGGACTTATGATGCCTGAAACGCTCTGTAAGGAGTGTTAGGAAATAAGAAGAAACAATATAAATAAACCCTTTGAAGATTTTTTTTTTCGTATGGATAAAACTAACTGGCTTTTGGTTCCCGACCGGCATTTGGTGGTCAGGCGGGACGACCCGGACTGAGATTCTAAACCGATGACAAGTCCCGGTGTACCGGGACGAATGGCAACTCTAAATTAGGGGTAATAATAACTCGGGTATTCGGCGTGGCGTAGCCGTCGACAAAGGAAGCCGAGTTCAAGCCGAGGGTCGTAATTGACTCGGGCGGGGTACAAAGAAAAGCGGTCTCTGGTCACGAAAGGATTTGTACGGATGCGTCGTAATGAACGTTATTATATTCGATTCGAGTTCCGATGAAAATTAGTTAGGTCTCGTGCGGTGTTCGTCTTCGCTGAGAACTTCGGTATAGGCGATGACTTTGTTGTTTCTTCGAATTTAGTTTGATAAAAATACGGTGTAGTGTCGTTAAGACGACACGACTGCTTTACCGTAAAATAGGTCTGGTCTGCCTCGTTAGGTCGTTGGTGCCTCGTATCTCGCTCGACGTCCGATCCTGGAAATAAGCACACC
Source organism: Nematopogon swammerdamellus (assembly GCA_946902875.1). Classification (NCBI taxonomy): domain Eukaryota; kingdom Metazoa; phylum Arthropoda; class Insecta; order Lepidoptera; family Adelidae; genus Nematopogon; species Nematopogon swammerdamellus. Next base: position 15,074,039 of record OX336340.1, read on the forward strand.
CGGGCGCCGCCGTCTCAGAGCTTGGATGGGTCGAAATGGTGTGAATGAGCCAAAAATAACAATAATTGCAAAACATCATCCTTATCCATCATACAACAGATGTCGCAAACCGAGCTGGCAAATCTTCTCCTACTGATATCGAACCCACGGCTCAGCTACTTAATGTATAATGGCGCGTGTCGTGTCGTATCGTAGCGTGATCCTATTATTCCTAACGAGATTCCTAATAATAAATAAAGCATAGTTTCTACGGGCGACCGTGTAACGTACGTCAAAAATGAATATCCTTATAACTCGAGAACCACTCTATCGAATTACATACGGTTTTTACATTCTGTCACTTTTCAACAGTAAGTCAATGCTTTTCAAGATGGGTTTAGGCTATGAATCAAACACTACGTCATCGGCCGCCTGAGCTGTATGCAAAAATTTACTTTTAAATAATATTCTAAAATTCATTGACGTTAAATAATATTCTAGCCTTTTAATGACTTTTTTATCTCATCAATATACAACTCGATCTATTAGAAAAGTATTGTTAATTTCAACTAGGTTTTCGCGGCCCCTATTTATTATAGTTGAGGACACCTACCATTACTTACCCTGCGTAATGTTGTTGGTTGCCAAGAAGATCGCACGAACGGTTTATGAGATACGGACATACAAACGGGCGCTGACTACGGAACCCTAAAAATTACATTCAAATTAACATTATCTCTAACAAATTGATTTAAATCACAAATGAAAAAAATACTTAAAATAAATTAGTAGGTAGGTAATTTTTTGCTCGCCGGAAACTCGCTCAATAGATGAATAGATTCTGCGGCCTTCAGCCCTCAGCAGTCAGCACCATCTAGTACGTATTTGACTATAGTTAATTAATTTCATACGTCATTTCTGTTTCTCGGATTTGCCAGCATGCCTATCCTATTTCCACCCACTTCATTCATACATACAACCTGCATACAACCAGTTAGTTATCTACGAAAATAAGGCAGTGGTTTCCATTCCACATACCTGCGCGGCAGTGGCGTTTATTCTGTTATATCCTTTTATTGAGAACGACGATGATTAGTTTTAGCTATCGGAACTTTCTCATTCACAAGTCCAGAAAATTGTCTACAAGAATTCACTTAAGGGGGGCACTAGGCAAACATCACACACACGTATTATTCTAACCATAGGCTATGGTTAGGTTAGGTTAGGTTAGGCTAGGTTAGGTTAGGTTAGGTTAGGTTAGGTTAATATGGCTATGGTCCATAGCCATATTTCAAGTGATTTAACTATAATGTATATGCTTATAGTTAGGTAAAGATTGAAGGTATAATGTGTATACATTATTGTAATGTAATCTTCTAAATTATCTGAAAAATAAGTGGGTGAAAAGTGCTAAAAAACGTTCGAAAAACGGGACATTTGGTTGATAAAATGCTGTTTCATTGTTATTATCTTAGAATGTTAATTATCGTGGTGCTGTTATATTTTATATTATGTATTCATTCATAAGCGCTATGTGAATTACATATATTGTGTCTACGCTTTAAATTAATTAATTAATTAAATTAGTAAACAAAGTATTTGTGAAAATACTTTGTCGCTGGTTACATACCTAATTGTTTATTGTTTCTACTGTCTCCATAATGTATCATCAATTCATCATCATCACATCACATCATGTATGTAATTGTTTGTTTTTCCTAAATAAATAAATAAATAAATAAATCCCCCATACATTTCGGTTGATCGAATGCTGGTTCATCGGTAGGTTTACAGTTAAACTGTCAATATTCTCAAGTATTATCAACAATGACGTTCAGTTCGATTTATATCTCTCTCGAGATCGGTTTTGCGGCATTTCCATAATTGTGTCTATAATATGGATGAACGCTCTTGCTTAGACTGTATAATGCGCAATAATAAAGCTATTGAATTTAGATTGAGAAGACGTCTGAGCAGACAGGCAGGTGACATTTCCAAATATCGACGGTGCGGCGGCGGCGGAGCGCCGCCCCTCCGCACCGCTGCGCCGCGCAGGTGTTGTATTGCGATGCGACGCGCGCGTATAGCCGGGCCGGGCGGTGCTCACTTCTGCTAGGCTAGCTAAAACTGCCTGGCCTCCAAGCCGAACTTGCTCTTCGGGGGTGAAATTGACTGCGCCTGAGGTTTCGACCTCGGGCACTTCCACCCAGTTCGGAAGCAATAAAAAAAAATACAAGGCAAGCCAGCACGGTGCAAATGTAACGGGTGCAAGCTAGGTCTGCGACTCGGAGCGGCGACGGGCGGGGCGGAGGTTCTGTTTCACGTTTGGTTTGTGGAAACTTAACAAATCAACCATTTATAATTTGGCAGGATTAACGAGCAAGCGAACGTGATCGCTCAATGCCGCTCGCGTTGCAGATTCGTGTTGCAAATGTCGTTTCGACCGGTAACCGGAGCTTATCGAAAATCGCACTCGTCATCCTGCCTATTGTATTTCCCCCTATTTGGAACGTAATCCAATAGTTTGTCACTGCCACAGCATATCACTGCTTTTATAATCCCGATATGTGTTATGTTATGATGACATTGAATTATCAAACGAGATGGAAACATTATACGATGATGACTCGGGTGATTTGGCGTCTAGTCGCGGCTGCGGCTACGATACGATAGTGGCGAGAGCGGTGGGCTTTGTGGTCCAGCGACGCGAAGAAATATCCTGTCCACCGCGGCCGCAAACGAGCCTCTAGCTAGCTAGGCTCACAAACTCGTTCTTCACAATCCACACTGCCCTGCCCCTCTAGACTCCACATTATTTATAGCCTATTACACGCACCACTGCATAGCTGGTCGGCACAGGCTCACATTTTGGAAGCATCTAAGTAGGACGTAATCTAACCTAACCTATCTCGGCGGTCAGTTTCATGTCAGCGGGTGAGATTACTGTTTCGGTTGTTGTTGTTGCTAATACAATTCGTGAAAATGTTTGGCGCTTCAGTGGCAAGTTCACCGCATTCCCGAGAGCTGGACGACACGGCGAAGACGACGTTTCGAAATGCTCGTCTAGTTTTAAATTGCTCAGGTGAGGAAGTAACTGAGCTGAGAGATTGTTCAGCATCATACATAACATAACACTTCTGGAATGAGAGGTTTGCATTGAACCATTTGTGTTGGAGGAAATACTGCCGTCAATAAGACTTCACATGGAGCAGATAGAAAGATTCTACGATCTCCAACGAAGCGTTGGACGTAACGGACGGATGATTCGACTCGTTGCATGCTTCAGGAATCAGGATCGCAAGTGATAGGAAAGTGGGGCGGTGGACCAGGGATGGGGAGATACATTTAAAAGGGGGCCAAATGAAATATCAAAATTTTGGCCGGTCAAAAAAAATTTTACATCCGTGAAAAAAAATGTTATTGCCTTATTTATTATAACGTTCATTTCTTAATCAACTTCTGTATCCGGCCTCCTTCATTCTCGCTCAAATACCGCGGGCCGGATTTAATGCTCTCGCTCAAGGTAGTCGCAGGCCGCATTAAACAAAATCCTGAGCCGTATTTGGCCCTCGGGCCGCCTTTTTCCCATCCCTGGTCCTAGAAGTGCTACTTCACATCATGCATTTCTGGCCCAGCGAGCCAGTGCTATTTATGCCTCTATCGCTGCAGATGTTCAGTCTTGCGATTGACAGGGATTTATAATCTGGATTCTTTCATATGGGATAGGGGGTACAGAGGTTGAAGCGAGAGTCTCCGCTTTATTTGATAGGATTATTGAAATAATGCCTCTAATTTTTATGATTTTTTTTCATGATATTTCTTCATAATTATTGTATTTCAGTACGTTGTACTATCTACACAACCGAGGCCGCGTAGCAGCCTCGGTTGATCGCCTTTTCAATAAAAATTGCGTGAGCATATTATTGGGCGGTTGGACGTTTTCGTGAAATTGGCATTGAAGTTTCCGAGTAGTACAGGGGGCAGCGGCAGCATGGTTGTCGCGTTCTACCATTGCGTTCTACTAGCATTCCCATTGCGTGGTCGGTACACCTCACGAGTCAGTAAGCCTGGATGCGAAATACGGCATCGTTTGTATGAGAACCGAGGTAGCCGCCAAAGGGGTGTGAAGTCTGGGGCGGGAGCGGCGCATGGAACGCCGTGATTGGCCGAGCGAGTAGGTAGCCAAGTGACGCCAGTCTTCCATACATTTGAACGGGATTCATACAATAAGTCGCTCGTTGTGTCGATTCGCGATGAAAATATGAAACGGATTTAACAATATTTAACCCTTCTTTACATCAAGGGAATAATATAACTTTCTCTTAAATGAACAAAGGCAACGCCCCTTTCACAATTTTGCGAATTTGCAGATTTTCGCATAAACACGATCATAGTTCTAAGTTCTGAGTTACCTCGGATACTTTATTATAAATCTACAATTATGTATTCCATAATAAAAATTATCAAAATGTATGCGAAAATAGTTAGCATAAAGATTAACTTTTCTTAGGAAACTGATACGGATGGCTCCATCATCGTAATAAATAATGCTTCAGTTTGGTACCAGTGATGATGGGAGCCCAATATATAAATACTAAAATAAAACTACAATAAACTAAAATAATAAAAATAATCAAGATCGATAAATACATAAAAAAAAAATAAACAAACAAACCAAATAAAATAAAAAATATGAAGAAAACCCGGATTTAGAAACATCAGCCAAGGCTGCCTGTCTAAAATAAATAAGTATACCTAGGTGAATTAGGTACGTGCCTTGTCACCGATTCCCCCTAATCGATCCGGCTATACTGAATTGGATGGAAAACACGTAGGTACTACTTTTCATAGTGACTTCGACCGACGTTTATTTAGTGCAGTGGTACCAACACGGGCGGGTTGAACCCTACCATCTACATATACATCCTGTACATTTATATACGTTCTATACATTCTGAATCTCTGACATTAAAGGCAAACGTTTAAACTATTACGTCAATTATTTTTAATTCTCCTAAATATCCGCGATCTGATATTCCCGGTAGACGCATGACCTAAAGAAATTAATTCCTTTCTCCTTAGAGTCGCTCAAAAGTAAAAACCGGTAGGTACTGGTTGAATGAAAAAAGCGCGATAAACGAATATTGAACGAGGAAACCTGCTGAGGTTGACTAGAAGAAATGTCCTTTGGCAATAAGGCAGAATGCATGAAATATCTGTATACATTTAACATACATATTTATCAATAAACAAAAAAAATTACAAGAGCTAACTGCATCCAACACGATAGTCGACCTATGGTGGGTAAGCAGAAAAGAGCTCTCCATACATATTTACGCCGATGTTTGTTACTGAAATTCAAGCGAAAAATGCTATCAAATTGAATGAAAGTACTTACACGTGAAAGGTGATTCCATCAGTGTTCAAGTTTGAATTTTTCGACGACTTTTTGCACCAAAGCACTGCACAATGAGGCATTTTGTGACAGACGCGCACGTTCGCTCCGTCCGCCTGAGCGGCGGACGGAGACTAAGATCGGTCGCCGGCGCTAGACTGAGGCGCTGGCGCGTTTGCGCCGGCGCGCGGCTACCCCTGTCCTCCTATGTATAGCGTATCCAGGCTTACTGACTCGTGGTACACCTCAAGCGCGGTGTCCATCCGCTCCATCCATACACTCGCAGCGCGGTGTCCACCACCGGCGGGGCGCCTGCGCTGTCGCTACACCACTCCTGGCAACTGCCCCGGGAGCGATATCTTGCACGAGCTCCGACTTGACGAATGGACGCCAAGGAGCCCCAGCCCGGGTTGACCTATCCCGTCAGCGGACCGTCCAGTCTAGCCACTTGCGAGAACCATTTCATAACATTTTGTTATCTTTCATCGATTGTTTAATGTGTGAGGGTACGCGAAAAATAAACTGATATCCTTAAAATCTATTACAGAACTGCATTCTAGAAATACACTTACTCAATGAATCACATTGGGTCTGTGTGTGTGTGTGTGTGTGCACCAAGGCTAACAAACTAGGGATTGTCAGGCTTACCTAGAGCCGCGTACTCACCTGCGGAGCCGTTCTGTAACCATTGCAGCATTAACCAGGTTTAGATGTGTGCGCGATGCCCACATCTCGCGTTACCGCGGCGAGCCTCTGCTGCGAGCCGTGTCCGTTGCAGACACAGTAACCAGGTCCAATAACAACCAAACACCTGGTGCGCGGCGCGCGCGAATGTAACACGACACGACTCGACCCGCTCGCAGCCAGGCTCGCGAACCACGTACAGTGTACAGTACACGCTATGTTTTGGAAACAGTAACACGACATGGTTACAGTTACGGCTGCCAGATGAGTACGCGGCTTTATGTGATAGGCATCCGGGAGCGGCAACAACCGGCGGCAGGCAGCAGCGGCAGCGACTCGTGGCGGCAGCGGTCGGGGGCGGCGGCGGCGGCGGCGGTGGTGGCGCGGCGGTCGCGGTCGCGCCCGTCGTCGTCGTGCCGTGCCCGTGCGTGTGTCGTGCAGCGTGCTCGTGTCATGTCATGTCGTCATTCTCGGAATGAGCCTTTTCAATAATAGAGTCTGCGCTGGCTGACGTAATTTGGGTGCTGCATTGACAGCCAATCTGCATTTGTGTTTAGTTGCTCAGGTAATCGATGCCAGCCACAGAGCAAGAAATCGCAGCCGTCTGGGGGAAAACGGCCGCCGATCGCAGCTCTGTGATGCAGGTAAAGGTACAAAGGTACGTTTTCGTATAAACTTCTTATTTTCAAACATATTCAACATTATAGGTGTTTCACGTGATACCTTTACGTAATTCACTTTTTTTTAAGATTTGTGTTTGATTGAATCTTATGCCCTTGGATTTTCCCACACGTCTCCTTCAAGAGAGTATTAGCTACTGGACGAACTGTTAGCTATCTGTAGTTAGCTTTGTAAGCAAATCATATATCGGCTAGATCCGTAGAGCAAGGACACGCGCCGGGCGCGGGGCGGCTAGGGGAAGACGATCGTCGATCGCTGTTCTTTGTCTACTTGTGGAATTAAAATAAATAACTTATTGTGATTGCTATCTATTAACCGTTTGCATTTGCAACAACGTAGATATCAATATAGCTTTCACTTTTATTTAAATTTATTGGACCCTTGCGATAGAACCCGGTATGTCATGCAACCGTGATGAATAGGCACGGCTCGACGATAATCATCAAGGGCCGGTTCTATCGAACTACTTACCCAGTTTATTCACACCCGAAACAATGTGTTCCGTTAGCCGGCGGCGCGGCGGCGGCGCGGCAGCGGCGGCGGGGTCCAGCGTCGACCACGCATACCTTTGGTTGACCGATAGTACCCATACCGAGTGGGTGACCTTTTTGATCAGCGTCATTAATATGAATGTAACGGTAATGATATTTTAAAAGGAACTCTCGAACAAGTGAAATGACAAAGACCGTTACTGATTACTTCAATCAAAACGCAATCAAAGACCACCCGTCAAAGGCATCGCTCGAAGGAGAACCGATATGAGAACTAATGGCGGCAGGGTTCCAAGGAAGCTAAGGAGGCGCCTTCCCCGGAGTTCCCCGCAGCGCTGTCACGGCCCATCCGTCTCCGGAGATAATATCCTTAATTCGGGAGGTTAACAGCTTGTAATGGAATGTAAGAGTATTACTAATGTCTACGTCGTCGCGTTGCGTAAGCGAGCGAGACGCTCAAGTGCGGTGAGGTAGCGTGGGCAGAGCTGATTACTCACATTCATCTTAGCGCGAGTGGAGCCACACCTGTGGACAAGCCGCGCCGAATGTGTAGCGCTTCGCTAATTGAAACGTTCCGGTCCAGAGCTCACCGCGTCGGCCGAGGATTGATGTCGGCTTGTGCAGGAGTGCAGGACGAGAAGGCAATGACGATGAGTGTAACTGTTAATAAAATATTTCATTCATTGGGTTGGGAATGAGCACCGCTAACCGTTAGGTTAGGCTAGGCGCTTAAGGTACCGATGTAGGTTAACAGGTCCGAATAGATAAGGAACTTCTAGAACTTATGCAAGTAAATATACTGACGGCCTGTGTAAAATTTGACTTAAATATTAGAACTCCGGATCAGAGGTTAAAGTACAGTTTCAAGTTAATTAGTTACATAGCGTGAAATTTGTACCGACATGCCTTGAGTCACAAATCCTCTCTTCAATGGCGCCTGATGGAAATGAGAAGGCCGGCAGTCCCAGCCCGAGACGCCGGCGATACAATAGAATTTACACTACAATATAGTGGAGGCGTCAGCCAGTCGTTCCGCGTTGCCGGCGACCCAACAGCTCCATGCTAATCAACACGAACAGAAGTGGCATTATAAGTGGGATGCTTTCAAACCTAATAATAAGCCATTAGGCTTCCCGTAGTCTGCAAATTGTTTTAACTCGCTTTCATAGTGTACGTTTGGTTGGTTGGTCCTACGCTGCCGACGCAACTTCGTGCATCAACTGCAGAAGATTTAATTGTCACGAGGTCACGTTGATGATATAATTCAATATGATCAAAAGAATGCTCTGTTCTGTTTTATGTACGCGGAAAGAAGACGTTGTCGGTGACAGATTTATTACCGTGCTTTGTTCTCGTGCGTTGCTCACGTGTTGTGTGCTGTTGTGGGGTGGGGGACCGGGCCGGACTACTGTCCCACCGAAATATACCTACACGTGTTGGACGTACTCCACATCGAGTGAGCGTATATCGGAGATGCAAGTCGCCATACTCGCGAGACCCGGTGGAGAATCAATCTTACAGATAGACAATCTCACATCGATCGGCCGGCACCCACAGAACTGCTGAACTCCTACGGAAAGGTTCCATATATATGTATATGCACTCCATATCAGAACAGCGCTCTATTTTTGTTAATCGAGAGTCGAGAGCGAAAGCTCGCGATCGACCGGCTCTGGGAAAATCTTAATTTTGAATCGCTGCTGCCTCACTGTAGACTTACAAGGTCCAATCGTGTTTATTATTCCGCATTCGAGTAACAGTACTTTGGATTTGATTGTTTTATAGATGACCCTTAATTGAACTTCCGTAGATGCATTTTTAAGTGGGTGTAATAAAGGCGAGATGCTCATCGTTACGAAACACGCCTATCGTACGGGTACCTGTGCCTGTGTAGAAAAGAAGATAAATATCTCGCGTGGGCGAAGCTTTCGTTTCAGAGCTGATGATGTGTCGATGCTGTCGCGATACCTGTGCTCATTGTGTTTTATGTGGTTCGGTAGCTTATAGTTTTGTTGCAATTACTCTTGCTACTGGAACATCCTAAAGCTGCATCTGATAGTTAACTGATCTGAAAGTACCACATTTACTGTGCCATGTTTTTTATTTTATTAGTACTACCTATACATACCTAAAGCGATACAAATATTAACTAGAGGTAACTTATGTTGTATATTCTAGCTTCAAAAATAATGCAAATCCGAGTTGTATGAAAATGTTGTAATTTAAAATGAAAAATTCTAACTCATGGTAATAATGAGCTTCAGAATGAGTCGGTCTCAAATTCTCGCGCCAAATAGTCGCGTTAGCTTCTCAATGGACCCAACGATGTACGTCGCCACTCCTAGTGCCCAATGTCCATGATAAGGCACGCACCTTTTGTTGAGTGCTGACCCACTGCAAAATAAGTAGGTAGTTCTTGGAAGCTGTCTCACGATCGGACGTGGTTTCGTTCCTTGATGTTGTCTGGTGCTCCTTTGTACATACACCTTTTAACAGACTTCTGAGGACATATTCCGAGTCTTCCACTACAAATAAAAACGTAATTTATTTATTCGTAGGTCTGCCGTATCTAATAATAATTTTTCCAAACTGAAATTGTTATGCAGTCCCCGTCGCGTGTGTCACCCGCGTCACTCACACTGCTCAGTCAGTGAGAGGCATGGGCTTGCTTGGGTGAGTGAGAGGAACACGGAGATAACTAAAATTAAGTATTGTGCCAGACTCTTATAATTTGTTCGTATGATGGACAATCTGGACCTCGATGTGGACAACAATAATCAATGATAAACTTATATTAGTAACTAGCTGAGCCCGCGGCTCCGCTCGCGTGAAATTCGTATTCCAAAGAAGAATGTAAGTAACTAAGGGCGAGGCCGAAGGCCGAGCTGCGTTCAGGTAATCGATAAACCTTCTTAAAGAAAGTAACTAACTAAGGGCGAGGCCGAAGGCCGAGCTGCTTTCAGGTAAACGATAAATCTTTCTCAAATAAAGGAAGTAAGTAAGGGCGAGGCCGAAGGCCGAGCTGCGTTCAGGAAGACGATAAACCTTCTGGAAGAAAGGAAGGAACTCAGTGCGAGGCCGAAGGCCGAGCTGCGTTCAGGTAAACCAAAAACCCTCTTCCGCCTTCGGGCCTCGCCCTTAAAGACTTCCTTTCTTCGATAGAATATAATATCGTTTACTCAATCTATTTATTTCATAAAAATAAAAAAGTAACATTAATAACTAAAGAATTAAACCTACCTAACAAACATTAAAATAACTATCAAAACGGGCATTTTCAAATGTTCTTAGAGCACTTGCGGCATTACCCCGCTGGATGGCAAGGCTAACCTTTTGAATGAAGTACATAAGCCCTTGATGACGGGACACCAGTTGCGTCAACCAGCTCAAGCCTCTTTTGGCTTCACTGCTCCACGGACCGAGGGTTTCAACCGCAAACGCAACAAATTCGAAATCTTGAATTATATTTCTATATTTGCTGCGTTTGAGGCTCTCCGCCCCAGCCTCGGCCGCGCCAGCCGCTCTTAAAGATGTCCTAACGTGACTTGGAGCCAATGTGAGAACAAAAGTGGCGTCCCACATCAAAGAACTACCCTTAGTCCATGGCACTAAGGTGATAGCATCGGGCCTCTTTCCATCCAGCCGGGAATAACCGCGAGGTTCTAGGATGCACGGTATATTTGCCGTTAGAAGCGTGGACTTTATAATAAAATTTAAATTAAATTAAACTCACTCTTAATATTAACTCAATCTTAATATTAATTAACTTTATTCGAGATGGTTTAGCTTCTTCCTGAACGCAGCTCGGCCTTCGGCCTCGCCCTTAGTTACTTGCTTTCTTTGAGATGGTTTATCATTTGTCAGAACGTAGCTCGGCCTTCGGCCTCGCCTTAGTTGCTTACTTTCTTCAAGATGGTTTAGCTTCTTCCTGAACGCAGCTCGGCCTTCGGCCTCGCCCTTAGTTACTTGCTTTCTTCGAGATGCTTTTTCAATTATCCGAACGTAGCTCGGCCTTCGGCCTCGCCTTAGTTACTTACTTTCTTCAAGATGGTTTAGCTTCTTCCTGAACGCAGTTCGGCCTGCGGCCTCGCCCATAGTTACTTACTTTCTTCGAGAAGGTTTATGGTCTTCCAGAATAGAGCTCGGCCTTCGGCCTCGCCCTTAGTTACTTACTTTCTTCAAGAATATTTTTCTTCTTCCTGAACTCAGCTCCGCCTTCCGCCTCCCCTTAGTTACTTTCATCGAGAAAGAATATCGTTTACGTGAGCGCAGATCAGCCTTCGGGCCCGCCTTTAGTTACTTACTTTCTTTTTTTTAAATACGAATTTCACGCGAGCGAAGCCGCGGGCAACAGATATATAAATTTTATTGCACCAATGACAGCGACATAACTTCGACTTTCAATTATTATTTTTATTTATCAAACAATTTGTCACCGGCCAGCTCACGTCGAGATGACAGTTCTCCGTTGTCAACATGACATTTAAAATAGTTTTTTACCTTTACTTTGGATTACGTGATTTTTATTATATTTTTTAATTATTATGTTCATCCGGGATATACACTGTCACTATAAAAAGTTTCGTCAAATTCCGTTCAGTGGTTTTTGCGAGATGCGCGTACAAATAGACATTTTTGCATTTACGATTTTATGATATGTATAGAAAGAATAGATATGTATAGACTTTTGTGTTCAAGTTATAAAAAAGAAGAACTGTCATTTTCGTTGTATCTACTTATTTTTAAATTTCGAATGAATATTTTATTCAAATTGTATTTGCTGACAGTTCTCAAGATATAATTATGCACTTTGGACTACGTGATTTTAAACGCGCAATAATGTTTATAATTGTAATTTTTTTTTTATTTTTGTTATTTTTTTTTACGTATTATGTTAACCCGGCATATAAACTGCCACTATACAAAGTTTCGTCTAATTCCGTTCAGTGGTTTTTGCGTGATGCGCGTACAGACAAACAAACAAACAAACAAAAATTTTAAAAACTGTTCTAACATGTTCAGTATCTCATTTTAAGCCACCCTGGTTAGTTTTTTTCCGAATACATTCAATGTACAGACTTTCTTACCTCTACGATTTTATTATATGTATAGATATGTATTTTTGTAAAGGATTTGTTTTATAGTGTTCTGTAGGTATTTTAAAAGAAGTTTCTCAATGAACATAACATCCACACTAAACCTTATGTTTAACATAAAACCTGTTTAATGTAGTCCAATATAGCACACTCAGATTTTTCAACATCGAATTGACTGATTGATAATACTTCGAAACAGCGTCTATACTTGACCTTTTTGTTCACCCCACAAAGGAAAGGGGTCAAGTTCGGTGTTCCCCTGATCCCTGCGGTTCTGCTGTAACTTTGTTGCGATGCGGTCATTCAACTTATCAACTTTTGTATACATACATACATATCACACGCCATATCCAGACAATCGGGGTAAGCAGAGTACCTTTTGTATGTACCTACTTAAGTAGTAACTAGCTTTTGCCCGCGGCTTCGCTCGCGGTAGACTCGGTTTAATAGCAAATCAGATTAAACGCAAATATTATATTATAATAAATAATTGCTTCTCTTATATTCTCTCTCTCTCCTGTCCATACTATACTTTCTTTGATACAGCTCAGCCCTATGGCTATTTAGCGTGATGGTTTATAGCCTATAGTGAGCCTCAAGAACAATTCTTACCATTGGTGCAAACCGCATCAAAATCTCTTCAGTGGTTCCAGATTTTACTTCAAACATACAGACAGACGTTCCCATTTATAAGAAGTAGAGTAGAAATTTTTCTACGTTTCCTTTACCCCAACCAACACCCAAAATACCAAACGTTATTTACGATTCTAGGCATTCCAAAGGCCAAACAAACGCCACCGCCATCCGTGATCCATACTTTCCTACATCGTGTCCATACAAACCGATTTGAAATGATTTGAACCTATGGTGTTTTTTTTGTCAATCATCTTTTTAATACATTCTGGCCAGTGTCATGTAAATGGACGAAGAAAACAAAAGAAACAAACGTCACGTCAACAAAAAAAATTTTTTTTTCGTTCTTCCAATAATTGGAAAGTCGAGCCCATACAGCCAAGTGCAGTGTTTATTAAATAATATACGAAACCAACCAAAGAAATGTCACGACTTATTCATATACTTTGTTTTTTGTTTTCCTAAAATAGGCTACTTACGCTGGGATCTGCTGAACAGCAAATTGAACAATCTGCTGATGTCGAGATTGACCGTGCTCTACTCACAAAGTAGCCGCGACCAGTGTTTCCACTTTAACTGTTTCAAGCCCTATCGATATTGTTGCTGTTTTGTCAGTCAGTCAGTCAGCGTGTAAGCGTCCACTGCTGGACATACGCCTCTCCAATTTTCCTCCAGTCCTCCCGACCTTCAGCGATACGGAACCACTGCTTTCCGCCGACGTGCTTGATGTCATCGTCCCACCTGGCGGGTGGTCTTCCCACACTCCGTTTTCCTGTCCACGGCCGCCAGTGTGCAGTGACAGTGACAGTTTTATCGTCAATTCCAAATTTCTTTTTAGTCTGTGTCGCTTGACCGCGGCAGTAGTTTCAGAACAACCAATGAAAATTACCATTAAAAACAGTAGGCAGACAGACATAATTTTATTGTTTCTAACCCTATCGATATTGTTACTGTTTTATCGTCAGCTCCAAATTTCTTTTTAGTCTGTCTCTCGACCGCGGCATTAGTTCCAGAACAACCAATGAAAATGAGCCTAGAAAATAGTAGGCATACAGACAGATAGATGATAGATAGACAGATGATGATATATGTCATCGATAGAGTCGATATCGAGATTGTTACAATTTTATCGTTTTATGTTTTATTTGTTTTACTGTTAGTATCGATAGTCTCACTATTAGTATAGAACATCAACTTAACTCGGTACTCTACTTAAGTGTAAACCGGGCTCAAAGAAATGTCACGACTTTATCATATTTTGACATAGGCTGACATAGACAATGAATTCGCTCTCTTTTGGCTCGAAATTCAAATATATGCGATTTTATTTTGCTTATTATACAAAAATTACACAACCAATATAATATTTTCTCAAGTTTTTCACGATTCCCGAGGTCAAGGAATGGAGTTACATACAAATTCCCAAGAAATAGTGCGCCGTTTGGGAGAAACGGTGTCCGAAAGTTTCGTAGAGCGCCATCCCGCTCTGTCTCGTTTTTTATCTCGTTCTGGTTTTTCGATTTTATATTATAGATTCCAGGTATCATTGTGTCTCAGGCTTTTTTTTGTATGTAATCCGGTATGGTTGGATGAGTGGGAGGGGCCAAAGCACATGCTCCGACCAGCCTATATCACCTCCGAGAAGGTAGGTAGGTGCCATATCGGAGACTTCCTTGTATTGCTGACTATACTGGACTAGAGAACACAGCCGAGGCTGCTATGCGGCGATCTTCCACCCAGTCGGCTACAATTTGAGCCTACCACCTTTTTTTTTTTTTTTTTTTTATGGAACCTCACACGGTTGGCTACATCACCTACAACATTCGTGATGTCAGCCCATAACACAGGGTGAACTAGGTGCCATGTCACTGCTTCCCTTCATTTCATGTCGGCTACACTAAAGGGGCCGTAAGTAGTCCGTACACCTAGTAAGGGGCAAGGAAAGGGACCTAAAATTTTACACCGGTTCCGAACGGGTGAAGCAGCAGGGGTAGGTAAGGTATGCACGTAGATTTTTCCGTCAGAAAAAACTCATTGGTACACATCGACCTGATTCGAACCTCGGACCTCTCGCACGAGAAGCCGACGCCCAGACCACTCGGCCACTCGCCGCTTGACGTTGAGGCTGTTACTTTTTTGACGCATTGCTTACATAGGTAAGCAACGCGTAATTCTATGAATACTAGGAGCTGAATAGACATTTTTGGAGTTCGTGAAGATGTTTTAAAGACTGATACTCTGTGAAATTTCACCACGTGTGACTTGTGCGACGGAATTGCTGACTTTCTGACGGAATGGTTTGGAGGAGCTGTTTAACGCGATTTCGCCGTCGCGTCCCCATTCCACCTCCATGGGCATCGTTAGACACCTACTTGTAGGTGAAAGGTAGACACATGCATGTCGTGCTATCCATAAAAAAAATTGCTGACTTATGTGAACTGAAATCGGTTGAATTTAGTACGCTTATTGTTAAAAGAAATTATGGAATCTTTTTATTCATTTATTTATAGATATAACAACATCAACTGGTACAGTATTGTACCATAGGAAATTTGTTTTTATTTTTTATTTTTATTTTATTTATTCAATAATCATACAGTACATAACTAAACAATTAATATAAAATATTAAACAAACTATAAACCAGCTAAGATTAAACAAAAAAAAGTATGATGCTAACTTAAAAAGACACAATTTTATTGTAAACAAAATGTCAAAAGAGAATAACATAACTATGACCCAAACTAATATATTTATGCGAAAATAAATCAAATATTAAAGGAGAAAAAAAATATTATAAACTTAATCATAAGCTAATGAAACACTACGAGTATAATGTTTTTAAGATTATCGTGAAAGATGTCAAAATGAGAAAATTTATTATTATAAGTTAGACAAGAGCGGAGAAGGAAAACATTACTAATGTAGTTACAATTACTTTTAGGAATATTAAATAAATTACCAGAACGTGTGCGAAATTTCGGACATCGGAAATTAATTTTGCTGAGTAAGTGGGGAGAATCAACTTTATTGTTTAGTATTTTATGCAGTAACCTAACATCTGTAACCATTCGACGTTCAGTCAACGAAGTTAATTTCTTAAATTGAGTGCCACACCGAAAAGATAGATGCTTAAGAAGTTTGTTCTGATTTTTTTCGATAGATTGAATATAAACTTTATTATACATCAATTCATCACATTCTTGCACAAAATTTAAATAATATATCCATGATCCTCAAAAATAAGCAATAAGAGAGACTCATACACACACCTATTACTTATTTTAAAGAAATACATTTTAACTATTTTGCGCAAAAATACGAGTAAACAAACCATAAACCAATAATAATGAAGATAAACAACAATTAAATAAAAAAACAAAGACAGAAAAGTGAAAACCATATTATATAAAAAAGAAACAGTAAAAACAAATAGCTAACTAGGAAAGAAACAAATGAAACAGGAATGGCAAAAAGTACAAATAACAATTCCAAATGGTGACAAGTGCAAGGAGCTTAGCCGGAAGCAGCGGCGACTCCTCTCAGTTGGCGAGGTTGGCGCCGCCAAACCAAATAAAATGAATGACACCATTAATACAGAAGTATCAGGCTAAAATAAATGTGAAAAAATTTCGGAGTTATATTATTTATGTCATATAATCCACGATTAATAAGATAAAACGTCAATCCCGTACCCGTTACATAATTTGAAATTTCGCGCGCGTCAAACGCGGGCGACGACGAATGACGACACATCAAGGCATTCATTGGCCGGTTGGCTACATTTTGAAGCGCCATCGTATTCCATACAAGGCGGAAGCGACCGATGTCCCCCCCGTCCCGCGCGGACCCGCTGATCAGCCTTTCGAGTTGGCGCAGCGGGGAGTGCATTTAGTGACGCGGTAGCGAGTAGAGCGAGCTAGCGAGCGAGCTAGGTGTGTGTGTTGCGTGTGCGGGTATGTGTGTGCGCGCTGCGACCACACGACGAGTATTCTTGTGCTGTGCGACGTGCGATGCGATGCGACTAGCGAGCTAGGCTAGGTGTGTTGTGTGCGCGTATGTGTGCGCATTGGCTCGCGAGTTGATAGCTGCATATATTCCGTTATGTATGTATGGACTTTGTATGGATGAATCCTGTGCAGTGTTGTTAAATTTAAAGTGATTTATTGGTAATTATAATGGCAAACTCCTACCGAGCTATCTACGGAGCACTCAAGGACAAGAGAGACTCAGTAATTTGGCACTCTTACATATCTGTGGAAAAGGAGTTGCTAACAAAATTGAGGAAGAAAGAAGATTTTCACGATCGAGTCATCGAAAATTTCTTGTCTGTGGAACGAAGAGTGGACTTCATGTACAAATAAAATGTAACAATTCAAGCTTGTATGCCTGTCTCGTCGTCGTCGTGCCAGAGGAGACGTCGCTGTTGTCGGGTGCAACTCGACAGCTTTGACACAACCAGTAGGTACCTATCTACAGACAAATAAATCGTAAGTGAGCAAAATAAATCATTTAAACTATATATTATAAACTATCTATATCGTAATCGTCTTTCAGTTTTTGAACTCATTGTGGTAGAAATAAATTAACGCGTAGGTACCTAAGTTATGAAATTATGAAAAAAAAAAATCCTTAGCCAGAGCCAACCCAATATTCAGGACCAGGAGTCGCCGCTGGCCGGAAGTTAGGCAAGAAGTGTGCTTTAAAAGTTAGGAATTGAACTCTTTTACACTGTACAAGATGCTCAAATCCATATCAATCGACGTCTTGTTGTACCAACTGAGGGAGCTGTATAGAAATGATTGAGTTGAGAATAGGTACTACCTACGTTATTTATTTATCTTTGTTGTCACTGAATCCAGCAAAAGGAATGTTCAACAATAGCCGGCCTGAGTGGCAGGGCAGGGTGGTTCAACTCGACACGCGCTTGGATCTCGTTTCCTCCCGCGCTCGACTTCCGTTCCGGCATCGCGCGTCGTCTCCATATACATTTCGTCAGCAGTCGCCGCACGTTTATTGTTCTTCAGAGATCTGAAATTAGGGTGACCCTGTACCTATACCATTACAGAAATATCGAAAAGAACTTTTGAATATTCCAAAGATCTTCGGAATTTCTCTGATCATTTTGTATCAAGATCAAAAGGGTGAAATTCCTCCGACTTGGATAGTTAATTAAATAAAACTACATAGTAACTGGCAGACTATTCTTCGGAGCTTCAAAGCGATTGCGAAATAAACGACGCGCCAATGTAATTTAACAGGATTCCTCGGCTAATGCGTGCACGCCGCAGACGCAGTCGCGCCGAGTGCATTGCCGCCTCCGCTGCCTCCGCGCCGCGCCGGCGCATCATTCTCGCTACATTCTCCGCGTCATGCGCTTCATAGCTCGCAGTGCCGCCCAAGTGCATTCATATAAGGACGACGCTCCACCGAGTGATTTAGACGTCGTCGTTGTCGGTGTCAATTTCATGGCCGATTTGAAGCTGGGTGGTCTGCGTGAGTCATGCATAACATGACGAGTACGAGTGTGATATTGAACGGTGTCCATTGACATTTCATGAATGGTTGTGTGATCTTTCAATTTAGGTGTTTACAACGCTGCGCTCGCGCTGGTCCGATCGAACACTTTGGAACTTGAGGACAGAGCACTGCGGGGCGGCCCGAAGCGGCGGCGTGTGAATCGTTTCATGCACGCTGTATCATACGTTAGGTAATTTTTTCCATGTAATTGAATAATTTGATGTACATAGTAGGCACATTGTTCTATTATCTCACCGATTACTTAATTGTATTTGTAGTCCCAAAAACAGTTCACAATAAACGAGTTGAAAAAACAGGTAAAAAGAAAATATTGAACGAGTGACTTTCACCAGTATGTAGTGTGCCCGATTTAACATAATCGGCAATCTGCTACTGGATTGCCGCGACATCGCGACAACGAGTGTTGCCCATCGTAAAACAGCTGAGCTGGGCCTGGCGTAAAATAACGAGAGGTGGCGGCGGCGCTGGCGACAGAATGCTCCACATTGTCGCGAGAAAGTGATCCCTAGGAATGTGCCGAGCCGCGCCGGCGCCGCCGCCCGCCGCGCCCAACGCGCCGTGCCGTCCGCATCGTCCCTTCATAATACGAGTATTTATTGCCAATATACCTCGCAATATACCTACAAAGCACACGAACAATTTCCGCGATACTGACTATACTCGTGTCATGACGTGACTCGTGTGTCCATCTAACTTTTAATGACTTTATTTATAAAATAAATTTATTTTAATTGACACTAGGAAGCATTTTCTCTAGTAATTCGTTCAGAGCTTTTACCAATATTAAAGTCTGAAATAAACTAAGGAATTTCGTATGTACTTAACAGATTTTAACACAATTCCGTATTATGTATTGTGGTTATATAATCTCTGTCGGACAGTTCGGCTCATCCGAAAACGCGAATGCAATTTAAGACAAAAGCCACTTGTGGGACAGTGACCTCCGCTGTATACTCATCCCACTGAGTACTTCTAGGCTTGCGCAACATATTGATCATCAATTTCACACAGTATTTACGGGTAGGCGGACCCGTTTAGCAGTTTTCACGTAGTAGATGCACGCAATTGCTTGGGCGCATGATTAAATGGCGGTGATGTAACCGTTGTCGGCGACCTTTCGTCGATAGGGCTTTGAGGAATGAATTTGATGAGCTTATAAAAGTAAGGTTGGTTCAAGGTTTACAGCTACCGTTCTGGGCGTTATTGAGCCAGAGCATATGATGAGCGAGCGTGTTTCCGAAATAGCTGTCGTCGAATTGAAGCAGTCCTTGAAATACTTCTGACGTAAACCAACGAAATAAAAAGTAGAATGTCGTTGACGTATACACCGTCTTTAGGGTACTTGTACCCATCGACCATTGGTGCAAGCCAACTACCACGTAGGGGCGACCCAAAGTCATGCTGTTTCATTTCGCAAGGATGCAAATGAGATGCGCTGCGTTCAAAGAATGAACTAGTTTGTAATAGGCAGCAGTTACACACACACAGTGAATCGCCTGATTAAGTTGCAATAGACTTGACTGCGGGGCCCGGCCCGCCATGCCAGTAGACTGCCTGGCGACGACGACGCGACGACGGACGTGGAGTGACTGCTTTATTGTATAGCTAGCTCGGCTTGTGCAAGGGTTGCAGCTGGGGTACCGAAGCGAGGTCGACGCGAATTCCGACAACACTTGCTCGTTATTTACGTTGCCCCTTCGCCGCACCGCAGTCGCCGCCACATTGAACGGGCGTGTGACCGATTGTGATTAGTGATTAAGATTATCTAACGCGTTTGGATTTTTTTAACCAACTTTGGACGACCCTGTACTTACGTAACGCAATTCCTTCAGTCAGATGAGACTTGACATAGTTGTAGGTCGTGCACCAAATATGTACCTATGTCACGGCGATTTGAACTTAATTCATAAACATTTAAGTATAGTTCGGGACACCTAAATAGAGCTCTCGTCGCCGCATGTTTTGTATGGCGACGAGAGCTCTATTTACGTGTCTCGAACAGCACTAGAACTGATGCATGGGCTACAGGAAGGGAGAGTGTGGCTTCCGGGCCGGGCGTGCGCGATTGCACCGCGTTGGGTCCACTTGACTACGCGACCCAATTTTGGTCATTCCTCTGACTCGCCAGAGCGCACCGCTCATCCCACATCGGCACAATGAGGAAGTAGACGCGCAATAGCCTCATTCTCATATTATGAGCTCGGCTGTTGTACCTACATAGTCTATTTCAATAAAGCCGTTTTTGTGAAATATAGCAGAAGGTATTCTGTTTAATTTGCTCCTTGTTGATTTGCCGAAGTTTTAGGAGGCGGCTTGCGAAACATCCAAAAACTAGTCGTAGTAGTACAGTCATTATAGATTTTGACCCGTGAATAATTAGTTCTTGGATTTTTTTTTCGTAGGTAAACGCTTCAGTTTAGGTATATAAAGGATCGCGCGTTTCAGGTTAAGTATATAAAGGACGCTATGACCGCCACTCCTTTTGTTCGCACAGCTGCCTATACCCAGTGCCGCCAGCGTCTGGGGCACACTGGTGAGACAAGTCCCACTACCTGAAATGGGTAATTAATTAAGTTGTAATTAATTAATGGGTAATTAATTAATTAAGTTTAATTTCCAAAATATCGATTTTGGGGGAAAAAAGGTGGGAACCAAAACTGTTCAGAATTTGATTCTCTACAACTTTGTTTCTCTTCATTCATGCCGTAAAACGTGGAACATAGGAGATAATGATAATATTTTGAATTTGTCGCTTTTTTCAAATTTAATTTCCAAAACATCGATCCTAGAAGAAAAATTGCGAGGACCAAACTTGTAGAGAATCAAATTTTCTACAATTTTTGCACTTACGGTTTTACTGTAAAATCAAAAATGGCCGAGTTATTCAAGAAAAACCGTTTTTTTTTAAAACCGTTTTTCGAATATACGCAGGAGCCTGATTCAGTCTACTTTTTGAATTTACACTCCCAGTGAGCCCCCCGAGGGAAATACGAAAAAAAAAATCCAAGAACTAATTATTCACGGGTAGGGTCGGTCTTTTGGATATAATGACTGGGCTATAGGTATCTGGCGCGGTCTAGGGCGTGTAATATATATTCGTGTACCTATTGTTTTATACCTATTAAATACGAGCATACTAGTTTTCAAAAGGTTGTTGCAATTCAGAGTGAGTTCAACCACATCACACCAACGTGGTTAGGACCTCTTTATGACTCAATAAATCCAAATTAATCACACCCATACCCATCATACAGTATTCCCTGAAGATACGAACAGCACACATTATTATAGAGCTACATTGAACAGACGACACTTATATGTCGGTGTAGGTAGAATTCGGAGGGTTCCGTAGAAGGTCAATTGATTTATTGCAGGCCATCTGGTGTATTTGTTGGTTAAGATTGTTTAATCCGATTTTATGATCGGGGAAGCTGATTGGTTTGGCATTTACGAATATAGCAGTCGACGAGGGTGCGGCAGACTTGTGATATCTTCTCTATTTGGTGTGTTAAAAGTATCAGTTATTCGATATGACAGATACCTACCTAATATAAATACGAGAAGGTATCTATCTAAAAGAAGTTGTGAAATAAAATATCAGAGAAAGTAATTTTTCCTGATGTTGCATCGCATTTATTTCTCGCTGTATATTATGGGGTTTAAATGTCAAATGTTAAAAAGTAATTTAATCTCCAGAAAGGAATGCAACGAATCCACGCATAAGTATGTCCTCATTTGCTATATCGTTATCAGATAAAAACATGGAGATTAAAGCTTAAGTTTCTTTAAATTTGAAGCGGTTAACGTTCACTGGATTACTGTGTACCTGATTACTTCTTCGATAAACTGAGCGTTATTTCTCCTTTCCCCTCAGGCGGAGCTCGTGGACATGCGCGCTGAACTTGTGGAGGCGAGGGCCACTGGTGAGTGTCTTCTTGTCTGTTATTTTTTATTACTTATTATATGTGTAGCTGTGCCGAGCGAGGCACCAACCGGTGCTCGACACACCCAATTTCACGACCGCTCGCGAAACCACGCTCAGTGAGGTACCATACCAGCAGACTTGCGGACTACTCTTTTGAAGTTTGAACGAACGTCACTCTTCCTTCAGATCTGGGCGTGTGAAAATCAGATGCATGTCATATGGCCATCACTTTGAGGAATGAGGCGACCGCTTTCCTTCAACCGGTTGTCCTATCTTCAGATCAGATTACCAGTCCATATTTTTTTATGAACACAAAGAACAAGCCAATCTACTAATGATGCATGCATTTCCGTAATAGGTAGTTCATCCCACTACCACCGGCACATATTTTCATGTTGTACAAAATTCAGATTAGGCCGGCGATGGAGTACTGCGGGACCACACCACATATGGGAAGGTAGTCCCTATTTATCTGCTTACGTCCTTGGATTCGATAAAAATTACTCAAAATTCTTTGTGCAGCTTCTTTCTTATTGATCAATTACTTAACTGAGAGTTGCTGTAACTATTAAAATAAGGTGAATTTATCCGCCTGGTACACTTATCCCTACCAAGCTATCCCCCCTGGTAGGGATAAGTGGAAAACATTTCCACTTATCCCTACCTGGGAAAGAAGACTGAAGACTGGGAAAGGTTCTAAAGTGCCAGGGCAGCAGAAATTGAAAGGAGGTTTATTTACTATTATATTAATAACTGATATAAAATTATGGAAACCTCCTTTCAATTTCCTGCCCTGGTACTTTGGGGTGACTTCATGTTTGTTAATGTTTCTTAATCCTGGCCTATGTAGGAATACTTTTTATAATTTTTGTCTAATTTTCAAAATTTAGTTACATATTTTAAAAATATTTAAAAAAACAAAACAACTTGTATCGTTGGGAAAGAAAAATAGTTGATCCGTTTCAAGTTGGTCGGAGTGGAAAGCCTGGTAGGGATAAGTGCACTCAGTCAGAGTTTCCATTTTCCACCTATCCCTACTGGTAGGGATAAGTGGATTTTTTTTTCCACTTACCCCTACCAGGGGGGATAGCTGGTAGGGATAAGTGTACCAGGCGAATTTATCAAGATAATCTCCTTTTTTCAGACAGAACCAAACACAAGAAAAAATTTATCCACCCATGTATAATACATATAATGAATTAATGAATTATGTCATGCTATAAATAAAATAAATACCATGCCGGCCGTCCTATCCTCATATCAACAATTGTTGCAGAGAGGCTCAGCACCCTTTTGTTTTTATTTTTATTTAATTAAATTTTATTTATTTATTTTAAGGAAACACACAGTTATCAATATATTAAATTAAATAAACATAAAGTAATAGCATAAACCAGTAAAGTTTTCACAATTAGGAAAAACTATAAACATGTTTTCAACACTAGTAGGTATATCATAAAAAAAAAAGAAGTGAAATATATGCAAAAAAAATAAAATTATAATAATTAATTAAATTTTAAGTACCTAGAGCAAATTAATTTCTGTGCACAAAGTTAAACATTGTTTCTTAAAACTACTTAATTTTGAGTTAAATATATCTACACTATTGAAAATATCATTATATAATTTACAACTTTTATTAATAAATCTATGTTTACTGTAATTACAGTGGCTTTTATATAAAATGAAAGTGTCGTTGGAACATGTTCGTTTGTTTGGGTATCTGAATTTAATTCTCTCCAGTAAGTAGGGAGATTCGACAATGTTGTTAATAATTTTATATAAGAAGGTAACGTCCGAAACTTGTCTTCTCTGCGAAAGAGGATATAAAGAAAATATATTTTCATCTCTAGATTCGCCATTCAGAGTTCGATAGCCCACGTATCTTAAATCACGTTGATATTGCGTTTGTGAGAACCCATCGTTTCTCAAAATCGCTCCTTTTGTCCCACCGCTAGGGTGTGGAACTGTCTTCCGGCGAATGTGTTTCCTGAATATTTTAATCTTTAAACGTGGTTTTAAAAATTCTAAACAGTCGAATAACAGTCCGCAAATCTGCTGGCATGGCATCTCACTGAACGTGCTTTCGCGAGGAGAGGCGAAAACACCACTTTTGGTCCTTCGGAATCGCCAATCATGCTGGTCTCCATAACGACAATGCGGCGCAGCCACATACACCTTTTGCCTCAGGATTAGACGCTCAACGAAGCGCCATGTGAGCATAATATACGAGGAAATCAGTATCGCATCATTCTTCCAGGGATGGTGCAATGTGAACTTTACTTACATACAGCGCCACCTACTGCACGACGTTTTCAACAGTTGCAGGGTACGAGGAGCGCGGCGCGAGCGCGGCGGGGGTAGCGGCGGTGGCGGCGCGCGGGGGGCTGGAGGCGGCGCGCGCGCGTGCCGAGGCTACGCAACTCGCGCGGGAGAACGTCCTGCTCAGGGACACCATACTGGCGCTGCACGCCGACCTATACAGCGCCAGGTCTCTATTTTCAAATCTACCTGGATATATCTAAATATCCACAAAAAAATTTTGACGTGATAACGTCACGTCTTATAAATTGATGAACACCGGCTGCACGCACGAAAAAGTGTCACGTTCCATCTGAGCCTGTGTGTGCAAGCGAGAGCGCGTAACAAGCGATAGAGAGGCACAATCGGCCCAAGCGTCGGCTTGTACACATTTATCTCTCTGGTTCTAAAGTATTATATTAAGCGCATCTGGCCGGTCGGAAAAGATTTCAAATTTAGAATATTCATGAAACAAGGGTCCGAATATGTATCACAATATCGATTCATGTATTCGTTATCACGTAAAACTATCGTCCGTAAACCGACTTTACAGACAACCAATTTTTAAGAAGTAAACGCCAAGAGGGACGAACAAACAATTCGCGCTCATTCACCATGACACAAAAAAGCGACAAACACCTGAAGTAATTTAGGCAAAAGACAATGCTCTAATGTGATATAGTTTTGTTACCTACATATGACATTGTTGCAGACTGGCAGCGAAGTACCTGGACAAGGAGCTGGCGGGTAGAATCCAGCAGCTGCAGCTGCTCGGCCGCGAGATGCGCTCGGAGCTGCGCGACTCGCTGTGGCGGCAGCTGGAAGCGGAGATCCTGCTGCAGCGGCACAAGACGGTGGTGCGCGCGTGCCGCAGCGGCAAGCCGTGCGCGCCCGCGCCCGCCGCCGACACGCGCGGCGTCGGACGCCCGAGGCTAGTGCGCGTGCAGCGCGATCCTCACCAGGGACTCGGCATTAGCATCACGGTAACCAGCTATACACTATTGAAGGGTTGAAATTCTATAGAGTCTAAGTGCCAAAAAATCGCAAAGCGATATTTTTACGGAAATACAATCAATGTGCCAAGGCTAATAACATACAAAAAAGTCTAAGTGCCTAGCTCCGCCCTACTACTACACAGACGCTGTTAAAGCAAGGACCGGTCTATGTGCCACTATGCGTGTATTTTTCAGTTTTTTTGTTATACCTCGACTTTAACTTTTAGGCACATAGACCTTTGATCATAAAAAAATTTTCGGTCTACGACATAGACCCTATAGAATTTCAACCCTTCAATTGTAGATTGCATACCAAATCTACTCACCTAACCAAATGGATTGTAATAATAATCTTGACAGGGAAGCGTGAAAGCGACCAAAGAGTAAGCCCCGCTTCGTCTCTGGTGTTTCATTTCATTTCATTTTCATTTATTAATTTCCGTCTTAGGTACCATCGGTACACTTGAGTTCGTCACATTTTAGTTAAACAAATTTACAATTGTAACTTTGGGTCTAGCCATGGCAAGGGACTAATAATTTTATGGCGGGTACACATTGGTGTAACGTATCATGTAATGTAACGCACGAATTTGCCGTACACATTGCTGTAATGTAACACGTAATGTAACACAATTCCCATAGTCTGGACGTCTAGCGAGCGCGAGCCGAGCCTACATCGAGCACGATACGAGCATTGCAAATACAGAGAAAAAAAAATATTTGTGCATGAAAAGGCAATTAAAACTAAAGCAAAATTAAAATATAACATTAAAATACTTTGCATCAATAGAATAAAATTGTCAAAGGTTAAAAATACAATTATGTCAACATAAAAAAATTAAAATAGATAGCATCAATAGAATTGTCAAATTACTTAGTCAATCGATTAAAATAAGAAATAGGTACATTTAAATTGTTAAATTATTTAAAAATAAAAAACACACAAAATTAAAACAAACATATACTTAGCATCAAAAGAATTGTAACTACTTTCGTTTGTGATCAGCCGGTTTAATGAATACTATTGCGAGTGTCGGCGGAAAATGAATAGACTGCTTATAGTCTCAGTGCGATGAACAGTAATAGCGATAAAAGTACATCCGAAATCCGGACAGAATATTTGGACGTTTTGGCGTGTTCTCGTACAGTGGTGGCGTATATTTTGTATAGTATTTTGCCTATGGCAGGGTGGGCGGGAGCACGGGGTACCGATCCTGATATCGGAGCTGGAGGCGGGCGGGCCGGCGGCGCTGACGCGCGCACTGCACGTTGGCGATGCCATTTTGGCTGTCAACGATGTCGATCTCACGCAGGTGATATCTTCGCTTTATTTTTCTTCAAATTGCATATAGGTATCAACGCAATATGACTCCACACAAACTCTTTTTTTATTATGGAAACTGACACGGTTGGCTACATCACCTATACAGGCTGTTCGGCACATGGACTGACAAATTTTTTTTGTAGGTAAGTGGGGTCATTTGCAAGGTTTTGACCTACGACACCTTTTGTCTGGTGTCACGTGGTATCGAGATACGATTTTTTTTCTTTATTTTTTAAAATTACCAAAATCTTAGCTTTAACCCCTTGTAACTTTTTTGTTTATGATTATATCTGCTCGAAATAATTTTATTTCATTTATCGATGTATCCTTGTTCTAGAAAAAATATCATTTTATGAAGTTAATACCATGAAAAGGACTTATTACCTCCCAAAGTCCCGAGGACGAGTAAAAATATGACAGAATCTTAATTTCTTAATTAATAAAAAAAAACGGGCAGAAATGAGAGCTTCATTTTCATTTAAAAAGTTCGCTAGTTTACGCCGTTTCCAACGATAT
This sequence comes from Nematopogon swammerdamellus, assembly GCA_946902875.1. NCBI lineage: Eukaryota > Metazoa > Arthropoda > Insecta > Lepidoptera > Adelidae > Nematopogon > Nematopogon swammerdamellus. Next base: position 15,101,600 of record OX336340.1, read on the forward strand.
AACACATGTCATACAAATCATTCACTATGTGGCCAAAATTAGGGATAATTTGCAAGAGTCTAAGCATTAACAATGGAAGCAGTAGTAGTTGGAATTGAAATTGAACAGTACCCGCGCGACCGTTACATGTTCTGAATTTGAAAATGCTCCTGAAAACGCTCTCAATAAGTGACGCGACCATCGATAAGGTGGCCCTGATACAAAGTTATTGTCGTTCTGTTCTGGTCTCTGTCAGTAATTTTGGCCACATGGTGAAAGATTTGTATGGCATGTGGTATACATATAGCGAACTTTTTAAAGGAAAATGAAGCTCTCAATTGCTGTCACTTTTTTTTTAAATGAATTAAGAAATTAAGATTCTGTCATATTTTTACTCGTCTTTGGGACTTTGGGAGGTCATAAGTCCTTTTCATGGTATTAACTTCATCAAATGATATTTTTCCTAGAACAAGGATACATCGTAAAACCAAATACATTTTATTTCGTGCAGATATAATCATAAACAAAAAAGTGACAAGGGGTTAAAGCTGAGATTTTGGTAATTTTCAAAAATAAACAAAAAAAAAATCGTATCTCGATACCACGTGACATAAGACAAAAGGTATCATAGGTCAAAACCTTGCAAATGATCCCACTTACCTACAAAAAAATTCTGTCGGTTCATGTGCCGAACACCCTGTATAAGCGGCGGGTGGCCGGGTGGTTTGGGCATCGGCTTCTCATGCGAGAGGTGCGCGGTTCGAATCCGGTCGGCGTGTACCAATGAGTTTTTCTGACGAAAAAAATTACGTGCATCCCTACACCTGCTTCTTCACCGTTCGGAACCGGTGTAAAACTGTAGGTCCCTTCCCTTGCCCCTTACTAGGTGGTAGGCTCAAATTGTAGCCGACTGGGTTGATACCACCGTACTTTATGTAAGATGGCCGATTAGCAGCCTCGGTTGTGTTCTCTAGTCCAGTATAGCCAGCAATCCAGCGAAGTCTCCGGTATGGCACCTACCTTCTCGGAGGTGATATTGGCATGCGCTTTGGCCCCTCCTACTCAGCCACCCATACGGGATTACATAAAAAAAAAAACCTAAATCACCTTCTACATCCGTGATGTCAGCCCATAACACCTTGGTGAACTAGGTGGAATGACAGTGTTTCCCTTCGGTCGTGCCGGCGACACTGAACTGAACGGAAACCACGAACTATGTAGGCATTTACATAGCTGTTTTAACCGACCTTTCATTCAGTGCAGTTTCTGTATGTTATGTTCTGTCTTCTGTATCTTTGTTAGTCTTTTTATGTGCAATAAAGTATTTCTATTCTATTCTATTCTAGGGTACCAACCCGGGAGGGTTAAACCCCACCACCTAGTAAGGTAAGAAGGGATGGGAGTTAGAGTTTTACGTGGAATCCGAACTACGGTTAGCCTCCCAGTCGAGCGATCACCCATCCAAGTACTGACCGCGCCAAGTTGTGCTTATGATCACAATCGACAGTTGACCGACCGCACCATTGAGCTACCGAGGCAAAATAGAGACAAAATATAAATCCCTGGGTATTAAACTTCTCGAGAAATTATGTAAAATAGGTCCAAATAGTATTCTGGTTTCTTTAGCATGGCTGTTGGTGTAAAACATGATAATATCGGAAAACAGGCGTGCCACAAGGAGGCTGTGTCGGCGCTGCAGAGCGCGACCGGGGACTGCGCTCTCTGCGTGCAGTTCGTGGCCTGCGACGACGACAACGACCTCTTCACCGACGACAACCATTACAGGTCAGTCATTCATTCATTACTCATTCAGCTTTACTTCATCCACTGTCTTATAGGTACCTACCATACATATACAATGGAAGAAAAAGATATTGAGAAAACACTGTATCCTACACTTTAAATGAATTTTGCAGATTTCTTCCTTCCTTTGTATGTCAATTTCAAACATATTGTTAGGGACGATGCTCAGAGGTGGAATGTAATACGCTGGCGTTTTCTTGATGCCTGCCCCGCAGAGCGGAATATGGGCCCCGCAGAGTGAAGCGTGCGCCGCTTGCACACGCGACCGAGACGACCGATCGTTCTGTCTCTTTCACTCCGCGGCTCGGCGCACACACGAACACTGTGCACGGCGGCTGGCTGCAGTCCCGTACCACGTACCACGAACCCTCGCGTACCACGTACCACGTACCCTCGTACCACAGCTGTCCGTACCACCGTACCGCACTCATACCGTACCGACTGTCCCGATGCTCGTACCACTGTACCGCAACTCGTACCGTGACGTACCGCTGCACCGTCGGACCGATCCGCACGACGGTAAGCGCGAGCGTACGCACTACGCGACCGCGTCCTCAACCACGTCAGGTTGCAGGCCTCGGGGCACGGGGAGAGACCTCAACCGGCGTGCCGCGGGGCACCGGGAGTTTGGCCGCGTAGTGTAGGGCGTGGAGAACGGAATGAAAAGCGCAGTGCTAGCTATAATGCAGCCGCACACTGACTTTCACCCGGGACGTGGAGTGAGCACTCGCCGAGAGAAGACGTCCGATCGGCCGAGGCATTCGTTCCGCACTGAAGCTCGTTCCTCGGTCGATCGTAGCGGAGAGCCGGTGCTCGGGACGTCTTCTCTTCTTGCTGGCTGGACGAGTACTGCCTGAACCGGCCGAAACGCGCTATATTTATATACGCGCGGGCGCGCCGAGGCGCCGCGGACGCGGCCGTCCGATTTTGCGGCCACGCCCCGCCCCCGCTCCGCGCTCCGGGCCGGTTCAGTCTCCTAACGATTTTGGCAAGTGCACACCTCCCGTTCGTCCCGAATGAAACCCAGTGAGCGACTATATTTTTATTCATATAACTTATAATCTAGACTATCTATCTTACAGCTATGCCTATCTATCTTATATCTATGCCTACCTATCTTATTCTAGCCTATTTATCTTATAACTACACCTATCTATCTTATAATAGCTTATCTATCTTAGCTAACTTAATCTACGAGGTTTTAATATATATTTATTTACTTATTCTACTTATTTTCGTAATACGTAAATATATTAACATATATTTACGTATTAAAATTACCTAAACTAAGCTACGCCGGCCGCTTCCTATTTCCCTACGCTAAAAGAAGCGACGATGCGCGCGTCGTGTCCCAGGCCGGGTCCGTCGTCGCCGCTCCGGCTGGCCGTCGTCCTGAACACATATCATTGAGCTTCCCCTCGATAATTTGCAGATTTCCACTATATCCTGAAGAGGATGAGGTGTTCGCAGCGGAGGCCAATGGTTCCGGGGCAACACCGACTGCACCTCGTACTCCAGATTATCGGAGGTTTGTGAAATCCTATATTTTTCATTATTTTCTTGAAGATTTAGAGGTAGAAATTCTTTAGATAGATCCAAGCGAAATGTTTACATCGACAGAGCACACTCGGACGGCATCAACTCGGGAAGCGAGTACGAGTCGCCACGATATGCGGAGGTGCCGTACCGCACTCCCCCCGCGCCCTACCCGGACTACAACGCCATCAACAACAACCTCTCCATCCTCGACATGGACGACGACACCATCCAGATACAGACTGCGGAGGCAGAGGCGGTCGCGATTCTGTCGCCGCCGCCCTCGCCGGCCGCGCGCGAGCGTGCCGCGCCGCGCTCCCAGCGCCACCTCGGCCGCTACCGGGGCCTCGCCGCCTCCGCCGAACTCTCCTCCAACGATTCGCCGCACTCGACGCCCGTGCACGCGCGACGCCCCCACATCAAGAAGAAGAAGGTCAAGCCGGGCGACTGGCGTAGCAAGGGCGCCTACCGCGCCGTCGACCCCGGCCACTCCTCCGACGACGCACGAGCGTCCCCCGCAGCTGCGCTCGACCGCTACGTCCCACCGGTCGATATAGTACCCTCTGTAGAACCGGATGCGTCACCTCCGAATCTGTCGAATTCGACGCCGCCGCTGTCGCCGTCGGCACCCGACGAGACGCCCGAGTCGCAGCTGTCGCCGCCGACTTCGGACTTGTCCCCGCCGGAGACGCAGCTCGAGACACCGTCGACATTGCCGCGCCTTTCTCCCCCAGCCTCCCATCTGGTCCGCGAGGCCTCCCGCAACACCGAGTCGGCCAACACCGCTCCGAGGATAACGGAGCTAGCGGATGAAGATACGCGGAAACCGAGAAATCGAACGTTTAGGATAGGATCGGCAAAGCGCGTGTCGGACACCCCGCGCCCAGTTCTCAACGGTGACGGGGGAGTGGGCTCGCGGCGCGTCTCGACCCTACTCTCCGGCGACGGGGACCCAGACTTCGGCACCCCCGTATAAAGCTTGCGACTAACCAATCACGCTGTGGTGCTGACACACACTAGGATCTCAGCTAGTCCGTTGCTTACGAGAAGGCTCTCTCGGCTCAAGTGCAGATAGATTAGAGACAAGCCCTTTTTCTTGGAGCTACTTTTACTAATTAGTTTGATCTGTGCTTTCTTGTAAGCTATCATTTGATATTGACTTGTTCATCGGAATTGGCATCGCAGGACTTCGAATTGCCATTGAATTGGTGAGTTTACAGCTTGTAATTACATTTCTAGCTAAATTAGTTTTTGTTACCTCTGTGTATAGTAAACTAAAAGGTAGCTTGTATGTTGAATGGTAATATTATATTATGTGCTGTTTGTTATCATTAGCTGAAAGAATATTATGCTAATGTTAATAACCGTATTATTCAATTGAATATTATGTGATGGAATATTTCTGTAGCTGGCCTCAGAGAAACATTCCACGTATGAGAAACTACTAGCTGCCTGAGATTTGTGAAAGATGCAGTTTTAAAGCACAAAGTATTTGATATGACAATATTCGCTTCCATTATTTGATCAACTAAAACAGTAGGTACTTACATTTTATATATGTCTCTCCCAAATAGAAATAGGCGTTCTAATAGGAGCCGTAGGTACTGGTGTTTTGAAAATGGCCTTCATATAAATGGAAGTAAAAATAAAGTTATATGTGGCAGTTTAGTAATAAATGTATTGTGGATGCATAGAGAGCTAGTGTTACTATCTATTCAATAATGAATAATGAAGGTTATGTATACTTTGGGCTGTTTTGGCTCAACACAACGCAGATGAGAGATATGATCGGTCTGAAATTAGAATATGAGTAAGAGGGCGGAAGTGGCGCGTAATGTAGTGGTTAGAAGTTGAAGGCTGGCATCCCGGGAGTACACCAATGAGTTTTTTTAAATTTGCATTTTTGCGTGTGCATTTCTTCATCACTCTGCTCAAGTCCTGAAGAGATCTGTACTTACACCAACAATGCACACGCCTTGTAGTTTACAACGTTGACTGGAAGAAATTGTATTACGCTATAAGTCCGCCTCCTGCACCGCAGAGAATATAACACTTTCATACATAGGACACCTTTTAGAACTGAGCGTTGTGTGTTGTTTCCCTTACCTCTCACTAGCTAGCATCTTGCCGTTACTCTAACAACTACGAACTACGCCAGCCAGACACACAACTCACGCTTAAAACGTGTTGTCCTATTCAAAATTCAAACATGTTTACCTACTAGAAAATGACACCTGTTGCTTATTGGAAATCCCAAGCATTTTAATGTTCTTGTTCCAAGCATTACTTACATAGATGCATTGCATAGTTGCAGTGTGACCCCGAGCATAGATTGAGGCCATACACGTATTATGTCTCTATGATTGAGGCGCTATTCAATATTCACCCCGAGTAGAATGTTTTAAATGTTATCCTCATTATCTATGGTTCTACCAATGTTTGCATTAATTTACGAATACAGAAGCTGGTTTTGAACCATACAAAGCTGTTTTTTTATCCCGTCGTGACATCATATAAATATTTCCTAGAATTGAACACCAACACTGTGTTTTGTTTGGTGTTCAATTCACATGTGAGGTTCAATCGTCCGTATCTGAGGTTCACACTGCAGGAACATTTAAATTTAGACTCAAATAAAATTTAAAGGTACTAATATTCTGTAGGTAACGCAATATCTAACTGTAGCAGTGGCGGCTTTGACCTATAAATCTTAGTGAGGCGACTAAAAAATCCACCTACATTGCTATTACTTTATGATAAATTGAAAAACCTAAACCTATTTTTTTTGGCCCTAACAATACTTAACCAAAAACTATTAACGAATCGCGCACCGAGGGTACCGTATCGCCATGTCACGGCTAGCGCCACTAGATGAATTTCATAACACGCCACGCCATCTAGATGGCGTGTTATGAAATACTTCATATTAGTTAGTCACGATTAGAAAATGATTCATCATCTATTTGGTAGATGGCGCGCGCGCATACACTTTTTGAAACCAAAAAGTGTATGCGCGCGCGCCATCTATGGGAACACCCGTGAGTTTTTTACTTTTTCTTATTTTCATTATTTTTTGTTATATCGGCCATAATAACACATTTTCTGTGAACATTTCAACGGGCTACCAAATTACGGTTCAAGAGATACAGGCCTCGGACAGACGGACGGACAGACAAGCGGCGGGTGACCGAGTGGTTTGGGCATTGGCTTCAAATGCGAGAGGTGCGAGGTTCGAATCCGGTCGGCGTGTAACAATGAGTTTTTTCTGACGAAAAAAATTACGTGTATGCATACCTACACCTGCTGCTGCCGCATAGCAGCCTCGGCTGTGTTCTCCTCTAGTCTAGTATAGCCAGCAATCCAGGGAAGTCTCCGGTATGGCACCTACCTTCTCGGAGGTGATATTGGCTGGTCGGAGCATGCGCTTTGGCCCCTCCGGCTCAGCCACCCATACCGGATTACATAAAAAAAAAGACAGACGGACGGACGGACAGACAGACAGACAGACAGACAGACAGACGGCGTAGGCTTAGTAATAGGGTCCCGTACCGGATACGGAACCCTAAAAAAAAAAAAAAGAATTCGCAAAAGTGAGATTCGAACCAACGTCACTAGATTGAAAAGCGAAGCATATACCATTGAGCTATGAAACTTATCGTAACTAGTGCGAATTTCGCCATCATGTTAATCACGGAGGTAAAACAAACCGACTTATAGAAAACGTGAATCGCCCCATCTCGCTCTGCATTATTTTAATTGGATATAGATGTCTCGTCCGGCGCCATTTATCAGAGCCTCAGCTGCTCCCTACACCATAAGCCTACATCCAAAGCTTCCAAGGTCAACCTGTTGTCTTTACGCTTGGTGAAGCGATATCAAAATAAGCGATTCATCGCCGCACCGGACCGGGGTGAGTCACCATATGCCATGCCGTACGTGACACGTCACACGTCACGTCTGTGTGTGTGTGCGTGCTGTGTTGGTGGTGTTGATGCACTAACACATCTTTAACGTATTTCGTCGCGCGCGTCGCACCAGCCGCCTCCGCCTCCTCCGCGCCGCCGCGCTAATATTGTGATCAGTTCGGATCGGATATACTTGACTTTTTTAAGTTTTCTTTCTTGATATTTTGAAATGTTTTTTTTTCTTTACTTTCAAGATAATTAAGTGAGGCGGTGCTTCACTTGCTTCACCTGGAGAACCGCCACTGAACTGTAGTGACATAGTTCTGACCGATCGTCATTTTGTATAGTAAGTGTATTATAGGACATTCCGTTTGAAATGCATGTTCGCTACTCACTGCCACGGAGCGTAGCGATATTGCACACTGTTTTACATGTTTATAAGACAATACGCCTACTGTATGACAAATTGTAATAAACATTTAAACAATGATTATTCATTAGTATTTCATTCAATACATCCTGTAACTTACAGTCTTTATGGAACCTAATCGTCGTTATAAGACAGCACTAACTGCTAGTATAAGAATGTCTTGCGGCGCAGTTGGACTGTAAATGGTAAACGGGTAACAGCCATGTAACAGTCTTTCAAAGATTATATAAGGTCTTTATTAGTAGGTAACTTCACGCTAAGGGGTGTATGTGTATCAGATACTGATCACGTTCCCCATACCAATTTTTTTTATGATATAAAAAACCCACTCCTCAAATTTAATACGTGAAGTGCGCGTATTTACCTAATCTATGGCCCGTCGGCGGCGTGACGGCGGAGTGCATTGACCTATAGATCGTTCACAGTTATTTTACCTCTGACACACGTCATTGTATCTTCCGCTAGGTTGGCATCACTTGCTGTCACTAGTACTACGGTCGTAAAAAGGGTTACTTCCTATTAATATTTTACCCGTGGTAGTGGAAATTATGTATAAGTACCTGTTGTACTTGTAGTGATAAGTCCAGCTTTGCGAACTCCTGCATTTTTTGTTTCTTGTCGTGTACTGTTCTTCTTTCCATTTGTATGCAATAAAGAGTTTCTATTCTATTCTATTCTAAAAATGTATTCAAATATTTCGTACAGGGAAATAGTACGAACAAATTATGGCAACATAGAGCTCAGGTTAGCCAACTTGATGGCTAGAGGTAAAATAACTGTGAACGGTCTATATGAATGCCTATTTCAAGGTGAAATACGCGCACTTCACGTATTAAATTTGAGGAGTGAGTAGGTTTTTTATATCGTAAAAAAAAATTGGTATGGGAACGTGATCAGTATCTGATACACATACACCCCTTAGCGTAAAGTTACCTAATAATGAAATACCTTATATTCTTTATTCTTTATTCATCATTCGTATGGTAGTACACTACGCTTGAATTTGTCCTGTTTAGTTTTTACAATCCGGTTTGATTACACCCACAAAGAAGAGCCAGGCAAGAAACTTCGCAGGGTAACTTTTTTAACGTCTTCGATTACAATAGGTATATTGTGACTAACAATAGACACCGCTTACAGTGTTGAGATACAGTTTGAGAGCTAGAATAACTATAATTTAAGCTTGATAATTCTGACCACATAAAATCAAAAGTAAAAGTATACCTAAATAAAATCAGGTGTATAGAGCCTTTGTCAGAAATTGTTGATACATATCGTATCAAGTCATATGTCAATTATAAAATATATTCATACCACATGGTAGTACAGTATATAACCAATACCGTCAGCCTATGTTCACAGTCCGGTTTTTTCTCAGATGACGGATGTCGGGTGTTTTGACACAGAGAGATCTCGTTTTTTTCCACTACATACGTCCCTCCGAGCCCGGATCACGCCCGGATGAACCAAGTGCCCGGCCGGTCCACCGGACGTGCGTCGTGGACAAGTCCACACGCGTTTTCTATTGCAGTTCAACCGATCAAGTCAAATTCGCGGCGTCCGTCATGAGCTCATGTCGGTTCTCGGACGCCAGACGCCGAGTGGACAGACGGTCATAGACAGACACAGGCTTAAATGGTCCGTCATGATCATGAAGCACGAATGATGATTCATTATGTATGAGTCATCATAATTTATGACGGACTTTGGGGATAAACAGCGTAAGTAATTATGTCTATGGTACAATATATTGACTTAAAAAAAGCAATACATAGGGAAAGGGTCGCACAGTCCATGGCTGCCATGAATAACAGTTAAAGAGTATATTAATACTCTGTATAATAACAGTATAGGTAATGGGTTTATTGCTTTAGTTTACTTCGGTGGTTATGTTAGTACAGACAAAAATTAATGGCATGTTATGTGCAAGTTAGGTGCAAGATACGTGCTTGTCAATGCTTGTGTTATCCAAAGATTAATTTAAATACACAATATATCAAAATTGACATTGATGTCTGCCAGAAGAATTTTGAATATTTGTGATAATTTTTTGGGAAAGTGAATAGAACATAATGGCTACTATACTCATCAGCGTACGAGAAATGATCGACTCGGCACTCGGTGCTTCTGATGTAGGTATACGAGCAAAATATTACATTTGTTTATAGTTCAGATCGTCTCGTCCTTCATTGTCTTCCTGTCCTTGCTGTACGATTACTTCCACTAATATACAGTATCGAAAAAAATTTATGAGTAATTCGTAAACGTAAGCATCTCGGTACAGAACACAGACCTCGAATTTTACGCACATCTATGGGTACAGAATTTAGTTTGGTAGAGAGAGGGGGAGAAATAAATGAGCAATGTGCGACGTCTTAGCCGACGCTGGCTAGGCCATAAGTTTGATGTGAATTTATTTAACGAGAGGTGACCACCACCGGTGGGCTGCCCGCGTAGATCCCTCTCTGCCGGCAAGGCAATAGTGTTGATGGACGCATGGTTGGGACGCGCACTTGCAGGCGAACATAGTGAACTTCAAGATGCTGCAGAATGTGCTGCACGTGCTGGCGCAGCAGCTGCGCGTGCTGGAGCGGCGCGTCGAGCTGCGAGGCGACATCTGCAGCGCCTCCAATGCGAGCGTCAACGTCACTGAGGTGCGCGTGCAGGCGCCCGGCCAGCCCAGGAAGAAAGATAAGGCTCGCGGAAAGGTGATATGAAAATCCAAACAAAATTGCTCACACTAAAAAATTCGTGCCTATTCCTACTAAAAAATGCCATAATCCGCATCACATTACCTGCTTACCTACTTTTATGGTACTGTGAAATATGTTTCAAGTAGAGTGTTTTCATTTTACGAAGGCACGAGGGGTATGTATGAGGTAGGAAGTGTTGTGAGACCGCGCGGACGGAGCTCAGTAGGGAACGACTCGGTTCGACGGAGCGACGCGGAGAAGTGTAAAATGTGTGTAGCGCCCGGGCACCGAGTTCGTTCTCTACTGAGCTCCGCGCGGTCTCCTCTCGCACCACTTCCTACCTCGTTCGTACCCCTCGTGCCTTCGTAAAATGAAAACACTCTTAACAGTTTTTAGTCAGTATAGTTTTAGGTTAAGGTCGTGGTAGAGAGATGATTTACGTATGTAACGTAAGTACTCGGACTGACTCTGGTCAAAATGTCAGATAGAGATGTTCCACTTCCGATTGTCTGAAAATCGCTCATATACCTACTTGGTGGAATCATTGCAAACCGAGATTTACTACATCTAAGATTAGATTTTTAGGTTTCCGTACCCCGTATGACGTTCGTATGTTACTAAGCCTACGCCGTCTGTATGTCTGTCTGTCTGTTCTACTGCTGTATCTTTGAAACCATAATAAATAAGTCAGTTTAAATTTTTACAGAATGTGTGTTATTATGGCGGATATAACAACAAAAAATATAAAATAGAAAAAGTAAGCAATAATGTTAGTAATATTTTAAATGTAATGCTGTTGATTTCGTTAACATTAAATAAATAAAATAAATAAAAAATAAAATGGGGTCCCCATACAAGAAACTTTTTTTTACATTTTTTTTGTGGGCGGAAACCTCGTTACGGATGGCCGACTCGCACTTGCCCCGGTTTTTTTTAGGCACGAATCAGGTTCTGAATGTTTTAGATAATGCAATATTGACATTAGGAACAACACAAAAGTAAGTAAGTAGGTTTATCGGGAACCTCTCAACCATCACGATCTGACAGTCGAAAGAATAAAGCTAGGGGTGGAGTTTAAATATAAACGCTGGGATAAGAAAGAAAAGGTCAGTAGGTACTAAGTGTATTACTTAGTTCAAAGCTTCGGTTCAAAGTTATTGATGACTTGACGCACTTCTCTCACCTCACAGTCGCACACCTGTATTATATCTTTCCTTTAATTTCATTCATCATACATTTCCATGCCCTGTACTGTCGGTGTCTCTTGAGCTCGTATATTAAAGCAAACGTCAGCGAGTCCATTGTAAATAAATTAAATCAAACCAATTAGGTATCTATGATATTTTTACCGTACCATTCCACTACGGTACAGCGCATGACAATAAGGTATGAATACCATATAATGGTACGTATGGCAAGACTATCCCAATATCGACCCTACTTGCAGATATTTTCAGCACAGACTGACGAATGAATTAATGATATAGGTATGTACTGTACGCTTTACAGGAGCTTGCAGCGAGGTGTTCCCCGTGGACCAACTGAGTGGTTGTGCCATAGGGAATTCATTTGCGAATTTATTCCCCATTCAATTTTACACAACTAGTTGTGTAGTTGTGTAATATTGAAATTCATACTAAATTTTCGCGTGTTTCATCTCTAAACCACAACATTGAATAAGAGAATGCCCATTTTTGTGATAACGTTTACAAACAAATTAAGGAGCCAATCTTTATTTGGAAATAAATAAAGCTGTTATTTATATACTTAAATATGAATTACCACAACTATGCACGTGCATCGGATCTAGCTTTGTTTATTTACTTATTTCATTCTTATTTATTTACATTGTAGGTACTTCTACATTCCAAAAAAAATTACAAAAAAAAATCTTAATAAGTGGCCAGCATTATCCTCATAATGTAAGATTAGTATAGTTATTGAACGCTGGATTGTGTTTTGGTGAAAGAAAATCCATCAATTTAACATTCCCGATGACACAACTAGGTAGTTGTGTCATTGAGAACAGTTTTCGGGATTGCACAACTAATTGTGCCACTCTGTTGGTCCACGGGGAACACCTCCTTGCAGTGACGTGAATAGACCGCTTAGAAGTCGCGGTAACAGCTATACTTATTCTAGCTGTGAATAAATCGATGGTTGGTTTCTTGCTAATGGTTTTATTCTATATTTTTTTTTGTCAATTCCTTGTGTCAAAGCAATAAAAACACCGAGTCAATGGAGGATGTTTGTTGTTTTACTCTGTAAGTTTTTATTTTCTGCATTTGACAACTTTGAACGAGATTTCACAAGGTGGACAAGTGAGAGTGACACTCAAGGTACTAAGTACTAATTACCTAAATCTTGTTTTAATTTATTTGGCAACCATTTGACAATAGTATGCCCAAATTAAAACACCAAATGCAAGTGTGGATGATGATGACGCACGTTGTTGTAGGGAATGGAAGATGCAGATGCACAAGCGGCAGGAGTACTCCCGGCAAAGGATACAATACTTGTGGGTAATAATACTTATTTCTATTAACCTACCTACCACACACTAGGTAGGTAAGCATAAAGTGCAATATCGCGCCGCCCCGTGTCGTAGGCCGGTCAAAATCGACAATAAATTAACAAGACATGATGTATCTCTGATTTTTTAGTATGTTGTTCGGACCCATTAGGACTATGTATACCCAAGTTTGTAATTCTCAAAAAGTTGTGGGAAAAATTTTACACACCAAAAACCGCGAAATTTTTGGCCTTGTTTCAGATTCTGCTCTATATCTCCTAATCCATGCATTTTTCGTCAAAAGCTACTTTATACAAAAGTGGTTGGGGGTGGAGAAAGAGGCCACCGACTGGGTTTGGGAATTGACCTCGGCTGGACTCATCCCCATTACCAGTCGGCAAACTCCTGCCCCCGCAGAGCTCCTAAAACTGCTCTCTTGCAAATGCAAGAAGGGGTGCAGAGGTGGCTGCGCTTGCCTGAAAGCAGGGCTCAGATATTCTGTGATGTGTGCTACCTGCTCTGGGGAAACGTGCCAGAACGCTGCCCTTATCATCATTGAAGAGGACGACGATGACGAGCCTCAAGCAACCCTAACGATCCACAAATACTGGAGTACCTACCTATAGGGGACGAAGACGGCGACCCACCAATAGTGGAAGACCTATCTATTGATGAGAGCAACGAAAGTGACGGCCCAGGGCCATCAAAAACAAGGCGCCGAGTTTGAGTATGTGTCTAATTTGATTGACTGAGACTGATTGATTGATATAGTTACTGTACTTTTGATTACTTATGTTTATATTAAAATACATTTCACCGTTTTTTTAAATGATTTCATGCCTTCTTTTTCATTACCAAACCAAAAAACAAAAGATAGGAAAGGTTATGGAACATTTCTGGAAAAAATGCGATTTAACCTTATATGGTTTTTTTTTTTAGATTTTGAGAGAACTACGAGGTTTACAGACCCCGCTCTGAGCTTAATTTAAAGCGAATTAAATTGCCTACAAATTATATCCCACAAGTTCTACTCGTAGGATCAATCGTTTCGACGCAGTATCGATCCAAAGAAGGTCTAAAACTTTCAAAGTGCCGTAATTCGGTAACTAATTGACCTACAGAGCTGCGGTTGGGCTTAATTTGTCACAAATTTAATGTTCTTAAAAACGTATAAAGTACCTTTCGACAAAAAATGCATGGATTAGGAGATATAAAGCAGAATCTCAAACAAGGCCAAAAATTACGCGTTTTTTGGTGTGTAAAAATTTTTCCACAACTATTTGAGAATTGAAAACTTGGGTATACATACATAGCCCTAATGGGTCCGAACAACATATTAAAAATCAGAGATACATCATGTTTTGCGAATTTAGCGATTTTTTGTGTTGATTTTGACCGGCCTATCGTGTCATCGCGATGTCCTAGGTATTCAAGTTGAGAACGACTCAATCAATCCGCATATGGTTTTCCCTCACATATTCAGGCATATCTAGGGATCAGTGGCGGCTGGTGACTTCAGTGACCGGTAGTGCGCTAAGTACCTACCTACTTAAATACCAAATTACCCAACACATTCCCCTCATGTTATTTTAAGATCGGGACTTCCGATTTTTTTAAATGTCTGCGTTTAATAATTATGTACGTACCTAGTATGAATATTCTCAAGACACTCAATGAGTTGCAAAAAACAAGAAAAGAAATCCAAACAACTTTTTTTAACTAATTTTAGTACCTTTATGAACACATCCATAGACCACAACACTACTGCAGCTTTAAAAAAGAAAACAGTAGTAATGCCCCAAAAATACTTTAAAAAATATATAAAAAAAAATAAAAGCATTTGAAAAGTAGGAATTGAACCCGGGATCACCTGATTGTAAAGCCTTACCTTTAACCAACGCTTAGGCAAATATCGGCACCACTTAATTCACAGTATCACACAGAAAACACAAAACCTAACCATATCCCATTTTAAATATTCGCGGGCTAACGGGTATGTGACATCACATGACAGCGCGCTGACTCTAGCTAGACAGACGGACTCGTGCAAAACGAATCGCTCGCGACGCGACGCGTCGCACGCGCGGCTATTCACGATATAGTGTCCTTGTTTGGCGCTCGTGCGCCGCACGCAGAACTCCATTTCGGCACATACTGTTTCTATGAAGTATCTTTTGTCTCACGCGCCAGCGGTGTTTTGCCGATCTCCATACATTCAGCATGGGAGACTCGCGTGCGCTCTCCGATTCCGCACGGGGCGCGCGTTTACTCGCAAAAAAGTGTCTTGTGATCTATAAAATAAGGTCGAATTCACATTCGTATTTATTTGGAGTACGATCTTTATGGTTTTAATGTAGGTATATTGTAAGATATTATTTATTTTGAGTGAAGTGAAGACTTCTCGTGGTATGGTAGTGCGGCGCACGAGCGCACTTTAGGACCAGCCGCCAGTGCTAGGGATAGGATATGTGCTACGCACGCGGGAACAGCTAGTACCTAACTTCATATTTGATTGCAAATTGTGTTCACAAAATATGTCATGAAGTCATATTGTGTTACATTCTAGCAGTATTTATTCTCATAATTATGTTGGATAATGTTTCAGTGGAGCGAGTTTCCCCTACAGGAATGGACCAAAGTAAGTAATCTTCCGAACATCTTTCTACGTGTTTATCACAC
The DNA here is from genome assembly GCA_946902875.1 of Nematopogon swammerdamellus. Taxonomy (NCBI): domain Eukaryota; kingdom Metazoa; phylum Arthropoda; class Insecta; order Lepidoptera; family Adelidae; genus Nematopogon; species Nematopogon swammerdamellus. Next base: position 15,117,137 of record OX336340.1, read on the forward strand.
ACAAACTAATATAAATAAATATCAGTATTACTGTGGTATAGACCTTACCTACTTACTTATATAAGTACCTAGGTATTGTTTCATCAAATGGGGGATAGAGATCGGAGCGCTTCAAGATTCTGGCTGGAGCTCGACAGCGCAGGCTTCGGTGAAGCGGTCAACAATGTAAAGATAGAATTCTCATTAGGCTCTTTCGATAGGAGCAGTTTTTTTATTCAATAATACCCCACTGAGAGCGTTTGTCCTTCCTTTGTGTTCCTTGTCCATAGGTAATCATACTTGCATATTGTAATGAATAGTGGACACGACATAAATATATAATACTTAGGTACCTATATAAATATAAACATAGTAATTATATAACTGAGTGTTGTCGTTTTACACAGCTCAATCCTCCCGCGGTCGTATCTCCGTCGTCACACAAACCCAATTCGCCCAACTAGAGGCGGTAGTTCACGGCATGCAGTATGGAAACTTTCGATTCTCGCCCCCGCCACGTCTCTCCGCGGTTATTCCGATAAACGAGAAAGCTCTTGCCGATATCCGAGCCGGTGTCCTGTCGCTGCCGGATGCCATGAGCGCGCTACAAATCGCCGCGAGGATCGAAGCAACGGAACGAGGAATTGAAAGAATGACACAAATGATTTCTGAGATTGCCGCAGCGGTACATATCGATGAGCGTGTCGATGGATCTTCGGAGATGCCGAGTAGGATTCAAGTGCTGCAGCTGCCGCCGTCTAGTCACACTGGTACTTTCTTCAATACCTATAGTTTTCTCCAGATACCTACCTGCACTCTTGCCAGTAAACTGCGTGGGCGTGGATTTTCAAAAATATGACACTTGACATTGGATCACTAATTTTAATGGTTTATCTATCAGTCGGTCAGTACCCATGGACATCGGGTGCTTTATATATAATACAAGTTGTGAATGTCATTGAGTTTGTGTCATCTGCGCCTCGAAAGCAACCATGTCTTTATTTGAGACAGACAGTGAATTCCAGAATTTTACGGGCGAAACTCTGCAAATTTATATATGTACTTAGGTGAGTATGCTGTAAAATATAAAAGTTTATTTCACCATTATAATCTTTCAGGTGGAAAACAAGATTCAGCCAGTCCAATTCAGGAATCTCAAACTGAAAAAGCGGAAGCCGCTTTATCGGAGAGCTCAAAATCAGTCCCGCATGACAAAACTGGTGGAGCCCAGATAACAAAGGGTAGGTAAAGGTGCCAGCCAGGCTCCGTTAAACCTGTTCGAGGATACTGAGGGATGTTTTACTGAAGAGGATTTAGAGAAAAGTACCCATGGACATCGGGTGCTATTATAATATTTATAATACAAGTTGTGAATGCCATTGTGTTTGTGTCGTCTGGGCCTCGAAAGCAACCATTTATTTATTTGAGACAGACAGTGAATTCCAGAATTTTACGGGCGAAACTCTGCAAATTTATATATGTACTTAGGTGAGTATCCTGTAAAATATAAAAGTTTATTTCACCATTATAATCTTTCAGGTGGAAAACAAGATTCAGCCAGTCCAATTCAGGAATCTCAAACTGAAAAAGCTGAAGCCGCTTTATCGGAGAGCTCAAAATCAGTCCCGCATGACAAAACTGGTGGAGCCCAGATAACAAAGGGTAGGTAAAGGTGCCAGCCAGGCTCCGTTAAACCTGTTCAAGGATACTAAGGGATGTGTTACTGAAGAGGGTTTAGAGAAAAGTACCCATGGACATCGGGTGCTATTATATATAATATTTATAATACAAGTTGTGAATGCCATTGTGTTTGTGTCATCTGGGCCTCGAAAGCAACCATTTATTTATTTGAGACAGTGAATTCCAGAATTTTACGGGCGAAACTCTGCAAATTTCCAACTACCAGCGAAGTCGCTCTACAGTCTCTTCAAGAATCTAGGGCTGCCAAGATCGACGCTAAGCTCATATATGGAGAGAGCTTCGAAAACGTCACGGGAAGCATCCTACACAATATGGATAGGTAGAGAGAGGGAGGTCGAGAGCGGGACTGGTGGTTTCCCCGCGTCCTATAGTCAACGCAGACTAGCTGACGAGGGCTTGATGCGAGCCGAAACGTGAAGCATGCGCGGGAAATTTAGAGTGGCCACTCGCTAGTCCCGACCTCGATTAACACCCTCCTCTACTGCCGATGGGCCCGGATATGTTCGGTGAAGCCATCGCAAGCTTAGTTCCACACCTTCCTACTTAGGTGAGTATGCTGTAAAATATAAAAGTTTATTTCACCATTATAATCTTTCAGGTGAAAAACAAGATTCAGCCAGTCCAATTCAGGAATCTCAAACTGAAAAAGCTGAAGCCGGTTTATCGGAGAGCTTAAAATCAGTCCCGCATGACAAAACTGGTGGAGCTCAGATAACAAAGGGTAAAGGTGCCAGCCAGGCTCCGTTAAACCTGTTCGAGGATACTAAGAGATGTGTTACTGAAGAGGATTTAGAGTAAGTATTTATCTAAAATGGCATTGTTCCTTAAATGTATCAGTCCCATCTCTCTTTCTCTATAGGACTAATGAAGTAAGTTGTTCTAAAACTATGTGATTTCAATAGATATTATTTATTTGGTACCTAAGCCATTGTACATTGTACCTACAGGGTTGTGAGAACAGCGCTAGAAACAGAAATACAAAAGACGGTAACAACAACGGAGCAACGTCTTAAAGCGGCTGATGATCTCGCCATGAACAAAATACGTCTGATTGGTGTGTTTATATCTTAACTTTTCTGAATACTTAATTTATTGGTACGTATGTATTTGTATATACCTACTACGCGTGAACATGGTAAGTATAATTTACTGGAGTGGATTGCACAGGTCGTCTGGTCTAGCGGGCAATAGCGTCTTTACCATAAGGGCACACGGGGCACGGGCCACGAATTAAAAAGTATCGGGAAGTGGCATACAACGCACCGACTTGAGGCGCGCTATTTGTGAGCATACAGCGCACTCTCTTTCGCGAGCAGTCAGTCCGCCGCACTGCGCCGCTCAGGCAGGTCACGTTTTTGTATCCGTCCGTCCGTAAAAGAGAGAGATAGAATATCATGCATTCGCATACACAAAATATGAGCGTGAAAACGATAGCTATACGTTACTCGGTTCGAGACGAGAGCACACGAGTGTCACTCACTGAAAACATGTAGTGGCGACATGCAGGGTTCTAAACCTATCTTGTAACGCATGTCACAAGTCTTTATATGAATATAAAGGGACACGCGCAAGCCGCGACGTACAAAGTTCAAGTATACGGATTCTAATTTGGAATGTACAATCGTTGTCTCCCTTATACGTATCAAATTGCCATTTAACCGTCTTACTCTATCGACTTTCACAGAGCGGTAACGTAACGTGATGTATGAGGCGCTCGCGCACTTACGCTGTTTTAAATATTGGCAATATATCGAAGAACTCCAATCGCACTATCACTTTTCCGTTCACGGAGTTTGCATCTGCACGTCTTATTCTAGCCTATGTTACGTGTGTGTGTAACATTTTAGCTTAGTGTGCATCTGGGAGAGAGATTTTCTTTCTACCGGTAAAATGTATAACGAGGGCCTGTCCAGAAAGTAGAATGTCGTTGGGCACGGGCCCAGGGCCTCCGACATCAAGGGGGCCCCCCGGGACCCCCTTGATGTTGATGAAAAAATTTCCGCCGCTCGCAATAGTTATCATAGAACGCCCCTACTCAGTCTAAAGAAAATTATTACTCTTTAAAAACTACATTACCGGCGATCGCTTAGTTCTATAATAATTGAGTGAATTGAGTAAGTATAGTATCAGCTGTCTCAAAGCTGTATTTAGAAAAAAAAAAAAATTTATAAGTGGCAGCTCAGACGCCAGAAAATTATCTGATACCCGATAGAAATAAATTAATTACAATTAAACGGTACAATATTAAGGCTTCAATTTATATTCAGTGGCTTCCCATAAGTTTAATAAAGACATTTAAAAAAATAGTTAAAAATAGATTTTAGATAGGACGTAGTTGTGTTAACACTGAGTACATCGAAGTACATCGGAAAAATTGGCCCCGTAAGCTAACAAAATCCAAATTTTTATGTAAAAAACGGCATTTAATTATTGTAAAAAAAAAAATTTAAACTTGCTCTAATTATTTTTATACCATAACGTAATACCTTTGTATTATTTTTTTTTATTCACATTTTTTTCTTTCTAAAGAAAGAGGGCCCCAAATTGTTTTGTGCCCAAGGGCTCCTGCATGGCGTAAGACGGCCCTGCTAGCGGGGTTTTTGTTTCTGGTAATTAACCATCACACGGCCCTCGGGTCTTTTTTGACCCAAATCATGACCATGACAAAAAGTGTAATATCTCAGGAAATTTGTTTATTTTTTAAAATATTTTATGACTTTTCATAAATTATCCAAATAAACACATTTTAGGCAAATTCGAACCGAGTACTAGTGTACATTTTTGTCTATACTTTTTTTTACTTAAACGTCCTTTGGGTCAGCACTGACCCGGAATATATGTATATATATTTTTTTATGTAATCCGGTATGGGTGGCTGAGTTAGAGGGACTAAAGCGCATGCTCCGACCAGCCAATATCACCTCCGAGAAGGTAGGTGCCATACCGGAGACTTCTCTAGATTGCTTGCTATACTGGACTAGAGGAGAACACAACCGAGGCTGCTATGCGGCCATCTTACATCCAGTACGGTGGTACCAACCCAGTCGGCTACAATTTGAGCCTACCACCTATAGTAAGGGGCAAGGGAAGGGACCTACAGTTTTACACCGGCTCCGAACGGTGAAACAGCAGTAGGTATGCAAGTAAATTTTTTCGTCAGAAAAAACTCATTGGTGCACGCCGACGGGATTCGAACCGCAGACCTCCCGCATGAGAAGCCGATGCCCAAATCACTCGGCCACCCGCCGCTTGTTCCGCTGGTTGGAACCTTGAGGAAAAATAAGGCCAGCATTCCTCCACAGCTACTGGACACCAAAGGAAAACCAGTATTTTCTTCTACATTTGCTTTTGAAGAGACCACAACACTCATCTCTTACATTGGAAGGAAAAATGCATGCGTAATTCTTCTCAGTACCTTCCATAAAGGCAAGGAAATTGAACAAGGTCCGCAGAAAAAAAACAAAAATGATTCTCGAGTATAATAAGAGCAAGGGAGCAGTTGACACACTGGACAAGTCAGTTGCCAGTTACACCAGCAAAAGAAAAACTAAACGCTGACCCCAGGTTGTTTTCACAAACATCGTTGACATATCAGCATACAACGCCTTCGTTTTGTTCACGAACGTGAATTCCGAATGGAAAAAGGGGTGTTTGGCAAAGCGGCGATTTTTTTTTTAGAAAATCTCGGTCACCAGTTAGTGACGCCATTTATTCAAAAACGCTGACACCTCCCCCGAGCATCTTATTCGAGAGACATTGCAGTACGAATACAAGCGGAAGTAGAAACTCCAGCTGCAATGTCAACTGCAGACAACAGGACGACGGGTGCTAAACGAAGCCGATGTCAGCTTTGCCAAAAAACTGACAACAAAACAAGCTTGATCTGTAAAATATCTAAAAAGTTTGTTTGCAAAGGACATTCGGTCACACAAGTTTTTTGCACAAATTGTAACTAATTTTGAAATTTTGCTTTTCTGAAAGACATTGTTAATTTATTTTACATAATTTATTTACTGAGCACACCCCAAATTTAACGTATTAATAATTAAGTAAATGATTAACAATTGTTAAATAATCCACTTCTAAGGAAAAGTAAAAAAAAAAGCCATAATAATACTAATGGGTCTTTTTTGACCCGAGGGCCCGAACGATAGAATAAATTGAGGGCCGTATGAAGGTTAAGTTGTGATTTTCTCTAAGTCTCTTCTAAGTGGTGATTTTTTGTGTGATGTACCTAAGTGTTGATTTTCTCCAAATGTTCGTCGAAAATTGGACCTACTAGCTAGTTGTTTGCTTTAACATTTCTTTTACGTTTTGGGAACTTGTGAACAGAGGACCGCCTGACTAACCTGGAACGCTTAGAAGAGCGCATGGATGCTCTTGAGAGAAATGTTGGCGACTCTGCGGCCCAGCTAAACAGTCTGGACACGGGACTCTCTTCCCAGGTATCTTTACCGCTTTACCTTCTAGTTTAGCTTTTCTATTTGAAGCACGAATAATCTTTTGCTAGCATCACACAACGAACGAACCTTTGATTAAATATTCTCTTTCTAGCATCGATTGCAAAATGTTTCCCTGTGGTATGCCTATTTCTTCACAAGGAAGAATTATTATCTTGTGAGATTTTGGCTGACTAGCTGAGTACATTGAGCCGAACAATGACTTTATACAATATGGTTTGGGTGTAAAAAAAAAAATCGATTTGAAACTAGGGAACTATGAACGACTTGTGAATTAAAATGTTCGCTTCGGTTGACAGATGACATATCTCCAAGAACAGCTCAACGATCTTCAAGGTGACCTAGAAGCGGGACTGCAGCAGGCGATGGAAAGCGGCGGTGGTGGTGACACGACAGGTATTGCAATCCGCTGCATATCTACCTACCTATAGTACCAATGTACCTAATATTTTGTAGAGATTTTTTTTTATGAAGCACGACATAGGTATGTCTCTCGCCCATAGACGTATTATTTCTCTATGCTCTCGCCAGACTGATGCAGAGGCACAGAGGTGTAGTCCAACGGCGCCCATTGCAGGCGGGCGTTAGTTATTCAGTGTTTAACCAGTCAGCCATGCAGGCAGGGAAACCTATGTAACATGTACTATGCAAATTACATAAGTAGGTACTTTTCATTCTAATTTGTGGTACTTTTGGTACGAAACATTGGTGGGAAACATATCGAAGCGACAATATTTGAATTGGCAGCCTTGGCGGACTTGAACTCGCGAGTGGCCAACCTCACCGCTGATGCTGAAGCGGCTGCAGTGGCACAGCAAGCGCTTGAAGTAGAAATAAAGTCTTCCGCCGATGACCTGCGCGTGCGTTCTCACATGTTTATGATCGAAATTACCTCTTGGAGCTGTAAGTAGGTGTACCTACCTACGTATTGCTGCAACTTGACACATACGTTAACCGTGTGCTTCAGGCTTCCCTCTTGGTTCATCTTCATTGTAATTAGCCCGGATGGGTATATTTGATAGTCGATAGATTAAAATCTCATTGCTTGTAATCTTCTCTTCCGTTCCCTTAGGTCCCTTACGTTCCGTTTAGTTACTTGAAGGCGTCGGGGGACCGCTAAGTAAATAAAAAATAAAAACTCAGAGCTGCACGGTTATTTACGTAGCGGTCCCCCGACGCATTCGGCAACTAAACGGAAATTATTTTTGACTTAAGGGATTTGGGATTTGTAAATAGTAATTTAACTTGTTATTTTATTTACTTAGTGGCCCCTCGCCCGACGCTAATAATAACGTGTTGTGCTGTAAGAAGGCAATAATAAAAGTGTTGCAATACAGGCCCTCCTAGAACACATGGAAGTGATAAAAGAGAGCAAAGTGGACCGCGAGGAGCTGGCGGACGCGCTGCGCGACAAGGCGGACACGCGCGCGCTCAACGGCTTGGTATCTGAGGCATATTTCGAAGCGGTGCGCGCGCAGATTGAAGGCAAGCAGCTCGCAGCCTGTGACAAGTTTAGCAAGTGCGAGCTGGTGTGGCAGGTCTGCATGTTTACAATCATACCTAGTTCCACTACCTATGTAAATAGTTCGTGTTTTCAGTTCAGTGTAGCCGGCACAACTGAAAGCACTGACATAGTACCTATTTCACCAAGGTGTTATGGGCTGACATCACGGATGTTGTAGGTGATGTAGCCATCCATAGCCAACCGTGTCAGTTTCGAAGTGCGGCCCAAAAATACTTTAGGTACTTACTCAACTAAGTACCTACTGTACCCTGTAATGTTATTATTGTTACATGTAACCATGCTTATATAACTGATAATATTTGGTATAGAAAAAAATACATCTGCTAAGCGAGTGCAAGTGGTATATAAGTGCCACACGCAACGCACGCAACCTAGTGCCACACGCAACGCACGCAACCTAGTGCCACACGCAACGCACGCAATCGCCATAAAGTAGGGTCATTATTTTGACAAAACCCTCTGGATAAAATGCTAGTCAACGTATTGAAACCCTCTGTTGTGGTGGTGAGTTGGTTACTGTAATTTTGTCAACTCACCAGAAAGCTTTGGACGATCTGCACGCCGAGCTGAACGAAAAGGCTGATTTATCTCAGCTGGAGCCGCTGCGAGACCATCTTGACAGCAGACTGATCGACCTTCAGGAGCGTCTGCGCGTGGTGGCGCTGGCCGCGGGCGAGCCTCGCGCCGCCGGTGTCACTAGGCGGTTCGTTTCATTTATCCTATGTTTCCTTAGGAAGAATAGGTACTTGATTGCTTCTGCTGAGAATAGGCCTACATTGTTATTGAGTTCTCATTGTCTAGAATGGTTTGATAAATTGTAAGTAAGTACTTATGGTTTCCTCACAACTAGGTACCTACCTACCTGCCACCATATTGTCCTCTATTGCACTTTATCCTTTCACTACTGACTGTATCCGCCCCTCTGACCGGAAATCGTGTTACTCCGACTTGCTAAGTTCTGGTTCTCACCCAAAATTCACAACAGAATCCAGGTTTTTACAAATACTTACCGCGAAATCCAGGTTGCAACGAGACGGCGAGTGCCTCTCGTGCTCCGCGCCGGCGGTGATGCTGCCCGACGCGGCATCGCCGGTGCCGCTCCTGCCAGTGTTGACCTTGAATGGAGTCCGCCCGCCTGCGATTGGCGCCGAGACGCAAGCTGATGAAGCCACCTGCTACGCTGACTGGCCGAAGACAGAGCAGCGGTATAACTTAGTATACTTTGTTATGGAAGGATTACTTAGTATGAAAAACATTATGAGACTGGAAGAGGCGGCAGAGGTGTGTCACGATCGTGGCACGTGGAGATCCGTTGTCTCTGTCTACCCCACTGGAAAACAGGCGTGACGCTATATATGTATGTATGTATATACTTCGTCTCCGGTTTTCTGCCACTAACACTGTTGCCCTGTTATAGTTCGACTTCAATGTAAACTCTAGCTTCTTTCCCTTCCTTGCTAGATGATAACAGGAACTCGTAACACAAAGTTGCATGAAGAATTAGTAAGTGCAGGCACGGCACATGGTGCAGAGTGAAAAATTGTTGAATCATCGCCAGTTGAAAACTAACATTAGCACAAATTGTTGGCGCAGTGGGCACGTGTGTCACCGCTACTGCGGCGGGTCGCACACCCTGCTCCCAACCGGAGTGGTGACGCGCACGCCCTTCCCCGACGCACTCAAGGTGACGCCTGCTCCGCGAAAAGTCACTCCCACGGTCGGCGATGATGGACATGTACGCATATGATTCTCCTACTTCTTGTTGTTATAAGTTAATTAAAGAAGTTCTCCTTGGCGGTATGGAGGTAAATCTGTCAAGTGCCGACGAAATGCTAGATAAAAGGAAAAAAAAACAATAACATTCTTAGCAATGAACTTCTTCTCAAAGCTGTCTGGCCAAAATTATGCACTTGATTACATCATGATTTATGTGGATCATGGAAAAAAACGTGCCTCTATCATACAACCAATATACGTAAAATAATATATATAAGTAGTAGGTACCTAGGTACCTATATTATGCAGCCTATCTTTACTCCTGGTATATACTGGTATATAGGTTATATATTTACATCATGTCTAACTATTAGTATTTAAGTTTATCTTATCTTTTGTGCCTATGTCAGTAACTCTGTCATATGTATATTTCTTTCCGCGACTCACCTAGAAAAGGTTATGTATGACTGTTAGAAAATGCCTATACTACAGTTATGGTTACCTTGTGCCCATATTTTATTCCAGCGCAATAAATATATACAATACAATAAAATATAGGTACTGAAGTGCAATTTTTTTAAGTTAGGTATAAAATAAGGATGAACAAACGTAATATTTCCTAAACTTATGTACTTGACGATCATACGTTCACAGCTATACTTGACGGAGAAAATTATAGAAAAAATACCGTGCGGCCCATGCAACGTTCCACACCCATCTCGCACCAGCCATTACTTGCAGCCGCAACCGGCAGTGTCTCTGGGTAAGTAAATACCTATCTGTATAGTTTATAATTTTGTTGTACGAAAATGATGCTGAAAAAATGTAATCCTAAAATAGTGACAATAGGAACACCAGAGTCAGCTGAAAATATTCCTTTAGACCAGTGTTCCGCAAACTGGGTGCCGCGGCGGGGAACCCTTTGGGTTACGCTAGTAATATATATTCGGTGTATGTGGCGCCGCAAACCTTCGCCAGGGGTGCCGCAAAAGTGAACATTAAATCCAAAATAAGTCTGTGAACTCAAAACGGAAATGCTAGTTTTTTTTAAACCGAGAATAAAAGAGACTTCTGCGATTTTCTCAAAGATAGCCTATGGCTATCAAAACTTGCTTATCAGTTCATGTGATAAAAAATCTGCCTTCATTGCTAAAATAGGTGTGTGGAAAAGAAGACACGAGAAGGCAACAAAACAATGTTTCCTAACGAAGAAAACTCGAAAAATGACAAGTTATTTTCAATAATTTCATAGAATTTTTCAAACCTAGAAGAAAAGTTGAACTATTATTTTCCGAGTGTATTATGACTATGATTGAGTAAGAAATCGATTCGTGGACTACGGAGAGTACGACTTCTTACTTACAGACGAAGAAGAGCTCCTTGAAATTTTTAATGATCGAACATTAAGACAGAAATGTGCGGAAGTATCAATTAATTCATTTCCGCTAAGGCTCTAAAAATTACAAAATTAACATTTAAACATGGAGTTTCCACCACCGGCGGCGGCGGGGCGAGCCGAGGCTACCGATCACCGAGCATACATACCATCCATGCTCGTTGCTACCGATGGTCGGGTTCCAAAGAGAGAAACCTCCGGACTATGCGCGGTGCCGAGCAGGGCTGCCTTCTGGATCTGGCCCTTGACCCAACCACTAATATTGTGTACCTAAAGGCCAATTGTTCTTGTACTTAAATTGTAATTTAACTGTGTACTTCCTTGCCAGGCTTTTTTTATAACAGTTCAGATATTATGCCTATGAAAGACACCAACCAAATAGTGAAGACGGTGCCGCTGAATTTCCTAAATAGATGAAGGCTGCCGTCGGCTAAAAAAGTTTGCGAAACACTGCTTTAGTTTAGTAGACAATCCATCTTACAAGTAAAATGATTTTTTTTCCTATTGTAAATAAATCTCCCCCCCATGCATGTCGTAAAAGGCGACTAAGGGATAAGGACAAGATACCATGCTAAAGGGCGATAGGATCGCCACCTCTCACCTTGGCAAGGTAGGTACTTCCATCGAGTCATGCAGCAGGTGTGGGTCTTCGTGCCTTACTTGCTGCTTGATCGATTGAATCTTGTTCGAATACTTTGCGAAACGTGGTGGTCGGTGTTGTGCTGTAATTTACCAGAGTTCTTGTAGCGCAACACCGATTACTCTGCTTACCCCGATTGTCTGGATTCAGCGCGTGTGATATGTAAATAAATGGTAGGGTAATACCCCACCGACTTTCTCGCTTGTTTGGCGAACTCAAGGTTTTTATGTTCGAAATTCAAAATATACGGACAGGACAGTTCCGTTGAAGTAGTTAGGCGCTCGCAACAAAACTTTTTGTATGCAATATTTAATAGAAAGAAACATTCGTTTGTATGACAGCCACCTTTTTTTGAGTTTTCCTGGAAAAACTGATAATGGTATCTTTTTAGGCTAGTAATAGGGTTCCTATGTGGAAAATATAATAAAAATCGTTAGAGCAATTTTTGAGAAAATCGACCTTATCAAAATAATTTGTATGACAGCTACCCTTATTTTTTTGAATAAAAAAAAACTAAAAAAGGTGCCCCTAAATAATCGTTTCAAACTACTAAATATGAATTTTAAACGAAATCGGTTGAGCGGTTTAGGCGCAACGTCGCTGGACACATTCCCATAGACAAATTTTGTATGACAGTTACCCTTATTTTTTCGAATTTTATAAAACTAAAAAAAGGTACCTACCCCTAGATAATCGTTTCAAACTACTAAATACGAATTTTGAACGAAATCGGTTGAGCGGTTGAGGCGCATGGTCGCTGGACGGACACACACACACACACACACTCTCACATACATGTTTTTCAAAACCACTTTTTTGGGATCGTTAAATGATATAGGTATAGCCCAAATCAGTCGAAATCTCAACTTCGAAATTTTGGACGATTAAAAATGTTGCTGACTTGGATGGTTAAAGCAATAACTAACTACATAGATAAAAATTCACTTTAGAATTGAATAGTAGAAAATTTAATTTAAGTATGCCTACATAAATTTAATTCAAGAAAATGTTATTTGTGGATATGATGATAATAATAAGCCAGTTTGTTACCAATGATATAGAGAGAGAGCTTTTTTTATTGTTTTTAAATTTATTTAACTAAGTACAGGATTTCATTTTATCATTGGACGCCGATGTCAAAGTGCCATTGATCAGTGTTGCCACGATCAAAGTAGCGTCCAAATGTAATCAAAACCACCTTTTCTAAGCGGACTTTGATTGTGTCAACGCGGTTGAACTGACAGCTAACTGTTAGACAAGACTTAACCGGACGTGGTCATTAGATAAATAAATACCTATCGAATTCAGAACAACAAAAGCACTCACACCGCTGCTCTGGCATGCATGCTCCATCTACTTACTTAAATAACAAAACTAAACTAAATATAAACTTTAAAACATGATGTTTTATGCCGCAGGTGAATCAGTTAACATTTGCTGGATGGATATGTCTAATGCCACTAACGTCATCTTCAGTGCGGAGCCCACTCTACCTTCACTGCCAAACTATTGAGTCTGAATTACATATCATATTGTATTGTAATTGTTTAATAATTTTTCCACAGCAACATTACATAATTGTCTTGCCACATCCCTATTTAAAGCCATTCTGAGTGTGGAATGGCCGTGGCATTTTTATTATAAAATACCTACTGCCTTCTTGTAAGCAAAATCATGTTTGTAATGAAGTGGAGATCATAGAACCACAATATTGTGACGCGATTGGATAATTAATTACAGAGTGCGCCAAGGTTCTATGTAGATCTCCTCTTTATAGGTAAACAGTTAATATTGTTCGTCAAATTTCGGCATTTACAATACCTAATGTGTTTTTATAGTTTTGCCTATTTCTAAATATGAAAAAATACATTATCAAAATAATTTGGTATCATACTTTTACTTCACACTTTCTTATTACCTACCTATTTTTTGTTCAATGGCTTTCAATGCTTGCTTCATCTTGTTCTGCTACAGCTAAAACCGTTTATAAACATTCACTAAAATGTATCAACCTATTTTCCTTTAGCTCAATTTGAGTGATGCAAAACCACTAGAAGAGGCAAAGCGCGATGAGTACATTCAAAGGGTCTCATTAAAAGCCATCTCATAATATGAATGCGCTAGCTAACGCGCCTCATCACTTCTGTATTTGCGGACACACAACTATAAGTTCAGCCATACCTACTACAACTCAAGCATCAGTCATTGCCAACTCTGCTTACAATCTGATTTGATTGGTGAAATATTTTTTCCGGAGTGATGTAGGTATGAGAAAGGCTCATCTATCCGCAAATCTGCTGGCATTGCTTGCGCCTCAGCGTGCGAAAAACTATACTTTTGTTTGTCACCTGGCCCAAATTTTAGGCCGCTGGATCCTGGCTGGCCGCCAAGTCGTACTCTTAGGTGATCTTCTTAACTTATTTTTATTTTAAACCACCAAAACATTGTATTGTGAATGTTTTGGTGGTTTTGATGGTTTAAATTAAAATAACATGCGTCGCATCTTCTAAAATTACCTTATTAATGTTCTAGTAAGCAAGCGGCACATGAAAGAACAAAGGAATGGGATTTTGGCCTGCCTGCGCGATCAGCTGATTGCGCCCGCCTCAACATTAAGTTAGGGTTAATCGCGACGCATCTTCTATAAATTAACCATGGTTATTTTTTTTTAAACCACCAAAACATTCACCCATACTATTTGTTTACAATCTTTACAATCAGCTGATCCGCGCAGGCAGACTTCCTTTGTTATTTCATGTGCCAGACCCTTGTAAGTATTATATTCTTTGGTCGTTTTTGTTTGTTACGTTTCGTTTCGTTCGAGCCATGTCAGTGAACGCCAATGATGTATTGCCCCGAGACGCTCGTGCTGTATTCCCGTGATTGTTATAAGTTATAATACTAGTATTTATCTCGTATTTCAATTATGCTATTTATTCCAACAGCGTTAGGTTCAAATTCCAACAATAGCATAAAAAACAGCAATATAGCAATACATATAGCACTACAACAGCAGCAGCAGCAATACAACAGCAGCTATATAAAAACAGCTGATCATTCTAACGTGCTATTGAAAAACAGCCGTTATTCCCACCACTATGTGTGTGTGTGGCTTGCTTGACTATCTGTCTGACTGAGGGGCACGCACTGAGGCCTATATTGGTAAATATTCTTTGTTGGTAAATAGTGATATCAAACGTACGGTATTTGAGGCTAGAAATCGATAAATGTACGGCAGCGATAGGGGTGCCGTACGAAAAAATACGGGTATTCTTATAGCTGTGAAAAAAAATATTTTAATTTTAAATAAATCTGACCCTACTCTGGCAACATCATTATGATGTGTGCAACACTGATTGTGTGGGAGTCGCGGTCCGCCACCTGAAAGACCTGCTTGATCCTACAACCGCTCCTTTAACTCCTTTCTGCAAACTTCGGCTCGAAGGAGGAATGTGTGGTATGAGTGATGTTGTGTGGTATGTAGGTTTGAGGTTTTGGTGGTTTAAAAAAAATTACCAGGGTTAATATAGAGAAGATGCGTCGCGTAGCGTAATGTTGAGGCGGCGCATGTCGTTTTTGTTACGTTTGTATTTCCGAAAATAAAGCTTTCGTGGTTGTAAAAAAAAAACCTAATTTTAACACTCTAACATTGCTTAAAAAAAAACAAAACAAAACAAATTTTGACAAAAGGGACACGAACCCATGGTCGAGATCAAAAAAATAAAAACCCTACACTCTTATACCACTGAGCCACCAAATTACATAAACGACCAAACGAATATCGGATTCAGTTGGTTCGCTTTCGAGCCGAGTCAACCCGAGAGGAGTTTTCCGAAAGGAGCGCAGGAGGCGCAGGATCCGCCAGAGCTGTCAGGTGTCAAACCCGTAGGAGTCGCTGTCGCTGTAAGTTATAGGGTATGGTTACTCTGTGTCTGACTGAGCTTGTCTCTGACTGAGGACTTTTGCTCGCAAAACAATGCATAAAACAGAGTGTTTATTCATTAATAAATTCAAATTCAAAGGTTTTCAATCTTCCAACAGACTCCTACTTTGGTCAAAATAATGAAAACTCCCGCAAAATATACAAAAACTAAACTGATTCAAGACAACGATCACATAATCTGCTAGGACAACAAATGGATGAAGATTAAAAAGTGATGAGTAAACCATGAGTAAACTGCATGATTTAATATTTTCTAAAGTTTTCGTGAAATAGAAATGCATACGGCAATTTTCTAAATTTTCCCCTTAAATACGGTAATTAGGTTCACCTGTACGGCAATGCATCATTTGAACTCTGGCAACACTCTGTCTGTGCTTGTGCTTGTGTTGTGATGCAAAGAGGATATAACCACTGCGTTTTGTGATGCTGAGTTGAGGTGAGGGTGAGGCCGAGCATAATTATCTACTTCTCCATTTATGTTACTCTATGCACGGATTACCAATATATGTGATAGTTATATTTATAGACTAATATTGTATGGCCCACCCATACAATATTATATAACCAAACCCATACAGTATGGTATGGGTTTGGTTATTTATATTCTCTTTGAGCCCGTGGCATAGAATAGAGTAACTTAGGCCGTGGGCCGATCGAGACTGAAGTAGGTACCTATAGTAAAACGATTTTTATTTTTATATACGTCGTTCGGTAAAGAGACTCTCTTTTTGTCTGGGTTCTTTGATTTCGTCGTTCTTGCACATCTTGATGGCTGGCGAATAAACTCAAAAATAAATTGAACGCTGTCTGTGATCCCGTGTATATATTTTATAGGTTAGAGCTTCTGGGTTAGAGTTTTTTCCTGGCTTATCTGCTTCTTTCTCTTGAATTTCAAATTGTCTACCCGTACACTGAAAGCGGGTGCAATAATTGACCTAAAACAAGTGTAAAATAAAATACCTACCTATGTAAAAAGTAACTAAATAATACCAAAATTGTGATAGAAGAATGCTGGAGTTTCAAAGTGTGGTGCTGGCCGGGGGGCGCGGGTCACGGTTGCCGGCGCTGGGCGACGGTGTGTGCAAGTGCCTGCTGCCGGTGGGCCCCTACCCCGCGCTCTACTACTCCCTGCACATGCTGGAGACTGTCGGCTTCCAAGGTGTTGCATCATGCTTTACCAAGACTTGCGTTGCATTCGTCCATTTGCCGATTTTATTTACTTACAAAATTGTAAACCACCTCATTGCAGTAAATAAGAGTAGGTATTTAAGTTGCACGCAGACACGCAGGTACTCCACTTGTTTGCACTATTATATTTTTGACAATATCTTAACTCTTAACATTACCTTTAATCCGCCGGCTCTCAACTGCTCTGATCGAATGAATGTTGGGATTTTTATTTAAGTCACATTACAACTAGCACACAAAGCTTTGCTTTTTCAATTGATAAAAGTTAATACCTAGTAATTTTTTCCACTTCTACCACTACGATTGTGTGAAGCGTGCAACCCTCTAGTGTCAGTTATAATAATTAAACATCACTTTCTTTCATCTTCCAAAAAAACTCACTATCTGACCCTAATCGATGCTATTTTCAGAAACGATGGTGATTGTTCTCGACGAGGACAAATCAAACATTCTAAATGCTCTCGAAAAGTGTCCATTGAAGATCAAGTACGACCTCATTCCGATACCGTCGGACGAGGACTGGGGCACCGCAGACTCCCTCCGGCACATCAGCAACCGAGTCATCACGGACCTTGTCGTAGTATCGGGAGATCTCATTACAAATGTTAACCTCAATGATGTCGTCCACCTGTACCGCAAGCATGATGCCTCCATCGTCTCCATATTCTTCAACAATGGCCCTGAAGAGTGGATTGAACTGCCGGGACCGAAGGCGAAAGTGAAGCCGGACCGAGACATTGTCGGAATCGATAAGGAAACTCAGCGGCTTGTCTTTCTCGCCAGTGCAAGTGACTTCGAGGAGAACTTCACGATGCCACGAGCGCTCGTGAAAAAATTCGATTCTATTACAATGTACAGCCGGTTATTGGACGCTCATGTTTACATTATGAAGAAATGGGTAGTAAATTATCTGGTAGAGGAAGGCAAACTGTCTACAATTAAAGGTGAATTGATTCCGTACATTGTAAAAAAACAGCTCTCAAAACCTAAAACTTCTGACAAAAGAGCTTTGTCTGAGCGAAATGTTGACGTAACGAAAGATATTTTTGCATATGCGACGGAGAGCCCTTATGAGACTATGGCTAGAAAAATGTCTTCATACAATGATCATCTGTGTGGTTACAAAGGAGTATACTACGGTGATAGTATAAGGTGCTACGCTTACATTCCTGATAAACAATGCTTCGGAATGAGAATCAATACATTGTCATCATTTTATTTAGTTAATTCTAAGGTGAGTGTTCACTAGTTACCTCAGTTTGCTTGTGCAAAAGGGCATTGCAACAAGTGTCATCATCGTCGTATCTTTTCAGCTGTCAGCCTCTATGTACAATATTTTTGAACTAAACTGTGGAGAGTCAACATGGGGATCTGCGACATATGGAGTCCAGTTCGCCTGTTTTGGTTTGGCCAAAAAAGTAGGAAGGGGAAGAACTCAGTAATGACCTCACGAAACACATCCGAACCCTGCACAATATTTTTATAATGTTATAAAAATATAGTTAGTTCTTAATATAATAAGTTAGAGGAGATTCCGTTTAACATCCTTCTACAGTACGTGCACAACTGTTAATTCGAGGCAATATACCCATAGATCATGAGACCCCTCAATAATAGTTTGATTTTTTATTTATGCTTGCTGCATATAAAAAATGGACAACTGCCTCCCCAGGTCATAGAAAAATGGGAGGAGGTGATGGGGCAGCCGTTGTTGTCTCGGCTAAGCCCCGACAGCTCGGTGCTGACGCGGCAGCTCGACGAGCGGAGCACGGTGGGGGAGAAGTCGGTCGTGGCGGAGAAGACTTCTGTCAAGCACAGCTTCATCGGCTCCGGTTGCACTGTTGAGAACAAAGTGCGGCTCAGCAACTGCATACTCATGAACAACGTCACTATCAAGGAAGGGTACAGTGTTTTCCTATATGTGTTTTAGCTGGTCTCCTATTGAGTCTGTCTATTTGAAGTCAGTCAGTCAGTGTTTATGCGTCCCCTGCTGGATGTATGCCTCTAATCTTTAGCAGTACAAAACTAGTTCTATTATTTTCGATTGTGATCAAAAATATTTTCCCAATATTTTTTTTTCATTAATGGCAGAAACGTGTAACCCAGGAATATACATTTTGTCTCATAAAAAAAAAACAAGAATTTTAATGTGACGCAAAATAGTAGTAGATGTAGGTTGCTTAATAGCAATTTGTCGAAGTCCAAATGAGATATAGGATTCCAAGATATGTTGCAGGTAAAGAGTACCTGCGACGGACCCGGCTACTTTCAATTTAATAATTGAGCCAATGATTAGTTATGCTTTATACTTGATGTGCAATATCCCTTCCAGTTGCGTGCTGCAAGACTCAGTGATCTACACGGGAGCGACGGTGGAGAGCGGTAGCAGTCTGCAGCACTGCCTGGTCGGTCCTCACCATACCGTGTCGCCCGGCACCAGCGCCAACCACCAAATCTTTTCTGAGACCACGGACGATATGATCACGCTTGGATAACACTAATGAAAATGCACAAATGAAAATGGTTTCTTTTTCATCTCATGTAAATTTTTTTATCCTTTTCGACACCATACTACTAGACACATATATACTACATACTACTATAGAAGTGAAGATAAAGATGCGCGACACACTCGGAAGGTACGGGTAATCTTCGGGGTATTATTCTTACTCCAGCTTACTCTCCCCGACCCGAGTAACCTAGTTAGATGGGGGAAATCTACAAATAAACTATGCCCGTCATGTAAGGAGTTCGTAGGCACGGCCAAACATTTGTTATGCGGATGCAAAATACTACTTGAGCGAGGCCAGTATTCCTACCGTCATGACAAAGTCCTCCAAATCATCAGAGAGGCCATCAACCTGTCAATTGCACGGACCAGGAAAGGGCAAACCAGTAGCGGCTTCCAGAAGGTCAACTTTGTGAAACCTGGAGCCAATAAGCTGCCCAAAGATAGGACTAAACCTTCTTCAATTTTGGGAGCAGCAAAGGATTGGGAATTGTTGATGGACACACATGAGAAGCATTACCAAATGCCTTCGGAAATCTGTACCACAGCATTAAGACCGGATATACTCATATTCTCAAAAGCGACAAAGCATGTAGTACTTGTTGAACTTACAGTTCCATGGGAAAGTAACATACCGAAGGACCACAACATCAAACTTAACAAGTACTGCAACTTAGTAGACCGGATTGTGAGAAACGGATTCAAGACTGATCTCTTCGCTGTGGAAGTCGGAGCAAGGGGACTACCAGCGAAGTCGCTCTACAGTCTCTTCAAGAATCTAGGGCTCCCAAGATCGACGCTAAGCTCATATATGGAGAGAGCTTCGAAAACGTCACTGGAAGCATCCTACAGAATATGGATAGGTAGAGAGAGGGAGGTCGAGAGCGGGACTGGTGGTTTCCCCGCGTCCTAGTCAACGCAGACTAGCTGACGAGGGCTTGAAGCGAGCCGAAACGTGAAGCATGCGCGGGAAATTTAGAGTGGCCACTCGCTAGTCCCGGCCTCGATTAATACCCTCCTCTACTGCCGATGGGCCCGGATATGTTCGGTGAAGCCATCGTAAGCTTAGATCCACACCTTCCTTCTTCCTATTTGCATTTCAGAAGCCGGTCTATTAATGGCCAATTTGTTTTGGTTCTGAGAATTTTTCAACAAAGAAGAATTTGTCCTTTCTTTGAATTTCGCTTAACACTGCATCTTTGGTTTATTTATATAATACCCCTAAGATTTGGTCAATCTGTGTACAAATGGAGGCAAAATCAATTCTATTGTTAAAGAAAAATTTTAAAAATATTAAAAAATTTGCCACTTTACTATTACAATATATACAGAAGGTCACAAGGTTAACAATACTATACTATACTATAGTCAGGAATTATGCAATATCAAATCAAAATATATGTTACACTGTTAAAGTGTAAGGATGTTTGTCTTTCATTTCATACGATATGGCGTCGAAAAGGTTAAAAGATGAACTGTAGATATATCATAGTCACTAAGACTATGATAATATTATTCATATAGAGTTATATGGAAAATGTTCGTTATGTATGATATTATTATGGTTAGAGGTGTTCCACATTTTTACATACCAAATGTGAATGATAAGAAGTGATAGCGTGATATAGTCACTAAAATTGATAGTAGGCCTCCATAAATGGGTGAACGGACATTTTTGAAGAATAAATTAATACATTTTTAAATAGAAAGTAAAAACCTCAAAATGGTTGCAAAATCACTCACTAACAAATAAATTTAATATACAAAATGCATTACATATACAATTTGTAAAAAAAAAAGGTTTTGTGCAAATAAAGATTTTGTTGAAACAAATGATATTGATTGGTACAATATACCTACCTAAATATATTGTTTTTATATGCAACTTGGCATGGTTGGCTACATCACCTACTCTACCTACACCCGTGATGTAGCCAATCAACCTTGCTGAACTAGTTGCCGTGTCAGTGCTTCCCTTTAGTCGTGCCGGCTAGACTGAACTGAACCGAAAACACGAACTATTTACATTGCCACTTCAATTCAGTTCATTAATGAAGGTAAGACTACGTAAGATAAAGTTTCCAGCACGAGTTTCCAGACAGAAGTGACAACAATCTGGCAGTCAAGCAAGAAACATAAAGACCCGAACCCTAATTATGTCTCACATTACATTAAAAAGGAAAGATGTCGAAATTATTGAGGATCCACATGATTTTGTCAAACATATTGGGATCATGCTTCCAAAAAATATTAGCGGAATCCTTGCTAGCCAAAAATACTAGCGCACTAGAATGTTAATAATAATTACAAAACCACCGAATAATATTAGCTTGTGGTCCCTTCACCGAAAATGACATTGAATTGATTATAATGTAAAAAGGAAGCATACACAAGACGTTAAATATATCCGTCAACGTCTTATACAGAAAGTTTCAGACCAATAGGTACTAGGTAAAAATAACCATCTACAATTTATAGGCCGCGCTAGTCTGAACACGTCCTAATCCGATTAGCGCGGTAATCCAATCCGTAGAATGTCGTTGGGTCGCACGCACAGAGACGTGCGACAGGGACGACGGTCTCTACAACACCTGTGATGTTAGCCCATAACACCTTCGCGAACTAGGTGCCATGTCAGTGTTCCATTTGGTCGTGCCGCGGCTACACTGAACTGGGCTGAAAACACGAACTATTAAAGCCGTTTCGACCGACGACCTTTAATTCAATGCAGTTGTATCAATCCGGGCGGATTAAACCCTACCACCTAGTAAATTAAGAAGGGAACTCGCCCACAGTTATGCTTAGAATTCGAATCATGGTCAGGCTCGACGGTCGGACAGTCACCCATCCAAAGTCCGACCGTGCCCGGTTTGATTAACTTGGACAATCGAACGTCCAAGATTCCAAAGAAAGATTCGAAGAAAGATTCCAAAGGCGTATTTACACTTTTAGATTCGACGAAAGGGTAAAAACTGATTGACTGCTCAGTGCGTCTCCGCGCCGCTGCCGCGACCGCGCGCCGCCGGCGGCGGCCGGCCGCCGCGCCACCACCGCTGCCCGCCGCCGTGTCGCCGCCCGGTGTGAGGTCTCCATATCACCTATATATAGCCCACAGATTGTATAGCCTGCGAGCGAAAGGTGAAACACGCTTGCGCAAGGTTGCCCGCCCGAGCACTATTTTTGAACAGGAGTCTACTTTCGTACGAGAACGTTTGGATGTCTTGTTATCCGTACCTATCACGAGTCGTGGTACCTATATACGTTCATGTCCATACAGACTATTTACAGTAGGTAGACAAAGAGTAGGTAGATAAGTACCTAGACTAGATAGTTTACCCACGACAGTTTTTTAATTAATTTCATCTCTGTTCAAAACATTGAGGTGACTCAGGTTTCATTACCTAGCTCCTAGTGACAGTATTTTGTGCAAAGATTTTTATGCATACAGCGATCGTGCGAAGTGAAGACATGTAGGAACCTAGGTATCAAATTGTTTGTGTTCCGTACGTAGCAAGTGGCCGGCTGCGATGTCAGAGCCGCGACATGGGGCGGCTACGTCTGTGTATAGTTAGTTATGTATGCTATCCGTCGGTCTATCTGATGCCAAATGTTTCAAATAGCTTATTGAAGTGATATAATAATGAATTTCATTGAAAGAATATCAAGGCTGCTTGCAGCGAACCTTCAGCAATAATTTGTACTCAGGCATAGAATATTTACTCAGGATCGCGTGCAAAGGTTAGGTAGGTAAGTACATGCAAATCGCATTTGCCCAGCAGCGCTGCGTTGACGTTGTCGTGACTCGTGACAGAAAGTACCTACAGAACGTGACATGATGGATTGGCGAGTCGGGCTGTGACTTCTTCGAGCTTTGAGCATAGGCGCCGACTCCGTGGGTGCTTGGGGGCTCCAGCACCCACGAGAGGTGAGTCGTGGGTGTGGAGCACCCACGATGATAGATATAATGATCAGTAATCGGATTTGGGCTACGATAAAAGTGCCTTGCGTATGTACATTCGTGCTAATGTGTAAATGCGGCGTGAAATGCAAAACATTGAACTAATGTTTTGCCAATACATGCTGCCGGGTGCCGGAAGAATTAGAGAAACAATTGAGAAGCATATGCCCAGCAGTGGACGGCAACACACTGATGATGATGATGATGATGATTGTTAAATCTATACTTATCCTTTTTTCTTCTCATAAATATCAATTAAAACAAGTGGCTAAAGTAAAAAAAAATTGCATGAGCACCCACGAGGATTTATAAAAGTCGGCGCCCAAAGAATATAATACTATTAAGGCGTTCGGCGCCCCTGTTTGAGAATGCTCCGATTGAATGCGTTGAAAACCTACAGCACTCCTTCCTACCCGATTAAAATAACATAACATAACCGTTTATTGAATGAAGAAAAATCGCATAACGTAGTACAAATCATTGCTTTCTTTCATCAAATGGCTGAGGTTATTGCCCTGTGGCAATCTCTTCCAGCTCACCCATTAGATATAAGGGCATTAACTATTAGTAATAATGCTTTGCAGTGAACGAATGTCAAATTGTACGCACCTACAAATAATAATCTATACATATAATAAAATCGTAGAGGTAAGAAAGTCTGTACATTGAATGTATTCGGAAAAAAACTAACCAGGGTGGCTTAAAATGAGATACTGAACATGTTAGAACAGTTTTTAAAATTTTTGTTTGTTTGTTTGTTTGTCTGTACGCGCATCACGCAAAAACCACTGAACGGAATTAGACGAAACTTTGTATAGTGGCAGTTTATATGCCGGGTTAACATAATACGTAAAAAAAAATAACAAAAATAAAAAAAAAATTACAATTATAAACATTATTGCGCGTTTAAAATCACGTAGTCCAAAGTGCATAATTATATCTTGAGAACTGTCAGCAAATACAATTTGAATAAAATATTCATTCGAAATTTAAAAATAAGTAGATACAACGAAAATGACAGTTCTTCTTTTTTATAACTTGAACACAATAGTCTATACATATCTATTCTTTCTATACATATCATAAAATCGTAAATGCAAAAATGTCTATTTGTACGCGCATCTCGCAAAAACCACTGAACGGAATTTGACGAAACTTTTTATAGTGACAGTGTATATCCCGGATGAACATAATAATTAAAAAATATAATAAAAATCACGTAATCCAAAGTAAAGGTAAAAAACTATTTTAAATGTCATGTTGACAACGGAGAACTGTCATCTCGACGTGAGCTGGCCGGTGACAAATTGTTTGATAAATAAAAATAATAATTGAAAGTCGAAGTTATGTCGCTGTCATTGGTGCAATAAAATTTATATATCTGTTGCCCGCGGCTTCGCTCGCGTGAAATTCGTATTTAAAAAAAAGAAAGTAAGTAACTAAAGGCGGGCCCGAAGGCTGATCTGCGCTCACGTAAACGATATTCTTTCTCGATGAAAGTAACTAAGGGGAGGCGGAAGGCGGAGCTGAGTTCAGGAAGAAGAAAAATATTCTTGAAGAAAGTAAGTAACTAAGGGCGAGGCCGAAGGCCGAGCTCTATTCTGGAAGACCATAAACCTTCTCGAAGAAAGTAAGTAACTATGGGCGAGGCCGCAGGCCGAACTGCGTTCAGGAAGAAGCTAAACCATCTTGAAGAAAGTAAGTAACTAAGGCGAGGCCGAAGGCCGAGCTACGTTCGGATAATTG
Organism: Nematopogon swammerdamellus; assembly: GCA_946902875.1. NCBI lineage: Eukaryota > Metazoa > Arthropoda > Insecta > Lepidoptera > Adelidae > Nematopogon > Nematopogon swammerdamellus. Next base: position 15,141,898 of record OX336340.1, read on the forward strand.
AAAAAGCATCTCGAAGAAAGCAAGTAACTAAGGGCGAGGCCGAAGGCCGAGCTGCGTTCAGGAAGAAGCTAAACCATCTTGAAGAAAGTAAGCAACTAAGGCGAGGCCATCAAGAAGCTAAACCATCTCGAATAAAGTTAATTAATATTAAGATTGAGTTAATATTAAGAGTGAGTTTAATTTAATTTAAATTTTATTATAAAGTCCACGCTTCTAACGGCAAATATACCGTGCATCCTAGAACCTCGCGGTTATTCCCGGCTGGATGGAAAGAGGCCCGATGCTATCACCTTAGTGCCATGGACTAAGGGTAGTTCTTTGATGTGGGACGCCACTTTTGTTCTCACATTGGCTCCAAGTCACGTTAGGACATCTTCAAGAGCGGCTGGCGCGGCCGAGGCTGGGGCGGAGAGCCTCAAACGCAGCAAATATAGAAATATAATTCAAGATTTCGAATTTGTTGCGTTTGCGGTTGAAACCCTCGGTCCGTGGAGCAGTGAAGCCAAAAGAGGCTTGAGCTGGTTGACGCAACTGGTGTCCCGTCATCAAGGGCTTATGTACTTCATTCAAAAGGTTAGCCTTGCCATCCAGCGGGGTAATGCCGCAAGTGCTCTAAGAACATTTGAAAATGCCCGTTTTGATAGTTATTTTAATGTTTGTTAGGTAGGTTTAATTCTTTAGTTATTAATGTTACTTTTTTATTTTTATGAAATAAATAGATTGAGTAAACGATATTATATTCTATCGAAGAAAGGAAGTCTTTAAGGGCGAGGCCCGAAGGCGGAAGAGGGTTTTTGGTTTACCTGAACGCAGCTCGGCCTTCGGCCTCGCACTGAGTTCCTTCCTTTCTTCCAGAAGGTTTATCGTCTTCCTGAACGCAGCTCGGCCTTCGGCCTCGCCCTTACTTACTTCCTTTATTTGAGAAAGATTTATCGTTTACCTGAAAGCAGCTCGGCCTTCGGCCTCGCCCTTAGTTAGTTACTTTCTTTAAGAAGGTTTATCGATTACCTGAACGCAGCTCGGCCTTCGGCCTCGCCCTTAGTTACTTACATTCTTCTTTGGAATACGAATTTCACGCGAGCGGAGCCGCGGGCTCAGCTAGTAAATAATAAAACAATGTCAACCGCGGGCGGGGGTCGAAGGAGAATAGACATACCGGCCTGAGAGGTGCCTATTCACGCTATCTATATTATTACTAATAACCTCTTATTGCATACCTTGCATATTTTTTTATGTAATATCCGGTATGGGTGGCTGAGTCGGAGGGGCCAAAGCGCATGCTCCGACCAGCCAATATCACCTCCGAGAAGGTAGGTGCCATACCGGAGACTTCCCTAGATTGCTGGCTATACTGGACTAGAGGAGAACACAACCGAGGCTGCTATGCGGCCATCTTACATCCAGTACGGTGGTATCATACCAGTCGGCTACAATTTGAGCCTACCACCAAGTAAGGGGCAAGAGAAGGGACCTACAGTTTTACACCGGTTCCGAACGGTGAAGCAGCAGGTGTAGGTATGCACGTAAATTTTTTCTTCAGAAAAAACTCATTGGTACACGCCGACCGGATTCGAACCGCGGACCTTTCGCATGAGAAGCCGATGCCCAAACCACTCGGCCACTCGCCGAGTGGTTTGGGCGGGGCGAGTAAGTACATTTAAATTGGGCTTATATAATGCATGAAAAGATAAAAAATACAAGTTCGCAAAGGAGGACTTATATCATTATGAAGATTTTTTCAGTCAACCTTTTAGGAATATACAGAGTGTATTATGACCATACCATAGGTCATAAAGCAAACCCAGTAGGTACTCCTAAGCCTATTTGGAGCAAAAAAGTTACATATGACATTTTGTTCTACAGTGAACTTTTTTTAACATAGGTACTAAACTAAATAAAGACACTCCATTTACGAAATGCTTCCGTGTGAAGACCGATGCACTCAGTAGGAATTTTTTTTTTACAAATTTTACAAACAAAGAAAGTTAGGTGCAAATGAAACAATATTATGGTATTTTTTTATTTTATAATAATTGTTCAAAATGGCGTCCATTATTTTGTGCACAGGTGTGGAACTTTATTAAGCAAATTATTATTGCTTAATCTCTTGCTCCTTTAACTTGTTTGCGACTTCGTGTATTCTCGCAACAAATTCGTTCCTGGTAGCGAATGGTTTTGAATACACCTTTTCCTTCAGGGCACCCCAAATAAAAAATTCACAGATTTCGTGCCTTACACGACTATCGAGCACATTGAAAATTTATCTACGGAATTCGAAAAAATATTGTCGCTGAGTGACACGAGAAAGTCGGGATAAGGAAAAGGTTAGTTGGGTTCTGATGATGGAGCCGGAAGGAAGCCATAGGAACTCCTAAACTACACATGATAAGCCCATCGTGTTTGGGCTAGTTGGATTTGTCTTGGCAAGTACTCTAGTCATATGTTATTTGCAGGGTCCTGATGATGGAGCCGGAAGGAAGCCATAGGAACTCCAAACTACACATGATAAATCCACCATATTTGGGCTCGTTGGATATAGGAATATAGGAATAAAGGTTAGGTTAAAAACCTAACCTATACTTATTCTTATATTCTATACCCTTATATTATATTTTTATATTTGATATTTATTTATTTGTTAGTTTAGTTAGACATAATGTCAAGCTATCTATTTTTCTAATTAAATTTTAGGTTACATTTTTTAAGCTGCTTGTGTTTTAGAAAAATAATAAAAAATATATAAATGTAATATTTATTTTTATTTTGTTGTATTCATTTTCAATGCGACGCATCTTCTAACCTAACCTATATTCCTATATTCCTATATCCAACGAGCCCAAATATGGTGGATTTATCATGTGTAGTTTAGGAGTTCCTATGGCTTCCTTCCGGCTCCATCATCAGGACTCTGGAAATAACATATGACTAGAGTACTTGCGAAGACAAATCCAACGAGCCCAAACACGATGGGCGTATCATGTGTAGTTTAGGACTTCCTATGGCTTCCTACCGGCTCCATCCCAACTCACCTTTTCCTTATCCCGACTTTCTCGTGTCGCTCAGCGACAATATTGTTTCGAATTCCGTAAATTCATTTCCAATGTGCTCGATAGTCGTGTGAGGCACGAAATCTGTGAATTAATTTTTTCAAAAAGATTGAGCTACAGGGCAAACCCTTAACCCGATCGTCTTTGTTTTAGGCTCAAATTGTAGCTGACGAAATTGTCCAGAGGATTTTTTCTAAAATTTTTGATATCATTATTCGTTTCCAAAATATCGAGCGCCAAAATAAAAAAATCGGAAAAAATTGAATTTTTTTGCACTATTTCGGCCATAACTTTTTTCGTTTTTTACTTTCTCAAATAATTCTTTTTGCACCTCTCATGAATACGCGTCTTTTGAGCCTTCATAACTCTCCGAGATATATCATATCTCACCGAACATCATATCTTCATAACTTTCCGAGATATAAGGGATCGCACTTTTTCGTGAAATCGGGGCCTATACTGGAACACGAACCAAAAGACATTTTCAATGTAAAAAATCCTAGGGAGTTAGTTCGAGTGACCTTGGTGGCCACGCAACTGGTGCTGGTTGGTTCAAGCTTCCTCGCCCAATGCACCTGCCAGGGAAGGTCTGTAGTCATGGATCAATAAGAGGTCTAGTAGTTACGCACGTCGAGAGCGTAAAGCATCGGGTCGCACTACCGTGGTATTTTACGCGCGAAAACGAATTTAATTAATAACTCCTTAAAGACATATCTGACAAAACTTTACTGGACCTTTTAGGCTTCAAATTAGCCAAGGAATCTCTTTTTTGCTTTATGACCATCGTGTAAACTTTGGTCAGAAGTTGGTGCGGGCTCCGGCCGTGCGGTGCGAGCGAACGCGGAACTGTGCGGCGCGGCGGCGCGGGGCGCGGAGCCCGCGCCTGGGGCCGCGGTGAGTGGTGACGCAACTGTAGGTAATCGGTGCAACGCGATGCATCTCGCCACTATTGCGAAAACTGGCTCAGTTCAGATGCCGCGCCAACTGATTCGCAACGTTCGCACGCAACGCACAGAGATCTGGATACTGCGGTCACATTTCCGTATGGTTAGCATAATTAGTAGGTAGGTATCGTTACGGGTTTTTAGTGGTATGAAAAGATAATTTCAAATGATAAGTGTGGAGAAACGTAAAACGTAAAACTGCAAGTCCTTCCCTTCTTACCTTACTAGGTGGTAGGGTTTAACCATAGCCGTCTCTAATCTGAGTGTAGAGACGGCTATGGTTTAACCAGTCCGGATTGATACCACTGCACTGAATGAAAGGTCAGTTGAAACATAAATAGTTCAGATTTTCCGTTCAGTTCAGTGTAGCCGGCACGAGGTAGCACTGATATGGCACTTAATTCACCAAGGTGTTATGGGCCGACATCACGGATGTAGTAGGTGATGTAACCATCGGTGTCAGTTTTTATAAAAAAAAATTAGGGGCAGGGATGCCCCAAATACTTACCCAAGTATTTCCTAACTAGGTTGTTACAACCTCGTGTCCTTTATGAGGGGCGTAAAAAGACCATTGTGAAGTCGGCATGGCATTCGCAAGTCTTCGAATGTGAAAAACCCTTCTATGTGATGACCGGGTCAGTGCTGTGTACATTTGAACATTCAAGTGTAGTTAACGAGTATTTTATATAAAATAAACCGCAATGAAGAAGCGATTGCGAAGGATGAGTAGGCTACTTGAGGCTAATTTAAAGGTGTTTCAAGCAAGATGCAGCATAATTTTAACGGCACACTTACGAACGAAGCCAAGGCTTCTGTCGGTCCGCTATGTTCTAGCTGTTCTAGTTGGACTGGCATCCTATCCGTGTGATTACTATTTTAGATTATTATTAGAATTACCTATTTCTTTTAAATATTTTGTAGAAATTATCTGTTATCTAGCAGTGTTAAGTGTGAGTGCAGAGCAACCGTTAAGTCATGCAATGATGCGATATAATAACCCATAATGTTAGTTTTGAAACATGATTTAATGAAGCGGCTTTAGCTTTTCCCAATTAGTTTTTAGCGCAGCGCTCGCATGAAAATATTGAGCAGTCTTCGTTAAGCCGATTTCAGGTTATCAAGTTGCTTAGATGACCTCTCGGATGGCCTTTTATGATAACATGGGGCGGCAGGCATATGCACACCATCTGTATTTTAAATAGAAACATTTATGTGGTCCCACACTACTCTGGATCTATCATTTCCACGCGTCACGTCACGTGAAGCTTTAAAAGTGGACACACTTTTAGAACCTTATGACCTGGTTGTACACTTTGTAACTCCACACTGGAGTCAACTATAATATGTCCCTAAAAGTGGTATTAAATTTTCCTCTCTACTGGTGACTCTACCAAGAGCATTTCATCATGAACACGAGTTAATCCAACGTTCGCATCCCATAATATAACACTGTATAGCTTTCTTCATATTATTTACTAGGTGCGGTTTAGCCCGTCTAAACTGGTACCACCACCTCCGCATTTAATTTAGCGAATGGCGCTTGAATCTTCAAACTTCCATATTGCTTGTTACCTACTTGGTTGGTTGGTTAATACTCGGACTTAAGTATCTAGCCGTGCAAGAGGCTGCGCGAATCGTCTAGGGTGGGGAGTGGGGACAGCCGATCTGGCTCGTTCCTTCTCCAGCGCGTCAGTCTGGCCGTGCCGAGGGGGAATGCTGCGAGCATGGAGCCTTTCCGCTGTCGGTGCCCATGGATGATATGTTTGACGTCGTTCGTTGCTCCCGTAGAAATAGAAATTGCTTTTTCGAGGTCTCAAACAATTTCTTCGCCTTGTCGTCCAACTAATTCACGAGAATAAATGTTATTGAGTACTAAATAAATAAATAATAAATGTTATAAAATGATGAGGTTTTGAAAAAATGGACAAGGGAAAAGTTATTAATTTTGCCTCTAACTACAATCTTACGTCAACGTGACACTGGTTATACATATACATCTATATTGCGCTGTAACGAGGTTTAAAGTGAGATGGCCCGGCGGAGCGGAGTTGGTACATTCTCCAAAGCAAATACAGCCACCACCTGTGCGATCCATCAACCTCAACGGTACGAGCCGCGCCGGCTGCGGTGACTGTTACACCGAGGAAAGTGTTGGCTAGCCTACCTCGACCGCGCCTGCATACAACCGCCGACAGTTCGCTGGCAACTTTCCCGCCGCTCGCACGCGCCGCCGCCGCCGCGCCTACAAACGCCAAACTGACAGTTGCAAGATACCCTCGGAAATAAACGCGGCAAACTTACGTCAACATTTAGAGTCATTCCAATTCAGTGGTTTTAAACTATTGTGGATTGGTAGAGGCAATATCAGTAATTATTGTAGAGTTATGGTCGCGTAGTTCTGGTAGAGGTGGCTGAACAATTGGTGCTCTAGGTTCTGTGCAGCCGGTGTCGAGCTGGGAGGTTGAGTTCCTGAGCTGATTTCCTAGAGAAAACAGTCAGGAAATACGAGGACACACTGCTCGTGCTGGGTGAGGAATATCATCGATAATTGTACGTTTAATTTTTTTAACGTCATGACCAATTGTCACGTAGTTAATTACGTGTTTTGTTATGCAGCCTGTTACGGTTGGCTACATCATCTATAACACCCGTGAAGTTAGCTCTTCACAACTTGGTAAACTAGGTGCCATGTCAGTGCTTCCTTTTGGTCGTTCCGGCTACACTTAAGTAGACGGAAAGTACGAACTATTTACGTAGCCGCTTCAACCGACCTTTCACACAGTGCGGTGATATAAATTCGGACGGGTTAAATCCTATGACCTAGTAAAGTAAGGGAATGAACTTACAGTTTTACATGGAATCCGAACCACAGCATACCCCAACGGTCGAACGGTTACACATCCTACTGCCCGCGCCCGGGTGTGCTTAACTTCACGATCAGACGTCGATCCATAACACCATACCGAACTAACGAGGATGGCAAACTATAAAGTCTAATATATAAGTAGTGCATTCAAAACAAAGGTCTAGTCTAGCCTAGTTGTAGTATCGATAGTTTCAGTTAGAGTAATTCAAACAATGTAAATGTTTTCCCAATAAAAGCAAATAGGTAGTATAAAGCGGAAGCTCTTTCGTGTCGGAAATAATTTTCCACTTGTCGTCTTTCCGGCGACTCGTGCGCACTGCGAGACCGCGAGTTGTGTTCGTTCACTCAGAGCATAACATTTTAAACATTGCAGCCACATTAAGTAGGTATATAGCTGACGTTCATGTTGATCGAGACGAAGTATTAATTGCGCTCCTTCCTAATTTCTTACGACGACATATTCTCATTGAGCCACATACAATATATTTGTTTTGATTTGAATTGTTTTTTTTTTTCTGTTCAGTATTTTATTATTATTTTGATCTAATTTTACTTCAAAATCTACTAATTGAGGGTACTTAGTGTTGGGCACTTCATAAGTTGCTTGTTTATTATGGAATTAGTCGACAACCAGCCAAATGAGTCTTGTCTGAGTTTTATTATTATTTGTCAGTCAGTAACATTTACATTCATGTCAATAGTTATAAAAAATGAAAACAAAACTATCCAGAAAGATTACGAAGGTAACAAACAATAAATATGAGTAGGACTTGTGCTTAAAACTTCCAAAACTTCGAAACCAAAATCGATTTATTTTGCATGGAGCATGGATGTGGTTTAAGTGCACAATAAATAAACATAACATAACCCGTAGTTATATATCATGCATGCGATACATAAGTACTGATGATCCAATATTATTATTCTGTTTTCCTATAAGCTCATACATGATTTACAGAAATGCGGACTGAATTTAAATCACCTCGGGCACTTCGAGGCCTCTATCAGTCTGTAATACGAGTATGTAGAATTTTGTTTCGAAATTCAAATTCAAATTTTCTTATTTGATTCACGCACCGGTTGCATTGCATACAGCAGAGTGAAATAAACAAGTACGGAAAACACTGGTTCGTACCGCTGAAAACCTCGAGGACTGGAGGAAAATTGGCGAGGCGTATCCAGCGGTGGACGCATACACGCTGACTGACAGAGTGAAATAGTTAGTTGTATTGTATATACATAAATATGTCAGCCCTGCGTGTATGTATGTCATGTGTCGGACTATCCTAGCTTGCACGCTAGACTACCCGAGTCCATACAGACCGAACTATTGCGCAACAATCGTTCAAGCAGTTATGGACAAGATTGTGCTATTATCAGTCCCACTTTAGATTAACTGCTAGTTGGTCGGAGTCACGAACTCTTTCATTGTTAATAATCATAAAACACTGTTGAATATACCTGGACATATAATTGAGGAAATTGGGTGCTAACACCCTGCTAAGAATTTCATGTTTATTGTTTCGAAAATTTAGTTATATAGTTGAAGATTTCGTTATATACTTTAACTTGATAATTACACTTAGACGAATGAGCGATGGATGAATGATATAAGTGCGTTACAACTGATACTGGCAGACCTCTGCTTCCGCATACCGAAGAACCACCGATGGATTGAAATAACGAATAGCAACATTCGTATAACACCTAACTACTCGTATTGGAGAGAACAGACTGAAAACAAGATTGCAACAAACACTGCAAGTGGTTTCCTTACATGGTTTTCAAAAATGAAGTATTTTGTTTCAAGATTTTTTTTCTAATGTTCTTCAGCAATATAACAGTTTCACTTGGCCAAATTTTCCGGACGATTGGCAATTCTACTTCTATCTCGACATCCAACATATTTTTAGGAAACTGCCCATTAACGTACGTACCTCTTCCAATTATTTGGTACAAACATTGTGTAATCGGTGTCTTTATTCAAGAATATTAAAAAAAGTAATAGATATAAATAAAGAGTTAAAACCTACCTTACAAACATTAAAATAAATATCAAAAGGGGCGGTTTCAAAAGTTCCCAGAGCACTTGCGCCATTACCCCGCTGGATGGCAAGGCTTACCCTTTGAATGGAGTAGGCCCTTGATTGCGGGACGCCAGTTGCGTCCACCAGCAGAAGGCAGGCCTCTTCATGAAGCTTTTGTATAACATTGTTCTTGTTTATAACTTCTCATATTAGCCAAGACGTATTTTAGACATCAACGCACTACGCAAGGAAACTTCAGCGGCCAAACACGATTACATACGAGTGTTAGCGTTTTTTAACTAAGCCTACAACGTACGTATGTCTATTTGTCTGTCTGTCTTTCTGTGTGTCTGTCCGTCAGTCCGTCCGTTTGTCCGTCTGTCCGTCTGTCCGTCTGTCCGTCAGTCCGTCCGTCCGTCTGTCCGTCTGTCCGTCTGTCCGTCTGTCCGTCTGTCCGTCTGTCCGTCTGTCCGTCTGTCCGTCTGTCCGTCTGTCCGTCTGTCCGTCTGTCCGTCTGTCCGTCTGTCCGTCTGTCCGTCTGACCGTCTGTCCGTCTGTCCGTCTGTCCGTCTGTCCGTCTGTCCGTCTGTCCGTCTGTCCGTCTGTCCGTCTGTCCGTCTGTCCGTCTGTCCGTCTGTCCGTCTGTCCGTCTGTCCGTCTGTCCGTCTGACCGTCTGTCCGTCTGTCCGTCTGTCCGTCTGTCCGTCTGTCCGTCTGTCCGTCTATCCGTCCGTCCGTCTGTCCGTCCGTCCGTTCGTGCGTCCGTCCGTCCGTCCGATGGCTGTATCTTCGGAACAGTAATAGCTAGCCGGTTGGAATTTCACAGATTATGTTATTTTGGCGGATATAACAACGAATAATAAAACATTGAAAAAGTCAAAAATTAAGAGAGGTCCCCATACAAGAAATAAAAAAAAATTGTAGTGCGGAAAACTCAGTGCACGAGTCCGATTCTTGGCCTTTTTTTTAATATAAAGTATTAGACAATCAATAGTTGTCCTGAACTAAATTTCTTAAAATTACGAACACAAATGTTGAGTTCCGACCGAGGCCATAATTTTAAATTCAATTTAACGTCAAGTTAAACAAATTCACGAAATCACTTTATACAACATAAATTGTAGTTATTAAATAGAATAAACTGCCCGAAGCAAGTACCCACCACAGGGCACAGACTCATTCAAAAATACGCTAGTTGCCCATACATAAAGCACTAATCAATAAAAATAAAATAAACCACCAATGAACATTGATAGGAATAGTAGCTTGGCTGCTCGTTCATCATAGTATAAAATAATAAATACAAGTTTTAGGATCAGTGGAAACGTTAATTCTACACCTTGGTATATAATAGTTTAGTAGAAGATGCGAACGGGAAAAGGAAATGTAAAGGAAAATCTATGAACACACAGGAAAGTACCTTCCTAAGTAGTTGAGCGACGACAACGGTGCGATGCCGAGAGAATCTAAACACGGTTGGTGAGGGCTACTCATAGAACAATGAATAGGGCATTCATTCGATTAGAAATGATATTGTTTGGTGCACGGAGTCGACTAACTAGCAAAATCTGTAAAATTCTAGAACATTATTTTAAAATTGGCTATACTTTTGGATATCTTTAAACTCTATTAGGACGTACGATGTGTGTTGTTGTGGAATTGTGAGAACCTCGAAACAAATGCCACCGTTCCATGTTCGACTAACACCAAATATGACTTCAGTTATTTTACTGTCTGGACTCCGGACTCTTCAGTTCACGGAGAAAATAGATAGAGAGAAGTTATTGCTAGCTATAATTTCTAGTAAAAAATGGGATGCGCGGGGAGCGGAGGAGGGAGGCACGACTTCGTTTTCCACCAATCGCGGCGATGACGCTTGGCGACCACTAATTCTATGATGTATGCCCCCAGTTGTTGGCGACGACGTACCCAGTTAGGTTAGACCGACTTCTAGCTGTCTTCTTCGTTGTTTACTCCTCATACACAATGGCGAGATGTTATGTAGTCAAAGTCACAGATATTATAGTGTAATTATGATTTCCCACACAAAAGGTTATAGAAACTTCTACAGACATAGATCATTGCATTGGTGGAAATAATACGTTAGTAAATTGGTTTTGCCGTTCTCGAGTTATAACCGCACAAACAGACAGACGGCAATTATCTACATAGTATAAACGTCGCATTTTATACTATGTAGAGAAGATATGTTTCTTCATACCGCTTGCTACTCTATGCATATTGGCTCCGGCCAGCTCGCTGACAAGCCGACGATGACGTAACATCGTCGTTAGCAGCTCCGTGACTAGAATTTCGCGCGGGGGCAGCGGCGACAGCGCGCGCCCCGTTGAGTTCGGTCGTCGTCGCCCCTCCCCCACGCCCCCGCCCCCGCCCCGCGCGCGCGTGTCGCCCGCGCACCCGGCACCACATAGTACGACATCGATGCTGTCTAGTGCCACGCTACCACTCTGTGTGCAATGGAGCAAGTATTCGTGTTGGCGGTGCGGTGCGGTCGTCTGTCGATGTTTTGGAAACTAGGTGCACGTTTTATACATGTTTTGCTAGGCCGCGAATAAATGTTAATTTTAACGGAGACGTCTCTGAGTGAAAGCAATTTAAGTAGGTATCCAAGGAAAACCAATGACCTTATAATAACATAGCGTATGTCTGCCTTAGGGCTTCAAAGTGCAATTTGAATTCCCAAAATCGGTCGGTAACTTTTTGAGATTTTCCAAAATTTGTCAAAAATTAAAAAAAAAAATTCGCCGACTTGGATCGAGAATTTCCCAATTTTTTTTTAAGCTCGCTATTCAAGAAAAGAAAAAAATTGAATCACGGGATTGAATTAAGCTACAGTATGAGCTATCTTAGGAGGCGGGCGGACCAAAACTGTAGGCGGTAGCGGGTCCCTTACGCGCGAGGTTCACTTTATCGTTAGTACGATAAAGAATGAATTTCCTATTAAGGCCCTGTCAACCCTATACACCCGTACTCCTCTTTCAAGGGGCCGCACAGTGGTTCGAAAATCGAACGTAGAAGACTTAGGGTTTAAAAAAAATGTACTTCTTTTTTTCGATATTTTTATTATGTTAACGTGTTGTCCATATTATAACAAATATTTTTTAATCATACACGTTTTTTTCTTAGCCTAACAGTTTAGGAGATATACCACTTTTATGGTTTTCAATGTATGAAAATAATTTTAAAAAATTAATTTCTTAAAAACCTTAAAATATATTACATAATTCTTTTCATGATACGATTAAGTAACTATTCGACTATTTTCATGCAAACGCTGTACCCTCGCAAATGCTCGCAACTCTGCACAGTGGAGAATTTATGTGAATTTTGTTTTTAAAATTAACTCATTCAAATTGTGTCACCCTACAACTCTACTTAAGAAATACTTCAAAAACAGGATTACAGGATGACTTCTGCGCAAAGATTTAAATGCTAACTGTTAACACTTGTTAGCAAATTAGGGTTATAAAAAGTTTAAAACTTGCTCATCAATTTTGTAAATTGTAGGGTATGCATACATTGGAGTTCAAAAAAAGCTAGTATACTATTAATCAGTGTAGAATAATACACATTTCGTTTATACATACCACTGTCATATCTACAACATAGAATAAAATAAATTGCGTTTTGTTAATTTTTTTTTCATAGAATATTTATTTCTATAATAATAACATTTAATATGTGCCGCTGATTAATGAATACCATGAGTATACCACCCGAATCAAATAATTCATCTTGAAAAAGAAAGATAAGCATATACTTACGCCAGAAAAATCTCTCGGAACCATGCTATCTACAAAACTGACCAAATGGCAATATAACGCCATGAGAGCGATAACACAGAAGGAAGGAGTGACTTTGTCAACCTCGATAGCTCAGTGGTGCAGACAGTCAACTGTCGCTATTGAATGTTAAGCAACGCTGGGTGCGGTTAGTACCTGGATGGGTGACCGCTGACCGTTGGAGACTGACCGAGGTTCGGATTCCTCGTAAAACTGTAGGTCCCTTCCCTCCTAATCTTACTTGGTGGTAGGGTTTAACCCACCCGGGTTGGTACCACCGCACTGAATGAAACGTCGGTTGAAACGGCTATGTAAATAGTTTTTGTTTTCCGACCAGTCCAGTGTAGCCGGCACGATCAAAGGGGGAGGCACGTAGTTCACCCGTTGTTATGGGCTGAAATCACGGACGTTGTAGATGATGTAGCCAACCGTGTCAGTTTCCATAAAAAAAAAAACTCTTTTTCCTTCCTACTATAAAATTAAAAAATCCAAAGAAGAGTGCTATCCAGCAAAAGAAGACGTCACAATCACTGAGACAGATGTACAAATAAAATTACAATCTTTATTGGATTTGACAACGAAAAGGCTATTCATGCTTATATCGGATTACGATAACGAGAATGTGGAGTACAAATTAGAAAGTAAGTGGGGAGTAGACGGAGCTTCAAACCAAAGCACCTATAAACCAAATTCTACCCGAGGATAGCGACGATTCGTGTGTTTAGATGGCAAGTCTGGTACCCATAAAGCTTACTTGTGGCGAGAAAACAATGACTTGCCATATAGACAGACGAATCGTCGCTATCCTCGGGTAGAATTTGTTTATAGGTGCTTTGGTTTGAAGCTCCGTCTACTCCCCACTTGCTTTCTAATTTGTACTCCACATTCTCGTTATCGTAATCCGATATAAGCATGAATAGCCTTTTCGTTGTCAAATCTAATAAAGATTGTAATTTTATTTGTACATCTGTCTCAGTGATTGTGACGTCTTCTTTTGCTGGGTAGCACTCTTCTTTGGATTTTTTAATTTTATAGTATGAAGGAAAAAGAGTCACTCCCTCCTTCTGTGTTATCGCTCTCATGGCGTTATATTCCCATTTGGTCAGTTTTGTAGATAGCATGGTTCCGAGAGATTTTTCTGGCGTAAGTATATGCTTATCTTTCTTTTTCAAGATGAATTATTTGACTCGGGTGGTATACTCATGGTATGCATTAATCAGCGGCACATATTAAATGTTATTATTATAGAAATAAATATTCTATGAAAAAAAAATTAACAAAACGCAATTTATTTTATTCTATGTTGTAGATATGACAGTGGTATGTATAAACGAAATGTGTATTATTCTACACTGATTAATAGTATACTAGCTTTTTTTGAACTCCAATGTATGCATACCCTACAATTTACAAAATTGATGAGCAAGTTTTAAACTTTTTATAACCCTAATTTGCTAACAAGTGTTAACGTTAGCATTTAAATCTTTGCGCAGAATTCATCCTGTAATCCTGTTTTTGAAGTATTTCTTAAGTAGAGTTGTAGGGTGACACAATTTGAATGAGTTAATTTTAAAAACAAAATTCACATAAATTCTCCACTGTGCAGAGTTGCGAGCATTTGCGAGGGTACAGCGTTTGCATGAAAATAGTCGAATAGTTACTTAATCGTATCATGAAAAGAATTATGTAATATATTTTAAGGTTTTTGAGAAATTAATTTTTTTAAATTATTTTCATACATTGAAAACCATAAAAGTGGTATATCTCCTAAACTGTTAGGCTAAGAAAAAAACGTGTATGATGAAAAAATATCTGTAATAATATGGACAACACGTTAACATAATAAAAATATCGAAAACAAGAAGTAATTTTTTTTTAAACCCTAAGTCTTCTACGTTCGATTTTCGAACCACTGTGGGCCGCTTTCGCTGTTTCTAGTAGGATGCAATTAAATCAATAAATTTTAGCGCAAGCGAATATTAGGTTTTTATTTTTTTATTCCAAACTACGGATCGAAATAAAAAAGTAAAAAGCTACGGATTTAGATATATATTCAACAAATAAAATATTTTTTTTTCGAAGCCTGATTTGGTCACGTTGCCTTAAATACGTTTTTATAACTAAATTCAGAGCCATGTTCATGATTTTTTTCTATCGAGCGAAGTTAATCAAATCGTATTTTCAAAAGCTATCGATCTGCGCTGACAGATGAAGTTTTACATATTATATTAAGACTTAATCTATCGGGTAATTAATATTGGCGGTACACTTCTTGAAATTCGAGCCAAACGCAGTCTCACATCACCTTAACAAATTTGTCAAATTTTATCGTGTTCTAAATTACATTTTCAATGCCTTTGATATTTGCGCGTAGTGTGAGATCTGTAGATTTTTTTTGAAATGTCAAAAATATATGTTTTTTTGCCAATTTTGTATGAAGTTAGTGAAAAAAAATTCTCAAAATAAAAAGTCCTAGAACAAAAGTAGATCAGTTTCAGGTTCTATTCTGTGACTATACTAACAATTAATGTAACACCGTGTATAATGTACAAGTTTAACACTGACATGGCACCTAGTTTACCCGGACTGACATCACGGATGTTGTAGGTGATGCAGCCAACCATGTCAGTTACCATAAAAAAAATATATAATCAATATTAGCAAATCTAAAGTCCTATCACATGACTCGTGATTTCGAAACAATTGAACTGCACTGCAAGTTTGTCCGATTGTGCCTATGTGCACATCGAGAGTTTAAACCGTATAATTATGTAAATGAATGCACATCATCTCGTCTCATACGTATTGTTCAAGATTTGGACTACATTGCTAGCGCGCTTGGATACGGAGCGTTGGGTTTGTGTGGCAATTAGGTGGCGGCAATGTTTTAAAGTAATTTTATTCAGTGAATTTCAACTGTTTTTTTGTAATTTAAATAAGCCATATAAGTCTTTTGCATGGAAAATAGCGAACTGTATCTACTTTAAAAAAAATAATAAAAAAATTAAGCTTACTCTGGCTTGAGCGTGAAGCAGACGACGCGGCGCGGTGCCACCTTTCAAAAAGTACCTGCCTGACGGGCATTGCAAAAGCACAAATTCACAAACTTGTCACGTGCTTCCATCCCCGTTAGGTAGCCACATCCTCATAATGTGTCATACGCCAGCACTCGCGCCAACCTCATCATGACGATCCTCACGATTCACTCCGGATCTGACTATATCCCTATTCATTCCCATTTTGTGAGACTGTATATGACTAATTTATTACCACCAAAAACTATTACAATGTGCAGGTCGATAAGTTGATTTTAATCGAAACTAATATAATGAGACATTTGTATGCTGGCAACATTACGATTTATGAATCCGCAGTAATGCGTTTGAATTTCGAACTCTCTTTCAGGTTCACAATCGATAATTTGTTTGGGCAACCAGTCGTTCAACTTATTCCCGTTCGGACTTCGGATGGACGGCATATTTAACGGGAGTTGCTCATTGAAGCATTGAATCGATCATAAAATAAATATTATTTTATTAACATAAAATGTTCATTACATTTCTTGAGTTCGTTGGGACACGTTCACGAATACATAAACGCCGGTAAAGCTTAGGAAAGTCAAGGTTTATTCTCGAAGTACAATTTTAATATTTGGTCAATTCCTTGATTCATTAAAAAAAAAAATCTAATTTGTCCCCCAAAATTGACTGCCAAAATTCTTTCATTTACGCTACGCGTCCGTGATCGTGTCAGTACCTACCAAATTTAAACTTATTATGTCCAGTCGATTCGGAGAAACTTAGCTGTGACAGACGGACAGACATACAGTCACTAGAGTGATCCTATACTGTTTTCGCTTTTTCCTCTTTTGAGGTATGGAACCCTAAACACATTTTAACATTTGTATAGATATCTACATGTACTACCTACTAAGTTTTTTTTTATAATTTTTTAAGATAGTTTTAAAACCGCCGATCAAAAACATACGGACGTATTTTTTGTCTTAATTTTCGGCTTTGCATCTATCTAAATAAGAAAAAATATGTATATTGTTGCATAGATATTATGTGTTTATACGTTGACGACTAGTCGATAGTAGATGTGTTGATGACTAGTCAACGCGTAACCACTATTTTGTTTTTTTTTAAATTAAATAAGATAATAATAAACTTTAAAAAACGATTTGAGGATACCTTACGAAAGTCGTAAAATAAAATTAATGTTAAATAATAATGGCAATCAATTTTGACCGTTAATGGTCTTGAAGAAATAAAAGTACTTTAAAGAAATAATAAAAAAAAGAAAGTCGTTTTATAAGAACAACTCGGGTTAGTAGAGCAAGTCGATGCTTGTCAACTTATGAAATTTTTACATATTTATTGCATTCACTCGGTAGTAGTTTTGCCAAAAGCATCGCATTTCCAAATGCGTTCAGCCAACTTCTAATTCAGTGGTTCACACCACCAGACTAGACCATAAATGAAATGTGCTTAGTGCACAATGTTAGAGAGAATGATGGTATCTACTCGGCTTGGTTCAATAAGTAAACGCTATTCACTCTGGTTCAATTTTCACTCAGTAAACCTGAAAGAAAGAAACATGACAGCTTTAAATTGAAACTAAGTAATCCTGGCTGGTCCGCGGTTCTAGGTGCCCAAAACCAGAAAATAAAAAAAATACGTTGGCTATTGAGCGGCCACTTCGAATTCCTGGCCTTTGCTGTGGAAACACTTGCGTGTTACTCAACGAAAGAACCTTCGGAAACGACCTAAGAAAGCTCCTTATCGATCGAAGTCTGGTGATCGACGTGCCAAGTATTTCTTCTTTCAGCGAATAGGGCTAGCCATTGAAAGGGCAACGCTGCCAGCATATTGCGCGCGCGCACTGTGGCGGAGTCGGCTGAGTTGGACGAAATATTTTACTTACAGTAAGATTTTATGTAAATTTTAATTTATAAATTGTGAATATTAATAAATAAATGAATAAAGTATATTTCTGGGTTAGCAAAAAAAAAATTAGTTATTAGTTATTTATTAGGTTAATTTTATTTAATTAGTTTTGCTCATTATGTAACTTGTTTTACTATTTACTATATCATTAAGACCACTGAACTTCAAACTGTAAAAACAAATACTTTTAGAATCCATAACTAAGTAATTATGTAAAGCTGAAAATATATAAAATACTTATGCCGAAAATGTTGTCTTGGTATAAACAAGAAAGAAAAAAAAATGGAAGAAAGAAAACGTTTATTTTTCACAGTTAGCATGTACGTCGTTAACATGTAAGAGATTAAAACTAAATAAATTAGATAGGCTATTCTACAAAACACAATAACTTAAATGATTAATTTATGATAGATAAATAGACTGAAAGAATTACTTTATTGCTCCAAAACATTTTACAGTGCCAAATAATTTACAGGGCAAAGGCGGACTTATCCCTTACAGGTATTTCTACCAATTTATGATTAAGACGCTAGGTCAATGAATGATTAGGACATGTTCCTAAAACCGATTTTTTATTATGTAACCTGGCATGTGTGGTTACATCACCTACTACACCCGTGATGTCAACACATAACACCTTGGTGAACTAGGTGCCATGTCAGCGCTTCCCTTCATTTCATGTCGGCTACACTGAACTGGACGGACCAACTATTTACATCACTTAGGATATATTTAAATAGCCGCTTCGACCGACCTTTTTCATTCAGTGCATGGTACCAATCCGGTCGGGTTCCCTACCACCTTATAAGGTAAAGGGAGGGAAAGGGAAAGGACCTACAGTTAGACCTACTTGGAATACGAACTATAGCCTCAACGGTCGAACGGTCACCCATGCAAATCCTGCCCGCTCCATCCATTGCACCACCGAACTACCGAGGCTGATAAATATGAATAATATATGTACTTGATCTTGGCGTCAATTATTCCTAGCTTCAGAGCCTCGAAACTGCTTAGGCACGTATATAAACAACTAACTTCATCCATTTACTTCAGACTTACATACATCATTAACGTCAGAATTGTGTCAATCTAATCAGTGTTGTGCTGTAATTTACCAGAGTTCTTGCAGCACTACACCCATTACTCTGCTTACCCCGATTGTCGGGATTCAGCGTGTGTGATATGTAATTATCTCCATTAGGAGAAAAGAACGACAACATAATACGATCGCATATAGAATTATGTAAGACTATTGATGACTGCTGCAACTTGTTAATTACTTACCGTCCGTTTGACACGATCTAGATAATTACATAATAGCGTTAATAGCGATAGCACAGCCTCTGCAGTCACTGACCTCAGGTAGCGAACCAAAATTCGATCATTGCCACACAACAGAGATTTTTTTTATGAACATCAGCATGCGTTTGTCAGCCTCGATAGCTCAGTGGTGCAGACAGTCGAATGTCGCTATTGATTGTTAAACAACGCTGGGCCGGTCAGTACTTGGATGGGTGACCGCTTGACCGTTGGAGGCTGACCGTGGTTCAGATTCCACGTTAAACTGTAGGTCCCTTCTGACCTTACTGGGTGGTAGGGTTCAACCCGCCCGGGTTGGTACCACCGCTGAATGAAACGTCGGTCGAAACGGCTATGTAAATAGTTTGTGTTTTCCGTCCAGTTCAGTGTAGCCGCACGACCGAAGGGAAGCACTGACATGTCACCTAGTTCACCCGATGTTACACATTACGGATGTTGTAGGTGATGTAGCCAACCGTGTCAGATTCCATAAAAAAAGAGTGACTGCGCCGAGGGACCAATGGTGCAGCCCACAGAGCTAATTTGACATCTCCTCGCGAAACCAGGCTCAGTGAGATGCCATGCCACCAGATTAGCGGACTGTTGTTGCTGGGCTGTCCAGCCTATTGATACGACTATTGAAGACTCCCAGGTTTTAAAGGATTCGGGAAGCGCACTCGTCGGAAGACAGTTCCATCCACGCCCGAATGTAGCGACGCAGGAACTAGCTTGACAAACGAAAAGTTCTCAAAAGACCAATATCAATAAAAAACCGGCCAAGTGCGAGTCGAACTCGCGCACCGAGGATTCCATATCGCCATGTCATGGTCAGCGCCACTCACACCATCTATGGCGTGTTTATGAAATGCTTCATACTATTTAAAGTTCATGATTAGTTAAAATTGTTCTTACTCTTTTCGGTAGATGGCGCGCGCGCATACACTTTTCAGTTTCTTCTATGGGAACCCCCGTGAATTTTTTACTTTTTCTTATTTTTATTATTTGTTGTTATACCGGCCATAATAACACTATTCTGAGAAAATTTCAACGAGTTACCTATTACGATTCAAGAGATACAGACCTCGGACAGACATAGGGAGACAGACAGACTGCGTAGGCTTAGTAATAGGGTCCCGTACCGGATACGGAACCCTAAAAAGGATGCTGAGCCCCTCTGCGACAGGTGAAGATTTCCTGTAGTATACATACATTTCCAACAGTTGGTAGTTGCTGTCATCGATGGTTCCTGTAACCACCGCCGCACGCAACAACCGGCCAAGTGCGAGTGAGCTTGTCAACGTTTCCGCATCAAACAAATTGTCGTATCATTTCATTAAATCCGGCTTCTGTCGTATTACAATAAGAACAGATGAATTTCATGCGATGTGGATTCAGCTTTTGAGCTATTCTCAAAAACCGGCCAATCACCGAGGTATCCGTACCACAAAAAAAAAAATTAAAAAAAAAACATGTTTCTTGTATGGGAACCCCCCCCTAATTTTTTACTTTTTCTATTTTTTATTATTTGTTGTTATATCCGCCATAACAACACATATTCTGTGAAAATTTCAACGGGCTATCTATTACGGTTCAAGAGATACAGACAGACGGATGGACGGACGGACAGACAGACAGACAGACGGTGTAACCTTAGTAATAGGCTTCCGTACGGAATACGGAAACCTAAAAAAGTTTTCTCCACTTATTGGTCACGTTGATAGTTTCCTCTCGCGTGTTGGTGTCTACCTCGTAAACTCTCTTACGAATATGTTATCATCACGCGTGTTACGATTATTGTATGAGAACAGCAGTTGACTGGAATGAATCTGTCAGGGATAAGATATATAGCCCTTTCCACTTGATGTAAATTATCATAATGTGCTTGTTTTTGTAAAATGTTTTGCATTAGGTAATATATTATTTTTATGTTCTATCCAGCACAGAATTTATTTTGTTCTTTCAGTTATAATAGGAGTATGTCAGTATCGCTTTACAATAACATTATTGCATGCTGGAATGGGAGGTGGTTACCGCCACGATTCACTTTCTCTGCACCTGCAGTTCCACTCGCTGACGCACGTTCGGTTGACGTCCGCGAACAGCATCAATTCCTCGGCATAGGTCTGTCTGAAATTATTCTTCAAACAAAAAATCAAATTCTCGCTAGGTAGTAGGCGAGCTACTAACCTTTCCCGTGTGCTTTCGTGTTCGAAAAAATATTATATTTTTGGGCCAAAATGTATGTTAAGCCAGAATCTGTTCGTGAGAGTTTATTTGGTGAAAATCGTAGGAGCACTTTTGACGCTATCGCAAGTTGTACTGAGTGAGCGCGAGAGCACACTTGGGGAGATGGTGGAGACGTCATCGGTGGTGGGGGGAGGTCGAGTGCACGGTTTTGTGTCGTCCCCGGATGGGTCAGGCGTCACATTTGTAGGTTGTATAGTTTGGCAGCAGGAATCTGTCGAAAGTACATACTTTATGTCGCCAACTTTCTGGACGCAAAGCGTAAGACATTCATCGAATTCACGTCAAGATTTACTTTACAGAATTTAATAAAGCTATAGAGCACCATCCAGTCATCCACTACAGTGTACGAGTATAAAACTGTTCGTGCTGAATAAATTGCTGACCCTACCTACTACATACAAGGTAATGCAAGAGCAAGATGTTTCGGTGCGAATACGAAAGCATATCATTTTGGAGTCAAGGGCTATGGCAGTTAATTCCCAGGACGAGCTCACTTGACCTAGCTGCCTATATCGAGCGGTCACGGAGCAGAGTTTCGAAATGATATACATTGCCCACATGGCTGGCTGGCTGGCTGGGGCGGACCTAGATCTTGTTGTTAGGGGGCGGGGTTCTGACCGAGTGGGAACATTTGGAGATACAGGCTGCTTCTAGATATTAAATCCATCATAACTGGGATATCAGAAACTTGTCAATCTAAAGTCAGTTATGATTCCGCTCCGAATCTGCCCCCAAGACCATTATTGGGGCGTTGCCCCACCTGCCCTCTCCCCCCATAGATCCGCGCTTTGTTGTCCGTTCGGTGGCGCTCGCGCAGGCGCACCGCGCACTGCAACGGCGGCCATATTTCACAATGCGCACCTGAACAATCATGGCCAAACGTTTGACACAAATTGAAGCGCGCTGTGGCTTGCTAGCATTTTAAATTTTGGATTAAATGCACACGCACAATCACGCAATAATTTGCGAACATACTCGTAATCTTTAGAATCTTGTCGCGCAAGCGTCGTACGTGCGTCATGTAGTGCTTAGAGTACGCTCGAGATTGTGAAAAAGTTGTTTCAATCCTTCAAAATACTGAACTTACTTAGGTAAATTCCTATTCACGAATCACATCGATCAGCTGCGTGGTGAAAAAACCTACCGCGATCAGGCAAAATGTAGTCATGCAATCAATTGAAGATATGCCTGAAACCGTACGCATGATGGGTGTGTTCGCTTGTTGTAAGATCCGATGTAGGTAGCGATTTAATTTGGTACTTAGGTGACTTGATGTTTTCAGGAATTTATTGTCGACAGGAACAATGAAGCGTGAAGAATTGGAAAACCAGACCTACTTACAATGTTTATTAATGTATACATTTTAGTGAAACAACATGTAGTAAGTATGTAAATGTAGGTGTCCCAAAGTTTAACCCGGACCTGCGTTAATACTCACGGTGTCTCAGTGTGTTTGTCTGTGTTTCTGTAAGCCTTTTATACAATCAACTTTTAGCTACATCGATTTCAACGATATGTTTTTCAAACGTACAACGATTAGCTCGCGTTATTAAGGTGACATGATACCTGAGAAAAATATTTGAAATTGGCGCAAACGCCAAGAAATCTCGAACAAAGCAAAAGTTTCTTTGAGCACTGCATATGTGGTACATCACCAAAACCAATTCTAGTATTCTACTAGACTAGAGAGTATCTCTCGTGTTTTAATTTATTGTTGTAATGTATAGCTTAAGTCGAAAACGTGGCTAGTCGCGACACTTGACAATTAACCAGTAAAAGTTCAATAATAAAATACCCTCACCGCTTATGTTAAGGAGTAATCGCGCCTGAAAGTTTTTCAAATCTGTTAATTTATTTTTTATGAATTTATTTATTTCAGCCAACTAGGGATATATTATAATTTTTTTATTAAATTATAAACTGTTCCCTTTTCGAGGGTTTCGCTTAGCCAGATTTTCAAATTAGTGAGTGAAGTTTCAAAACATTATTAAAATGATAGGTGGCAGATATGGACATTCTCAGGTATCATGTCGCCTTAAAATAGGGCACACATGCAAATTATTCAGTAAATTTATTTAATCCATTTTCTAATCCGTAGCTCACCATCTAATCCGTAGGCTAAATAAATAATGCGAATATGTGTGTGCATATAAAATTAACCTTTAAGATTAGCATTTTTGAAGAAAAATGAATCGGCTATTATTTCACGAATATTCTTCGAAAATAACCGGACAGACGGCGCTACCGACTAATTAGGAGTTAGCTGTCAACTGCAGTTATCGTTTTAATTATTGGTTCACAATCAGCAGTTAACGCGAGCGGTGTAGCGTAATGGCAGCTTGAAGCGATGTGACTGATGCCATCACACATTGCCTCACTGCGGAAATGTATCCTTCTTCTTGCGTTACATAGATAATAATAACCTGACATAATATGGTATACGTACGTTGTAGATGTGGCCGATCAACAGTCAAATGCAAATGTTTCATTATTTTCACTGTAATTCGAAGAAGTTGGAGAATATAAAAAAGACTTGATAAATACATAAAAAATGGTAATACATTAAAAAGTGTCGTACCGCATCAGCTGACGTTCACAATAATATAATATATCTGGCCTTCCTCTGGACGAATATTGGAGTAGGTAATTTAAATACGAGTAATCAACTGTTCATATATTGTCACATAATGTACTCTGTGCTTGTCACCAAACATTAACTATGAAGAGCACACCGCACTGGTATTTTAATTTCAAAGTTAAGAATGCGAATGTAGGCTTTTTTGTTTTTTTCTTTTCCACCTGGCTCACGGTTAATACACGGCTCTTACATCAGTCAGTTACGTTTTTTCCCAAGCAATAATATATGGTTTATTATTTCTAGAAGCCGTGTTTCAGAGCGTTTTCCCGAGTTAACAATGTTTCCGTAGCGAATAAATGAAGCGGCACCGAGCACTTTCCCGCGCCCAGGGTAATCGACAATTAACGGCGCGTGCGCAGCGGACTAAATACTAGATTGAGACAACTGATGGGTAATAAATACCTACCTAATAATAGACATCTTGACTGATAAAAAAACTTTTTACAACTTACTTTCTATTGTGGGGATTCCCACTATAGTGCGACATGTTGCAAAGCTTTTGTGCTATTTCTGCCGCAATCAATCCGTTTCTTTATCGAGTAAACAGTAGGTATGAAAGAAAACGCACTGTAAGAACTTTATGAATGACGGTAGCACGAACTTTTCACTAACTCCGATCAATTTCTCCGTCCGTCAATTTCTTTTTGCTCTATTTCTCAAACTCTATTAAATATGAGTTTATGCATGATTGAATTTTTGAAAGCTTCTATTCCTCTAGGAATGTTGGTGGATATAATGCTATAACACTGTTCCATCTACATATTATACTTTTACTAGTAGATATACTTTTTCACACAATTATAAGAATCCTCTTACTGTGCAAACAAGTCATGTCACAGTGTAAATATAGGTACATTAATAAAATGTCCGGATACGCACGAACCAACCGACATACTCACGACCAAACAAAATAAAACTCAAATCGATTCCATGGCTCCAATTGCTGATTTTGAGTAAATTTTCGATCCGCTCCACTGACTCTTGTCGGAATAAAAAGTCAAACTTATTTTACTTATATCAGTTTTCATTTTGGTAAATTATACTCAAAATAGTGTGGGAATACTTCATCCTTCCTATACGCTGTATGAAGTAGAAGAGATAGAACCTACTGTTCGTTGAATTTTCTACTCCGTTCGCGACGTTAGTCGTTGCGACACTTTAGCATACAAACCAAATCAAAATTAAATTAAATTGTACTTAAAGAAATAATTCTAACAACCTTTAAAACCGACTTTAAAACACAAAAGAAACAAGCTTTTATAATCAAGAACATCAGTTGAAACGGCGGCGCCACCAAAGTCTGAAATAATAACTTATGAAAAAATATGACCAAAATAATATTAATACGAACTACTTCAAAGCATCAGTAGACAGTGTCCTTAGTATAGTTAAAAACGCTAACATATCCGAAGCGAGTGTCAAATCGAGATAATTTTGAAAAATATGCCGCTATCCGGGTTGAACTATCTTCTATCCATAATAATTTAGACCAGATTGAGTTTGAACGTGCTGTTTCCATAAAAGACAGCTCTATCAAAATAAAATAAAATAAAATCATATATATTTATTTCATCGGACTGTACTGCGACATGTTGGGTTCACATCCATAAAAACACGCAAAACATTTAAATATAAAATACCAAAAGACAAAGTTATGTTACTATTTTAAACTTAATTTAGTAAGTAGTACCGATTTATTCCTTGCCATTATACATTGCCCAGTACCTGTAATTACTGCTGCTGCTATGAAAGCCTCGGTAGCTCAGTGGTGCGGTCGGTCGGCTGTCGGTCGTGACGTGATCATAAGCAAACATGGGCGCGTTCAGTAATTGGATGGGTGACCGCTCGACCGTTGTAGGTTCTGATATCACGTAAAACTATAGGTCCCTTCCCTTCTTACCATACTAGGTAGTAGGGTTTCACCCGCCCGGTTTACACCACTGCACTTGAAATTGGGCCAAAAGTAATCACCCCATTGGACGACGCTATTTGACATTTGTGAAGTAAACAGATGGAGAATACACGTCTATAAGCCATGGAACGATATTCTTCTCAAGAACGCGGAATAATTGAATCAATTTTTTTGCGCAATAATTCGTCTGCGTTATTGACGCAGCGTGAATTTCGTCGAAGATTTCCGACTTCGGCCTCGGACTCTTGAAGCACTTAAAGAACCTATCGCCGGAAGTTCTGACACAAGTGATGAAAAATCCCATAAAACGAGCCCGTATGGTCATTAATTCTGACGGCGGACACTTGGCCGATATAATTTTCTCGATTTAATGAAAAATATTATAATTATATTATATTAATATTATAGTTATGTCCAGCAGTGGACCGATACAGGCTGATGATGATGATGATGATTATAATTCATTAAATAAACATAATCCTTAAGAAGAACCAATGTTTTCCTTTAAAAAAAAATATTACAGCCAAAGAACATCAGGTGATTACTTTTGTCCCACCTTGTAGTTCGTGTTTTCCGTCCATTTCAGTGTATCCGGCACGGCCGAAGGGAAGCACTGACTGGCGTATAGTTCACCAATGTGTTATGGGTTTACATCACGGATAGTAGGTGAATAGGTGATGTAGCCAACCGTGTCAGTTTCCATAAAAAAAAAACACCGTGGTCACTATCGCCTGATTTGGTGACATAACCTGTAGATAGCAAATTACGTTACATAAAATTTTCCAGCCTATTCAAATTGAGCCTATTTTTCAAATCTTTACTAAGATAGGAATGATGAAATAAGGCATAAATAAGGCAACTCTTGGCGAATTGTCCGCAGAAGACGTTTAATATCGTGCATCACAATAACTAAGAAGAATCTTCAACTTCAATACAATTTATCGAACGCTAGTACTGTCACTTTACAATCTCATCTAAAGTAATCCATTTAATCATAAACGCCTTCATTTGACTTCGAACGAGCTGTGGGAGCGGAATTCAATGACGTAACCGCCATCTACATTGTCGTAAGAGAAAGAAGTTCTGCCCACCTCCGAATACATTTTGGTGGCAATTTATTTTCTTCATACCTCGCTAATTGATTCGTCAAAAGGAATGTGTAAATTCTAAAGTAATTGTTCAGGTTAATGTGTTTAAATTAATGTATTTTTTTTACAGGAAAAAAGCAGCGCGATAGTGCCAGCAGAAGGTCTTCTAAATAGCACATGGTAAGATATTTAAAGAATAATACCTACACATCATTATTTTAAACGAACATTGCCAGACGTGCCCATTCCACGAGTAAGAATAAATAACTGTAAAATAATGCAGTGATGCCGTTAGGTATTTTCTTCGATGATACAATTTTACTATCTATTCTTTTTTTATGGAAACTGACACGGTTGACTACATCACCGTACTAGGTCCGTGATGTCAGCCCATAAGACCGAGTGAACTAGGTGCCATGTCAGTGCTTCCCTTTGGTCGAGCCGGCTATACTGAACTGGATGGAAAACACGAACTATTTACATAGCCGTTTCAACCGGCCTTTCAATCAGTGCGGTGGTACCAACCCGGGCGGGTTAAACCCTACCACCTAGTAAGGTAAGAAGGGAAGGGATCTACAGTTTTACGTGGAATCCGAACCACGGTCAGCCTCGACGGTCGAACGGTCACCCATCTATCCACTGACCGCGTCCAGGAGTGCTTACTATCGGACCCACAGTGGAGTGGACCGACCGCACCACTGAGCTACCGAGGATGACAAAATATTATATCTATATATGTAGGCAATTATATACTTCCTACATGTTTAAACATTAGATATGAATTGAAAAAATTGTGCAAATTACTTTTGAGGGGAATAGGAAATGTATATATGTACCTATATGGCGTACGTACATATATATGTTGAAGCCAACGATCATCGATATCTATAATATCATATTTTTTATTATAATTTGAATACTTACGAATATAAAGAATATGTTTTGATTGTGTAGAGAATATTTATTGGCGATCGGGGGCCGCCGCCCGCCCGCCTTCCTCAGCCGGCCGCGCATGTTTTATCCTAGAACGATAAAAAAGGTACCTACCTTTTTTATCGTTCTTGGGTTTATCCATGGCCGGCCGCCCCTATGCGATCTCTTGCTCTGTGGATTTACATACATCTAGTTATCTAAAGCAAGGTTAGTTTTATTGAAGTCAATAGGTGATTAATTTTTTTTTCCATTTATCCACAAGTAATACAATAATCGAATTTAATGGGATTGAAATTAACTATTCCTATTGTTGTTTATTAACTATTCCTGTTGGCTATTGGTATGTAACTCTAGCTAGACTATGTAACAGCCGATATCACGATCAACGCGAATGTTTTCACCTGCACAATGTTCAAACTAGTTGGCTCTCTGCCGGTCGGCATTAAGTATATGTGTAATTATGTCTGTTCACCTTTCTTTACTTTCATTAAGAAAGTCAGGAGATGGTCAGAGCCGACACGTGACTGTTTATTGTTGTGTCTGCCCACAGATCAGAGATCAAAGATTACTAATATATCCAGGCATATAATATATCCTCTTTGATATTTAGGGAGGTGTTATATTTGTATTTAAAATTAAATCTAATTTTTATGTACCCTAGATCCTACCCACCCACATCTCCCCAGGCCATATTTGCTCATTAGGTGTATAGGTCACTGAGATGAGACGTAAAAGCAGTCAGCTACGCAGTAAAATGTTAGTAAAGTTGGTTCATGCAAAATAATTATACATCTGACACCAGACCGTACATTTTGCACCACCACCTATGCTATGATCCACATGCAACCTGACAAGGTGTATTCATAAAATTGACGCGAGAAACAAGGAGTGATAATCCAAACCGCCTTATTTCCTTACATACGAAATTTACAGAAACTAAAAAAACATAAAGGTAACATAATTACATAATATATCAAATTTCAATGAAAAAGGCTAATTATAAGGAAAATAAATAAATATTTTTTTATAATTTTCAAATACATAGTTTAAAATATATATAAAATATACAAAAATCGATCATTCCCCCACATTATCACCGAAACTACTGAGACTATAATTTTCAAAAAAAAATGAAATATAGGGCCTGTAAATGTAGGAAAACCTAAATGAAAATCCTCAGTTTTAAAGTGCTCACGGAAAACGGAATGGTTCGGAAATCCTTTCCACGCGATTTCGACTCCGTCACTGGATACTGGATAAACGAATTTCCCATTCGTTTGGTTGCCACCATTTAAAAAAAGAAGGAGAGAAGAGCGATTTCGACTCGCTTGAGCGCTTTTTTTTATTAGAAAGCTGGTTTAACGGGGATGGTTCTTAGCTTTGTTTGAATCGTCGAATGCGTCGTCGAAACTTTTCCTATTACGTCTCTTAAAAAACTTGAAATAAAAGTTTAATTACACATTTTTAAACCCCCGACACATCAACGACGATCCTTAAAAGTCAACAATAATTTCCTTTTAGTTACTTAAAGGCGTCGGGGGACCGCTAAGTAAATAAAATAAAACTCAGAACTGCGCGGTTCGGGGGACTCGACGCCACCGAGTGAGTGACGCGGTTCGGGGGACTCGACGCCACCGAGTGAGTGACCCGAACTCGGGCTCGGGCAGACGCGTGAGGGCATACGTCGTTGACGGTTGTATCCATTTTGCAATTTTTTCTGAGAAAATTACTTAAATTTTACAAGGCACCCTAAACAAAATGAAGAGGAAATAAATATAAACTCATCCAATTATTCCCTCACCCTATTTACTTATTCTTACCCCCGTAGGCGTGGCTATGTGCCCGACTCGCTACGGTGGTGGCAGAGAAACGAAACCGCTCACCACTTTCTCGTACGAGTTTTGACACCATTACGAACGGGATTGCCTGTGCTCAAGCGCAGCAGGTTTTTGTCTCACTCTCCACTCGATGCGCGTGACCTAAATTTCACTTCTGGCTACTCGATACGATGACAGTTGATATTTATACGTCTACCCTGCATCGCGCGTCTTTCGGCATCTGGTTACTGTGAGATCGACGTAGTACCTGCTATTATAGCACTTTCGATCAACTTGTGATGAGAGCTTTTTATCGATCGACTGTCGAAGTTTCAATTACTTATTGTCCTACAGCACGAACTTCTGCTTTCTCATTATGTAATTCTTATTTACTCGTAAATCAAAATATCGAATTCAAACGGCCTGAAGCAATTTTTTTAGATAATGCGTTTTTACATAAATTTTATAATTTATCATAAATCTAATTGTAATCCAGTGGGGCAATGCCGCAAGCGTTCGAGAAACTTTCGAAAACATCCCTTTTAATAGTTATTTTCATGTTTGTTAGGTAGTGTTTCGTTATTTGTATCGCTTTAACGTAAATTATGTACAATTATAAAATTCCTTAAAAATCCTAATTCAATTTTCAAGTCGAATTTAAAAGAAAAACATGTACTATCTTACTTTCTATTTCTTTCGATTCCGTAAAAAATACTCCCTACCTATTCTGTATTATGCCACAGAACAAAGATGGAAAATGTTTAAAACTCTGCGATATAAATAAACTGTCTTCTACGTACCTGTTCCGTACATACCAATTATATAAATTCAATAATATATAATGGCCAGAGCTCAACACAGTCTGCCGTGGGTGTGCCTTTTGCTTTTGCAATTCAAATAAAAGTTTAAATAATCAAGTTATTCTAGTTTCTTTTTATACGCAAAGGCTTCGTTGGTTATCGTAATCAATAAGCGAAAGTAGAGAGAGAGAGAGGTGCGTGCTTACTTACAGCTGGGGCGAGCGATACTACTATATAGGTACTTTATATAGGTCTGGTCTAGTAGCTAGGTACCTACTGTAGCCTCTGACTGAAGTTGAGATACCTACAACCAAGACTACAACTGTACAATCTTGTCACTATATATCTATTAGTAAAATTATATCTTCCTGGTCCTTGCAGCAATAATCGTCACTACAACAGACAACTAGTTTTATGGCTTAGACCCATTGTCTTCAATGGGAATTGGTCAGAATGGTTCATGGCTAGAAGGCTCAGGACGGTTTAACGTTGTTAGAGAAGAGCATCACTATAGATGATGTCCTAAATGTAATTATTAGGTTATCTCTTCTACCTATCATGGCTCCTCTATGTGTGTAGGTAACCTACACACATAAATTTTTCAGCTTGCTCTTTTTGCATCTTTAATAACTTGATGAGGTAACGTAATTTCGAATTGCTCGAATTTTTTAAAATTTTAATAATTTTGAGGGTTTCATAAAAAATTACGTCCATTGCATATATAAAACGACATTATTGTCAATTACCAACCACTACGCCTAATATATTTCTTACATAATTTCTTATGTGTTTACTCGAATTCTTATATAATATTTCATATGCGTAAACCAATGCATAAAAGTAAAGATGAAATGTAATCGCTTGATGTGAAAATTGTTTACTTTATAATGATGTGAGTGTTTCCTTGTGAGGAGCAAAAAGCTAGTGGACAGAGGATTAAAAGGACACTTCATGCAAGGGCACAGTGTATCTACAACTTTAGACAGGACCTTAATAATACCATAGTGATGGGAAGAGACCACAGATCAAGAAATGGCGTCGCGCTCGGGTGAAGACGGCCGCCCCGATCAGATGCGTGTTCTGTAGAAGGGACCTATATTTTTGGCCAATTCTCTGAGTGACACAACTTATTAAGTACATATAATTAAATAATCATTTGTATCCACTCATTTATATACAATTTTTATCATGAATCGAAAATGAGCGAAAAAAATACCTAAGGATTCAGTCAGTACATAACTGTGCTGTATAACGAGGCTCCCACCACCTGGAGTAATCGTGATGTCGAAGGGCGAGAAAGCAATTTGGCTTTCGTCAAATTGACGTCGCGACTCGCGGCCTGCGCTTATTGCATCTTAGAATACATAAAGCTGGACAAAAATGTATCAGAGTATTCCAGACCGGCGAATATCTTTAAAGGCCTTCGTCGAGCCATAATAGGTAACCGACGAAAAAAACGGAGGGGTGTTATAAGTTTGACGTGTGTGAGGGTGTGTGTGTCTGTCTGTGGTATCGTAGCTCCCAAACGGATGGGCCGATTTGGATGCGGTTTTTTTTTATTAGGAAGTTTGTTTAATCGGAATAGATCTTAGCTATGTTTGTAATCAATTAATAAGTAATAAAGTAATAAAAAAAAAATTATCTTAAAAAGTGGGCCGATTTGCATGCAGTTTTTTTTTAAACTTGAAATAAAAGTTAAATTACAAATTTAAAAAACTCCCGACTCCTCAAAAGTCAAAAATAATTTCCGTTTACTTACTTAAAGGAGTCGTGGGACCGCTAAGTAAATAAAATATAGAAACTCAGAGCTGGCCGGGAATTTACTTAGCGGTTCACCGACTCCTTTTAAGTAAGTAAACGGAAATTATTTTTGACTTTTTAAGAGTCGGGGGTTTTTTAAATTGGTAATTTTCAAATTAATCTGGTAACTCATCTTTAATAAAAGTTCTGGCAAAATAATAATTGCTTAAGCTTGGATTCCAGAAAGCTTTGCCACTCTCCCTTCTAGCGAAGATGTGACATTTGAAGAGACTTCTAGAGGCTTATAGGGATACCAGTTTCCTTAAGATGTACCAGACTATAATATATGTACATACTAACTCATTCTTTTATGGAGGAGAAAGTGGTGTACCTACCACGCTTCGAAGAGTATTGACGGTCGTGCACGCGTGCGGGACGTGGGATACAAATTGTAACGTAGCAGAGCAAGTGGCGTCGTCGCGTGGTCACGCACTCTATAAACACGCGCTCTTCCGTTTGTTTACATTTGAATAACGCGTGTGGACGTCACACTGCAGTAGCTTCGTGTCACTGACTTATTGTGTTGCGTAATCAATACTCTTCTGCTTTTATAATGGTTATTTTGTTGTTATTTTTAGAATTTTAATAAGTTAATTATTCATTAAGAAATGTGGGCGTGCAGCATATACACGTTCGGATTAGGGTTAACACAGCAGCTCCCTAGTCAGATATTATGTGCGTAATTGACGCTGGAACACACCGCAAATTAGGCCCCACGCACGCCGTCGCCCCGGCCCATGCACATACACGACGATCTAACTAAAGGATCACTTGATCGTTTGTACTTTTAAATTTATAACTAATAATTAACAACTATTAGTCACTATTCTGTCATTTCTAGGTAGTGTAGGGCTGGACTTAAATACAGCGCTGAATCTTCAATAGATTCAGCACAGGCTGTGTCCAGTCCTTTTTTTCTCTTATTCATAGCTATTGTTATCTAGTATTGATTTTGTACTTATGTATTTGAAGTGAAAAATAAATATTTCTTATTCTTATTCTTATTCTTATTTCAATTTACGATGTTTCAGTGGGATTTTAATATATCCAAGTATTTAATAGGTACACGCGGATCGAATAGAGCTTCCAAATAAATTTTGAAGTGCGTAATTTTTTTTTCATTTTAAATTAAATTAAATTAAGTTGTAAATTAAGTTATGTTCCTTGAACCGTTTTGCATTTAAAATAAGATGACAATATTATGTGCGTGAAAGCCTTATGTTTGAGAATACGTCTTAGAGTTCGATTTCTATTAGTAGCTATAGGGTGGTAGGTAAACTGGGAAGAAACGAAAATTGCGTTATCTTTGGTTCCAAATTCCACATACATAAAGTCGTTTTGGCGGTACGATCACAATTTTTTTAATGTTAGTATATTTATTTCACTGTTTGAAATTATATAATATTAACAAGCAATTAAATTTAATTTATTAAATAAACTAAAACTACCTATCAAATATAATTTACCTACAAATATAACTAATTAAAAAACTTACAATAATTACCCTATTAAAAAATCACGCATCTATAAAACTGTCATCCAAATGGCCCGATGACGGGAATGTGCCCATAACGCTCGCGGCATTGCCCTTCTGTACAGCCATGCTGATGCGACAATTAGAAGATGATGTTGAAAGATCTCGCGGCTCGGTGTACTGTAGGTACTCTTTTAACGAAACACGATCGTGAGGGTGTGATGATGTTTACTGCTGAGGAAGCGGACGAGAGGTGAAATGAAAATATTTATAGGTTTCTATAACGGTTAATTTTTTATAGGTGGGAACAGGCAGGAAATCGTTTCTTGTTGTGGTGAACGTACGGATTTTTTTTCATGACATTTTATAAATTTTTCAAATTTATTTTAGGGCTTTTAACAATAAATTGTATCAGTCCTATAGTACTCATAATCTCTATCCCTTAGGACCCAGATTCCCTATGGGATAGAGAACACTAGAAATCCAACACAATAATAATTACTAAATCCCTCTCACTTGGGCTCAGGAATTTAAATTTATTCCATGTAATGTGGCCAAAATGAAGTCTTACAGCTAGCACTATTTTAAGCCTATGTAAATTGCACTCCTGGAACCAGGGAACTTTTTGAGGTTCTGATTGCAAGATTTTATACCATATCCAACTCCGTACGGATCGACTGTCAAAATGCTCTTTCAATATGTTTTTGCACAGTGTCTTCTTCACACACTTCTTGTAATTTGTAATAATCGTTTACACATAGTGGGGCATTCAACATAACTAGATAAATAGCTTCTTTTGCCAAGTTGTCCGCTGTTTCTTTGCCCACAATACCCACGTGAAAATTAATAGTCCTGTTGTTATTTACTAATGAATTGAAGATTTCGAGGACATTGTAGGCAATGGCTCTTCCTATTATGCCCTTCGCACAGTCCGTCAAGCGTTGAAGCCATGACATTTGTGCCCTTAAATTGCACCAAATACGGCCACGCCACGTAGTGTAGGTACCTAGCAGATAGGATAGCTCGCCGTGTTTTACGTATTTGCGGTCGTTCTTACTGACCCGACCCCGTCTTGTGTTTTGTGATCTTATTCTCAATAAGTCAATATCATAGATGATCTCGGAATCATAATGTATTTTTGTATCGAGTTTCTAAATTTAAATCAGTGACCCAGCGTATTGGTTATTTTTAAACCGCTACGTAACATAACTTGTACCAAACACGACTAATATGCTAATAAACTTAATCTCGTTATTAACTTCCGTTTTCGACCCTACACACGAGAGCATGCAAATGGTGCAGATGTAACATGCCCTCGTGGCCTAGATTTCCTAATGACGTCTTCGCCGCCTGACCTGACGCACGCCGCGCCGATTAGACGCACAATGGCTGAAGAGAATAATTCGGCGTAGCGAGTCCGCATCTCTCCGGTGAACGCCCGTCCTTGTGTAGGCCGAGAGAGAGACACAAGACTCTTTTTAATAAAGTCATCGTTTTCAGGCGACTTTACATTTTGGAAACTTCATCGCAAAAGCGTCGTCGTTATATTCGAATTACACATTACAGTGTAGCCGACGCGAAATGAAGGGAAGCAGTGACATAGCACCTAGTTCACCCGGTGTTATGGGCTGACATCACGGATGTTGTAGGTGATGTAGCCAACCGTGTCAGTTTCCATAAAAAAAAAACACATTGCGAAGGTAATTTTGTGTGAATTTTTTTGTCATTTCAGTTTACTTAAACAGTAAATAAATATAAATTTACTGTTTAACATTGGCTGATATTTATTTTATTGGTTTTTATCATATATTTTCTTATTAAATTGATACACCGTGCCACATAAATTTTATTAGAATTTTATTTAACTAAATTTGTATTTATTAAAAGTAAATCCGGTTAGGATGGCTAAGTCAGAGGGGCCAAAGGTTCCAACCAGCCAATATCACCTCCGAGGAGATGTTCGAACCTCGAACACTGAGGTCAAGAGTCCGAGCCTTGGCTGCGCTCAGAATCTGAACTGTAGATAATATTGACACATTTTTATCAAACTGTTTAATACAAAATTTTAACATAGCTTTTGATTGTATAATTGTTTTGGACACTGGGTGCGGTTAGGCTGAAATGACAGTGTACTGGGTACGTCAACCGACGCGACGACTACCATGGAGTAAACAGGTCCTACACTGGCTGCCGTAGACAGAGAAACCAGTTAGAGATGATCTGTGCCCATAGATTCCGTAACGCTGAACGTCTCCCGGACTGGAGAAAAATTGGAGATGTGTATGTTCAGCAATGGACACATAAACACTGACTTGCTTTGTGAAGTTATTGCTTGTGCGGATCGCAAGGACTATTTACCCTGAACACATTGATTTAATAGAATTTGAACGGGCCTATTGTCAACCCTGTTACACAACGACGTTCCTAGTACCATTGTTAATCTAG
This sequence comes from Nematopogon swammerdamellus, assembly GCA_946902875.1. Taxonomy (NCBI): domain Eukaryota; kingdom Metazoa; phylum Arthropoda; class Insecta; order Lepidoptera; family Adelidae; genus Nematopogon; species Nematopogon swammerdamellus. Next base: position 15,177,987 of record OX336340.1, read on the forward strand.
GTACCTATAAAGTATTTTCTTCACCGGAGGGACGGATTCAATTGAATAATTGCTGCCAAAATAAAAGCTACGATGTTTTTTCGACGAATTTTCATAAATGTAAAATCTGCTTTGCAACACCACCGCGAGCCGCGACGACGGTGGCGCACGGCGGCGGCGCGCGGGCGGGGCGCGGCTAGGCAAGGAGTCATTAGCAACATAAAATACACGAGTTGTCGTTCTAATGGCTTTTTGGTTCAATGCCTATTGTAAGTGTTTCGTTATAGTTTTTTGTTAGGAGATATATTGTTGGGTTGAGGCTTGTTGCTGAGTATTGCAATAGGTAGTGACTAAGTTCTCTCTCAATCATCGACGTGTAAAGACACTTTTCAACACTTCATTAGGGCATTATTACAAAAATTTCAAAACGCTTTACTTCGGGTCCATTAGAATAATTACATACAAAATAATTCATTCATTTTATTTGTACATAATTTACAACGAAATATTTTAAACTTGTGTTGCCTGATTTATGACCGTAATTAAAAATTCGAGTAAGAAAATAGGTATTCAAGCATTGCATTGTTGTGTGGATACACAAACGTAATTGATAATATACATAAATTCTTAATTTGTTATTACGACGCCTTCTGTTAGTTGGTATGAATGTAATAATAAAATTCTTCCCAGTTTTGTGTTCTACCTTATGCACCTTTCAAGTTTCAAAACATCCTACAACTAATTCCTACAGGAATATTTGGTGTATGAGCCGACATACCGTCGTACACTAATATGCCTAAGTACTTTCTAATACACTGTTAACCCAAAAAGTAAGATCGTATTCAAAATAAATTATGAAACATCCGCACCGTTTAGCAATTTACGCCAACTCCACTCACAAACAACGGCCGATTGTATTGTGGCTTGGCTGTCAGACACACTCTGCATACAGGCTGTCACACTTGTTACATACGACGGGTTTATGTTTGTTTGAGAGACTGTCAGCTAACTGCTATATAATTTTTTTTTCATTTATATTATCCACCTTCATGCATTTTTTCCACATCACCAAGGTCACTTTGTAAAGAATTATTGATAGCATTAAACTCGCCTTTTTTGTCCTATGTTTTAATGGTGTGCAATAAAGTATATTTTGATTTGATGAGTTATCATATCATTGTAGCGTAGACTATTTCATCTACAATAAATTGGAGTCACACATTGTACAGCATACAGGATACAAGGTGAAGTTTAATTACTCCCAAGTAAACATGTTACGTACACCGATTACTATGTCAAAGTGCAAACGATTATGGTGTTCCCAAAACAGCCCGAAAATCACACTGAGCTGGGAAAATCATCTGGTATGGCATATCACTGAGTGAAGTTTCGCGAGAAGAGGTGAATTTGGCTCTGTCGAATGCAGCAAATTTGTGATAGTGATGGGGGTTTCTCGGCACATCCACCTCTGCTGGTTTTCAAAACAAAAAGTAAAAGTATATTTACAATCCGAATACCCGAAATTACTATCTAATCTATCTAAATCAAACAATTTCAGGAAATCGTAATCAAATAAAATTCAACATAACATTCCTTCCTTCCCATTTCATCAATTCATTCATCCAATCAATAGGTTGACTGATTGACTGACATTATGTCAGTCAAGTCAGTGACATATTTTCATGGCTTGTCTTGTCACTTGTCCGTCTGTGGTTTAGTTAGGCCATTACGGCCTTTAAAAAATTGCCATAGCGGACGGTATTTCACGTCCACCAGGCGGGGTATTGGTAAAGTTTTCAACTAGCAATAATCGCACCTCGGTTAAACCTCATTGGTTACGATATTGCCTCTGCGCAAAGTTAGCAAGACGAACCCAGTATGGAGCTTATAAACTAAGAAAAGTAAATGTCTCCACTGTCATGTATTTGTCAATGTGGCGCCATCTGTGATCGCGTCGGATAAACAAGAAGTCGCGTGCGAGAGTTATGCGGTGGCATGTACCAACCAATGGATATATCGTACCAATGGGTATGATATAAGTGGATAATAATACCTAGTTATTCTAGTGCAGGAACCACAAGGAAACCTGTGCACGGCCAAGGCTGACTGGAAGAAACTGCATTTTGCAATTTACCTACTAATAGTAGGTTATTTTACCATACATACTAGGCTACTATGTATTGTAACATATGCAATACACAGGTAATAAATTGTTATTTATTTATTACATATTTATTTTCTGCTAATAATGCCAGTCTTAGTCGTTATTAAGGTCTATTTGGTATATTGGAGGCTATTTTTGCTATTGAGAAAATATTTTGAATCATTATTGGTACCTATTTGATTGCAAAGCTCAATAATGTAGATACGTATATTCTGGCCTTCAGTTATTGTTACGATCATTCGTAAATTGAATGCAAGCAACACAATTTCTATTTAAATTCTTGTCAGTTTAATTTCTTCATACAAAAGAGTTGAACGCAGCAGGAAACCCAGGCGTCGTCGCGTCGTTGTCGGTCGGCACAATCAATATTATACCCGTGTGTTATTTTGAACAAAATGTAGAATACCATTTCAAAATTTACCAAAAATTGCGACCACGAAAATTTTCGAATGTTACATTGAAAAAATAAAAATATTTTCTAATGGGGCTTGTGGCGTATTGTTGGAACCGGTGGGCAATCACGAAATAATTCACAAAACTTAAATACCTATTTAATGAAAAATATACAAAATTAAAATTCAAAATTTGAAGAACATGCAAAAATGGTGTCCCATCCCTATATTTCTAAAATGATAGAATACGAATTTCCGAAAAAAAAATCACAGTCTGGATAATTTATTGATAATTACAGGGAAACAATAACAATAAAGTATATACAAATAGTGGTCGCAACAATTCGGCGCGTTCCACCCTATATTATAACTCGAATAAGAACCGCATAGCTTTGAATTCTTTTTCAGATTTGGATATGCAGCAGTTTTTTTGTAAAAATCTCCAATGCGATGGATCTGGATGGAATCATGATGATACAACTTGTCCATCTGTCTGTCTGTCTCCATATCGTAGCGCTAAGTGGGTAATAGAACATTTAAATTTTTTATAATACAGAAGAAAAAAAGACATAATTTTCGTGTATGGAAATTTAGTTTTTTTTTATGTAAACCGGTATGGGTGGCTGAGTCAGAGGGGCCAAAGCACGTGATCTGACTAGCCAATATCACCTCCGAGAAGGTAGGTGCCATACCGGAGACTTCCCTGGATTGCTGGCTATACTGGACTAGAGGAGAACACAACCAAGGCTGTTATTGTTATACTTTAATAATATTATAACTGCGGCCATCTTACACCCAGTACGGTGGTACCAACCCAGTCGGCTACAATTTGAGCCTACCACCTAGTAAGGGGCAAGGGAAGGGACCTACAGTTTTACACCGGTTCCGAACGGTGGAGCAGCAAGTGTAGGTATGCACGTAGATTTTTTCGTCAGAAAAACTCATTGGTACACGCCGACCGGATTCGAACCTCGGACCTCTCGCATGAGAAGCCGATGCCCAAACCACTCGGCCACCCGCCACAGTATGCGTGTCAAAAGTATCTATGATATTACTATACTATAGCACCTATCACAGCTCTTGTGCAATATCGTTCACTAGCTGTGCGAACTTGATCTGCTAACCTATATTGAAGTGGAAGAGTTACTGGCGTGTTTTAAAGTCTTTCGACGTTTTTAAGTACACTAAAGCTTTAAAAATGAAGTATGGAGAGCGTGGTTGTATGCAGTAATTCCAGTTCAGAATAAAGGGCGCCAAGAATCGCGAACCCTTGAAATATGAATGAGGCCTACTACTCTCATAATTTGTATAGAATCAAACCTGTTGATCTTTCAAGGATAGGTAGTAGTAGTGGTCAGACACAGGAACTTTTTGATGTGATCCCACAACCATCAATATCTACTGTTGGTTTTTAGGGTTCCGTAGCAAGCCACGCTGGCAGGAATTCTAATAAAATCGGTCAGGTGTCTGTCCATTCATCCGTCCGCCCGTAGCTCCTAAACGCTTTCGAGGTTTTCTTGAAATTTGGAATGTTGATAGATTTCCGATAGGGAAGAGAGCTTTAAGTAGTAAGCAAACGCAAGTCGCAAAATAGCCTAGAATACAAATATTTTTGAAAACAAATGTTATTGTATATAGCCAATATATCCACGCCGCAAGTGTTCTGGGAACTTTTAAAAACGCCCCTATTGATATTTATTTTAATGTTTGTTAGGTAGGTTTAAATTCTTTAGTTATTTGTATTACTTAAAGAATTATACAAGTGAAAAAATCCATTCAATTATAAAACTTATACGGATGACGGATGACCTACGTATGGCGACCTCGTAAAATCTATTCAAAATGTTTTCATTGCGTCACCTTTGCTATGAGTTGTGTGACACTAATAACTGGAAGCACCCGCTTCCGCACACTTCGTCAAAAGATCAGCTGATTGTGTGCACGGCGCGGGGGCGGCGTTCACGGGGCATTCACTAATGCGATGCTCGTTGCGCAAGCGCACGCTCCGGCATTAAGAGATCGCTGATGGATGCATTATTTGGAAATGCTTTGAAATGCTTTTAGTCGTTAACCGTATCAATTTGCAACATCGGATTACTAAAGCAGGCATTACCTTACACACTTGCACACACATGTTAAAAAAGAGTAAATAAATTTTGGAAAATGTATTTTTTTATGTAACCTGACATGTTTGACTACATACGTCACCTACCCGTGTCAGCTCATCGCACCTTGGCGAACTAAGTGCCGTGTCAGTGCTTCCCTTTGGTCGTGCCGGCTACACTGAACTGGATGGAAAACACGAACTATGTATTTATATAGCCATTTCGACCGACCTTTCATTAGTGCGGCGATACCAATACGGTCGGATTAAACCACCTAATAAGGTAAGGGAAGGGACCTACAGTTTTACGTGGAATCCGAACCACGGTCAGCCTCAACGCTCGAACGGCCACCCATTTCATCTATGTTCTGACCGCGCTCATTCATAGTTTCACGATCGCAAGCCGATCAATTGCACTACCGAAGGTGATGATTGAATCATTTTGTTTCCATTGAAAATTATATTTTAGCCCAAATTACATTTTAAACATTCTATGTTTTATAAGTAGTCGGGTGTTTAACTAGTACATTGAAGAAATCAAGTTCTCCCACTTCATAGAAAATACATAATTATTCGATCAATGTTCTCGCAATCATCTATCGCCATTTTGTTGTCTCATTGCCGAAAACAGGCTGTATGTCATGGCACTTAGGTAATATCGACAGGAAACGTCTCTTGTAAATTATAATTCGAGAAAATTATGGTACGGCCGTGCTTTCTCGACCTGGCTAATAGCAGATGATGTCGACTATGTTAGGTCCAATAAAAATGACAATACCTATAACAAATTTATTATCAACAACAAGAACGGAATGCAAGAAACTAAATCTTTCATAATATCAACCATCATTTTGTTGAAAGAGACATGAAATTGCATGAAGACTTACTAATATGAAGTCGGTTAAAAATGGCTTAACCCTTTATTGTTACGTCGAAGCGAGACGCAAGCAAAGACTAATGCGTCGACCTGAATTCTCTATGGGCCGAGACGTCAGACAGAAGTGGTTCGCTTCAAATCGGCCGTTACGTAAAGGCCGTGGCATTGCACAGTCGGCCGGCGACAGCCGACAACACGAGACGGCGGCGGCGCGGAGGGGAGGGATAGGCAGTGTCGGCGACAGACAGAGTATACACCGTTCACAGTTATTTTACCTATAGCTATTAAGTTGGCTAACCTGAGTTCTGTGTTGCCTTAGTCGGTTTGTACCATTCCCCTGTACGAAAATATAAATTTATTTATAGAAATAATTCTAGCGATTACGCAGTCTTTCTGTATTATAAACTGTTGGAACAGAGACCTGATAACATTGAAAAATTTAGGTTTTATTCAGCAAGGGAATAAACAAACAAATTTAAAAATATCTGCAAGAGAATAATACAATATTATGATGACATTTGAATGAACAAGATGACAGTTCCGCAATTCGAATTTAGAATATAATCAATGATATAAACATTTGTATCTCATGGAATCCTAGACATAGGAATCCCTTCTTTCGATAGTACAGCAAGTACCTATATTTAATTTTATTTTGCACTACTATGGGGAAAATATAAATAGCAGGTAACACTTTTTTCGATTTAGCGCGAAATGCCAACCTAGCGGGAACATAAAGTGAAACAATGTCAGAGTTAAAATAACTATGAACGGACTATAATCCAGTAACCTTGTCGGCTGAGAGGAAGAGGTACCATGCGTCAAATCCGGTAGTTCTGATTTTTTGCAGACTTGTTTATGATGTTAGCCCAATGAATAATCCAACTTTGTGACCTCGAGCGCCGAACGCAACCTTGTCAAAAAAAATAAAAACCGCGAAATTCTCGACTTTTTTAAAGTTTTTGGCGATTTTAAGCCTAAATAACTAGTTATTTGATAAAACTTACTAAACACGTTTTAAAGTAGACTAAATTTTCTACAATATGATACTAAAACTGTCTCTGTAGACGTAATAGTTTTTGAGATAAAACATTTTAAAAATAGACTTTTTTTTTCGAACTTCAAAATTTTCTTTCAGACAAAAACCGAAATGGAAAAAAAATTGGTTAGATTAGGTTATAAATGTGCTACAGGTGGGTGAAATGTTAAAAATGTAAAGCAGGGGGGAGGGGGGAGGGAAGAATCTGTGGGCCCCTCAAACCTCTTCAGGATCCACTGGAATATGATCGGGGTGTTCAGAAGAAATAGGGTCAAAATTCATTCAGAACGACAAAATATTGCTGGAAAGAAAATTTGGAAGTTAAAAAAAAAAGTCAATTTTGAAAATGTTTTACCTCAAAAACTATTGGGTATATAGAGACAGTTTTAGTATCATATTGTAGAAAATTTAGTCTACTTTAAAATGTATTTAGTAAGTTTTATCAAAAAACTAGTTCATTTGGCTTAAAATCGCCAAAAACTGAAAAAAAAGTCGAAAATTTCGCGGTTTTTATTTTTTTTGACAAGGTTGCGTTCGGTGCTCGAGGTCACAAACTTGGATTATTCATTGGGCTAACATCATAAACAAGTCTGCAAAAAATCAGAACTACCGGATCTGACGCACGGTCTGAAGTATACGGTTACTGGGGGTTGGTTGCAAAACAAACACTCGAGACGTACCTTGCGTGCGAGTCCAAAGGAACACTGGGCGAAGGTGAGTAGCGACTGAGATGAAAATGCGGCAGTAACAATTTGAAGAAAGAAAGTAGTTCATTCAACATTCAACTCCACGTCGGGAGTGCCACCCGCTTTATTATTTTATTTCTCTATCTATTGATTTCCTCTGATTAGGTATTCAGCCTACCCTGGAAAGTACATAGTAGCATTGAAAAAAATCCGTGGCGTATAGACAGAAGCGAAGTTTCCATGCAAGAAAAAAAAAATTTAATGAAAAAGAAAAAAATTATATCCGTAGAACTCGTGTCCATCTACGCGACACTTGTTCTATTAAAAGGACGACTTTTAAACTACAAGGACCACCACGACCTTATATATAAACGAAAGGAAAACGGGAATGGGTTAGAATCACGACCACTTTAATGTATAAGACTAATGTACATCGGTCCCCTCATATGAGGGGAGACAAACTATCAATAAAAAGGGAAATACCATCCCGCATCCACAGCGCCTTTACTATGTCATCATTCAAATATAATATGTACATTAGGACACAATTCAAAGGTTATACCGATGTACATAAGTAACACAGAGTATTGTGGGAAAATGCAAAGAATTATTTGGAAGGAGCACGTAAAATGTAATGTAATCCCTGGCGTTAAAGAAATCTCAATGCTAGGAATGTCGATGCAGGTGGCGTGCGCCATCGGTGGTACACCCAGCCCCACGTACCGCCCGATTGCGCCACCACCGCACCTGTGTGTGGTACTCTCCTCCGGCCTATACTGTGTTGACTAACGAACAACTCTATCCGGCTCGAAGGACCATTTTCGTTAAGATTTTTTTATCTACAAGCATATTAAGTTTAGTATGGAATTTATTCTTATGCCGTACTATTTGCTTGTGTATTGTATTGTAGAATAGAATCGTAGATATATAATATACGAGTATAACATGGGCATGGACAAAAAAAAAACGGCCAAGTGCGAGTCGAACTCACGCACCGAGGGTTCCGTATCGCCATGTCATGTTTAGCGTAACTCACGCCATCTGTGGCGTGTTATGAAATGCTTCATATTAGTTAAAATGCTTCACACTCCATTCGGTAGATGGAGTGTGTGCGCGCGCATACACTTTTTGGTTTCTTCTATGGGAACCCCCGTGACTTTTTTACTTTTTCTTATTTTTATTATTTGTTGTTATATCGGCCATAATAAGACATATTCTGTGAATATTTCAACGGGATACCTATTACGGTTCAAGAGATACAGCCCTCGGACAGACAGGCGGACGCCGGCCGGACGGACGGACGGACGGACGGACGTACGGACAGACAGACAGACGGCGTAGGCTTAGTAATAGGGTCCCGTACCGGATACGGAACCCTAAAATGAAAACGATAAAATAATGACGGCATTTGTCAATATAATACAGCGTCACAGAGATTGGCAATCTTTTGGTACGCATTATTAATTTCGAACGAGGCCGGTCGAGGGTGAAACGCAAGGCCGATGGGACTATAGCATGAGTGAGTCTGAGTACAATATAATAAAAAGGTCAATAATCGCGACCTCTAGGTTGAAAACGTTACTGCTGGGTCGCCGAATATTTGCCGCGCCACAGATGAGATATTAGATGGCTGCGTTACGGATCGATTGGTACTGAAAAATGTTTGCATATTTTAACGTTTCCATCTTCACCATCACAGAATCTATGCTGCAACGCGAGGTACATTAAAATTATCTTAGGTTGAGTTATTATTACCGTGTGGGGCCGGTACTTTAAAAGAATAGCCCCACTGCATCTCTCCCCGTGAATGTCGTAAAAGGCGACTAAGGGATATGACTACCTTCTTATATTACTAGGTGGTAGGGTTTAACCCGCCCGGGTTGATACCACCGCACTGAATGAAAGGTCGGTCGAAACGGCTATGTAAATAGTTCGTGTTTTCCGTTCAGTGTGTAGTCGGCACGACCGAAGGGAATGCTGACGTGGCGCCAAGTTTACCCGGTGTTATGGGCTGACATCACGGATGTTGTAGGTGATGTAGCCAACCGTGTCAGTTTCCATAAAAAAAAACTAAATAAAAAAACCAAGTAGATGCCGAAGATAGAGCTATAAAATAGAGTGTAAATAAAGGAATGGCATATAATTATTTACCTCATGCTTGCACGACACCGACGAAGACGTAAAGTCGCTGTTCGTTTTCTAAAAATGTTGCAAGCTCCTAGCTAGCTAGCTAGGCTATAGATTAAGATGTGATTGCACTGCAATTCACTGCATTACATAACGCAATGTTTAGTGTTACGTGTTCCTACTTGTGAACTGATGTTCCTAGCCATTAGTTTAATCGCCAATTGTTTGAAGAAATTGCCGTGTTGCGTTTATTGTTTCGTAATAGAAATAAGCTATTTTCTAGCTTGAAGCACGTTCGCCAATTCAAATGTGACAGCGGGCCGCGGTGTTTGTGCAATCTTTAAAAGTTAGTTTTAAATACATAGTAAAAACAGTGCGAACGTTGTTCAAACACAGAGGGTTGTGTGTGTTGTGCAAGTGAGCGCTGTTATCACGCGTTCGCTGTGCACTAGAATGCTATATTCTCAATACCTAACCATATAAGATGACGCGCTAAAGGGCGACAGGATAGCCATCTCTCACCTTGGCGCGGTCTTTCCACCGAGTCATGCAGTGCAGTCCATGTGCCTTACTTGCTGCCTGATAGTTATCTTGTCCGAATACTTTGCTAAACGTGGTGGTCGGTGTTGTGCTGCACCCTGCTTACCCCGATTGTCGGGATACGGGGTGTGGTATATATATACCATATAAGATATCAAAATATGTTTCGTGTTCTAAGGACTAAATTGACTACTTTATACGTTTTTATGATTTATTGAGATTTTCGTTACGGAGTAATCACCTTGGTTGGACAGGGCGTGTGACAGACGGACGGACAGACGTCTGACCCATTTTATATTTAATCCGGCTATCTACAGAACCTTTAAAAACGTTGGAGTTGTACTAACAACTAAAAAGGTTTTGATGTGTACACTACATAACACAAACCCATTCCAGATAGAGCTATTATTCAGAAAATATTTTGTTTTTATGGAAACTGACACGGTTGGCTACATCACCTACTACATCCGTGATGTAAGCCCATAACAACGTGGTGAACTAGGTGCCATGTCAGTGTTTGCCTTCGATCTAGCTACACTGAACTGAACGGTATCAGCTATGTAAACTAAGTTATGCATGAGACCTAGGTTTAACAAGAAACGCAAGGTCACTGACGCAGCTCCAATGACCCATTCCACTTAGCTGCGTCACAAATTACTTAACAGTATTATAAGCGCCGATAATTTATGCACTGATTATACATAACCCAAACTCTAGCAAAAAGTAATCCATAATCTATTATGCAAACCGAGAGGAATTCATTACGCTTAGATCAGTGCAACTTTCTATTGACGCTCCAACGCACCTTCGGCCTAATGCTTTTTTACCCCGCCAGGTGTCTTGCTGCTATTTTGTTAGAACTTCGTGACTTACGAAATCCAGATGCACTTACCTCTAACACGCTGAAAGCCGCGGAAAAGAAGGCCAACAGTGCTGATTCACCGTTTGGAACCGGTGTAACTGGTTCTGGTTCAACTGGAACAGTAGGTTGCTCTTGCCCCTTACTAGGTGGTAGGCTCCACCCTTGGTAGTCTCAAATTGTAGCCGACTTAGTTACTTACTTACGACTGCGTATACCCACTGGACACTCAAGTAAGTACGGTACTTAGTATAATATTCTTTGCTCAGGTACGTCAACGGAAATCAGTGGTTCCGACCGCTGAAGGCCGGGAGGACTGGAGAGACTTATGTCCAGCACTGGACACACATAAAAGAACAGGCCCATTGGACGAAAGATAGTGGAATATCAGCCTCGGCTGTGTTCTCTTCTAGTCCAGTATACCCAATAATCCAAAGGAAAGTCACCGGTATGCCTCTCCTCTTAGGTGATATTGGCTGGTCGAATGTGCCAGGCCCCTCTGACTCAGCCGCTGAGTCAGAGTGGCCTAGCCTGGTGGGTGGCTGAGTCTCAACCACCCACCGGATTACATAAAAAACCCACCGTTCATACGGGTGTTACCGGTAGGCGACCCCATATGTTTCGTTCGGGCCGCGCTGGGGTCACCCGCAGATTCACCGGCAGATGACACCTTGGTGTTGCATTCATGCCACTGAGGTCACTGGTAGTGGTGGCGAAACCTACTCACGACACCCGTCACCACTTCTAGGTACATAATATAGTGTACCGTTCAGTTCAGGTCGTTGTGATCACCAAGAAGGTGAGGCAGACTTTTAAATTTTCCGATCAAATTAAAAAAAACATTATATTTCAGTTACCAAGTAGTAAAAACAAAATTAAAAAGTATTATGGACGAAGGAGGTAGGTAGTGAAAGCGTTAATATTATACTATGTAAATAATGTAGGTATCCCCCTTGTGTACTTGTTGAGTACGAACCTAACCTAACTAGAGTCACGTCCGCTTGTAGGTATATTTTTTGGTGATTTCTTACATAAAACCGAGTAAGTAATACATAATAATGGTGATTTGGTTACGCATTTCAGGGGGTTAATCTGTGTTGAAAACTAAGTAGATTCCAAAAAAGAACTGTGGAAAAATTGGAAAAAATAATTACTTCTCGATACATTTTGAGGTTAGGTAGGTATTTACGAAAATATATTGAGAACTCAAATATATTTTTCCAATTTTGACACCGTTATTTTTTGGAATCTACTTAGTTTTCGATACAGATTAACCAGTGATATATGCGGCATGGTAACAAAATCACTCTGTATATGTATTTTATTTATTTCTTTAATGTTGGACTCTCACAGCACAGACAACTTTTACTCAAAAACAACTCAAGGAGCCTTGTGAGTGACTCATGTTTATGAGTAAAATTCACATTAGAAACAGGAATTCCGACACCTCGGGTCAAGCTCACTAATTAATAATTAGCACCATTTACAAGCACGAAAATATTAATTGTATTTAAATAAAAACATGACGTTTATACAATGTTTAGAGATGCCTACGTGTGCTAACCGAAGAGCACCGAGGACGTGTCGCTTGGTTTCGCAAGTCGCACGCAACGTAACGCACTGCGCGTGCCAAAAATAAGATATAATAAAAAATAAGTAATAGTTTGAAAAGAAACCGATACATACAGGTAGTCATATCATAACGTTTTACTTTAGAGTGTGCACTATAATCACACCAAGTTTGACGCTTGTATGTATGGCGATAGAGCAAATCCAAACAAAAAAACTTGCATTGCATGTATTCCTTAATTTTTTTACTTTTTCTTTCTTTATTATTTGTTAGTATATCCGCCATAATAACTCATAATATTCTGTGAAAGTTTCAACCGGCGACCCAATACGTACGGTTCAAAAGATACAGCCCTTTTAAATGTAGGACTAACAGACGGATAGACGGCGGCTAGGGTCCCGTGCTGATACGGAACCCTAAAAATTAACCGCCACCTCCAAATGTGTGTGAGCGTAATTTCATGTAATGATTCCATATGTAAATTCTCAACTATTTTAATTAAAGTGTATATGTCCATTTTTAATGTAGAAATTTTAATTTTTGCGCCGCACTTCTCTGTGAATGAGATCTCTCCGTGAAATAATGCATTTATGCGGTATCACTAATGCACTCCAACACTTACACAACATTTTGATCTTTATTCACATGTGTACAATAACGATTTTTGTTTGATAATTTAACTGTGGCATAGTTTTTTCATATTCAATTCTCCATGGCATATTTTAGTCGTGAGAATGAATTGTAAATGATAATATACATGATAAGAATTCCTCGTTACTTTCTATTGCATATTATAATTAAGCGAAATTTCATTCACTGCATACTGCATAGGTACATTCAGCACAAGAAATAATGGATGCCATTATACAAATACTTCGGCATTCACACGCTACGTTTTGTAGTATCCATGCACTCTACCCGATAAACGTATATAGGAAGGATTACTCATTGATGCTGATCATTGTTTATGTAATGATAATAAATTATAGTATTTTAATCATTCAGTAGGTGGATAGATATATATCCCTATTTAATTATTCATATTTAAACAAATAACAGCTAATATTTAGTTCCCTATTTAATTAGTTTTAGATAAGTTTAGATAGATTATGGATTACCAAAAACGTCCGGATAAAAATGAAAACGAATGGCATCCTGAGCACAAAATTAATAAAAACTCCACGCACCTTCAGTATTATATGAATATTTCCATTTACAACTTCTGCCTGCTTAGAAGTCAATAATAAATACGTTTATCAATGCTTAAAGTAATTATCCTTGAATTTATTGAATTAAAAAATTATGTGTTCTATTTAGTTATTGACTTATTTATTAATTACTGGTTTTGACAGCGAAGATCGCCTTCTTACATAATCACCGAGGACTGCTCGTTGTACACAACAAAATGCACATTCGAACCTTGCACGTCCAAAAACTCATGCACAAAAATATCCAATAAATAATACAATATATAAAAAAAACTGACGTAAACTTTATGAGCTTTCTCGGCGAGGCCATTCCGTCCACATACTTCTATAATAGGTACTTCAACATTTACCTAGAGCACGTGTTCGAGACTTTATGTAACAGACATAAATAAACACCATGTAATAGAAAGAGTTCAACATAAACCTTATTATCGCACCGGTAGAGCATCGATCGAGATTGCATAAGGCCCGAGTCCGGCTGCCGGAGCGGGGGCGGTTCCGCATGCAGACCAAGGTTCTATTAGGAAGTGGACGTAACACCTGGCTCTGGAATCTAATACAACCTATAGTACTGTACTATACACATATTAGTGTGGAGGAGAGGTGACGAGTAGAGTTAAAGCACCGACTTCTCATACGAGACGTCTATGGTTCAAAACCCCTATGGTAAGTAATCTACCTATGAAGGAAGCCATCAGGAAACCTAAACAGTAATATGGATGGATTTCCGTGTAACTCCCAAGGTCAACCAACAGCGACACACTCCCAGTCTATGACTAAAGAAGTCTACCCCTAATAGCAATGAGGAATGTAGTCAATGCTTGGCAGTGAGACGATCAAAGGGGATCATTTTATTTTTGTTTATTCAGAAATGTACAATTCAGTTGCATATTTTGTGGTATTTATTTCGGTTCGAAAATTTTGATAGTAGGTATCATTCATTAAACGTTTGTTAAATATTTAAACAGGTAATATGTTAAGTACGAGTAGTATAAATATTCATGTCAGTAAAGTGTTCAAAGTAGAAAATAGATTGCTATATAGACGATAAAATTATTTAATAATTAGTTAAAGTGCGAGGCCGCATGCATGTGTGAATATATGATAATAGCAAATAATTGCCAGCAATGTGTGTATTGGTAATTTCAATAATGTCCGATGACATTAGCATTTTTTACATTTTTGTGCAAACAAAATGTAATACAAACATAAGGAGCAGTATCGCGCAAAATCAGACAAATGGTCGGGATTTTTTATTTTATTTTATGGAAACTGACACGGTTGGCCACATTACCTACAACATCCGTGATGTCAGCCCATAACACCGGGTGAACTTGGTGTCACGTCAGCCTTCCCTTCGGTCGTGCCGGCTACACTGAACTGTACGGAACACACAAACTATTTACATACCTAGCCGTTTCGACCGACCTTTCATTCAGTGCGGTGGTACCAATCCGGGCGAGTTAAACCCTACCACCTAGTAATATAAGAAGGGAGTCATATCCCTTAGTCGCCTTTTACGACATACACGGGGAGAGATGCAGTGGGGCTATTCTTCTGAAGTACCGGCTCCACACGGTACGGTACGGTATCTTGTAGTCAACCTTTGTGTGTTGTTGATTGCAGAGAGGAGGTGCCATGTGGCAGATCCATCTAACAGACAGCCAGCTGCGCGTTACACTGTGGTGCATCCTGCTGGGGCTGCAGCCGGCCTTCGCCGGCATCCTCGACCCCTTCAACTGGGCCCGCTCGGACCGCATTGAGGTCAACATACCGTGGCTGCCCTGTCAGTATTCACATTCTTTTGAATTTGTCTCCTCATCACCCGATGGCAGATGGGAGGGAGATGTTATAGTGATTTGTTCATCTGTGTTCACTCCTGCGCTTATTTACTTCTTGCCTAAATGATAATTTAACCGACTTAAAGGAGGAGGTTCTCAATTCGTCGGAATCTTTTTTTTATGTATGTTCAGCGATAATTCTTTACCACTTGGACCGATTTCGAGTATTATTATTTTTATTAGAAATGGGGTCCCATACAAATTTGTTCAAGTTCTGATGATAGGATGCATGAGAAAATAATCAAACTCTTAAATTTGCATAAGCATGTGCATTGACAAACGGGCGAATAATTGGGCGAATAATAAATGTTGGAAAGGATGTACTTCAGGGGTTGAAGTAGCTTTTTAACTAAAAAAGAGTTATTAACATCAAAAACTCATGTTAAGTACAAGTTTAGCATCCTCATAGTTTCAACTGATGCAATCATGCAATGAACGTGGTGCAATGAATTCACTTATTGTTTTTTATCGCACCTGACATATAGTTGGCTACATCACCTCCTCTCGTGATCTCGGTCTTGGTGCGCTAGGTACATGGAAGAGCTTATCCCGTTGATCGTGTCGACCACACTAAACTGGACGAAAAACACGAACTATTTTCTTAGCCGTTTCGAACGATCTTCATTCAGTGCGCATGTAATGATCCGGTCAGGTTAAACTCTAACACCATGGTAAGGTAACTGAAGGGACCTATCGTTTTACATGGATTGGGATCAACGAACAGGCTGAACGGTCGGAATGTTACCCAACCAAAGTCCGACCGCGCCCGTCGTGTTTCGAGCTAAAGAGGCTGATGAAGAATCTTATTCTTTAAGCTTGTAATAAGTTGTCTGTTCTACATTCACATTTCACTAGACTCGGTAAGTTATCGCTTAATAGGTCATTTCATCTTATTTAATGTCTTATTATTTTTTGCTTTTGTTAATGTTTAAGTTGAAAACGAAACGAGATGCTACGACGAGCTGGGGTGCCTGAACATCACACGCAGCTGGTACCACCTCATCCACCGGCCCTTCAACGTGTTCCCGCTTCCCCGTTCCGTTATCAACACCAGGTGTGCATTCTGTAATAGTCTTAATTAGTAAACAGTTTAAAGCTGCAGAACACAGGTTTCTTCAAAACAAACCATTCTTATATAATAAAAAATACACTTTTACTGGCATATTTGTTTCTACTGATGAACGTTTTAAATTCAGTTGAGTGATTCGTGTTATTTTTGTCTATTATTTCATTTAATTTGAGTGCAATAAATATATACAAACAAATTGTTTTTGTGAACATTGACATTTCCTTTAGCTTTATCAAAATTGAATGTATCAAAATTACTTTTGTCGTGATATACGATCATGATTTTCTTTACAGTTTTCCAGAACTACCTAAAACCTTATATGTTTATTTGGAACTAGCTGAGCCCGCGTTTCCGCTCGCGTCGTTATCGTTTTTGAATGTTTAAGTTTAGGGAAGTTATTCCCATATTCACCTGTAAAAACACTTTTTATTTTGAACTTGCATAAAATAAAATCAATATCATATAAGTAATAATATTTTATAATTTCTCCGAAAGCGATCACTTCTGACCTCATCAGCTGACATGAATAATGGTATGGATGGGGTACCACGGGGTACAGCGTCGTGGTATGAATGTATGTATATATGCTATATAGCCAATAACATATGTAGCTATATTTTCCAATTTAAATCGTATACGTTTATGAAAACTCCATCCGAATTGAGATAGTAGTTTTTACGTCAACGATACAATTAGATAATACTCGTAATTCAAAGTGTTAGCACTTATCATTCAAGCCCATTTTTATCAATATTTTCAATGTACAAACACGCCAAGCTTACAGTTTTATTATATGAATTTGTCATACAACTCAACAGGTTCATCTTGTACACAAAAAAGAATCCGACCGACGGCCAGCTCATGAACGTGAACCTGAATAAAACCATCGTCAAGTCTAACTTCAATCCGAACCGCCTCACCAAAATGATCATACACGGCTTCATCGATACCCCTCTCTCCAACTGGGTAAGGGTGATTCCTCATCTCGTCCCGTGTCATTCCACAGTGATCATTGTTCTTAGGTTGTAGTCAGACAACCGGCGTAATCTTGCTCTTTCGACATATTCTAAGGTACATCAATTCGAATCCAACCGGGGCGGCGCCTACCAATGAGTTAGATTTAAAAATGTAGGTCCATGTAAACATGTAGGTCCACTGGGATGACTGGAGGAAATTGCCTAAGGCAATAATTCCACCCTTGCCACGAATAAAGTAGCATAAAGTGTATGTTATTATTATTTATTGTGTACAATAAGTTGATCGTTCAATAACGTACCATTCGTACGCAGTCAAGTACTAATTTTTGTTGTTGTTTTTAAATAGTCCTGCTGGTAGGCTGGTACTGGTAAAAAAAACAATAGAAAAATGTTTCCTTCTTTAAACGTTGATTTATCTACAGGTGAGCGAAATGAAGGATGAGCTTGTAAAATCCGGGGACCACAACGTAGTGGTAGTGGACTGGGCAGGCGGCAGTCTGCCTCTGTACACTCAGGCGACAGCCAACACTCGTCTAGTCGGCCTAGAGGTCGCGCATTTCGTCAATACACTGGAGGTGAGAAGAACGTCAACATTGGTATACTACTGATGAAATTATAGTTCCACGAAGAGTGGCATAAGTACATATTTGCTAGAGACACATTCAACAAGAAGATGCTCCGACAAATGGCGCGGAGCAGTTTTCCTTCATTTGAATTGATTTTTCTGCCAATCTATATCACCTACAACCACCGTGATGTCAGCCCATAACACCTTGGTGAGCTAGGTGCCATGTCAGTTTTTCCCTTTGGTGCCGGATACACTGAACTGTCTTTTCTAATTAAGATTTAGCTAGTTTAGAATAGGAATGACGAAGAATTCTCTACATAAATTGTTTTGTTCTAATGTATTCCAGAAAGATCACGGTCTGAATCCGCTGAATGTACATATTATTGGACACTCTCTCGGTGCCCACACGGCTGGCTATGCAGGAGAGAGAATACAGGTTGGCATCAAACAAAACCTAGCTTTCACTCACTTGTTGACTATGCACAAAATATTTGTTACTTCAAATATTATCTTCTTATTGTTTGCTGTGATTATTAAATTATGTTTTGGAAGAACTTTTTATTATGATTCTAAGGATTATTAAGTATGTGTATTTTGTAGGAAAACCTACCTAGGTATAGTTATTATTTTTATTGTTGTATGGTTGTTTATATTTTCTCGTTCTCAATGCATTGTTTATAGTTTTCCTTGATTTAGCTTCGTGTGTTCTAGGGTCTAGGTCGGATCACGGGGTTGGACCCTGCGGAACCCTACTTTCAAGGGATGCCCGTGCAGGTGAGACTCGATCCCACTGACGCAGAGTTCGTAGATGTTATTCACACCGATGGCAAGAGCATCTTCCTCTTAGGTAATATGTCATGTTATAGTTCATCGTTTGCTGTATTCCATACGTTGCTGTCGTGTTCTTTTTTTTTCATTTATTTATAATTTTGATTTATAATCTCTATATTTTGTTACAGTTGCATGATTTTTTTTTATAATTTATATTTTGTGTCGAACTGTATTGCTTGTATATTATTTAACGAAATCAGATTATTACGCTTCATCTTTGTACGTTTTAGTTGATTGTGTTTGAATGTACCATTAATGCGTAAGTATTTATTTCACGCATGCCATAGACTTTGTATTTATGGCAGGATATGGAATGAGCCAGCCTGTGGGCCACCTAGATTTTTATCCCAATAACGGGAAAGAGCAGCCCGGCTGTGACCTCACAGAGGGACCGCTTGTGCCATTGACGCTCGTGAAGCAGGGCTTGGAGGAAGCGTCGAGAGTCTTGGTGGCCTGCAATCACGTCCGTGCCATAAAATTGTTCACAAACTCGATCAATGGGAAATGCCCATATATTGGTAAGTTTCCAAATATATTTTAATTAGCCAAGATAATGTTAGTGTCACCTCATATTGAACTTTTTGTATGACCCTCTTTTGCCTTCTTAACTTTGGCTGCTAACTTCACACCGGTTATTTTCAATAATGTTGATGCAATGCAACACGAAGGAAATGACTTTACCTCCATTAGATTAGTTAGAAGCTAACTATTTGAAAGTGTTATTTATTTATTCTTAATTAAATTGTTATTTCGATCTTCGATTAAGTGTTTACAAAAAGAGTAAAGTTAAAGTAAAAAAATAAAAAAAGTAAAAAATTTACGTACCTATTTATTTCTAAATAATGAGGCCGTCTACGTTTTTTGCCTCCGAAAATAGCCACTACGGCCGTAGCATCGCGGAGACACAGTAATTTCCACAAATAAAGAAGAACCGTAATGTCACTTAATTTTTTTTTTTATGGAAACTGACAGTTGGCTACATCACCTACAACGTCCGTGATGTCAGCCCATAACACCGGGTGAACTAGGTGCCATGTCAGTGCTTCCCCCCTTTGATCGTGCCGGCTACACTGAACTGGTCGGAAAACACAAACTATTTACATAGCCGTTTAGACCGACGTTTCATTCAGTGCGGTGGTACCAACCCGGGCGGGTTAAACCCTACCACCAAGTAAGATTAGGAGGGAAGGGACCCACAGTTTTACGAGGAATCAGAACCTCGGTCAGCCTCCAACGGTCAGCGGTCACCCATCCAAGTACTGACCGCACCCAGCGTTGCTTAACATTCAATAGCGACAGTTGACTGTCTGCACCACTGAGCTATCGAGGCTGCCATAATTATACAAATTAGGCACAATAGGAGAGCTTAATGTCTTAATAATTAACAGAAAGTACATTTAAATTAACTTTAATGTATTTCAGGTCATCAATGCCCGTCGTACCAACACTTCTTGGATGGAAAATGTTTCAATTGTGGCCATGGATGCGCTATTATGGGGTGAGCCATTCTTACTAACCACATATCTATTGCATTATGTAATTATCTCTAAGTTTGATATCTAAATGAATTGAAAAAATAAGAATATTGAAAACAAACATTCAGACTTCATAAAGGTTCTTGCTTCATATAGGTTCCACGCCGACAGTACACCCGGACTCATAACGAACAAGAACAACCAATCAGAGAACGAAGTATTTCCATCAGAAGAGAGAGATACTATCGGTGCTAAATACTTTCTAAGTACAGGAAAGGAGTTCCCATTTTGCCGTAAGTAGAAATTACACACAAGGGGTGGTTCAAATAAATATATTATAATTATTCTCTGAGTGAAAAAACATAGTTAATATTAATTTCTTATTAAAGTATTTATGTAGTAGGTATTCGTTTGTAGTTTATCAATTATTATCATACATATTTCTTTACAGTTTAATACATTGCCACAAACTATTTTGTTCGCCTGCATGTACTACTCCCACATTCCAAAGGTTAGTTGGAATAGAATGCCTCACGGCATTAAGCTATCCTATTGTGCCTAATTTGTATAAATTGATGTTCAATAAAGAATATATAAATAGGTACACAATAAGTTAGTAACATGTATGTAGTCTGGAAATATAAAAATGGTTGCATAATTCACTAAAAGGAGTAGAGTCAGTCAGTCAGCGTGCATGCATCCACTGCTGGACATACGCCTCTCCAATCTTTCTCCAGTCCTCCCAGCCTTCAGCGATACGGAACCACTGATTGCCTCCGAAGTACTAGGTAAACGTCGTCGTCCCGCCTGGCGGGTGGTCTTCCCACACTCCGTGTTCCTTTCCACGGCCGCCAGTGTAGGACCCGTTTGCTCCAACGGTCGTCGTCTCATCGACTGACGTGCTCAGCCCAAAATCAATAGAACACAACAGAAAAAAATCCATTTCTAGCGACAGAAACACTGTTATTGTCATGAAAACTGCTCTGATCTGTTCAATAGACTGAGTGCATAAATAATGTTGTGTATTTTTTCACAGAACGACATTATCGGATAACAGTACACCTGGCTAACCCGAAAGGTGCCGAATCCTGGGTGCAGGTTAGTCCAAAAAAAATTATAATTTAACATGTTTTCGAACAAAAGAATACTCAACAAATGGAAAACTTTCATGACTTATTTTGTAGAAGCTTTAAGATACATAATTCATAATTAAATAAAGTGTATTGAACTTTGTTCACACAGGTGAATTGAAACGCCATTGAACAGCGGGCTCTAACTACTTTACCCAATTGAGCAAAATGGAGCTAACCAATATTGTGACGTGTGTAATAAATATAAATAAATGATTGGAGGAAGTTTGATAGCAATTTTGCATTTCACAGGGCTTCTTAAAAGTAAGTCTGCTGTCAGACCGAGGAGTGATCAGGGGCATGGATCTCACGCCCAATAATTACGTTAGGTGAGAACTTACAAAATGTATATTGTGTAAAGAAATTCATTAAAAATTACATGAACATTTTATTATTGAAATAATTTAAATTGCAGATTAGAACACGGGACCACTTATACAGTCGTCGTCACACATCCTATGGATTTGGGCGGTAAAGTTCGGAAGGTATTGTAATTCATTAATAAGTATTCAGATAGATAATAGTTCATGTCATATTTTATGTATCTCAATGGTTATTTATGTTTAATTTGATGCAGTTAGCAAATTCTTTTTGCACGTTGCTCATCTCATTCGTTCGTTTTATTTTTTTATAATGATTTCGTACTGATGGATGTACCCAAAAGTCCGTCGGACGATCAGACATAGCCAATAACACCACTCCACGCGAAACCACGCTCAGCGAAGCGCCATGCCAGCTGGCGGACAAGAAGGTGTAATTAATTGACACGCATTTTGAAGAGTCCCGTTTTTATGTACTAGTAGTAGGAAACATACTCACTGGAAGACAGGAAGTTATATTTAAATAGGTTTTCATTTTGTGAAAATGAATATGAGCGGCCTGTCTAGTACACATGTCGCAGTGAACGTCGAGTCTCCTGTAAAGTAGGAAGTGAGAGTGTTGCAACTCAAGATGTGGCGTGTGCAGGTGGAGCTCGCGTGGGAGTACGATATGAACGTTCTGGAGCCGCGCTCGCTCTGCATTCTGTGGTGCAACGATCGCCTCTACGTCAAGTCCGTCGTCGTCGATGAGATGGAGCTGCCGACTAGAGGGTACATTTTCCTCTGATACTGTACAACTATTATTTATCTCTTTTCTCTGTTGCTTTTATATACTTGAAGTCAGTCATTATAAATGTCTAAATATTTTAAAACGTATTGTTCCAGGAAAAGAAACGTCGACTTCAGTAGCAAACTGTGTACGGCGAAGAGGGAATTTGCAGAGATACCAAACAGAGGATCAGCCAGTTTTTACGACAACTGTGGGAGATAAAATAATGCTCAATGAAATATTTGAGATTAAATACGAGAACAAATTAGAGAAATAAGAAAGTACATTTTTGTTTGTACATTTACAGTATCTAAACAAATGAGAAACCATGCAGTTTCCCTTTGCAATTAATTATAAACTTACAAGTTAATAATTTCGACCGGATGATTGTACATAGGTATAGATAGATCCTAGATAGATACAATGGTAGTACATACGATTGCCTATACCTACTTAAGAACTTTTGAAACTGCAATTGCGAGATTGTCTCTCTCTAAGTTAGTGTGGAAATGTCTGTTTGTGCCCGAAATTATAAATGTCTATGTATCAACATGCATGTATCTAGGACAGTTAACTTGTAGAGCAAGGTAGGTAGTATGATATGAGTGTCGACGCTATGCGATAGTGAAGTCAAGTAGGTACATATTTATGTTTTGTGTAGAAAGTTAAACACGAAGTTGTTGACTGTTTATTGAGAAGCATTTCTATTTAAAGATTGATCGAAAAGAAGATCCTGCAAAATTATTTCGAATTCTACATAAGTAGGTGCTTAGGTATAATGTCTATAACTTTTTCATACGTGTTGTATATATATGTAGATATAATTTGCGTGCCCTCATTTCCTAGACTCGTTACAAATTAATTACACTAGGGCTACTGAAGCTTTAAGATTTTTTACACTAGTTATAATACGTTGAAAATGTTTTCTTTTTCGTTTTGACGATGTATAATTAGTTATTTAAGTGTTGTAAAAAAGCATTTAAGAAAATTATTTTGTTTATGAGTTGTAAGTACCTCTTCATTACATTTTAGCGCAGACGTAGGTTGCACACAAAATTATCTGTAAATATCATTATTCAGTATTTCCACATTGCTCTTCATATGGATTCATTGGTTCGAATGTCTATCTACAATTCGTTCGTAAATACTTTCTTTCTTTCTTTCTTACCGAGCGAGGTAGGTAAGTAGTTAATTACTCTTACATGCATGTTTTCGCTTAAATTTGAACATACCTACAAAGATCTCAGTCTCCACGATTTTACAGAGTAATCGATGTTTTCATAACCCTGAAGTTTGCCCTGAAGCACCCTGAAGTATAAACATTCATGGCTGAGTAGCCATAAATTCAGATCATTTAGGTATGTAATTGACTGCAGTAACTATAATAGTAAATAAATATTGTATTTTCATAAAATGTAAAAAAAAACTATTTATTGTAGGTACCTACCGCTTATATTTTTTATTGTGGTAATTTTACTTGCCTTATAAAAATGTTAATTTTGTTATCATGAATTGTGTTATTTACCTACCTTCTACCTATCCTAAACCCAATTTGTAGGAACATACCAAGAAATTATGACTAAATTAATGGACTAAATTGATAATGCATAATATTAAACTAAACGCATTTTCCTTCTTTTTGCTTCGGGCAGTCGGGTAAAAAGGGGTACAATTTTCAGAGCAAACTATTTAGAGCGTTGCGTGATGGATGATCTGTGAGCGAGATGGCGCATGGCGCCCCAGTTTATTTCTATGGGTGGCATCGCTACCAACATACCGACGACATGGCCGGGGCGAGGGCGGCGGCGGCCGGGCGCAGACGGGGGAATAATGGGGATAATGAATGAATAATGAACTGGGGTCTGGGGCCATATCCATTAATATACTTAACTGACTATAGATTCGATATTAGGAACTGTTCAAGGGAAAACCAGTTTGCTTTGAAGATATTTTTATTCGACATAGATTTATATACCTACATTTTATATTAGACATCTTTCAAGACATTTCTATACCTACAAGACATTTTAGACTGTATTAAAAAGGGTCAAGTGCGTAGTACCCGTAACCGACGAGCAGCATACATACATTGTATGCATGAAGAACATTATGAGAGTGAGTGGAAGAGGCGGCAGAGGTGCGTCAGGATCGTGGCATATGGGAATCAGTTGTGTCTGCCTACCCCACCGGGAAACAAACGTGGCGGTATGTATGTATGTATGTATGTATGTAACGATTAATCGGTTATAGGAGGTCGATGACGACGTTTGCAGCGGTCACGTTACATAGTCAGTTTTGGGCCGCCCTATGTTGCTCTCTCCTAACGGGCTCGGGGCTGGTGAAAATGCGGCGTCAGTCAGGGCGCCAGCAAAGAGTATCAGATAGACAAATTATTTATTTACTTTCATCTTCTTATATAAAACTGTGTGTCTACCAGAATTTGTGCATGCAAACTAGTAACTTCAAGTGTCTCGTTGCTTTCAAAATCATAAATTTATGCCGTGCAGCGCCGTCACTGGATACCTACTGGCAGTAAGAAGCAAAGAGTAAAGTAATGTAAGAAGCGAATTTCCTATTCGTTTGGTTGCCACTATTTTAAAAAAAGAAGAAGAAGAAGACAAATGTCTAGTCTGTGCGCTCTGTATCGTGGCCCAGTAGTATTATATTCTTTGGTGGCCCTGTTCAAAGAGTTTGAATAACTCATTCTACGGATTTGTGCCTAAAGTTAATAAGAAACCAAAGACTTGGTTGTACGGTCAAACGACCCACGCCTTTCCAAGGATAAAAAAAATCGGCCAAGTGCGAGTCGAACTCGCGCACCGGGGTATCACCATGTCATGGTTAGCGCCACTAACGTCTCACGCCATCTATGGCGTGTTATGAAATGCTTCATATTAGTTAAATGTCATGATTTGTTAAAATGCTTCACACTCTATTCGGTAGATGGCGCGTGCGCATACACTTTTTGGTTTCTTCCATTTTATTATTTGTTGTTATATCGGCCATAATAAATAACACATATTTTGTGAAAATTTCAACGGGCTACATATTACGGTTCAAGATATACAGCCCTCGGGCAGACAGACAGACAGACGGACGGACGGACGGACGGACAGACAGACAGACAGACGGCGGCGTAGGCTTAGTAATAGGGTCCCGTACCGGATACGGAATCCTAAAAAAAGTCTACTGTCTTGTCTGTGGTTTAGTCGTTCATGTCGTTACCTATTTATGGCGAAGAATAGACATTAAAGTACAACAGAAAAGGCTGTACCTATACTTTAATTAGTTTTCCTGTCCCGGAAGCATATTTTCAAATCCACTAGGCGAAGTGCTCTGATTGGTCGTTCTCAGTTTTGCGGGAAAATTTAAATTTCGGAAGTATTTTCGAAAATAAAGTTTTTTTAGCTGATTATAAAAAGTAACCTTAACCTAATTTTAACACCCTAACATTGCTTAAAAAAAACAAAAAAAAATTGTGGGATTCGAACCCATCGTCGCCGTTCTGGCAATAGGTCGTATGTCAAAAATTTTCGATTTTCTTTTTATAGTGCCATTTGAAAGGGAAAAATCATTGCATATATGGCAATACCTCCAATGTCTAAAACTATAGAGTAAAAATTTAAAAGGCTAGGCGCCCAATCAAATCTATCGTATGTTGGCATCACTGAGATTTGGTTCTACAATTTATCGTATGTCACGCACGACATACGATAAATTGTTACCCATATGCATGTTACCCATACGGCATGACCTACAATTTGACATACGATATATTGACTTTTTAATAGTCACGCAATCCGAAGGGCCGCAAGAAAATGTCCACTCCAACCAGATTTAGTTTTTACACATCGTCCCACCCATGCCAAAACGACGAATGTGCAAAAAGGTCATTTTTCACACATTCCAGTGCTAAATTAACCAATGTTACAAATTCGTGATTATGGCATGGCAAAAATTAAATAACTTCTAAATTATATTAGAATAATTTCACAAATAATATACATTAGTGTGTTTGGCACAGTAAAATCGCAAAAAGTCACATTCGTTATTATTTCACAACGAAATATCTCTGAGTACCGATATTTAGAGATTCGTGACTTTGGCATTGCAAAGATTTGATAAAAATTAATGAAACTACATAAAAAGGTTATTTTCGCCAAAATTCACATTCGTTGTTTTGGCGTTGGTCCCTCCCATGCCAAAACAACGAATATGCAATTGTTTCCAGTTCACACAAGTTTCATTCACCATGTCATGCAAATTATCGTATGTCAACATTTGAGACTATTTTCAATATCGAATAAATCGTATGTCAGTGTAACTCAGTGTTTTAATTTCTCATTATTGAATGATTAATTTATTGTTTGTGTACATAAAACACTGCATTTCTTGTGAACAAAGTGTTTTATTAAATAAACCCGGACAAAGTTATAATGTTTTTTTTTTGTCTCCTGAAAAGTTGGTAAAAGTTTACATACGACCTATTGCCAGAACGGCGACGCCATGGTCATAAAATTGCAATCCCTACACCATACCACTGCGCCACCATATCACATAAACAAGCTAACGAATATCGGATTCACTAGGTTCGCTGGGAGTGCCGGAGGCGGAGCCAGACGAAATTTAAATTTTCCGCCAAACTGGCATCGACCAATCAGCATCATTCGCCTAGTGGACTTTGGATATATGCGTCCCGGAAAGGGACGAATAAATAAAATAAAAACATTATGGCGAAAACAATAACAACAAAAACGTTCATGTAGTTAAAATATGTCGTACTCTCCTAAGCATTTCAACTAAAAGTTCCCTTCGCCGTTATGTTGGCTCCACTGTCAGTGTCAATGTCAGTGCCAATTTGGGTTGCCAGATTGTGAAGATTATATTACCTAATAATGTAATCGGTACAATCGGTACAATAAATACGGTAAATACCGATAATTACGGGAAAATCTTTACACATAGCAACCCTCAACGCTGTTTTGACAGATATACAGTGGAGCCAACATAACGGCAAAGGGAACTTTTAGTTTTTTTTTTTTTTTTCTAAATTTTTATTGGGACTTTTGCCGATTTCGACTATGTCAGACCCATGGTAACAACTTGAAAATAAGTACATCTAAACTTTTAGTTGAAACGCTTTCTAGTGAGTGTCAAAAACAATAACAACAATAACAACAACAGCTCTCTAGTGTCAGGTGTCAGATAAGTTACTCTATGGGTGTCAGTGTCACTGTCATGCACACTTCAAAATAACCTCTTAAAACCTACAAAATAACCTACTCGCAGAACACACTCTGAATGGGAGGTACTGGTTTAATAAACTGAAGCCCAGACTCATTCAGAGCGTCACTAGGTTTAGCAACCTTGAAGCCCCTACCTATCGCTCTCCGACATTGCCTTTGCACGGATCGAAATATGAGGCCGTAATCTTAAAACCGAATGTAATTTTAGATTTTGGCCTTGAAAAGGACATGCCACGCGCTGAAGAATCGTTCAAGATTATTCTTGATAGAGATTGGCACGGGTGGGATGTAATTTTTACGGATGCCTCAAAATTAACACCAAAAGGTAACGTAGGAGTTGCCGTATATAAGCCCGGAAGCAACGACTACATGCGCACTCAGTGCCCACCCGAGTCCTCGGTCTATACGGGCGAGTGTATGGCTCTACTGGAGGCTGTCAGATTTGTGTCCCTCTCCGACACACTGGAACGGATCATAATTTTCTCAGATTCCCGCAGTTCTCTTCAGGCATTGGTACAGAACCCATTCAATTGCCAAATTCATAATCCCATAGTTCTATGTATTAAAGATACATTACTCACCTTAGGTCAAAAACAACTTGTTTTTGCCTGGATACCTTCACATACCGGCATTCGAGGCAATGAGCGTGTAGACGCTCTAGCCAAGGAGGCGGTGGTGTGTGGAGATAGGGCTCCGTTCATTAATTTTCCCCATGATTTGTTGGCACTCCCAAAAACATACCTTCATGATTCCTGGTCCGATGAATGGTCCGTGTCCAGTCGAGCGAGAGGGTCTTACTATGCCACCATTCAGTGGGTCATACCCGCAAAGCCTTGGTTTTTTAAAATTACGGCTAATAAAAAGGAAACCTCAGTTCTGTGCCGAATGAGAATTGGACACTGCTGCACTCCAGTGCATCTAGCCCGACTTCGTATACTTGACTCATCAATCTGCGAGTGCGGACTGGACGAAGGAACCCTAGACCATATCCTCTTTGGTTGTCCAATTACCCTCGCGGTTAATTCCCCTCCGTTATATGCCACTTTACATTTGTTTAAAGTCCCACTTCCTACTAACATACAAACGATACTGTATACTAACAATTCCCATGTTATAAAATATATATTAAAATTTATAAAATGTAATGACGTAAGACTGTAATTAATTATATATAAATATATGTATAATGTTTTAGTTATTTATTTTCATCTTATTTACAACTAAGTATGTGTCTTCCAGAATTTGTGCATGCAAACTAGTAACTTCAAATGCTTCGTTCCTTTCAACATTATTTTGTTTTATTATATTATAAAAAATAATCACAAATTTATACCGTGCAACTCCGTCACTGGATACTGGCAGTAATAAACGAATTTCCTATTCGTTTGGTTGCCACTATTTAAAAAAAGAAGAAGAAGAAGAAGAACCTCTTGGTCTAACCTAAGTTATTTCTGTTTTTGATTTTAAGTGATATGCTAAAGTTGTAATATATAAGTCAGTAATATATAAGTCATATATAAGTCAATGAGCTCTTTATGATTATAACCACAGATTACCAATATTATAACACTGTAAATAGATACAGATAAATACACTGTGTGAGTTTTCTACGGAACCGACGGAGATGTCGACCCTTTCCAGACTCGTATTGTTTACGTCGTGCGCATCAGCAGTCGGCATAGTCGGATACGTTCACTACAAGCAGCAATCGGACAGGTTTCTTCATTCAATGTCCTTCATTTACGTTTCACCGCATCCATAACCCAGACTGATATAACCACAGATTAGAACTGAAGAAAGTTTGGGTTGGTTATAGAATTGGAGCGCAGGCTTTTGATGTAGCTAAGGGTTGGATTATGTAGGGGTTGATGCCCCCTTTCTAAAAAATAGGTACCACTCGCAGCCCGAGGAGTAAACAATTTTTGTACCCGTAAAACAAAGTGTAATTTAGACCATCTTTGATAAAACATTTTTTATCAATAGGTTAGAGCTGCGACCATAACGCACTAGCCGAGCGAGCGAAGCGAGCGTGCCGCTGTAACTTCCGGCGAGTGCTAAAACCGACTTGATTTTTTTAGCCAAATTTTGGTCGGAAACAACAGTTTAGTGGCCACTATTATTTATGATTTAACCTCAAATTTCAAACATGGATATCTTAGAAACCACACATCTCATCGGGCGGTGCCCTCCATGTCGTACTTGGCTCCTATTTCTTTCAGGTCCCTACCATATTAACAACATAAAATGTTTCAACACATAATGTTGTGTTTTTGGTTAAAAAAATGAAAGACCAAATTCGAAAATGTTACATTAAAAAGAAAAACTTTTCTCTAAAAGTATTGATCTCCGGCAAAAAATTATTACACATATTCTCCTAATATTCTAAGCTACAGGATAGATCTACCAGTAATTTTCCAATAATGCCCCGAGTTTCTAATCCTGAGCCCTACGTTTGCTTCTTACCCCTTCCACACATTTTTCTTCTTCACTCTAGCGATTACATTCAAAGTCACCGAAAGCTTTGAAAGTGTCACTGGAGGCATCCTACAGAATAGGGATAGGTAGAGAGAGGGAGGTTACACTTCGCTCGGTATGGCCAAACAATTTTTTTGAATAAAGTAGGCCCAAGCTTCAGAGACACTGGTTTTCGTCCCTCAACATCGAGCCAAACCTCTTTGTGAAAGCTTTGGTGATAGCGCTTCACGGTTCGAGTGTTTCCACCTCAAATTGTGACATATCTAAATCCATGATTCTAATTGTATTTGACGCATTTGAGGTTTGCGCATAATATTATGTTTATATGTATTTTGAAATGTATTTGTATAAATGGGTATACATATATTCATCAGTTCTAGAATTACATATGGTGTAAAAAATAATTACAAAATATGTGTAATAAAATATATTTTTAATACACCAATAACAAAATATGTTTTTTTTTGCAGGGACAAAATGCACGAAGGCGTCATAAAGGATATAGAGCGGCAACAGAGGCGGAAGATTGAGAACCTCTACATCATAGAAAAACAGAACGAACTCGCCAAGCAACTTAAGAAGGAGCTGCGGGACAATAATAATTCATAGTTTAGTAGAATATAACAACAATGTTGTATATTTTGTGTAAATTACTTTAATCTTCCTAAATGTAAATAGAATCTAGTTCAGTAAAGTTATAACATACTTTCATTTCTTATGCCAGCCCGATATCATGACATCTTTCAAGTTGAGATGTTTCCCTGTTGGTTGGGTGTCGAGGGCGTCTGTGAAGTTGTCTGCTCGCAGGCGATCCTTGGCCACAGCTGCAAGGCTTTGAAAAGTATAAGGTTCCCACACGGCGAGGTCTGCTAGCGACTTGCGGTCGAGCATTATGCCAGCTCGGTCCAAACCCTCCTTCAGCACGAAGCGGGTTATATTATGTTGCTCGCAGCCCGCGGTGATGCGCGTCTCCCACAATGATTTCATGTCCTCTTTCTTTAGAGCGCGTGCCTTAGTCGCATAGACGAGCGCGCGGTGCACATTGCGCACGGCGATCGAGTAGCAGTTCCGTCGCCGGCCGAGGAAGTGCGCTGCAAGACGAAATATGCGTCGCTTGCGCCAGAATTCGTCAGGTCCTCGCGATCGCACCCAAAGCGCTAGAGTCTGGAAAACCATAGCGGCGCGTAGAAAGTAAAATTACAAAATTACTAGTTGAAAATCAAACAATATTACTCTATGTTGAAAATGTAGTTCCTCGCTCGCAGAGTTTTTTGGGGTTAGGTTTACTGCACAGACAGTTTAGTAATTTCGCTGTCACCGACGACGTTAGTCGTGGGAAATATAATAAATAGCAGGCAATACATTCTATGATAAATTTACAGCAGTTATAAAGTTACAAATATTCCACCATTCCTGCTGTTTGCTATAATGCTGTTTTTCTACTTATTTATCTAGTTGATATTGTTAGTTGCCATCTAGTTGATATAATAAAAATTATTTGTAGTGTAGCCTGTAGGTATGTGAAGCTCTCGCTCGATAGAGGGCAGTGTTAATAGTACATTGTAACTTAACCCTTAGTACAATGACTCAAGGTTACATTTTAAATAATTAAATAAAACAGCAGACTAGCACATTAGAAATATTATAATTGATTGCTGTTAGAAACAGCAACAGCAACAATAAAACAGCATGAGCAGACTTATACAGCAGCACCGGACAGCAATTTATATAGCAACTTAACGTGTCTAGCAATTATTGTGTCTAGCTAGTGTCTACTATATATATTTTAATATAAAATATTATAAAGCCTTTACAAATACATAATAAATACCGTCGAAAATATTATATAAATTTTAAAGAAATGGCAGAAGGACCCGGCATCCAAGCCAATAATTTAAAAAAAAAATGGACCACTGACAGATTACTGCTCTGTCTGCCTGCTGTATTCCCGTGATTGTTATAACACTGACATATTTATCTCATATTTCAATTATGCTAGTTATTCCAACAGCGTTAAGCCGCATCCCCACCAGAGGTGGTAAGCGTGTCGATATTGAGCACGAAATACGACACGCACAAAGCGTGTTGGACTCGAGCCCGGTGGACCGCGCTCTAGGCGACCGTGCTATCGGACTTTGCCGGGCTAGCACGAGCACCGGCCGACACGGAAAGGTCCGGTTTGTGTCCGCCGACAGAGGGACGTATTTAAGCAAGAAGGTAGAACAAATAAAATTCAATTGACGAAATAAATGAAAACAGGATTATTTTATGCATTCTCTTAACCACAGAGTGCACAAATAGAAAATTGTGCTCACGTATTATTCATTCTTTATTTATGGTCGTTATGTATGATCCGGACAAAAAGGAATAGCATAATTTAGTGGCATAATAACATCCTAGCGGACCCCGCCGTGCCGAGCCGTGCTAGCAACAAACACGAAATACGGTGTAGGTCCGGAAACACGGCCAGCACGGAGCGGGTCCGGTTTTTTTTTTTTTTTTTTTTTTTTTTTTTTATGGAAACTGATACGGTTGGCTACATCACCTACAACGTCCGTGATGTCAGCCCATAACACCGGGTGAACTAGGTGCCATGTCAGTGCTTCCCCCTTTGATCGTGCCGGCTACACTGAACTGGTCGGAAAACACAAACTATTTACATAGCCGTTTAGACCGACGTTTCATTCAGTGCGGTGGTACCAACCCGGGCGGGTTAAACCCTACCACCAAGTAAGATTAGGAGGAAAGGGACCTACAGTTTTACGAGGAATCCGAACCTCGGTCAGCCTCCAACGGTCAGCGGTCACCCATCCAAGTACTGACCGCACCCAGCGTTGCTTAACATTCAATAGCGACAGTTGACTGTCTGCACCACTGAGCTATCGAGGCTGAGGTTTGGTGTGGGGAGCACGCACCGCGACCGGTAGCTGGACTTTGCGTGTTCGTGCTGAAGGCCGTGTTCTGGGGTAGGTCCGGTACCACCTCTGATCCCCACTATGCTATATTTAACATACACCTCCTACACATCCATACCCTCCCTCATACCCGCACACCCCACCTCACACAAACGCCCTCTCCACAAACATTCACACACACATTATTATTACTATTACTTTTTGGATTTTATATAACTATTTTCTTTTTATATAATATAAAATAATTACTATTTATACGCAAGATTGGCGCCACCTAGATAGGCAGGTCCCATC
Organism: Nematopogon swammerdamellus; assembly: GCA_946902875.1. Lineage (NCBI taxonomy): Eukaryota > Metazoa > Arthropoda > Insecta > Lepidoptera > Adelidae > Nematopogon > Nematopogon swammerdamellus. The sequence goes on from OX336340.1 coordinate 15,211,442, forward strand.
TGAAAAACAGCGCAGTTGGCCCTATTCCAGCAAGAGTGCTAATTTGCAACATGCTGAGATGGGGCCTATTGGCATGTTTACCATATGTTAAATTGTTAATTTGTAATGTGTTTTTATGTGCTAATAAATCAATTTTCTTTCTTTCTTTCTTTCTTTCTTTCTTTCTATGCCGAGTGGCATTAGCACCCGGCAAAGTCGTTCGGTAAAACCGAAACCGATGCACGTCTCCACACAGTACCTGTGGAGACGTGGCGGCGTGCAGACTGCGTGGTGAAAATGTGTGACGAAGATGACTTCCTCGTCGCTACCGCTGCATTATTGGTTATTTCAAGTACAATCAGGCATCGCGAACCGCGGGGAAAACAGAAACACGGCGGACAGGAAAGTGCAAAGCCGCGCGACAGGTCCACACTCGTGCGTCGGCACCACCATGCCGACTGCCGAATGATCCGGACCGGCCTCGGTTGGTTTCGAATCGGCTGGCCGCGCTACCCCGTGTGCCCGCGCGGCACGTCTTCACTTGTTCGGCTTTGCCGAGCGGCTCTGCCGATCGGAATAGTGGGGATGCGGCTTTAGGTTCAAATTCCAACAACAGCACCAAAACAGCAATATAGCAATTTAGCACTTTAAAACAGCAGCTATATAAAAACAGCAGATCATTCTAACATGCTGTTGAAAAGTTGCCAGATTGGGGATTTTTTCGCAATTGTGAAGAACGTTTGCGAAATTTTGGGTATTTTTTTGGGAAAATTATTTTAAAATACATAAACTTATTGTTTGTTTCGCTCGACTTGGGTCATTCGAATCGCTCTCAGTGTTGCCGTTTTAGTGACTTTGTCACTAGATCTAGTGAGTTTTTGACGTCTTTGGTGACATTTTTTAAAGATTTAGTCACTAAAAAAAATCTAGTGACTTTTAGTGACTTTTAATAGTGATAAAATTTTAAGCACGGACACTTGGCTGTATACCCTCATAGATTTTAGGTAGGTACCTGTTCTTCGTCACATCATTTACTAATCATCTTCGACACGCTATGAACTTGAACGAATTAATCAAAACAATCGCTTTGGCTGTATATACCTTTGCCTGTTCAAGCTCATTTTCAGTACAATGAACATTGTAAAAACTAAATAGACTAGCCACCAAACCTCTCAATTCAATACTTTTGATGGAACCAACTAAAAATTGTGAAAGAAAGCTGCCACACTTACTTTATACCTCCAGAAGTCCTGTCAAAAATAAAAAAAAACTACGAGAACCGTAAATAGAGAAACATTGCTGCAACAAAACAACAGCTGCAACTTCTGCAGAACCATCCACCTTCCCTGTGCCGGAAGAAGATTAAACATTGAATGAATAAATCACAGATTTTTTTCACATTTTATTTAAATATAACTTATTTTAAAAATGGAGCTCTGATAAAAATATTTAGTGACTTCTAGTGACTCTTTGACGTAATTTTTTCCCTAATTCTAGTGACTTTATGGCAATAGTTTGGTGACTTTCTTTTTTCCTAAGCGGCAACACTGATCGCTCTAAACCAGTCACTCAGTCAGTCGAGAGAGGTCAGTGGTGGTGTGGGTGGACAGTCAGTCACGTACGATAATATAGTGGTTACTAAAAATTCAAAATATTGAAGAAAATGTCCTCGATGATGCTCTGGAAACCTTTGCTCAAACAGAATAAGAGTAGAATTAGGTAAGCAATGGGTTCCAGAGCATTGTCGACGGCATTTATACAATATACAATAACCATAAAATCATGAAAATAATATATCTCTTGTTTTTTTATTATGGGGAAAAAATTCGTAAAACATATTGCGAAAATAATTTCGTGTTTGAGGAAATTCCTAAAATATGATCTGGCAACACTGAACTAAATCTGTCAAAGACGACGGCGGCTGAGCGTTTGTGTTTGGTGCCCCGCCGCTAATCAACAGGTCGATATTATCGCAATGAGTTATTGCGATATCTGTTTTTAACCGACTTCAAAAAAGGAGGAGGTTCTATGTTCGGCTGTATGTATTTTTTTTTATGTATTTTCAGCAATATCTTCCTCAATTGTAAACCGATTTCGATGATTCTTTTTGTGTTCGGTTCAGTCTAGCTCCAAGGTGGTCTCATTTTTTTTTGGTCAAGATCGGATTGGAAAGCGAGGCAGAATCGCGAGGCCGAAGGCCGAACGATTCCGCCGAGTACATTAATAGCAAATAAAATTACTAAAAAAACTGTGAAATAAAAAACTATTTAAAAAAATATAAAAACCGCCTTCAAAAATGCATGAAATAAAAAAATAAAAAAATCGAACCCTAGAGTTGAAGGCGGTGGTGCTAAAGCAAGCAAAAATAACCGACCGCCTTCAACTCTAGGGTTCCATTTTTTTATTTTTTTATTTCATGCATTTTTGAAGGCGGTTTTTATTTCAGTTCATATTGTATGTGAACGCATGCGATCTTACACACTGCTGCCATAATATCAACGGAACGCAGTGTTTTTGCGTTATTGCGATATTTGTTCTCAGTACATTTGGTATTAGGTAGTAGGACGCATACGATCTTGCACACAGCTGCGTTAATAACGCTGGTTTGAACGCATAATAACGCAATATCGCATTGCGATAATATTGACCATTAATAACTAACGCACCTGTCTTTACAACAGACGAGAAAAATTACAGTACTAGGGCTGTATGATTGATAAATGACATTTGTCTATCCCAAAAAGGGACAAATAAAAAAAAAAAAAATAATAACTACTCTGCTTCCTGCTGTCAACAAAACGTCAAAGATAAAAGTCAAACAAAAAAACAGTTGTCATCGCATCGTACGTTTGTTAGCAAAAATATGTCCGCGATGGAGGTGAGCTCAAGCGGCGTCAGCGATTGTGCCAACGAAATGAGTGAGTTATTCGGGTTCTTTTCGTCATCTAAGCCCACAGCATCTCCTAATAAATATAGTCCACTCAAAGCCAGTGTCACATATGTTTCCTTCCTTTCTTGTGAGGTTGTCCTGCCGACCATTTTTCCTGCAAAAAATATCCTTCGCAGTGCTGTTGGAGCGGGTGTTCCTGCGTCTGGGCAGCGCGGACACTGACGAGCAGCTAGAGGGATGCCTCAACAAGTTCTTGGCGCCCGTTATACTCAAGTTATCCTCTCCGCATGAGCCCGTAAGTTCATCAATATTTTTATCAATTTATGTTTATTTAGCTACCGGCTTCGATGTCGTTTGCAACATTTCATAAAACCGTTGGCCAGGGTGTTTTGTATAATTCAATATTGAATATTTATTTCTGTGTCATGTTTTTACTTTGTTTGACTAATTCAATATTTCCATTGCTTTGGGGTTGCTTGGACCTTTTAGATTTCTACAAAATCTTTTTTGCTGGAGCTTACTACTTATGGGAACTAGGGTAGCGTTTCCATTACTATCTACTCTCTCAGTAGACGGAACGGGAAAAACAGTATTTGTTGAAAGCGAGGAAGCAAAACTGACATGCACTGCCCTGACTGCTAGTCTTCTATGTGCGCTATAGGCTGTATAAAAAGACATGGAATAGGAGCGGCCAGTAATGGAGGGACATGCTCTATGTGAAAAAAAAAACATGTGGGAAAACTTGCCACCACCGTGGAAATCAATCATCAAGATCAATACATAATTGAATGGAGCTTAGTGTTCGGCCTTGCCATGAGTCACTTACCTACTACCCATCTTGGCCCTCTGCCTCACCCTCGTTGACTTAATTTCTTTGAGAAAGTAGGTTGTTTATTTGAACGAAATTCTGCCTCCAGCCTCACACTTATTGACTTAATGTTTTGGGGAAAGTACCTAGTAGTATTGTTTAACTTCTTCGACCTCACCCTAAGTGACTTATCTTCAAAAAAGTACATTGTTTACTCGAACGCAGCTCGGCCTTTGGACCCACCCTCAGTGACTGAATGTTTTGGAGAAAGTATATACAGTAGAGCCTTGATAATCCGAACTACCAAAAAACTACCCTAGTTCGGACTCACAAAGCGTTTGGATTATAGTATGTTAGATAGACAAATTCAATAAAACAGCTGTATACTTTGAAACAATTTATTGAGTGACCTGAATCATAAAATACACAAGAAACTGTTACTTAGTTATAAACTGATCTATTTTAGCCTGGCGGGTTCTATTTATTGACAAATAAAAAGCCTTGTTCCTCAAATTACAGGATCATCTTTTCAACGAGGGGTCATTTCGTCAGCCCAGTCCAAGCAAGTGTTAAGTGCAGATATGGCTTGCGAATGGGGTATTTTCTTGACATTTGGTGTAGGAGAATCGTCAATAATTATAATAGATTCGTCATTCCTACATTCGTCAGCGAGAGGGGGCCACTTGGCGCTGTTCGGATTAGCCTGAGTACGAATTATCGAGGCTCTACTATAGTAGAGTGTGGTGTTGTGTGTGGCGCAGGTGCGTACGAAGGTGATGGAGCTGCTGGTGCACGTGAACAAGCGTGTGAAGTGCCGCTCCGAGGTGCAGCTGCCGGTGGCGGCTCTGCTGCAGCACTATCGCGACCCTGCCGCTAACAACTTTGTTATTGTTAGTACCACTCACTACTCTTCTTATTTAATTATTTTGATTGGACTAATATGCTGTTTTTTATTTATAGTGGTATTTTCTCTTTTAGGTTGTCAATAAAATAATGTTATTGTGGTTGTGATGAATAAGAATAAGAAATATTTATTTTTCGCTTTAAATAAGTACAAAACCAAGACTGAATGACCATATCTATGAATAGAAGAGAAAAAAGGACTGGACACAGCCTGTGCTGAATCCAGTGAATATTCTAGTGAATTGATTTTCTATTTAATTAATCTTGCTTGAAAGATGATACAGTTTGTGAGTTATGAAATGTATGGATGAAGTGTGGAAGAGTATTAAATGTATTGATACATTCTTCCACATGTTGTTTGTTCGGCAGAATTTCTCCATAATATACCTGACGATGGGATTCCCGAGACTGACGAAGGAGGAGCAGGTGGACCTGGCGCCCACTCTGTTGGACGCAGTTGAGAACAAACCCCAGAGCCATCAGGACGGGTAACCCAACTTCACATTATTTATTCATCATTTTCAGTTCTTATAAATTCATTATTATTGATTGAGCTAGATGTCTCGTTTTATGTAAAATAATTTAAATTTTTACAAAAACTAAAATTATAATATATTTATTTATTTTATTTAAAACAGTCATCAACCTTAGTAATTATCTGGCTATAACTAAGAACCATGTACATTCAGTAAATCTATACATATGTAGGATTTTGTATTAGTTTATTTATTTGAATGAATGAATAATATTGTCAGAAGGTATATCTAATTTGTAACAACTCTGTTTATTATTAAATGATGCTTTATGTTAAAAATAATATTTTATTCTTTAGGATTCTGGTGCTTTTAATGCCACTGCTAGGAGAAATCAAAATGGAAAAGCTCAATCTGAAGGAGAAACCGAAATTGGCCAAACTGATACTGAACTTTGCAACAGACATTCTTCTACTGCCGTACAGGTACACATTTTTAGTTAGTACATTATAGAATTATTTCTTTATAAATATAACAAAATGAATTTTACAATGCATTTCCGCCGCAGAGCATTGCCGTCCAACAAAGAAGAGGGATCCGAGTTTCAAGTGCCACCCGGAATGAGTCTAAAGTCATACAAGAGGATCACTAGCAAGAATGTCATGAATGCCAACCAACTTGAAGAAGTAAGTCTGTTTCAATTCAAGTTCCGAGTTGGTTTGGATTCTATTCCCTTTGAACAATATGTGCAGTGGCACATGGAGATCTGTTGTCTCTGCCTATCCCATTAGGAGATAAGTGTGATGTTATCGTTGAAGTTCACTCCAGTATAAAAATAGATATAGAGTTCTATATACTCTCTCTCAACTCACATAGTGTCCGAGAGACACCATTGAGGTAGTTTAGCGTGATGAGTTTTCACAGGTGTTTCACTGTGTCATATACCATGTTTATATTTTATTGGGCAAACAAAGGTCAAGTGCGTAGTACACGTAACCGACGAGTATGTATGAAGACCAATATGAGAATGGGAAAAGGCGGCAGAGTTGTGTCAGGATTGTGGCACATGAATATCCGTTGTTTCTGCCTAACCCACTGGGATACGGGTGTGACGTTATGTATGTATGTATGGGCAAACAAACAAAAGCAAACTCAGTAGTTTTCTATTTTAGTTAATAATGATTTCCTCTTGTAGATGAAACTGTCGATAGTGAACTTCCTGAGCAAGGACCTGCTTGCTGACAGCGACATATTGCTGCCCCTTATCGTGGCGGCCGCCGACTCAAGGTTCAGTGTGGCCAATCAGGCAAACAGTCCTCTCGCCAGGGTCACCAGGTAATGCTACACACAGTTTACGCACAAATGACTTTGTATAGAAAATAAAAATTTTTATTTGTTTAAAAAAAATTTTTTCGCCACAGAAGTTGTTTAGTTTCACATAGAGTAACCCCCTTATGTCAGTTAAATATATTACAAGCAACTGCAACACCGTGTATAACTTTGATAATGTAATTTTTTAGCTCAGTTGACTGGTCAACGATAGTGGTGTGTGCGCCGATTTACTCGCTGTACCTGGGCACGTGGGGCGGGCGGCGAGTGGCGGCGGACGAGCGCAAGGTGGCGGCGTGCACGCGGCTGCGGCTCAAGCTGCTGCACTACCTCAACAAGGCGACGGGCGCCGGCGTGATGTTCCCGCACTGTGTGCAGGTTCGCGCACTCTATACACTAAAATTTTTTTTTACTGTATAAAATCTAGTATGGGTGGCTGAATCAGAGGGGCCAGATCACATGCTCCGACTAGCCAATATCACGTACACCATATCCATGTACACCATGACACACCTAAATAATAAGTAAACATATTAAAAAAAACACAGCCGAGGCAGCTATGCGGCCATCTTGCATTCAGTTGTGGTACTAACTCAATCAGATACAATTAGAACCACCTAGAAAGGGGCAAGGGAAGAGACCTACAGTTTTACACCGGTTTCTAACGGTGAAGCAAAATGTAAACTTTTTCGTCAGAAAAAAAATTGGTTGTCGGTAAAGTCGGTTTACGTACGATAGTTTTACGTGATAACGTCATAAAGAAACAGAGCTATAAGAATTACCGTATTTTTTCGTACGGCACCCCTATGGCTGCCGTACGCCGTACATTTGTCGATTTCCGTACGATACGGCAATTACCGTACGTTTGGCAACACTGCCGCTTGGGCCGATTGTGCCTCTCTATCGCTTGTTACGCGCTCTCGCTTGCACACACAGGCTCAGATGGAACGTGACACTTTTTCATGTGTGCAGCCGGTGTTCATCAATTTATAAGACGTTATCACGTCAAAAACTCATTGCTGCATGTTGGTCGGATGCGAACCTTGGACCTTGAGGTCAAGAGTCTGAGCCAAGACCGCACCGGCCACCCGCCGCACACTTGTTCAATGTTTAGGTTGTTCCGTCACATTGTTTTTGCAGGTTATATTCTCGTCGCTCTTCGATGAGAATTCAAATTCACGACTGAGAAATCTGGCGATCAGCTTCCTGCTCGTCGTTGTCAATAAGTAAGTGTGTATTTTTAAGTTTTATTCTATTAATTTTTTTAATAAAACTTTTAACTAAATCACCACAAAGGTGTTTCTGCCCCCCTTCCAAAGACGCCCCTGGCTAGTTTACTTCTACGTTGAAGTTTATCAATAGACCCCCTTCTTACCAAATGATACTCCGGCCGTTTGACTCGCGTGTTGAAGTATTGATGGCACTGTGCAGCGGCGAGGAGAAGCAGCTGCGCCAGGTGTCGCCGGTTCTGCTGCAGGGGCTGCTGAAGGTGGTGCGCGGCGATGAGTACGCTGAGCATCACGCCAGGGCCTACACATGCATCGGTAAAGTTCATCATATTGCTTACCTAGGGATTGCAAGTCTTTGTATATAAGGTGTTTCGTTAGTCATGTCAATAACTTCGGGAGGGTTACATACACACTGAGATAAACAGGTTACGCAAAAAAAATTATATGTTTTTAGCATTACTTTTCGAGAAATTTAACAAGACATGTTTGCTACCTAAGCATTAACCTGTGTGTAACAGTAGGTAACATGCATTGTACTGGGTCAATGACCGTACTATGTTCAAACGCAGAACAGCTGTTTGTTGTAAGCGAGTCACAAGGTCACTATGGTTGGTTTTTACAGCTACTTATTTGATTTTATTTTTTTGTTAGGAGAAAAAATGCTCCTATAAACATATGTTTTTTTTGCGTAAAGTGTTTGTTTGAGTGCGTATGTAACCCTCCCGAAGTTATTGACATGACTAACGAAACACCTTATATAAGAAGGAGCTAGAACTTCTGACGGCACCGGAGAGGCTGTCGAACCAGGAATGAAAAATGTTTCAGGGCTAACTGTAGGATTCTAGTACGTATTATAGTCGTCCATTTCGGGTTACATCAAAAAAAAATTCCTTGTTGATAATTATTCGGCGACTGTAATCCTCATGAATGCTTCTTATGTTGTGTTCAGGCCGTCTGGCGATCCGTATGCCGTCCTGCGTCAACTCACAGTTTACGATGCTGGAGGAGTTTGTGAAGAAAGTGCCAGAGGCCGCTCCCGAGATGAAGACTGCCTTGAGGGACGCCTTGCTGGATATGGCGCAGGCCTTCCGTGTCTCTGTTGAAGGTAACTCGACTATTTGAGGTAGCTCCACTATGGAGGGAAGCTGCACTATTGAAGATACCTTATTGACTACCATTCCATTGTATCTGGCAAGACTGATGACCAATTTATTCTAAAGGTTCTGCAAGTTTGGTGACCAATGATTGCCATTTCCTAGTGTCCGGCAAGTTTGGTGACTTATTTTATATCTATTCTATAGTTTCTAGCAATTCTTGGTAATTATCTAGTGCCCACCAACCAGCACGTCTGGTGATAAACATTATTGTCATGCCATAATGAATAGTGTTGACTTGACTAGCCATAAACACAAAACTAAATCAGTCACTTTACTTTTCAAAATATTTCCCCATAGAGCCAAAGACGGAAGCCATGGACACATATGAGCCTGCGGCCGGTGGCTCCGGTACTCAGAAGGAAGATGAGAAGATGGAAGTGGATGAGGTCACCTCGGAGAAGGGGAAGGCTAAGTCCGGCGTCGGCTCCAGTGAGCCGCAAGCACTGGCACTCTTCGCTCTTCTCGATCAGTGAGTCTTCTTTCTCCGCAAACCTTAAACCCCTTCAAGTGTCATGTTAACAGGCAGCCTATATACTGACATGCCATCGCTGAATGTGGCTGTGTCCACTGCATTACTGATCCCTCGACACAGGGGCCCATAAAAAATAAATAAATGAAAAACTGAGATGTCAGTTTAGTATCAGCTATTTATATTGCCATTAATTTATATTGAAGAATATACAGTATATAGTTATACTTAACAATACCTATACTTATTTGGCGTTCAACAAATAAACAATTAATATTCAATATAATTTTTCGTTTATCATGTAAAAATGGTGAACAATGTATTATGTTTTTTCAGCTACATGCATAATGAGGAGTCTATAATCCGATACATCGCAATGCGCTACGCCGCCGTCGTCTTCCCAAAAAACTACATCCCGGCGAAGTATCTACTGCTGCTGGCCAGCGGCGACAGGTGGGCTATTTAGTTATAGACATCTACAATACTCGCATCATTGCACATATCTGCTTTTTGATAAACAAACCGCACCGTGTGTGACCCAGTAGTTAAAAGCACACTGCATCTCTCTCCGGCGACTAAGGGATAAGGACAAGATGCCGTGCTAAAAGGGTGACAAATTAGCATCCTCTCGCACGTGGTGGTCGGTGTTTTGCTGAGTTCTTGCAGCAAATCACCTATTACTCTGCTTACCCCGATTGTCAGTATACGTGATGGTATGTATGTATGATAAACTAACATTCTAGAATAGATGTAAACATTTATAAAAAAACCTAATGAATAAATCTATATAACCTAGTTCTTAATATATGCTCCTCGCGGAGCAAGTATTTCATTGCCTCCCAACTGCTCCGCGTGGAGAACATATTACTTACGCCGCTGCTACCATCATCTGTATTCGCGCGGGTTTTCGTCTAGTACTATTTCAGTGAATTTTTTTTATTAGATCGAGAGAGCACTTTAGATAGATGATTAAAAGGTGGAATGAAATGTTTGCGAGGCGAAAGTGGCCCTACCTGTTGGAGGCCTACAGGTTAATCAGTGATAATGAACTAATTGAAATAGATCAATTCTGAAGTCTAAACTAAATAAATAAATAAATATACCTTTGCAGCCAAGATGACGTATCGAATGAAGCTCTCAAGTGTCTCTACGGAACATCCCGGAAGGCCGAAATAGAAGATGTCGTTAACAACGTCAGCAAGAAACAATCCGACACTGCCAACATCGGTCAGGACCAAAGCCGTGCGACCACCAACGGACAGATGGACAAGAATACTGAAGCCAAAACCCCGTCATTCCATCTCATGGTCAACTATGTGTGGGATCAGCTACAGAAACGGAAGAAGGGCTCTAACACGAAACATCGATTTGTTTATAACAATCAAGTGCTGCCGTTTCATCCTGTCACTTATCAAGAGGTTAGTTACTTAGCGGCCATCCATATATTAAGTCATTAGAAATTAGGGGGAGGAGGGGGGGGGGGGGGGGGGTCTGGTCTCCGAATGAAGAAGGATGGGGTTTGGGGGTCAAGCCAAAATTGATTTCATTTTTGCAAATATGGACGAATGCATAATTCAGGATGACGTCGGTTTGGGGGTGCTTTAATTAAATAATGACGAGAGGATCATTAAAGGGGGGGAGGAAAATCTGCTTCCACTGTAATTAATTTAAGCGGCGGGTGGCCGAGTGGTTTGGGCATTGGCTTCTCATGCGAGAGGTCCGAGGTTCAAATCCGGTCGGCGTGTACCAATGAGTTTTTTCTGACTAAAAAAGTTACGTGCATACCACACCTGCTGGTTCACCGTTTGGAACCGGTGTAAAACTGTAGGTCCCTTCCCTTGCCCCGTACTAGGTGGTAGGGTCAAATTGTAGCCGACTGGGTTGGTACCACTGTACTGGATGTAAGATGGCCGCATAGCAACCTCGGTTGTGTTCTCTTCTCGTCTAGTATAGTCAGCAATCCAGGGAAGTCTCCGGTATGGCACCTACCTTCAACGTACAACGGACCGTCTTGAGGTCTCAGTGCGGAGAATGGCCCACCCGTCTTCCCAAGAGGCTGGGCAGCAAACAACAACAACAACAACGGCACCTACCTTCTCGGAGGTGATATTGGCTGGTCGGAGCATGTGCTTTGGCCCCTCCGAGTCAGCAACCCACACTGGACTACATAAAAAACAAATTTAAGTAGTTTTACAACATCACATCAGCTGTTTGTCGGTCGACACGACTCGGGTTGACCGACAAACAGCTGATGTGGGTCGTCGGGTCAGGAATGTGGAGTATCGCAAGAGTGGGTGCAACGCAACGGGTTCTTTGGTAGACGGTCTGACGGCTTCTTCTTTTCTTCAAGAATAAAACTAAGTAGGATGGCACTTCAAGACAACGACAGGAAAATCTATAATAGTGAGATTGTATCTATCTATTTATCACAGAAACCCGAGCCGGCTGTCTATAAAAAAATCTATGGTATGTTTGTTACAGTTGTTTTTTGCTTTATTGGTTTAACCCGTTTTTTTTATGGCAGGGAAACAATATATTTTTTTAATTATATGAACACCTAAAACAAAATTAACATGGGAGTAATCTTGATAACATTTCTTACAAAGTTATCTATAACTTGCATTGCGTTGACCTTTGTTTTGATTCAAAATGGTGGGTTGAATGTTGCACTTCACAAAATAGTGAGGTTATATATTTTTTACCACTAAAGACTGAATAGAACGAATATGTATATTAATAATATTATTGGAGGTGAGTCACATCACACAGTGAACATTGCTTAGTAATATTTTTTTTCTGCAAGATGAATATCGAGTAGCGCACATCTTCACCTTATTTTAGAAATTAAATTGAAATGCCTGAGGGGTTAAATGTCAAATTTCAGGTCTATAAGTGACCTGGGCGATGGGTAAGATTATCAGATAGATGACATGTCATTCATTATTATACAGGGTGTTCGGCACATCGACCGACAAAATGGGGTTCTCGGGACTTTGGGAGGTCATAAGACCTTTTCATGTTATTAATTTCATCAAATAATATTTTTTCTAGAACAAGGATACATCTTAAAATTTAATCAATTTTATTTCGTGCTGATAAAATCATAAACAAAAAAGTTACAAGGGTTTAAAGCTGGGATTTTTGTAGTTTTCAAAAATAAAGAAAAAAAAAATCGTATCTCGATACCACGTGACATCTGACAAAAGGTATCAGGTCAAAACGATGCAAATAACCCCACTTACCTACAAAAAAAATTTGTCCGTCGATGTGCCGAACACCCTGTATAGTAGTGGCGTTTAGATAGTGTAATTTGCTGTTCATTTATGTTAGGACCTATTTGACGCAAAGCTCTTTGTCTAAAACATTCTTTAGAAAAAATGTGATAATTTCAATAGCAATGTATAGTATACGGTATGAATGCTAAATAAAGAATATCTGTTCACTATTGTCATCTCGTGATTGTGCACAGATGCTGCGCTACCTTCGCATGTGCCTGAACCACGAGGCGGGGCTGCGGGACTGCTCGACGCACCCCAACACCACGTCGCCGCTTCTCGCCGCGTACATCGCAGACAATCTGCTCGACACGGAGCTCCTGCACCGCTACCTCAGCATGATCACATCGCTGCTCGTCGCCAGTCCTGGTGCGTATTTTTAGTTATTTTATATTGTCTGCATGAACTGATCAATGTTCATACATTTTTATGTGTTACTAAATATATTACCAGCTATTCATGGATATAAATTATTTAATACTCCACAAAATTTTAAATACAGAAGCAGTCTTCATGGGTTTTTTAAGTCATTCGCCTCGACCTATGAGATATCTCACATTTGGGAGCTTTATGCAAAACTCCACATAGGTACGAGATATCTCATTGTACTTCTGCACTGCCTCCTAGCAAATCTATTGAGGGCCTAATTTTATTCTTTGGATTTTCAAGTAAAATTCCAAAACATCCATAATATTTTTTTCTTTTATTGTAGATTTGTATGGTGGATTTCGGGAGGTGGACCAGTGGAAATTTTGTCGAGGCGATTGGGTTAAATGAATAATATGTTTGTCCTAAACATTTGGAAGACATATTAGCCCTCATGCATGTACCTTTTTTTAAGTACTAAGTGAAACTTACACACACAGTGTCATTATTTTTCACCTATTTCCATCATCCAACATACCCAACCTCACGCATCACAGTATTGAGAGAGCCAATATTCACCATAACAATTGTGATGTCCAAACAGACAATAATATCTAGAAGTACCTATATGTCAAATATTAAATGTTGCTACAGAACTGATGCCGCTGACCTGTTTCCTTGATATAATCGGCTGCGCCCCTGACAAAATGGCCTCTAAGTACACAAACCAACTGCCCTTCCTCAAGAACCTCTTCGTCACCAGCCTGAAGGAGGAAATACGCGATACCTCATCTATGATCTATGCAATCATAACCGTTCACACTTCGGAGAAGGCCGCCATCGACCGGGAGATTACAGAGTTTGTAGAGCAAGCGCTCGGGAACAAGAGCTTGGAGTCGCAGTGTGGGTACGCATCGGCGGTTGCTAATCTGTGTGAGAGGTGCATCGGCCTGTCAAAGAGGGAACCGAGGAAGTTTGGCGGGAAGGGGTTTTCAGCTGTCGACTGGGAGCCATTCAAGGCCGGCGCTCTGTGTCTAGGTGAGTAAGGTTTAATGCGTTCAGTGAAATGGTAACGTAACCTCGTAAGCCTCAGAAGTGTGATATAATGATAAATAAATGTAATAATTTAAGTTATGAAATTCCACTGTGCAATACATTCATTATTCATTTTCACATGTTTTATTTGTTATTCTCTTATTTCTTGTCATTTGCCACATCTTAACCATTTTTTCTCTATTTAATAATTTACTAGGTGGTCGGGTTTAAACGCCCAGGATGGTACCACCTCACTGAATGAAAGGTTGGCCAAAGCGGCTACGTAAATAGTTCTTTTGCTGCTTTTTAGTTTTTTTGCATCGAGCCTAGTGTGGTCGGCACCATCAAAGGGAAGCTCTGACATGACCTAGTTCACAAAGGTGTTATGGGCTGATATCACGCGTGTCGTAGATGATGTGGCCAACCATGTCAATTTCCATAATATCTACAATAATATAATGCCACTTTCTCCAACCTAACTTAAATAACATTTTTCATAACACTAACATAACATCAGACCAATTCTCAAGAATCAAATTAAAATAATAAATTTCAGCAAACTTCCTCTCAAGCACCCAGAACTTACTCGTCAGTACAGCGTGCACAAACATAGCCCTTCTCGCTCGTATCAGCGCCCTGCCATACCCCAAATCATCGCCAGAGCAGGACAGCACTATCAACTCAGATAAACCGTTCAACTTCGGTAAGACTCCCTCGGACAAGGATGATGACACGAACGGAACTGTGACTAAGTTCACAGTTGTTGAACGCCTGTTCAAGATCATCAACAATGCAAAGTTCACATCGAAGATAAAGGAAAAGGCACTGTATGCGCTTGGGGTGCTGTGCTGTGGAGAACGGTTTCCATTTGCGAAGCAAATCCTTAAAGGATTTCTGGAGATGGCTAAAGATGTAAGTTTTTAGGTTATGCCAACTATTACAATTTTTTCTTATTTTCTTTCTTCGATGGCGTCTGATTTTGCGGCTCAATCTGCCAAAGTCTTTCTGTGATCCACAAGAGTAGGTACACTAAATTATGATAATACCAAAATTATTTTAGATCAAGAAGGATGCAATTATACTTGTAGATATGCTTTATTTATATTGCACGTAGAATTTCTGGAGAACCGAAGATGATAAGAGGATTACAAAAAATTATAGATAAGAGATTAACAGCATTAACCTGGACAAAAACTAAAATTTTTGGGAGACAATGAAAATGCAAATGATGCGTGATTAGCATCACCAACTTCTCTTACATAGGTTATACATGCATAATGCAGAATCAATAATGTTAATTTTGAAGAGATGTGACGGTAGGCAGAACACATCAACATTTGACTTGTATTGCATTTTTAATCTTCGTGTTTTTTTAATATGGATAGATAGAGAGAGGGAGGTCGAGAGCGGGACTGGTGTTTCCCCGCGTCCTAGTCAACACAGACTAGCTGACGAGGACTGGATGCGAGCCGAAACGTGAAGCTTGCGCGAGTGGCCACTCGCTAGTCCCGACCTCGATTAACACCCTCCTCTACTGCCGATGGGCCCGCGTTATGCCCGATATGTTCGGCGAAGCCATCGCAAGTTTAGTTCCACACCTGCCTTTCTATTGCGTATTCATAGTATGAGGTAGTAAAACTACTCTTGAATTTTGTCGCAGTGTGTTTTATCCGGCTTACTAATTAATGTAATAATTTCTTTTCTTCAACTTTTTTTTTTTATTACTAGGTATCTAACTTGTTTTACTTCCAGAGCAAAGAGTTTGAGATCCACCTGGAGGTGGGCGAGTCCCTGGTGCTCTGCGTGGAGGGAGTTAATTCTAACGAGAGTCGCGACTTTTGGACGGAGTTGCCTCTTCAGGTAGTTATATTGAATACATTATTCAATGAAGTTCAGTGATGTATTGAAGACGACTAAGGGATAAGGATAAGATGCCATCGTAAAGGGCGACATACTAGCCACCTCTCACGATCTTTCCACAGCCATGTAGGCAGGTAATTTACGGCAGGCCTTCGTGCCTTACTTGCTGCTTGATAACTGTCCCAATAAACTAAACGTGGCCAGTGTTATACTGTAGCTTAGCCATATACCAGCTATACCATGTATGTAATTAGTGTTCATAATGTTAATACGAGTACATATGAACATTTACTGAGAAGGACATTGACAAGGTGCATGCCAACAGATACAAATCCACTTCCTATAAAATCAAAGCAATGCCTTAACTGCTCGGCCGCGCGCCCCTCGCCCTCGCCTGCTACAACTTGCACAGAACGCGCCCTCGGCGCCCTGTCTGCTTTCCGATGAGCTTCCTGCCTACATGCAATCTATTTTATTTGTATATATTGTATTACACTTTTTTGCGGTGCGAAAGGTGACTTATTATTACAAATGTAATTTCTTTCTGAAATGAAATGATAATTATGTTTATTTTCAAGAAAAATAAAACAGTACATAAAAAATAGAGTACATTCAAATAAAAATTTTATTATTTAAAAATAAAAATAAACACATGAAGTACTTTAAAAAAAAAAATTCACGTAAAGTACATAAAAAGAAAAGAAATCAACAAATGACATAAGTCTAATTATACAAAATTATCTAATATACTAATTTGCCCGGTAAAGGTCTGATTGTTTTCCTCACATGGTTTATTTTCAACCTATCTGCAAGTTATATATAACCTAACTGAATGTCTTCACTGATTTGAACATATTAAAATTGTGCAGGGACAAGGGAAGATAAAGAATGGCGCAGCGCTGGAAGAGAATGACGCTCTACTGGAGTGGTTGTTGCAGGAACTGATCACTTTGTCTAAAGCACCACACCCACACTCCAGACAGGTAACATTTTAAATTAACTGGCATTGTAAAAGTGGAACTTTTTTATTGCCTAAATAGTACATTTTTATATTTTAAGGTATAAGTTCGTGTAAATAGCTGGTATGTTTCCGAATAAAAAAATATATAAGTAAATATATGTTTATGCAGATATTGCATAATATATGAAAATATTTTTTCATGCCATTAATTTAATATTTCTAATCAGTGGCTTATAAATAACTTAAAACTTCAAATTATGCATGGAAGTCGGTAACCAAGTCCACTTAGCTAATGGACATTTTTTTCAAAGGACCATTTCTCTACAATTACTAGAGTGTATTGGTAGAGTAGGTGCTGGTTAAAGCTATTCTTAAATACTATCTTAACAAATGTTGAGCCGCAACTTTTTTGTATAGCGTGTAAAGTAAGCTTGTTTGTAAACATTATAAAAAAATATCCAAAGTAATAAATGTAGTTTTTTTTATAAATAAAACAGTATGTTATCGGTTATGTTTCCAGGCGACCAGCATCTGGCTGCTGGCACTGCTGAAGAACTGCTCGGAGCGGGAACCCATGAGGAGCAAGTTGCCCGTCCTGCAGGACACTTTCATGGACTTCTTGTCAGAGAACAGCGGTGTGTAACGCCATAATCCTTTAATTTATACAATATTTAGATGTGCATATGTGACAAGCGTGTGTAATTCGGTTGAACTCTTGAATCCATTGAATCCACGGGCTACCTGATATAGCTTTCACAAATGTTAAATCTCTACTATTATTTCTGTATGGGTAAACTCGAAAACCGCTAAACAGATTTACATCCCTCACGTTTGGCGAGCAGACGTGTCTTGGCTGTGTCTGGCTGTCTTATTCGACTGACTGTTGGGCACAGCCACCTATGCAAGTTCACTATAAAAAATCATGCAATGGAATCTGACCTATAGATGTGGATTTCTAAACATATATCACCTTAATATTTCTCCAAGGGCTTGAGCAGTGAACATTAACGTTGAGTGAAGAGTGATAGAAATATGATTGCACCTTGCATCAATGTACAAAGAATAGATCTATGAAGAAAATGTAAGGGTGTAAAAACACCCTGTATATTAGTTGATTCTATAAAAGTAGCATCTATTCCTTACTTAGTTCAGAAATCTCTGCTCAATGCCGCGAGCGAAACTGAGACAAAATCTGCCCTCTATAACCTAAATTCAAATGATATAATACAATAGTTTGTCGACAGAGATCGTACAGGATGTTGCGAGCAAGGGTCTCAGCCTGGTGTACCAGAGCTCAGAACCGGAGCAGCAGAAAGCGCTGGTAGCTCAGATCATCGACCAACTGACAAGTGGCAAGCGCAAGGTTGCGCAGGTCACCGACGATACGAAGGTCTTCGAGGAAGGGCAGCTGGGGAAGGCGCCTTCGGGGTGAGTGACAATATTCATGTTTTATTTTATATAAAGACAGAATAGGCTTACATCACTCAAATATTCAGTGCGGTTCTGCGCCTAAGATTCTTTCCTGCACAATGGAAAGTGTAAAACAAATTATGATCTTTAAACCAGGAAAAGGTGCTAACAATCCAAAGTTTTACAGGTCGATTAGCCTACTACCTATAGCTCCATAGTACTGGAGTCTCTCTTGCTAGCGAAGTTTTTACTCACAATCGAGAATAATGGAATTATCCCAACTCACCAGTTTGTATTCAGGCGCAAACACAATACAATCGACCATATGCATAGACTTGTGGAACATATATAAAGGGTTTGAAGAAAATACTTAGGTACTAATCTGCAGTCTTCTTGGATATTTCCCATTCCTTTGACAATGTGTGGCACGAGGGTTTCCTTCATAAAATAAGGCAAACCTATCAATACCCTTCTTCAATGTTCTAAAAACCTACCTCGAGGAAAGGCATTTTTCATTGTAAGACTACTGGACTTAATGAAATCAAAGTGGGTGTAACACAGGTAACCGTGCTGGGACCAGATTTGTACCTACTTCACAATTCTGACCTTCCAACTACTAAAAATAACACCTTGGTGAAATAGGTGCCATGTGAATGCTTCCCTTTGGTCGTGCCGGCTACACTGAACTAGTCGGAAAACACAAACTAATAAATGCTTGCTTCGACCGACCCTACCACCTAGCAAGGTAAGAAGGGATGGGGCTTACAGTTTATGTGCTGAGTGCTGCATGGGCTTGACCCTTTTGAAGTAACTCTCACCTGTAAACTATTCAAGGATTCTCTTGAGAGGATTGTACAAAAATCTGGATTGTTCGAGCGAGGAAATGAGCGGATGTTTGGTAGTGTGCTACTTCTTATCCAGTTTTGCCACAGCTTCCACAGCAGTTGGCCACTTGTCTTGTCTTCTTGGACCACTCACCATCGAATGTACGATTGACATTAAAAGAGTTAATGAAATTGACTAAACATAACCTCCAACAGAGGTAACCTGTCGACGTACAAGGAGCTGTGCTCTCTGGCCTCGGATCTCAACCAACCGGATTTGCTGTACAAGTTCATGCATCTCGCGCATCACAACGCCGTCTGGAACTCCAAGAAAGGTGGTTTAGCGCATTCCTTTTTGTGCAGCAATATTTATGTAAAATTATGATCAGTTCATTGTAAATTCAAAATTGAATAATGCAAGTTGATGGAACTCAAACTGAGTGAAACAAAGATACAAAAAAAGATAATTCATCTTTTTTTTTTTTTTATGGAAACTGACACGGTTGGCTACAACCTACAATATCCGTGATGTCAGCCCATAACATCGGGTAAACTTGGTGCCACGTCAGTGCTTCCCTTCGGTCGTGCCGGCTACACTGAACTGGACGGAAAACACAAACTATTTACATAGCCGTTTCGACCGACGTTTCATTCAGTGCGGTGGTACCAACCCGGGCGGGATAAACCCTACCACCTAGTAATATAAGAAGGGAGTCATATCCCTTAGTCGCCTTTTACGACATACACGGGGAGAGATGCAGTGGGGCTATTCTTTTAAAGTACCGGCCCCACACGGTACGATCTTTGACTCAGTTGTGAAATTGGGAAAACTCTGCCGGCTATTGCTGGATATTGCACATTCAAACTATTAGAGATAAAATTCTTATGTCTATTTGTGGTTTTGTGTCTGTCTGAAATAATGCAAAACTGAAATTTCATTTAAAACGTAAAAAAACATATGTTTATAGGAGCATTTTTTCTCCTAACAAAAAAATAAAATGAAATAAGTAGCTGTAAAAACCAATCATAGTGACCTTGTGACTTACTTACAACAAACAGCTGTTCTGCGTTTGAACATAGTACGGTCATTGAACCCGTATAATGCAAGTTACCTATTGTTACACACAGGTTAATGTTTAGGTAGCAAAAATGTTTTTTTTTAATTTCTCGAAAAGTAATGCTAAAAACATTTTTTTTTTTGCGTAAAATGTTTATTTGAGTTTGTATGTAACCCTCCCGAAATTTTTTACATGACTAACGAAGCACCTTATATATCACCTGATACACTTGTGATCCTGGTTCTAAAACAAGTTTGGCACACAATAGGTGCTGCGTTCGGTTTCCACTCGATCGCTCTCCAAGCGGGGGCGCAGCTATCTGAGCACCTGCCGCGCATCGTGCCTCGCCTGTACCGATACCGCTTCGACCCCACGCCCAAGATACAGAACTCCATGTGCAGCATCTGGCACGCACTGGTGCCCGAGACGCAGAAGACTGTGAGTCACATTTGTTGGCATGTACTCTTTTGTTACAGGTAGCCTAGTGGTTAAGTCGCAGGCCTCTCGCGAGAGGGTATAGGTTCAAATACACACACCGTGGAGAGGCGGGTGGTTGGCACTCTTGATCTCTAGGTTCGAATTTGGTCGTCCTGCACCAATCAATTTTTTTTTTTACTGAATTGATGTGCCCGCCTATACCTACTGCTGCTTCACTATTCAGAAGTTCAAGGTGGTATACAAAAATTTTAGACGACTGGGTTGGTACCATAGATAATAGTAAAGCTGTATGTTTAAAAAATTTCATAAACCCTGCGAAATTTCTTGCTGGCTCTTCATTGGTATAATCGAACCGGTTATAAATAAAAAAAAAAACAAAACGTCACAAGTGCAAGAGTACCATATGAAATGCTCAATAAACAATATATTTACAACAACAATAAATTGTAGCAAAGCCAGTCATCCTCTAATACATTTTCATCATCAGGTACATAAGTATCACAAGGAGATTCTGGACGATCTGGTCACGAACTTAACGTCGGCGCAGTGGAGAGTGCGAATGTCCTGTTGCAACGCTTTGGCCGATTTACTCAGGTTAGAGCTGCTCTCATACTCGCTAAATTGTCTTTAGACATAATATTTTGGCCTCAAATTGTTTTTATGGAACACGGTTGTGTACATCACATACTACACTCATGTCAGCTTAACTCATGTCATGTCACCTTGTCAGTTAAGAAAGAAAAGAAAAAAAGTAAGACATAGATTATCTAAAACATATAATATAATAAACTGTCATTCATTCATTAGACATACAAATTTACGAATTCCGGGTACTGTACATCTGGTGTATAGTGATACACCAGATGTACAGTAATCCGCATTGAATAATGCACGTCAAGCTTTAGAAAGGGACAATCCAGTTGTAGAGCGTCGTCTCTGTCGCACAGAGATGTGCGAGTTTCAAAGGCCGTTCAAGATGAAATTTAGTTAGAGGGTCGGTGCGATGGTTTGCCTAACACAAGATGTGGTGGTGGTGGGTTGTGCTAGAGGTGCGGTGAGCCTGCACGAGTCGCTGGAGCGTCTGCCGGAGCTGTGGACTCAGCTGTTCCGCGTGATGGACGACGTGCACGAGGGCACGCGCACCGCCGCCGCCTCCACCGCCGCTACACTCTCCAAGGTACGTGCTTTTTTAAATATTTGTCAATTTGTTACCCAGTTGTCCGGCAGGCGGGTGAGGAACTCAGCACGCAATGCGAAACACATCCGGGCCCATCGCAAGTAGGGGAAGGTTTAAATCGAGCACGAGACTAGCTATTAGCCAGTTTTGCTCACTTTCAGCGCCATGTTGAAACTCTTAAGCCGAATCAACACGTTGGCTAAACAAGAAGCTGTCGAACTGAGCTTGCGATGGCTTCACCGAACATATCCGGGCCCATTAGCAGTAGAGGTGGGTGTCAATCGAGGTCGCGACTAGCGAGCGGACACTCTGTGTAGTTCCAGCATGCGTTACGTTTCGGTTCGCATCAAGCCCTCGTCAGCTAGTCTGCGATGACTAGGGCGCATTTTAATAACATTTTAGCTTCATCTCCGTTTAATTGCTTAGTTATAGGCTAAAATGTTTGCCTACACCTCTAAATTAAATAATTCACCTTATAAGGAAAGCCAAATATCCTAACTGCACATTATGTGGTTACAAAGGATCTACTACATGAGTATTGTGTTCGGAGTCATATGTAAAAAGGGATACAGAGAGTGTAGTGTACTGATCTCATAGACAAGTTCGCATAGAGGTTAAAATGTTTACAGATCAAATCAAATCAAATCAAAATTTTTATTATATCATAAAATATTGGTATTTAACATACAATATAATGTGTTACAATTTAAGATGTAGAGAGGCTTCAAGTTTCAGTCATACTCTGTCACCCATTGACTGTTGTGTTTATGGCTTTTTGAGACTCGAGTCCTTTCCCCTTTCAATTGCCATTGCTCCTGTGTGTTCAGCTTTGCGTAAGAGCATCGGACGCGAACCAAGGCAAAGACGGAAAGGAGGTGGTCTCTGCAATCCTACCTGTTCTGCTGGAGAAGGGCATCACAGATCTGGTCAAGGAAGTGAGGAGTATTAGGTAAGATTTACAGGTATCATACTACACCACTACCTACTCATGATTTTCCTCTTCGTAATTTTTTTTATTTATTAAACCATTTTCTTATAGGAACTCGGTGACATAATTTTGTTTTATTCCTGTATCGGTCATGCTCCTGTAAACTGAAGGTAAGCAAGATGCCCAGACAATGGACATCCTTACCAGACTAACTAAGAGACTGCATACAAAATCTAAGAAATGTAGCTGAATAAAAGTACAAACTGTGTTGTTGATAGTCTGCAGACGGTGTCGAAGCTGGTGTCGGCGGCGGGCGAGAGCCTGCGCCAGTTCCTGCCGCAGCTGATCCCCGCGCTGGTGACCGCGGCCGGCGAGCTCGAGTCTGTGAAGCTGTCCTACCTGAGCACCGCGCTCGGCAACGACGCCGGCACGCAGGAGGCAGTGGACGATGTGCGCGCCTCCGCCGCCCGCTCCCACTACACTACCGAGACCGTTGTCAAGGTATCTTTCTTTATTTTATATAATTTTACCTGTTGCCTTCCGAAGGACCAGCGCGGGCCCCGATCCATTGATGGACGCTCGCTTCCGTTGGCCCGTGCGGGCCCCAATGCGCAGCGTCGAAAATATTTGTCTAGTGCTATTTCAGTGAGTTTTTCTTATTAGAACGACAGAGTACTTATAGATGATTAAAAACCTTTTCATTGACATCAAACCCTACAAACAATTCCGCACCTACATATTGATATCTTATTTGTATGGGGGAATTGTCAATTTTAGGCAAGAAAAATCCGAAAAAAGATCGAGCGTGTCTTGTTTTTCTGGAGTTAAAAAACATCCATGTGCTTCTAAATAAGTGATTCCTCACTTGTTTCACATCGTTTTGCGGGTAATTTCTTTCGGGATTTATGTGCCAAATGAGTTTATTGATCTAGCTTCATTATTTTATGAAATATTTGAGTTTATGTCAAGGTCACCCAAGGCCGCGGTGCAGCAAAAACGCCTGGAAGTAATCGTCTATCAGCATTTTTATAGCTTTTTAATGCAAGAGGTTCAGGACCAAGACCGCCTTCTCCCGTATTGTTTCTTTATTTGGCATGTTCCCATGTTTCTATTTCATATATGTAATGAATGATAGTAACTCTCCAGCAGCTCAGTATCCTTATTTCTTCTCTGTACTGGAACTGTAACAGTCCGTTATACAGTCATGCAGGAAATATGCAGACATTATGTACTACTCTTGAACTTTCTAATGTAAAAAAAAGTTTCCTAATGACAGAGAACTGGTTCCAGTGCGTTCCCCACCTAGACATAGCAGCCCTAAACGAGATGCTGCCCAAGATGTTGGAGCTGTGCAAGTCTCCGCAGCTCGGCACCAAGGTCGCCTGCTGTCACTTCTTCACCCTGGTCACGCACCACCTGCGGCGGGAACTGGAGCCCGTCGCCGGCAAGATCATGCTGGCTTTGCTCAGCGGCACTCTGGATAGGAATGCCACGCTCAGGAAGCATTATGGGGAAGCGTTGGGACAAATCACTGCTTGCGCTAAGGTTTGCTATTTTATGTTGTATTGTTTATATTATTTTGTCATTCAGAGGGACTTTCGTCTGTGTCGAATTGTGTAAGAACTTTCTTCCAAACGTCTGTTTGTATTTTTTTTATGTAATTCCGTATGGGTGGCTGAGTCAGAGGGGCCAAAGTACATCGTCCCACCAGCCAATATCAACTCTGAGAAGGTAGGTGCCATACTGGAGTCTTCCTTTTTGGATTGCCGGCTATACTGAACCAGAGGGGAACACAGCCGAGGCTGCTATGTGGCTATCTTACATACAGTATGGTGCTACCAAACCAGTCGGCTACAATTTGATGATGTTGATCGTTGATTGATATATGATCTTTCATGCATATGACCAGCTTTGTCTAAAATTTATAACGTCCGAAATTGAGACTTACGGGTTTATGTAAGTAGGTACTATTTGGAAATAACCTCAAAGACAGCCTTGAGGCACAGGCACAATGAGCGAGAGGTAATTTCCCCATTCTGGTGAGTTAAATAGATGCGAAATGAAAAATTTATACCTGCCTCGTACAAACAAAATGGTTTGCGATTTCTTTCTACCTACCATAAATTTTTCTTCCTTTGTAGGCATCATCAGTAGAGAAGCTGATGAAGAAGCTGGTGCTCTGGTATGAGACGAAGGACGACGAAGTGAGTCGCTCGGCCGTCGCCCACACGCTCAAGTCCATAGCCCGGGCCAAGCCGGAGCTTCTGAAGGACCACGCCGAGATCATCGCCCCGATGGTCTTCCTGGCGATGCACGCGCCTAAGACTGAAGGTAGGCATTGAAGACTAGGTTTAGAAGCTATAACACGGATATAATTCGATGAATGCAGCAAAACTGATCGGTGCGTAGAATAGACAATAAAAATAAAGAAAGATGGCAATTTTTTAGGAGCTTTATATTCCGTGAAACTAAATAATTATAAACATTCTTCAAGTTCACTTAAAGTTTTTGTTACAAAAAACCCGTACGATTCCAGAATTAAGACAATATGTGTGTTGGTCCATCAGCTTACAATATTTCAACGGTATCGCTAGTGTGAGTAGTGTGAGTACCCTCTAACAAAGCAGGTTTTAAGTGGCTCTTTTGTATAGGCATTATACTCAGGTTGCAGGAGCAGGTTTTTTCACTGTCTAGAAATGAATATAAGTTGGCATATCTCACATTATAACACTTGTGGCAGAGTCGAACACTGTTGAGATGTTCGAGGACATCTGGACGGAGCTAAGTCCCGGACGCGAGACTGGCATGCGCGCCCACCTCGCCGCCATCTCTACTCATCTCCAGCAAGCACTAGACAGTCGCAGCTGGACCAAGAAAGTGCAGGTAACCCCGCACCTCTCCATCGCTCGGGTTTACATCACCAAAAACTAATAACAAATAATACAATATGTGGAAATATACTTTTGCAGTTAACTTATTCTGTTTGTAAGTCTTTTGTGCATTCTTGGTTCGTTCCCCTCCTGCTTAGCCTAGAACAGGCTGTGCGTAGTCAGGTCGCAGTGTAATAGTATGTGTTTTTATGTTGTAAAATTTATATGTTTTTGCAATCCCGAAAGAGAAGTGGGAAGAAGTGTTGTTTCGTAGGCCTTTTTGGCGCCAAGGACTTCTATGGAATTGATAAGGCTAATATGATTTGAGAATATTATAGTCTCAGGGATAATTTTCTCAGCAGATTTGTTACTAGCGAGTTAGTTACACCTCAAAGTAAATCCTAATCTTAACTATTGTGCAATCAAGGGGATCTTGGATTTCTTGATCTCCAGCTACTTCAGCCAACTTTGGTGTTCCTTAAAGCCTACCAGGGTAGCTGCTGGCGAAAGAGTTAAATGATAAATATGTGGACAGGCGGCGTATGCAGTGACTGCTTTGGCCTCTCTTACGGGCGGGCTCGGCAGCGAACGGGAAGCCTTGCTCCGCTCACTGCTGGCAGCGACGCACGGCAAGACCTTCGATGGCAAACAGCACGTGCTCAACGCACTCGCCAAGCTCTGCACGTTGGTTTTAATTTTTGAATTAATATGGATTGTTTATTTTAGATATCTTACTGATGCAATAAACACTCCAGTGTGAAATGTGGGAAGATCAAGTGAACGCAATTATGCAAACATGATCGGAAAATTATGGTACCGTACTGGCTGAAGTATCTGTAAACGTTTACTATTGTACGCATCACCAAAATGTGCATACAAAATGTTTATTATGAAATGGATATAAGGTTGAAACATCAACCATGTGCAGCACATCAACCGTTGCGCCCGTGATGTCATCCCATTACTCTTGTCAGTGCTAGGTGGCATATTAGTGTAGGATATAGTGTAGTCTCACGGCACACGTGGTGCGCAGAGTGAAGGATGGTGAGACTGGTGTGTCGGCGGCGCTGGGCGAGGAGTGCGTGGAGGCGCTGCTGACGGAGTGCCGCAAGTCGGAGCCGGTGTACAAGCGGCACGCGGTGCGCGCGCTCGGCGACGCACTTGCAGACCGCACCACCGACCGCTTCCACCACATATACGACATCGTCAAGAGTGTACTGCTCAAGGTAGCCTTTTTGTTTTGTCTATTTTACTTAGGGCATTTAGCCAATATTTTAACTGTAAGCCTTGGTATTTCAACTTTCACTTAGTGTTGGAAGGAACTTTATGTGGCAGATTCCCCATAACGATATCTGTAACATAATGTTATTCCTAACACAAAGTGGGAGTTGAAATACCGGTCTTTACTCTCATCATGCCTCATTGTATTAAACGTGTCATCTGCTAAAAGTTAAATTGTTGTTTTGAACAAGAATTTTTCGATTAACTACAAGCAAATGTACTGGTGCTTGATTAGATGAGACTGATTTCACGGAACCCATTCGGGCCCATTGCATGTAGGAGAATGTTTCAATCGAGCACGAGAGTAGCGATTGGCTAATTTTGTTCTCTAACAGCGGGCTAGATATTTCGGCTTGCATCGAGACCTCGTCAGCTGGACACGCAGGCACGTTGACCTGACGTGGAGTAGATCAGAGAAGGTCTTGTCTTAACAATGCAAAATATATGACGCATCAGCTTCAAGCTGTTAGTGCTATAAATAGTAATAATATCGAGGAACATCATGCAATAATAAGAGGTATCGTGTAGTCTTCTTCGGCGTGTCCATCATTAGTTGCATTACTGACTGCAATAGCTGCGCCCAACATGGCGCGGCGAGTGTGGAATGCACTTATCCGTGGCCAGCTTAGTGGCTCCAGGCTTCACAAAGTGTACTTTCTGGAGTCTACAACTAGTTGTCGACTCCAGACTCCACAACTGGCCACTCTAATTATTTCGAGGACTTATCATAATGGTTCATCATCATCATCATCATCATCATCAGCCTGTATCGGTCCACTGCTGGACATAGGCATAATGGTTAATAATTAGTAACTATCGTAATACACCTGTAAATAGGTGGAAGGATGCCACAAGTTGTACTTTCCATAAAAAATAAAACAGTAGAAATATTGACCTTTCTTATGTTCATTCACATAGTAGAAGATGTGTTGTACTAAGAATTTATTGGTTACCATGAGGCTGGCGTAATTAGTAAAGCAGTGTAATTATTGTCACCTATGAAGTTCTCATATTTATCATGTGACTGGATGACTCATCATAAACCAACATACACAGATTAGTGCTCCACTCAACTGTTGAATAATATTGTGACTGAACTCTCAGGACGAATCGTCCATCGGCAAGGACTCCGACGATGAAGACAACGAGAGCGCGCGACAGCGCCGGGAGCAGCTTATAGCGCTGAAGGAGGCGGCTTACGAGATCCTCGGCAAGGCGTGGCCCAAGGACCAGGACACACAGAGTACGCATTTGCTTATTTTTGCATGGGTTTGAAACGGCTGACATTGTTATTCCCAAGGATGTACAGATCTGTCAACAAAAAAATCGGTGTGGCTGGCTGTGTCGTGGACACGGCCGTGTGTTTTACGTGAATACGTGTACGTATTCTTTGATCCTTTACCGATCGAGTGGTGTAATTAAATTTTGGATGTAGATGATAGAGGAAGGTGTGGATCTAAGCTTGCGATGGCTTCACCGAACATATCCGGGCCCATCGGCAGTAGAGGAGGGTATTAATCGAGGCCGGGACTAGCGAGTGGCCACTCTAAATTTCCCGCGCATGCTTCACGTTTCGGCTCGCTTCAAGCCCTCGTCAGCTAGTCTGCGTTGACTAGGACGCGGGGAAATCACCAGTCCCGCTCTCGACCTCCCTCTCTCTACCTATCCATATTCTGTAGGATGCTTCCAGTGACGTTTTCGAAGCTCTCTCCATATATGAGCTTAGCGTCGATCTTGGGAGCCCTAGATTCTTGAAGAGACTGTAGAGCGACTTCGCTGGTAGTCCTCTTGCTCCGACTTCCACAGCGAAGAGATCAGTCTTGAATCCGTTTCTCACAATCCGGTCTACTAAGTTGCAGTACTTGTTAAGTTTGATGTTGTGGTCCTTCGGTATGTTACTTTCCCATGGAACTGTAAGTTCAACAAGTACTACATGCTTTGTCGCTTTTGAGAATATGAGTATATCCGGTCTTAATGCTGTGGTACAGATTTCCGAAGGCATTTGGTAATGCTTCTCATGTGTGTCCATCAACAATTCCCAATCCTTTGCTGCTCCCAAAATTGAAGAAGGTTTAGTCCTATCTTTGGGCAGCTTATTGGCTCCAGGTTTCACAAAGTTGACCTTCTGGAAGCCGCTACTGGTTTGCCCTTTCCTGGTCCGTGCAATTGACAGGTTGATGGCCTCTCTGATGATTTGGAGGACTTTATCATGACGGTA
The DNA here is from genome assembly GCA_946902875.1 of Nematopogon swammerdamellus. Lineage (NCBI taxonomy): Eukaryota > Metazoa > Arthropoda > Insecta > Lepidoptera > Adelidae > Nematopogon > Nematopogon swammerdamellus. The sequence continues at coordinate 15,240,380 of OX336340.1, forward strand.
GGAATACTGGCCTTGCTCAAGTAGTATTTTGCATCCGCATAACAAATGTTTGGCCGTGCCTACGAACTCCTTACATGACGGGCATAGTCTATTTGTAGATTTCCCCCATCTAACTAGGTTACTCGGGTCGGGGAGAGTAAGCTGGAATGCATTTAAGTAGAACTTAAGCAGCTCAGGGGACCAGTTGTATATTATGGATTTCCACTTCAATGCAGGAGGGATGCAGAAGTCACCCACTGTTAGCCAATCATTCTGCATTTCTAGGTTTAAGGCGTGAAGTTTGAAGCCTTGTTCCATGTCCTCCTGAGCAAAACCTTTCAGTATTTCTTTATCAGACTTTGCTGTTTCTATGCCCAATCCAGATCTATTGGTGCGTGTACCAACTTGGAATGATTTGTAGAAGTCGAGTCTCGATTCCAGTTCATCTGATAGTGATGTGTTGGGTAAGGCTTGAATAGCGCTATCATTGGAGTCTTTGAGTATACATCGTTTGGCTATTCTCGCCTTTTGATAAAATATCGACGGTTTCTTAATGTTCAGTCCAAAGTTATTGTGAGATCTGTATAGCGTTGACGAGTCAGCCGGGTGAGCCAGTCCAAACCATGATGAAGCTACAACACCAAACCGTATCCCCCGATTTTGTTATCATCAGATTTCTGAATTGGCTCCACTATGGAAAAAGACGTATTTACGTCAATACATCCTGATATACCATTAGCAAGGCACAATTTGTTTTGTTTTTGTTGAAGGAATTATTCGACAGTGGTGTTAAAACAAAACGACTCACTTAAGAGTATCTTTATGTGCCAAGTGTATGGTGAAAAAAAGGGCTCTACTCGATGTAGTAACAGGTAGAGTACTGTGCGGCGAGTGGATATAGCAAATGTGAAAGGTCAGGATGTCCTTTGTGATAGAGTGCCCACAATAAACTCAAAAGTGTCACGTTTGTCTACCGCAGAGAAATACCAGGACATACTGTTTGAGCACTGCGCCCAAGCGTACCCGATGAGCACGCGCTCCACTCAGCTGGCGATGCTGGCGGCGCTGGCTCGTGTGCTGGACAGGCTGGTGGTGCTGCGCGGAGTCGGCGAGGAACCAATGGACGTTGACAATGCAACGCGAACCGACACCGCAGACACCGTCGCGACCGTAGTGAGACATGTGGCGACTGTAGTCGAGTATACCCTGAGTGAGTATCACTGTAGAGCAGTGCTCCCAAACTACTTTGAACTGTGACTTTCAATCAGTAAACTATTGTAACTATACATAAATATTTAAAATAGTTTATTACTTCACGACCAACCAACATTTTTCTAAATGTATTTATATGTAAATGTAATTAGGCCTGAGACTCGCAACAGACAACCTTCCCTTTTAGGTTTATTTTATAGTTTTTTCAATGGACAACCATTCAATTTAGATTATATAATTATTATAAGTATATATACAGCGTGTCCCAGAAACCGACGATAATCCTTTAACAGGAGATAGGGCTGCTAATTACCTCTCAGAATATCTAATTTTAGGTTTAGTAAAAATGGCTTAGTTTTTGAGATATTGTCATTTTTGTAAAAATCCAAAATTTTCTCCCTCAGCTCATTTGTTTAAATGCCACAAGTACAAATGTAAGATTTTCTTAAATCTAGTTTTAGTCAAATATTCCTGAAAAGTAAGGCTTTCACACGGTATAATTTATTTTTTCATGTTTAATCCTGTTTAGCTGAAAAACGACTTAAGAGCCACATGTTAAAATTTTTTCAGCCTCATCCCTTGAGTTTGGCCCTTCGCGGTGAAAAAAAAAATTACTACACTAAAGTGGCATTATGCAACAAAAATACGCCCATCTAATGTATTTTTTAAAATGGTATATCACTTACCGATTTGCCCAATAATTTATGAGATATTGTTATTTAACTGCAAAAGGACCTCGGAATTTGATAACTTTTCTACCAAGTACGAATTGGAATAAAATGAACACTTGAAGTAAATTGGTCTTGTAAAGAAGATTGGTGTTGTTAAAGTACCTGTTAAAGTACATGTTCAAATTGTTTACAACCTGCACAAATGCTAGCTCGACATCTTCTCATAAATGCCCGGTTGATGCGTCGAGCAAGTACTCGATGCAAGTGCAGATACGTCCACCTATGCTATGTAGTTTGTGTTTTCCGGCCAGTTGAGTGTAACCAACACGACCGAAGGGAAGCACTGACGTGGCACCAAGTTCACCCGGTGTTATGGGCTGACATCACGGATGTCGTAGGTGATGTAGCCAACCATGTCAGTTTACATTTAAAAAAAAACTGAGCTACTGCCGTAATTCTTTCTTTGAGCTCTATCAAGTTTTCCACCGGTTTCCCGCAAACTTTTTCTTTTAAATAGCCCCAATAATAAAAATCTAACGGATTTAAATCCGGTGATCTAGACGTCCGGTCTATCTGTGGGGATGCAAGTGGCTAGGAGGCCACAAGACATCCGTTGAATTGTAGAGACTTTAAACGGGTGAATTATCTTGAGTTTCTGCAACAGGAGCTTCAGAGCCTTTTTAGAAGATGTACCATTGGCCATACGGAGGTGGTTGCAAAATAATGGCTGCCCGTCCAGCCCATTACGCTAGAAAAGTGCGTAATTTTTTAGACCAAGCATATCCCCACAAATGGATGGATGAACTGGACGGAAAACACAAACTATTTACATAGCATAGGTGGACGTATCTGCACTTGCATCGAGTACTTGCTCGACGCATCAACCGGGCATTTGTGAGAAGATGTCGAGCTAGCATTCGTGCAGGTTGTAAACAATTTGAACATCTACTCGTACGTTAACAGGTTAATAAAGACCAATTACTTCAAGTGTTTATTTTATTCCAATTCGTAGTTGGTAGAACAGTTATCAAATTCCGACGTCTTTTTGCAGTTAAATAACAATATCTCATAAATTATTCTGCAAATCGGTAAGTGATGTGCCGTTTTTAAAACTACATTAGATGGGCGTATTTTTGTTGCATAATGCCACTTTAGTGTAGTAATTTTTTTTTTCACCGCGAAGGGCCAAACTCAAGGGATGAGGCTGAAAAAATTTTAACATGTGGCTCTTAAGTCGTTTTTCAGCTAAACAGGATTAAACATGAAAAAATAAATTATACCGTGTGAAAGCCTTACTTTTCAGGAATATTTGACAAAAACTAGATTTAAGAAAATCTTACATTTGTACTTGTGGCATTTAAAAAAATGAGCTGAGGGAGAAAATTTTGGATTTTTACAAAAATGACAATATCTCAAAAACTAAGCCATTTTTAGTAAACCTAAACTTAGATATTCTGAGAGGTAATTAGCAGCCCTATCTCCTGTTAAAGGATTATCGTCGGTTTCTGGGACACCCTGTATATAATTATAAGGGTTCCATACCTTAAAAGGTAAAAACGGAACTCTTATAAGATCACGTCCGTGTCCGTCCATCACAGAGGTTTTTCTGGAAAACTAAGTATAGTAGAAACTTGAAATTTGGTGTACCTAGATAGATCTTGATATTGAATATCATTCTACAATGATAAAAATGTATTTCCTATAATGTGTATATTTATGCATTGAAATATCTGCCTTTTCTCAACGTTTTGTTTTGTGCAATAATATTTTCATTTGATTTAAAAATTGGAACAACAACTCACACTGTGGTAAATGTTCCTGTAAACTGTAGAGAATACAGACTACAGGCAAAGAAGAGTCCCTTCATGCTTTTCTTGAATCGTCACTATGTTCTAAACATCAGAGGTTCCATCGTGAAATTGTTTATTGACACTTTGCCATGTTCAAGTAAATATATTCTGTATGGTGAAGCGATGCAGCGCCTCTAGCGGGCCGAATCTCATAATCGAGCCTCTGATCCAGTAGAACTTGCATTGCAGATAGCTTCAGCAGAAAAAATGTGTGTGATCAACATGCCATTTGACGAGTGTTACCGTTACATCACACTTGTTAAGTCTGGATTTAGCCAAATAGAAATAGAAAAGTTTATCTGATTTTACGGTTTTAATTTCAGAGTCGAGTAACCAGACGCGGCATCGGCGCGAGGCTCTTGGCATAATGAACTCACTTGCAAAACAACTTAAAGGTAACATTGTTTGGGATTTGTTTTAAATGATCATTTTTATAGAGCAGGTGATGGATTCTCATTGGCTCGGAAGATTGGTGATTTGTAAAGGAAAAAAGTGGGTGTACTTATGTACACGCGTTACAAGTTATACTTTTTTGGTGTGATAACATTTTTTGAAGTGAAAACTTCTTTAGCAGCGCTTGGCACTTTTTTAGGTGGGTAAAAAATGTATTTCTCGCGACATCGCGACAATGTCGCGTCGCGTCATTTTTAAAATGAAACCTTAAGTCATTGCATTAAACCTTTCGAATGCCTAAGCGCAGATCTGCGCATCGCCCTCTAACTGCCTAAGCGTAGATCTGCGCGGCAACATGACTAGTGACTTTCGGCATTTAAATACGCACTCTTTCAATATGTGGATTAGGTTCAATTATACTTCTAAAAAAAGGTGAAGTTATGCCCTTCTCGAAATGATTCACTTTGTCGCCACGCTAGAGCACAAAATTAAAGATCTCTTCAGTTGTTTTCGAGCAGTGGCGACGAACGTACATGATCGCGCGCGAATTCGCCGCGACCACGCCCCGATTAACCTTTCGAATGCCCAAGCGCAGATCTGCGCATCGCCCTCTAACTGCCTAAGCGTAGATCTGCGGCAACATGACTAGTGACTTTCGGCATTTAAGTACGCACTCTTTCAATATATGGATAAGGTTCAATTATACTTCTAAAAAAAGGTGAAGTTATGCCCTTCTCGAAATGATTCACTTTGTCGCCACGCTAGAGCACAAAATTAAAGATCTCTTCAGTTGTTTTCGAGCAGTGGCGACGAACGTACATGTTCGCGCGCGAATTCGCCGCGACCACGCCCCGATTAAAAATGATTTTTGATGTTTTTAGTCATTAGTTTGTTTGTGTTTTTGTATAAATTCGAAAGAATACAACATTTATGAAGTGAATGTGTTATTATTGGAAGTTTTTATCCATTGGCGAGTGTAAAATCGAAACAAAACATAGCCTCACTATATTTGGTAAGTGAAATGTTCGTGCAATGTTCAACTCACAATTTGGAATCAAAACAAAAGTCAGAGCACTACAAGTTATAGATAAATTTGTAGGACATTTTATAAGGATTACAACCATGCTAAATTTCCTATATGTGTTCGATATTTTTCTTCCGAAAAAAAGTTTTTATTCTCCTTGCGTAACGAATCGCCCCTGCGAAAAAGTCGCGGCTTTTTAGGGAGGCAGTTCTCGCGCGGCGCCGGCGGAAGAAAGGTTAAAAATGATTTTTGATGTTTTTAGTCATTAGTTTGTTTGTGTTTTTGTATAAATTCGAAAGAATACAACATTTATGAAGTGAATGTGTTATTATTGGAAGGTTTTATCCATTGGCGAGTGTAAAATCGAAACAAAACATAGCCTCACTATATTTGGTAAGTGAAATGTTCGTGCAATGTTCAACTCACAATTTGGAATCAAAATAAAAGTCAGAGCACTACAAGTTATAGATAAATTTGTAGGACATTTTATAAGGATTACAACCATGCTAAATTTCCTATATGTGTTCGATATTTTTCTTCCGAAAAAAAGTTTTTATTCTCCTTGCGTAACGAATCGCCCCTGCGAAAAAGTCGCGGCATTTTAGGGAGGCAGTGCGCGCGCGGCGCCGGCGGGCGAAAGGTTAAGGGTTAAGTTAGAGTGGCACGGGATCTGTCGGCACTCCCGGAGTGCAACTGTTAAGTAGGGTTCGGTAACACGTTTATGTCTGTCCATTCTACTAAGTTCTGCAAAATTAATGTAGGGTTCCGTAACAAATGCATGTCTGTCCGTTCTACTAAATTTAACATTTATTTCAAAATGAATGTAGGGTTCCGTAACAAATGCATGTCATCCGTTCTACTAAATTTTACAATTATCAACCAAGGTCCTCCGACAGATATTTTATAATAAATGTAGGGTTCCGTAACAAATGCATATCTGTCCGTTCTACAAAATTTAGCATTAATTTTTTTTTTTTAAGCAATGTTACGGTGTTGTTTTCACTTCTGCCGGCACTCCCGGAGTGCAACTGTGGCTTTTTTTTAATTAGCTTACATATAATTTATTTAAAATATTTTGTATACAGTGACGACCGATGACGATCTGACATGACGTTTTTTTTTCAGTTTACTCCCCATTTTCATAATGCAAAGAAAGAAGTATAACTTTAAAACCGTAAGGGGACCTGTACACCTTGTACATTGCTACATTTGTTGTTGTGTATAAGGTCGAATGGAAGAAATTGTATTCTGCAAAAGTCCAGAACACATATAATTATTGACTGTAGGTCACATTTGTAACAGTAACATATTTTTAATTTTCAGATTTAGGTCACACCACCGAGTTCAACAAGCTGAAGGCGATCTATCAGACGTACGCCCCGGAGCTGTCCATAGACACGTCTCACGAGATACGCGCTAAATTAGACGACGGCAAAGTTCTGTTCAAGTGAACTGTGTTTTATTTCAGCATTACAGAAGTATTTAAAATTTTGTATTCATATGAAGTCAACTAGATGAATTTTAAGATTTTTATCATAACAGGCATTTCTGTCGGATACAACACATTTGGCTGACATTCTGCAACTCAGTGTCCTAAGCAAATACACACCTGCAGAAAATTTCAACTAGAAATACATAGACATAGTCAACTTAATTGCTAATAGGTGAAATTCTACTAATCTTTTATAAGAGTAAAATCATGAAATGAAAGCCAACATGCAAATTGCAGAAATTTATTTATTTATTTTACAGCGTGATAGAGAAATTAATTTGAAAGAAGCAAATTAGCAGTTTTTCTGCAACGAGGTGAAGTTGAGTTCTAGCTCCAAAGCGATGCTAAAATGATTGCACTGATCTTAATGTATGATGGCATAAAGTACATATTGAATGTGGATGGTATAAGGTGGCTCTAGACATAACTTGGCCTCAGGCCTATAGGTATGCAATTAAAGCATGTACTGAGAAGTCATTTGCAGTAAAATAAACATTTTCCAGCATTTAAAATGCCTTTTATTAACTTATAAATATGTAAATAAAGTCTTAACAAATGTTAATTAGAATAAATTATGACAAATATATTTGGCGCAATTAATATGTATTTACAATAACAAATTGACATTTCATCGATAGTAATTGGCTGCAAAACTCCTTCAAGCGTGCCAACCAAATGCGTATCAGCCAAAAGCGGTAGATCCGCATTTGGCCGGTACAGTTGCATCGTCAAACACGGCCGACAGGCAATATCTATCACCATTTAACTCAATTTGCCACCACATTCGTTGGTTTGTTGGAAGATAATTCTCCCGGGACGATAGGTTGCTATGATGTAATTTGATAAAATTTGACAAACTTTCGAAAATAAAAAAAAAAGAAACTGACAGGTACAGGCACAAACTTTTTTCAGGTTCTGGAAAGTTATTCATAAGAAGTAAGAGTAAGTATTCATTGATTTACTTTTTTAGATATGGCCTTCCAAAGAAAATTGTTTTTTTTTCCAACTACCTACTAATTTTTTGATCGTCCAGTCATTAATAACGTTGAAGAAATTATCAATAGCTGAAAGAGAATTCATAGGCTTTTCAGACTTTTTATGGGTTGCCATAGTACAAAGTCTTGAAATCGCTCAAGACTATCTGGCGCGATCGCGCACGCTGCGTTGAAAAGGTGCGTCATAAATTTAAAATAAATATTTCGCGTTGCATGAAATATAGTTCTCATGGAGTTATAAGTTATGTCAATTTATTGTACACAATTTAAAATAATACAGGCAACTTGCGGGCGACTGTAGTCCTTTCGCTAGATTTATGCTTTATTTTCATACTGACATCATTGCATTATGGTTAGATGGTGAATAAACAAAAGACTAGTCGCCGGGCCAGAGTTTAGATTGGACCAAATTACATAGTGAAGTTTCATCCAGCTTAAAAAAAAAATAAGAAGATCCAATTTTAATTGCTTGCACACACATTTAACAAAATTACTCGGAATGTACATCAAAACTTAACAATAATTATATTTTAATAAGACTTTGTGTCCGATATTTTTTCATAATACTCTATGTGACAGCAATTTACCCTAAATTGTTTAGTCACCTCCAACGTATTGACTAATCACTGTAATGGCATTTAAAATGAACTGTCCCACTCTGGACCAGCTCTGGCGTTGCACCGGCGTCGGCTTCTTCAACCGTCACCGAGGTGTGATTACACCGACTGCAGAAGGAAGCAGAGACCTGAACGACCCAGAAGCAAGTTGGCCTTGACAAAGGTCAAAGCCGAACTAGCCCCTTAGTTTATCTCTGTTTATTTTTTGGTTTAGTGGCGCCAACCCCATCACATTAGAGCATTCACCCACCACTGTGGTAATCTCAACTAAACAAAGTATATCCCTTCTTTTACCCATACGAAATAAGTAAAGTATTTTAGACATGGTTTTTTTTTTTTTTTTTTTTTTTTTTATAGACTACCGGCACGGGTGGCTGTGCCCAAAAGTTCAAAGAACGATTAACACACAGCCAATAACCCCACTCCTCGCGAAACCACGCTCAGAGAGGCGCCATGCCAGCTACAAGGCGGACAAAGAGGTTGTTGTCTAATTTATTAACACGCCTTTTGAAGATTCCCAGGTTATAGGTGGTGGGGAACACACTTGCCGGAAGACCGTTCCATATTTTCGCCGTACGACATAGGAACGATTTCGAAAAGCGATGCGTTCTCAGAAGTTGTGTGTCAACAACATATGGATGTTCCGAGCGAGTCCGGCGGGTGTGACGAATACGGATCGGGGCAGGAGGGATGAGGGAAGCCAGTTCTTCGGAACATCGGCAATGGTAGTACCTATAAAACAGGCTAAGGGAACCAATTGTTCGCCTGTGTTGCAATGATTCAAGTCCCTCCGTGAGCTTGGGATCACCAATTAGGCGGATGGCGCGGCGCTGGATAGAGTCCAAGGAGGCCAACAGGTAAAGGGGGGATCCTTCCCACAGATGACTGCAATACTCCATCACCGGGCGAACTTGCGCTTTGTATAGCATAAGGAGTTGCGCCGGTGAGAAGAATCGCCTGCTGCGGTAGAGGACACCCAATTTCCTGGAGGCAAGGGTAGCTTTGGACTCTATAAAGCTCCTAAATCCTACATCTTTGGTCAGTTCCACGCCCAGGAGGTCCAATTTGTCATTGTTGGGTACAGCCGTACCCTGAAACGTGGCTTGGGAGGGAAACCGGTCGGCCTTGGTAGAGAAGGCACAAGCTTGTGTTTTTCTGACGTTGAAATCTACAAGGTTCTCGCGGCCCCAGTAGGCTACCTTAAATAGAGCACCGTCTACTCTTTCAACCGTCAGACGTCGAGCTTCGTTAATGCGCACGTCTCTAGCAGTCCAGTCCTTGATGTAACCCTCGTGTGCGGTGCTGTCGTCTGCATAACTGTGAATGTTACCTAGGCACAGCAAATCGTTAATAAATAACAAGAATAATGTAGGCGACAGCACCGAGCCCTGAGGAACGCCAGCGTTTATTGGGAAGTCAGCTGATCTTGCACCGTCGACAGTTACAAAAATTGATCGGCCTCCCAAGAAGCTGGCGACCCAATTACAAAGGGACGAAGGGACACCGTAGGCCGGAAGCTTGCTAAGGAGACCTCGGTGCCAAACGCGATCGAACGCCTTAGATATATCTAAAGCGACCGCCAGCGACTCTCCAAAGTTGTCCAATCTCTCAGCCCATATGTGCGTGACATAAGCTAGAAGATCTCCTGACGATCGCTGTTTACGGAAACCGTACTGCTTATCGTCAAGGAGTTTATGAGCTTCTAGATAAGTCAGGAGCTGGGAGTTTATGATCCGCTCCATAACCTTACAGAGGAGAGAGGTTATCGCAATGGGCCGATAGTTTTTGGGGTCAGCTGAGTTGCCCTTTTTGGGCACTGGTTGGACCGAGGCCTTCCTCCAGCAAGCAGGCACGATACCGGTGGAGAAAGAGCGTCTAAAGAGACGAGTGAGGATAGGTGTCAATTCTAGTGCACACATTTTTAGTACACGCGCAGGAACGCCGTCCGGACCACTGCTCTTTGAGGCGTCCAACTGACGTAGACTTTTGAAGACCGCCCTGTTATAGAATCGTACCTCACGCATTGTTGTATCGCATTGAGGTAACGATGGAGGGGTAGCGCCTTGGTCGTCTAGGGTCGAGTTGGAAGCAAAGAGGCGGGCAAATATGTTCGCCTTCTCCTTAGCCAGGATAGCGAGTGATCCATCGGGGCGTTCTAGCGGTGGGGTTGCAGCTCGGCAGAAGTTCCGACCGATAGAGTTCGCCAGGGACCAAAACGCACGACTTCCAGTGGGACAGCGTGCGAGTTTTTGGCTTACTCCTCGGTCGTGCTCAAACTTGGCCAAGTTTAGCACGCGCTTGCTGGACTTGACAGAAGCATTGAAGGCACGTTTCGAGTCCACAGACCGATCGCTCAACCACCGTTTGAAGGCCTGGTTCTTCGCCTCGACAGCCAAGCGGCATTGACGATTGAACCAGGGCCTCTGCTTGCCACCAACGGGAACCACAGAACTTGGAATAAAGTATTCCATGCCCTGCAGAATCACCTCGGCGACAGCTTCGGCGATCTGAGACGGGTCTGCAGACCGAAAGCATGTCTCCTGCCAAGGATAACCTCCGAAAAAAGTTCGGAGATCGTCCCATTGTGCAGACTTGTAGTGCCAGACAGTGCGAGTACTACTCTCGCGGGTATCCGCATAGTACGAAGTTGGCACTGTTGTGGATACAAGGCAGTGATCTGAATTCCCCAGTGGAGCTTTCACAACGGCCCTGTAACCCTTTGGCTCCGAAGTCAACACAAGGTCCAACAGGTTTGCTCTATGCGACGGGTTCCTAGGGACTCTAGTTATACCTGACACAAGCTGTGTCAACCCGTGCGCCATGGCCAAGTTATATGCATCCCTACCAGCAGCATCCGTGACGCAGGAACCAAGCCAATCCGCATGCTTGGCGTTAAAATCCCCCAACATCACAATTTCTGCTGTAGGTAGTTGGCAGAGCAATCGTTACCAGCACGTTTCAGTACACTGCTTGACATATGCCTCTCCTAAGGCACTCCACCACACGTGGTTTCTGCTCTTCTCCCGCTACCTTTTTTAGGTTATCTGACCACCTAGCCAGGGAGTGTCCCACGCTCAAGACAACCTAGTATTAACTATATCATCTAGGCATGCTAATTTGCGGTACAATATTGTATTGCCTAAGTGCACATGATTCTGAATAAGATATTCTATTCCATCTATACAGTAACAAATGAATTATGATCCTAGGAAACTATTAAATACTAGACAAAACCTTAGCTGATCCAATTCAAAGTTACAATTTGTCGACCAACCTCTAATCTAAACATCTATAAACATACAAAGCTCGTAACAAAAACATTATTACACCGATCATCCGGTCTTACAATTTTCCACAATAACTTTTGTCTTTCAAACGTCATCAAACAGTCCTTTCGGTGGCACACTCATCTTGTCTCTTCTCCGATCAGGCAGGGTGCTCTCGCCGAATCTGCTGTCCAGTTCATCTTCTAGGCTCAACTGGGCCCTGCCGAAGTTAGGTTCTGCGCGTTGGTAGCCCTTTGTGTTGTCTGAGGGAAATCGTGCGTCGGCGGGCCGATCGACAGCCGGAGTGACGTAGTAATCTGAGTCCACATCGTTGAGAAGCCCGGTGTGGGCTGGAACGTGGCACACATGTACAATAACCGATTATACACCACCCGTGTGAAAGGAAAATGAAATAAATGAAAATAACATTTATTGTCATCATCATTATAAATACTGAACAAAATCAAATAAAAACCTTATAAAACTAACTAAAAAAAACTCAAGTTAACTAAATGTAAAGTAAAATAAAAGTGATGACAAAAAATGTCATAAAGTTAAGATGGGCAATGCAGACATTTTGTGAATGGCATTATACAAGTTATTACAGTATGACACAAGCAATCAAGACCTGAAGCGTGATGCGATAGAATCGTGGAAGAATTAAGATGTGCATTAAAAGATATGTGTAATACACAACTACCTGATGATTACAATAAGGCAAGCGCCATGCCAACGTAACATCAGATATAGCAAAGGATTTTTTTTTTAAATTCGTCCCCTAAGGGGGTTAAATAGGGGACTAAAGGTTATATTGAAGTTGTAATTTTTGAAGTTAGAAATATGAAAATTGGTCTTTAGGCTTCTGTTTATAAATCAGTCAGTTGTATCGGCGTTTTGGGAAGGTCATCCTCTAAGAGGGAGGGAGGGAATATATATTGCGTTGACTCAAATTAAGCATAACCCACAATGCAGCGCGCGAAGCTAGTAAATAAATAAAGAGCTAGCCCTATAGCTGTGACCAAGAATCCATCGAACAATCAGACAGCCGCACATGAAGCCACACTCAGCGAGTTGATAAGGCAGAACAGGACAGATATACTAAAAATGAAGAAAGTGCATATATTTGACTGTGATGTACAGTGGAAACCAAACTTAAATGCGTATTGGCCTGAAGTTCGGCCGCTTGACTGCGCATGTATAGTCAAATAAAATATACAATAGAATATTTTGCCAGAAAATTTATAAAATTATTTTACGTTATCATTTGTAGGTAAAAAAAAAAGAGAGTCTTGCTTTATATTATTTTTATATATTATTGTATTATATTATGTTTTTGTACACCGATGTATCGATCATGGTTAAAACCGGTTTGAACTGACGACGTGTTGGTGTCGTTCGGGCGACCTCGGTAAACACACTTCGCCAATAAACATTTATCATGCTAGCACCACACATAGCTGTATTTACACAAATATTTGATAAAAATTTCCGTTTCGTCTCCTTTTAATAGCTTGGTTAGAGTGAGATAAAACAAAAATGTTTGCAACAATGACGAATACGAATAAACATGTGTGAAACCACCATTAGTAGAAAATCTACCGCGACACTACGGAAGAAACAAATAAATAGTGAGTGACTGTACAATGGCGCACGCACAGATGAGAGGGGGACGTGCGCGGGCGACAGGACGCGGGCGGCGACGGCGTGCGGTCGTATCCTAGCAACGCGGGGGAGCGCGGTAGGGTGCGCCGATACCCCGCTTTGCACACCTTCCGCCCTCCCCCCCTCTGCCCTAATAATCGTCTTTTGCGCAGACACACGGGCGCACTTCACAGCCGCATTTAAGTTTGGTTTCTACTGTATGTCTGAATGCCAACAAGCGCGTAACACAGAGCGTGCGAAGTTCCTCCACCGCGGCAGGGTGGGGCGTGTTACCTCCGTCCTGCGGCTCGCGCGTGCTGCGGTAGTTGGAGAAGCGCTCGCTGAAGTCCCGCCGCCGCACCATCGACTCCTCCGCCCGCTGGCGCTTCCGCTTCTCTGCCGCGCGTAACAAAACACCGTTTTAAATTTACTAAATAGCCAAATAAGCTGGCACAAAAATGCTTTATCCCGTGTTCTATTGTAAAACTTACATTACCAGTTTAAATTTGCGATAAGTGATAAAAATACAAAAAAAATAAACAATTCACGTGCGGCTGTGTCGGAACATAGCCGAAGCAAACATGAACGCATCATGCCAGCAGATTATCATAACCGAGTGCTATATCTGTCACTCTGCTGGATACATTGAGCATTTTGGTGTAACTTTTATTACAGTGCGGTAAGTTGAGTGATATTTTGGTTTGGTTGGATGAATAAGTCCACCTTTTTTGCAGCTCATCTAAAATGTTTATGGAGCGATAACATATTTCAATCTACCGAACAAATTCAATATCACTGAAGCCCTGAATCGACTGAACGCGAAGGACAAACAAATATAGAAACTATTACCGACCTCGCTTCACAATCTCGCGTCCCTCATCAACCAGGTCGGTGGTAAGCTCGTCGTCGCCCACAAACTGCTGGAAGCCGCACACAGACAACAGCCGACTGCCGAGCGAGAGGTACGTCGCAACGCACAGCAGCACCACCAGCATCGGGAAGTAGATGTTGAACCCATCCGCTATCAGCCCCAGCACGTCCATGTGACCCATTATCTGTTCACACGTACGAGCTTCTCTTAACCTATGATTCAACCATGTGTTCTCCGCGTCACTGTTTTAAAAGGCTTGCAAGATGTCTTTGTCTTGCACCCACTTGTCCTTATCACCAATTTTCGACTACTACAATGCGACTTGTGCTAAGTTCAGAGCATTTAGAGGCTTGGACTTCCGCGGCAAATATAATACACATAATATCTTTACTTGTTTTTTAAAGAAAATTATGAAATGTTATTTGTCTATTCTGTTGTGTAAGTATTCCTATTACTGGTATTCAATTCAATAATTTCTAATCTAAGTATAATATTTTTTCTGGTTATAAGACTTCACTTAACGTTAACCATCATTAGGAAAAAAAAACTAATAAGATTAGATTGTTTACTCACATGAGTAATAGGTATTCTAATCTATGAATATGAAAGTGAAATGAATGGAAAGCTGTAGGTACGCACCTGCGTATAATAGGTCTCCATAATCCTCTCCTTGATGATGTGCGAGTCCATGTGTATGAGGGAGAGGAAGTTGAGGCACATGGGCGGGGTGAGCCGGCACACCATCATGCCGGAGAATATGAGGCTGTACTCGTTGGTCTGGTGGTGGGGCGCCAGGTAGTACAGGTTGAGGAGGCGGATCTTCAGCACGGTCGAGTAGGCGCAGTAGAAGAGGTAGGCGATCACTAGTGTCGACATTGTCTGCCAATATACAATTCCGTCTTCAAATCTGGCTGGGGACACTCATAATCACTCACGGGTTACTGTTCCACCCGTATGGAACAGCATGCTAAAGTACCGCGGAGTGAAATACACACTCTTTGAATATTGGGATATGGCTCGTTATACCTCTAAATAAAGATGAAGATATGCCCTACTTGATCTGATTCACTTAGGCGCCAGTCTAAATCAAAAAATTTATGGATTTCTCAGTTGATTGCAAGACTTGGTGGCGGACGCCATGTTCAGGTTCATCGCGACATCGCCTTAAATAAACAATTTTTTTGGTGTTTTTAGTCAGTAGTTTGCGTATAAATTCGAAATCAAATTGCATAACGAATCGCGGCCGCAAATATCTCCCGACGCTCCACGGAATGAGAAGTCGCACGGCGTCCGGTATAATGCACCCAACAAGACATTCCTGAGAACATTCTTTTTAAGGTAGAAGACGGGACGAACTCTAAGCAAGGAAAATAACAATATATCACCACCACTTTTGTACTTCGTTCTTTTAAATTTTTGTAAAAAAAGTTCTGGTGGTGTGAAAATGGTGTGCACGAAAAACATAAAAAAGTGTACAAAAATAAAAATTTATTGACATCTTTCCAAAAAAAGATGAAAGCCCAATATGTCTGACTACTATAATCAAAGAGTTATATTCTAAACAAGTACCTTTTCTGCTGTTAAATTAGGATATAAGTATCAGAGTAGTACGACAATGGCACATTCGACTAGAGTGAACCTAATGTCAAAATAATATTTAGCTTTATACCTGTCCTTCTACTCTTGCATATACTAAAATAAAAGTGAAACTGCACAAGTAGGTATATCTAATAAATATATCTTACCACAATGATAGCGTAGTCATATTTGAGCTTGGCCGCATAGACAATGTTGGCGAAGATGGATAGCACTGGCTTCTTACTGAAGAATGTCACCTCAGACCACACAACGGCCACTGAGAGAATGCCTGTCACTACGGCCAGACCCTTGAGGAAGTGGGGCCGCATGAAGCACTCCCAGTACCATTCTGGAACAAATCATTTCATTATTATGTATATGGTGCTCTTGCGATGACCATGCTTTTATTGCCATAGCATCGGTAATTACACACTTTTTTATTGTAACCGGATTGGGTGCCTGAAATCGAAGTTGGAGTCTCAGGCAGAGCCACTTTCACCCCTGAGGAGGTGCCAGTCAGGCTCGTAAAGGTGATATCAGACTATTAATTTTTCGTTCATTTTCGTCTTTCATTCGGCATCTTTTACTCGAAATGAAACGTCTCAACATGGAATGGAAGTAAAGCGCCGAATGAATTCATTGATGAACCGATCCAACAATGTTGGATCGGTTCATTCGGAATGAACATTCACTCGCGGAATTAACGAAAAATGAAATGTCTGAACACGAAATGAACATTCATTCGGAGCTCTGTCATTCCGTTGCGCGTGTAGTAGCGCAAGGACGTGAAGACATCTTCGAGGAAAAGAGCGAATGAACGTTCATTTCTATGCCATCTTGTCTGTGTCGTCTGAACATGGAATGAAACAAAAATGAAAATTCACACCGAATGAACGTTCATCCGAGTGAACAGTCTGATATCACCTTAACGGATTGCATAGTTACAGATCCAAACTGCACGTGGGTCTGAAACGTCCGTGGATATAACTTAGCACCAAGAGTGGCATGCTAAAATTTTACAGCCAGTTTGCCATAGTTACTGTTAATGTAGTGCTGTTCTCATGGGTGTCTTCTTTTGCTCTCTAGGGCTACAACAGCGTGTACAACATGTACCATTAAAGTTTGCCGGTCTGTGGAATGCAAAAACAAGCTATCGCCATAGTGACGTCACAGCTTACGCGGCAAACCCGAGAGTTATATGTGTCACGGATGAGTTATTTATTATAAACAATTTGATGACGAGTTGGAAGAGCATATTGGAGAAGCGTATGTCCAGTAGTGCTGGTTGACTGACTGACACACGTACCGAGAGTGGGCGGGTAGAGGACGCGAGTGAGCGGCGCCCGCTGAGTGGGGAAGGTGTGCTTGAAGCGGTGGTCGGGCGAGCGCAGGTTGGTCGCCACATCCTCCAGGTGGAAGATCTTCTCCAGCATTAGTCGCCACTGAGTCTCAGTCCGCTGCAGCACGTCTAGGGCTTTGATTGCCTGTGAACAATAAATCATTAACGCAAAGCTTGACAAGTCAAGATTGAAAAATGAGATCAGAATATGATTGATTACTCATACTCTATGACATTACTTACTAATCATTATGATTGACCTTAGCTTCATCCAGGCCCATTTCAGAGAATTCTTCGACTTAGTGGCCACCATTCTGTGTTGCAGCAAAATGTTTCGTTCCGCATACAAAGAGCTAATTTGAAATCATTAGGATGTTGACGATTTCAGCATCGGTAGCTCAGTAGTGTGGTCGGTCGACTGTTGTTAAGCAACCCTGAGCGCGGTCAGTGTGTTTTCCGTCCAGTTCAGTGTAGCCGACATGAAATGAAGGGAAGCACTGACATGGCACCTAGTTCACCCGGTGTTATGGGCTGACATATTGGATGTTGTAGGGATGTAGTGAACCGTGTCAGTTTCTATAAAAAAAATTTTTTTGAACGTCACTGGTTTCTCCGCTATTTCTTCCTACCCATATACACTTACTGACTTAAGCGTACCTTCTTATGCAGGTTGACTAGAGACTTGAGCGTGGGCGCCTGGTTTCGGTCAGCTGTGGAGCGGCGAGACTCCATGCGTTGTCGCAGCTCCGTTGGAACCTTCTGCACAATTGTTTCCACACACCGATGCAACGGGTGCGTCGTGCCCACAGACGATATCATGGATTGCAGACTCTGTAATGACAGATTGTTTCATTATTTTGAGGCTGCTAGAGTTTATCGATTTAGGTGGTGCTTCTGCGACACTGAAATTTCTCCACTCTCCCCTTTGTTTATTCTTTACAGGGAGAAGCAACTGCTTTGATGTGGCCAGAAAACAAGTGCAACAACAAGGTATGAGACTTTCATATCTGACAGGAACTTTATATTATAATAGACTAGCTGAGCCCGCGGCTCCGCTCGCGTGAAATTCGTATTTCAAAGAAGAAAGTAAGTAACTGAGGGCGAGGCCGAAGGCCGAGCTGCGTTCAGGAAGACTATAAACCTTCTCGAAGAAAGTAAGTAACTAAGGGCGAGGCCGAAGGCCGAGCTGCGTTCAGGAAGACTATAAACCTTCTTGAAGAAAGTACGTAACTGAGGGCGAGGCCGAAGGCCGAGCTGCGTTAAGGAAGACTATAAACCTTCTCAAAGAAAGTACGTAACTATGGGCGAAACCGAAAGCTGAGCTGCGTTCAGTAAGACTATAAACCTTCTCGAAGAAAGTAAGTAACAAAGGGCGAGGCCGAAGGCCGAGCTGCGTTCATGAAGAATATAAACCTTCTCGAAGAAAGTAAGTAACAAAGGGCGAGGCCGAAGGCCGAGCTGCGTTCAGGAAGACGATAAACTTTCTCAAAGAAAGTAAGTAGCTGAGGGCGAGGCCGAAGGCCGAGCTGCGTTCAGGAAGACTATATATAAACCTTCTCGAAGAAAGTAAGTAACAAAAGGCGAGTCCGAACGCCGAGCTACGTTCAGGAAGACGATAAACTTTCTCGAAGAAAGTAAGTAACTGAGGGCGAGGCCGAAGGGCGAGCTGCGTTCAGGAAGACTATAAACCTTCTTGATGAAAGTACGTAACTGAGGGCGAGGCCGAAGGCCGAGCTGCGTTCAGGAAGACGATAAACCTTCCCGAAGAAATTAAGTAATTGAGGGCGAGGCCGAAGGCCGAGCTGCGTTCAGGAAGACTATAAACCTTCTTGATGAAAGTACGTAACTGAGGGCGAGGCCGAAGGCCGAGCTGCGTTCAGGAAGACGATGACCTTTTCGAAGAAAGTACGTAACAGAGGGCGAGGCCGAAGGCCGAGCTGCGTTCAGCAAGGCCAATAACCTTCTCGATGAAAGTAAGTAACTAAGGGCGATGCCGACGGCCGAGCTGCGTTCAGGAAAACTATAAACCTTCTCAAAGAAATTAAGTAATTGAGGGCGACGCCGAAGGCCGAGCTGCGTTCAGGAAGACTATAAACCATCTTGAAGAAAGTAAGTAACTATCGCCCATAGTTACTTACTGTCATCGAGAAGGTTTAGCGTCTTCAAGGATACAGGTCGGCCTTCGGCCACGCCCTTAGTTACTTACTTTCTTCAAGAAGGATTATAGTCTTCCTGAACGCAGCTCCACCGTAGGCCTCGCCCTCAGTTTCTTACTTTCTTCTTTTGAAATACGAATTTCACGCGAGCGAATCCGCGGGAAAAAGCTATCGATATTAAAATAAGAAACTTAAGTTAAAATAATATTCGCCTCGCCCCGCTGCTGCCCCCTCTCCCTCTCCGTCTCCGTCTCGGTCTCGGTCTCGGTCTCGGTCTCGGTCTCGGTCTCGGTCTCGGCCTCGGCCTCGCACGGTCCCCGTCCCCGTCCCCGTCCCCGGCCTCGTCCCCGTCCCCGTCTCCGTCTCCCTCTCCCTCTCCCTCTCTCTCTCCCTCTCCCTCTTCCTCTCCCTCTCTCTCTCCCTCCCCTCCGCCTTCCCTTCCCTCCTCCCCATCATTTAATCCTAAAATCTAATTTTGAAATCATCCCCTATTGTAATTTAAGGGTTGATTTACCAAAAACGCTGAAACACGTAATTCTTTATTTCATACCAAAAGCCTAAATATGAATTGTCATATCCCTAACTCGAGAAATGCTAGGTTCCCCATACAAACTTTCATCCCCTATTTCACCCCCTTAAGGGTTGTTTTTTGAGACAAAAGGTAGCCTATGTCCTTCCTCAGGATCCAATTCATCTCCGTGCAATATTTTATCGAAATATGTTCAGCGGTTTAGGCGTGAAAAGGTAACAGACAGACAGACAGACAGACAACAGAGTTACTTTCGAATTTATAATATTAGTATGGATAGTATGGATCTGCATCATGAAAAAAAAAATACCACCAGAAAACTTTACTGCGTCAAATGTGCTGGTGCACACAACACATCAGAGTGCCCAAAAAAGGATCGTACAGAACCCGCGAAGTGCGCACTATGCCTGGGCAGTCACCCTGCCAATTTCAAAGGGTGCGAAGTGTATCAAGAAATAAAGGCAAGAAGAAGTAACAGAAATAACACTAGGTTCAATGCCAAGAAATCAGACGCTCCACCCACTGATGACAATAGAAAAAATCCAACGTTTGAAGAAAGGACTACATTTGGAAAACTTAGAGACAATAGGAGAACATACTCGGAAGTGACTAAAGAAATACCACAACATAATTCAAATGTTGAGCCAACCCAAGTCATTCAAGACTTACTGATAAAACAATCAGAAAAAATGGATACCTGCTCCAACAAATTAGCACCCTGATGGGGCTTATTATAACGCTGGTGGACAGAATAACGAAATAGCTTCTCTAAATATCGGTACCTGGAATATCAATGGCCTAGCGCCAAATCAAAATGAAGTTGAGGCATTACTTCTGCTCCACAAGCTGGACATCTTTCTCATCTCAGAAACACATTTTACAAACAGGAGTATAATTAAAATACCAAACTACAATGTCTACAGCACTAATCACCCAGATGGAACAGCGCATGGCGGAACAGCAGTTGTAATAAGATCTTCCATTAAACACCATGAACTTCCACAGTTTAAAACAGAGCACATTCAAGCGACAACCGTAAGGGTAGAAGAGAAGAATGGGAACTTTAATGTGTCCTCAGTCTATTGTCCCCCAAAACACAGATAACTGAACCTCTGTTCTCTGAATACTTTATGTCTCTTGGAACACGTTTTATAACAGGAGGCGATTGGAACTCCAAACACACACACTGGGGGTCAAGATTGATAACTACAAGAGGAAGGGAGCTTAAAAAAAGCGTAGATAAAAACCATCTGTCTCCAATGGCAACTGCTGAACCCACACACTGGCCTACCGATCCAAATAAACTGCCAGATTTACTGGACTTTTTTATAATAAAAGGCTTGTCTCGCCTATTCTTTTCGATTCATCCCTGCCTAGATGGCTCCTCAAATCATATCCCCGTCATAATGACAGCAAGTGCAACTGTACTACAGAATGAGAGGCGGCCACAACTCCATAATAAACTAACTGACTGGGTCTCATTCCGCAAACTAGTAAATGATAGGCTAGCCAATAAATACTAGTGAAGACATAGAGGACGCTATAGAAGAATTCAGTAAGATAATACAAGCAGCTTGTTGGGAATGCACACCCGAGGGGACATCTACCGGAAGACACAACGAAGTACCGTGGGCTATAAAGCAACAAATACTAGAGAAAAGAAGACTGCGTCGTATTTGGCACTCTAGTAGAAACCCACATGACAAATCAGCACTTAATAAAGCGACTCGCAAACTGAAGACTACTCTACAGAGTGCAAAAAATGAGTCCCTACAGGCCCAATTGGAATCTCTTACAGCCACTAAAGCGACTAACTACTCCCTCTGGAGAATGACCAAAAACTTCAACCAGCCTCAAAATATCAAACCACCAATAAAGCTTCCTAATAATACTTGGGCAAGGACGAAACAAGAAAAAGCTAATGTGTTTGCCAGGCATTTGGCCACAGTGTTTACTCCGAATGAAGCTACCGAAGGGGCAGACGAAACTGATATAGACGCAGTGCTACAGCAAGATTTCCAATTGGACGTACCTCTCAGAGCCAGTTCTCAAGAGCTCATCCAAACTACCAAAACCTTAGAAGACAAAAAGGCACCTGGATTTGACCTCATAACCAAGAAGGTACTGGACGAACTCCCAAAAAAGGGCATCTCATTCTTAACCGCCCTTTTCAATGCAATGTTGAGAGTTGAATACTTCCCAGCTCTGTGGAACGTATCTCAAATCATCATGATACATAAACAGGGTAAACCAGAAAACGAGGTCACATCCTACAGACCTATCAGCCTCCTGCCAATCATATCCAAACTGTTTGAGAAGATCCTATTGAAACGATTGTCAAGCGCTATGGCTGAAGAAGCAGTAATACCTCAACACCGGTTTGGATTTAGACAAAAACATGCGACAGTAGAGCAAGTTCACAGAGTATGCAGTGTGATAAGGAAATCCCTTGAAAATAAAGAATATTGCTCATCAGCCTTCCTAGACGTGCAGCAGGCTTTCGATAGGGTCTGGCACAAAGGCCTGCTGTATAAAATAAAAACACTTCTGCCACACTCCTTCTATGGAATACTGGAATCATACCTGTCGGCGAGATTGTTTCAGGTTAAAGAAGGAGATTGTACCTCACACTTTCACAATATACAAGCAGGAGTCCCTCAGGGATCAGTTTTGGGACCTGTCTTGTACACAATTTTCACGTCTGACCTCCCACAGTGTCCCGAGGTAACAATTGCAACATATGCAGATGACACAGCAGCCATGGCATCCAACAAAGATCCAGAAAAAGCATCTGCTTCATTACAGCATGGACTCGACAAAATAGATGCATGGCTTCGAAGATGGAGAATAAAAGCGAGCGCCACAAAGTCTGTCCACGTAACCTTCTCACTGAGAAAAGAAAATTGTCCTCCAGTGAAACTAGGTGATTGCGTACTACCCCACAGCGATACAGTGAAATATCTAGGAATGCATATAGACCGTAGACTGACCTGGAAGAAGCACATTCAAACAAAGAGAGATGCAATAAACATCAAGTACAGAAGTCTCTACTGGCTGCTGGGAAGGAACTCCAGATTGTCTACTGACAATAAGTTACTAGTTTACAACACAGTGCTCAAGCCGATATGGACGTATGGCATACAGCTGTGGGGCTCTGCTAGCGAGTCAAATATCTGCTGCATACAAAGGGTACAAAACTACATACTGAAGCAAATCTCCAATGCACCCTGGTTCATAAAAAATTAAGAGGTGCATAGCCTACTCAATGTGCCTACAATAAAGGAAGAGATCAAATCGATGGCGACGAAGTACAGATCCCGATTGGAACACCACCCGAACCAGCTTGCTGTCCAACTGACCATGCCGGACTATGTCAGACGTCTAAAAAAGAGCGACATAATGGAACTAGGGAATTAAAAATATCCCTAGCATCATTCAAGAGGAGAGATGCTCACGGCATCATCAGCTCCGAGCGACAAACCAACACTCCACCCATCTGCTCATAGTTGACGACTGATCGCAGATTAAACCTGGAAAAAAAAAAAAAAAAAAAAAGAAAACTTTACTCACATCCAAAATATCATCGACAGTTTCTTCAGCCTCACACTTATCCGTGCTCAGTTTGGCCGCCTTGAAGTAGCTGTACGTCAGGGTATAGTTCTTCTTGGAGTTGTTCCACAGATTCCTGGGCACCTCCACCAGCGCGTAGCCCAACAGAAGGATCAGCAGGAATAGACCCCACGTGTTACTCGCCGAGGACGCGATCGCTTTAATCTTGGGCCCATCTAGATGAATTCCTGGCTTCAGGGCGATGTATATTAGGAGTATGCCACATATGAAGAGGTAGGAACCGTAGTATATTGCATTGTCGATCAGCGCTGACTTCAACTTTCCCTTAACTGTGAAATCTCCGGCTTTGCTGTATGACTGCATCATTGGCATTATCAACCTGAAAAGATGACAACAGCATAAAAAAAATTCCAACAGATTTATATTTGAAAATACATCAAAGAGCACTTAATCTATTTAACACATCAGAATTATCTGTTATTCAGGATCAATATTAAATCCTGATAAACACAGAGATAATATTGTATGGATAAACATATATATATAGGTATACGAGTTCACAACTTATAGAAAACTATATCTCTGACATTGGACACATTGATAATGTGATAACGGTGTTTTTCTTTGTTGTTGTCCTTGTTAGGTCAACATTTTAACTGAGTGTATTGACTGACAATGCTTTTAAAGGTCGCATCACTATTACCTACTTAAAAAATACAGTAGAGCTGCGCTAGTCCAAACACGGCCCAATCCGATGATCGCGGTAATCCGAACGATCGGAAATTCCCCCGCACCCGCACCATGGATTTTATAAGTCCGCACTCATAGCCCTGAGAGCGCGTGTTGTGAGCAAAGTGCTCTGAAATGTTCCGCGTAGCAAGAGTTTTTTGTTTAATTTTGATTTAACTCACCTAACAATCATGGCATCACAATCAAGACGTAAACATGTAACACCGGCTTTACTCAACAAATATGAAGTGATTCAAATAATAGATCGAGGAGTAAGCTACTCAAACATTGCGAAGAAATTCGATATTAGGAACACAAAATGTGATAATTAAGAGTTTCATCATCATCATCAGCCTGTATCGGTCCACTGCTGGACATAGGCCTCTCCCAAGGCACGCCACCACATGCGGTCTTCCGCTCTTCTCATCCATCCACTCCCGGCTACCTTTTTTAAATTAAGAGTTTAGACCAAAATAAATACTAAAACACATAAAAATGCCTTGTTTTATTTTTCACCCGCATAGAATAGGTTCAATTCATCCAAACATCCTGTTAATTCGACCCCCGTGTTTTTAGGGGCTCGGATTAGCGCGTCTCTACTATACTTGATTTAATGTCGAAAAAATCAACTACTCAAGAAAGTGAAATGTCGTGGGTTCGCTACCTGTTGCCATGTAGCACTTTATTTCTTTCGAGAACACGAGTTGTTCGATGGTTCGGTTTTCATGCAAAACTGTAGGTTCCTTCCCTCATCCTCATTAGACGGTAGAGTTAAACACAATCAAGATTGACACCAAATTGAAAGATAGTCGGTTGGAGCTATTGTGTCCACATTTTCCGTGTATCCGACACAATTAAAAGGAAGTACTGACAGACACGACGAGCACCTAGTCCCGTCGACATTGCCGGCGATGTTGCCGACCATGCTAGGTTCTTTTAAAACCATCTCACGTGCCAACCCACCATGTCAAGCACTGCGATGTCCAATAGACCACCCTCCACAGATTAGGAAAGACATCATCAGGCACGAAACTCCACGGCTTCTGGCAGACATTGACTGGTGTGGGCGGGCCGATAGTCGTCAGGTTACTGACGTTGGTCGGGAGGAGAGACGTCAGCGTGGGCGGGTAGTCATCCGCCTGTCCGTCCTCTGTCTCGTTGTGCAATTGTAGACATTGTCGGTACACCGTCTGGATGGTTATGCATTGTTATTGGTATCATATTAAAATTTTGCTCTGTAACTTGAGGTGGCAACACTGTTCTTTGTTGCATTACTACTTCATACATGGTTATAGTAATTTTTGCAATGCAATTCATAAACTAAATTCACGGCTCATCCACACTCTTACTAATTGTCTCAGCAACGACACAACTGACGTGCCATGCATGGGGTTACTGATCGGTTTTGTTAGGGCTTCACTGGCGAGAAGTGCAGGACTATTTTAGATTAGTACAGTTATAAAAGACAGCGAGAACTTTTTAGGTTTCCGTATCCCGTACGGAAGCCTATTACTAAGCCTCCGCCGTCTGTCCGTCCGTCCGTCTGTCCGAGGGCTGTATCTCTTGAACCGTAATAGGTAGCCCATTGAAACTTTCACAGAACATGCATTAGTATGGCGGATATAACAAATAAGAAAAATAAGAAAATGTTAAAAATGAAGGGGGGCCTCCATACAAGAAACATACAATAAAATAGATTAGTCACACTATTGAATAATAGATGGCGCCACAGGCTTTTATACATTGCAATGTGAGGTGCTGTCATTTCCCCACCGTAAATTGCGATCGACCTCATTGAGGCTTCTCTCCGATTGAGCTGTTATTGATAGCGGATAGATACGGAAACCTCCGTGCGCGAGTAAAACTCGCACTTAACAGATTTTTAATTTTATTTAGCCTAATTGTAAACAAATACGACAAAAACCACTTACCGAGCTGACATCGAGGGGTAGAATGAACATGATGACAAAGGAGAAGTACCAAGCCGTCAGCACGGACACGGTGACGATGACGTGGTTCCTGTAGCAGTCCCCGTACCGCCACAACAGCACCGCTGCCAGCACGAAGGCCGACACAAGTTCCAAACCGAACAGAGTGTAAACCATTTTGATTGTATAATTTACGCCTTTGAACAAATTTGTTTTGATGACGGCAGCTGCGTTGCAAGTTTTTCGATTTTTGTGTAGAAGATCTACCCAATTGGTATATCCGATTAGTTTGGTAGGTATGTGATGGCGTTAATTCATGTTAGATACACACAGGTTTTTGAACAAATAATAATTTAGAAAGGATAATTTTTATGTATTTTTGCGTCGTTCTGTAGTAGCGCGCTCAGCTTCACGCTGCAGACGTTCCATACGCAACTGTGTAGGGTTTTTCAGAGGGAGCAAACGAGCCCAGTCTAGTTCCAATTCGCGCGGGCAACACTCAAAGAAGAGTTCCCCCAGGGTCGGCAGAACAGGCTCGAGCTCTAGCGCCACGCTCGCGGCGGGCGCCTCTCGACTGGCGGTCGGA
Organism: Nematopogon swammerdamellus; assembly: GCA_946902875.1. Lineage (NCBI taxonomy): Eukaryota > Metazoa > Arthropoda > Insecta > Lepidoptera > Adelidae > Nematopogon > Nematopogon swammerdamellus. Next base: position 15,266,806 of record OX336340.1, read on the forward strand.
GCCTCTTCGGTCGCGTGTTCTTCGCTCATCGCGGTTTGCGACTTCTCCGGACTGCGCACATATTTCACTATTTCACGTCGGTTCGATCACACAAAACTTTTTACTATACTAGAACTGTATATTCACTGTGGCGTTTCGTTTTTCCGACGGCGATTTCAGGCGTTTGCTGGTAAATTTTATGAAAGAAAATGCAAAATCATTCAGGCAGGGAGACGATGAGGCGTGAATTAAATCGACGATTCGACGAACATGGCATACACAGAGAATAGAATAGAAAAAACAACTCACGCAACAATCAAGAATGACATCAATCTATGTTGCTAGTGTTCGGGCGCCGATTCGTTCGTATCGTAGTACCCGAGTCCCGAAAGCAATAGGTACTCGATATTGAGATGAATGACGCCTAACTGAACAATCTCGCTACGCTAGTACGTGCTAGTACCGTTTCCTATAACTATAGCAGTTTGTTTGCAGGAATAATGGGTAATATTTATTTGTTTGTATGATTTTACACGGGTATATAAAAGGAAACGCACAATACCTCTATCTCTATATTTGTATTTTTTTTTTATGGAAACTGACACGGTTGGCTACTTCACCTACAACATCCCTGATGTCAGGCCATAAAACCAGGTGAACTAGGTGCCATGTTAGTGCTTCCCTTCATTTCATGTCGGCTACACTGAACTGGACGGAAAACACGAACTATTTACTTATCCGTTTCGACCGACGAACGGCATAATTAATATGTTGTATAGTTTTGTCCCTCTCATTCCGGTAATGCACGGAATGAGAGGGCCCGACGACGGCCCGACCCGAACAAGTTCCTCATTTGATGGGCTTTTTTTTAATACTGGCAACAAATAAAGGCTGTCAGTTTGACATAGAACATTACTCCACAAAGAGCAAGAAGGCTAGAGAGGCGCCTAAATAAGTTTAAGCCAACGCCTAGTGCGAGGCGAGACAGACAACTTAGTCTAGACTAGACTAGAGAATATTTTTCTTACAAATGTAAATATATTGTGTTAGAATGAGACAAGACTAGACTAGAATTTTCTCTTTGTTTCAACTATTGATTGGATTGAGTGAGTATTGAACTATTGAGACATTTCGTTCAAGGACACAAATTAGCCTATTAGATATTCTGTGAAATTAGTCGCTTCGCTCCCCAAATTTGGGGACAGGCGCCAGTGTAAAATTTGGTTGTGGTAAAAGAAAATAAAGCTAAAGTTGAATTGGATTCTGTTGTATTATATTTGCATCGACTTGGGCCAATCAATGGATGGGTGCGGAATTACAAGATATTTGTTAAAGTAAACTTATTGATTATAGCAAAATTATATATTTTTGAAATTGTCTTAACAATACCTATAGAATGACATGACATTTGATTTATTTAAAAAAACAAAAAAATATTTTTGGTTAACATTTTGGGGTACCCTGTACTTTCCACAGGACTATTAGACAAACTTACCTATAATATATCTAGCGGCAAAAATTATACGTAATTTGGCGTTAGTTTCATCGAAATCGGTTCAGTAGGTCCGGAGATATCTGCGTGTGACCGACAGACAGCCAGACAGACACCAGAGCGATCCCATAAAGGCCCCTTTTTCGCATTTTGCGACGGGACCCTAAAAACACACCCTGGCGAGCCAGGACGCCCGATGATGTCATTAACGTAATTTTTTTTTCTTTTTAAATTGCACCTGATTTCCATACCTATGTTTTCTATGTTTGAATGAAACATCAAGACGTCCGCCCGCGCCGCGCCACGTCCGCTCCCGTATAAGTTCCTGTATGCCCGACGCTCTTCTCTTTCTGTGTCGCTTGCGCCTCTGCCTCAAGAGAGAGCCTCAAGTAGATAATGCATGCACTCGATCTTTCGTAGTGTGATGATCGTATATAAATAGCCACTAGCCAGACGACGTAGAAGTAGATACTTAGCTGGTTAGATAGTTACTAAGTGCGACATGGGTGCATTTTTTAAGAGCAGGAGTAGTTTTTTTTTTAGTTAGAGGCGAGTAGCTCGCCCTATTAGTACTCGTACTCGTACAACATATAGTCGAAAGTTTTTGTTCCGTGTGGGGCCAGTACCTACTTTAAAAGAATATAACCATTGCATCTCTCTCCGTGTATGTCGTAAAAGTCGACTAAGGGATATATGACTCCCTTCTTATATTACTAGGTGGTAGGGTTTAACCCGCCCGGGTTGATACCACCGCACTGAATGAAAGGTCGGTTGAAACGGCTACCTATGTAAATAGTTTGTGTTTTCCGTCCAGTTCAGTGTAGCCGGCACGACCGAAGGGAAGCACTTACGTGGCACCAAGTTTCCCCGGTGTTATGGGCTGACATCGATGTGGGCTGACCTCACGGATGTTGTAGGTTATGTAGCCAACCGTATCAGTTTTATATAAAAAAAACAAAAGTACCTGGTTATTTAAAGAAAGGGATTTAAAATGGCGGCGTTCTACAGCTGTACAGTCGGCATGCAATTTTTTTGCATAGTAGGCTTCGACCATATAAAACTCAATGATAGTAGGTATATTTTTTATTATTTGCCAATTTTTATCTTGGAACAAATTGTTTTATTTTCTTTAGACGGCAATACTGTATGAGCGAAAGGAAAATAGGAGCACCGCCATCTTAAATCCCTTTCTTTATATAACCTGACCAATGAGCTAATATGTACCTACATGGGCAGTAGCTCGGGCACATGGCTAGGAAAATATACGTTTTTACTGTAAAATCTATCATTGACGAGGATTTGGCGCCACTTTGCTCGAAGATGCGCTACTTTGAGGGAACGTGGACCCTGTGATTGGCTGGGAGGGCTAGAGAGCTAATATAAAAGTAATATAAGTCAATGGCTGCCTTTCATAGTGTTAATATATTCTTTGCACTCAGCTAAACGCAGAGAAGTGAGCCAATCACCGGGTCCAGTTCTTCCCAGGAAAGCAGGAAGTCTGAAGGGAACCGCTGGTCTTATTCTACAGTTCACAAACCCCCAAAGTAACTCCTGACCGGAGTCTCGATGGTGGTAAAGTTGCATGCGTCAGCGACTCCGGGGGCTATGAGCTATCAAAAGAACCTTCATAATAACACCTTAGAGTTAGACGATTTTATAAATAAAACACAGAGGTGTAAGTTCAGTGTTGCTATTTTAATGGTTTCATAATCAATGCTGATAACCTAGTCTCATCAGATCCGTTGATCAATCGATCAGTTCACAATATTTTATCACACAATTGAAACACAATTGAATAACACACCGCTTCTAATGAATGAATATTGTGCTTTTTATATACTAAATATTTCTCTTCCTCTTAATAAAATAACAACGCTAGCTCCTTTTATTCACACAACGCTACTCTTTAAACATCTTAACCGACACATGAGATTTATACAAATTTATTATTGCTGTCAAAAATTATTTGTAATCCGATGCGTACACATAGGTATACATCAACGTAGGTGATGATAAGGTTTAGCATATCTAACTTAATGCTATCGCTATGAGATTTAAATTTAACGCTTAATTAGTATTGCTTATAGGAAGGAAACCATGGCTTTCCTTATCGATAGTTTAACAAAATGTAGCAACCATTACATGGTTGACTTGCTAGACTTACGTTGAGTCAGCCAGTCGGCATAGTCAAAACTTACATTATACTTAGATGAGTGTACAATTTGTAGGTAAAAGTTAAGTTTGAATTTGTACGAATATAATGTCTTTGTGTTGTGTGTAGGTAGCAGGATGAAATTACATATTTAATTAGGTGTATTGATGTGTAAAATCGAACCTACGTAAGACATTTTATTTTGAATGCGCAAATGGATCCCGCAAATGATAATTATTATTCTCTCCAACAGCTTTCTCTACTGACTTTTTTTTTGTTTAAGTGTGTATGTGTAGTTAAAAACTCTGTATATCTATCAAAATTCGATTATAGAACTTTACTTATTATTTATCAATCAATAATAAACAATAATGCACGAAACAAACATACAGAAGAAAACGCAGAGACAAACAAAAAGAACAATATCACGGAAAGGCGGACTTAGTAGGATCATTGTACACAACAAACAATATTATTATGCTTCTAAGCAAGGCCAAGTTTATTTGTACGTGAATGAGATCTTCTACACGCTCACTTTACGACGAAACCACTCACCATACAATTTAAACAAACTTTTCAATGCGAGGCCATTGACTTGTCAAACTAAAAAAAAAATACTCTCACTAGACAGTCAAGCAACTCAGCCTCGGGTGTAGCTCAGTGGTGGGATGGGTCAACTGTCGCTCGCGATGTTAAACACACCCGGGTGCGGTGAGAGCTTGGATGGTCAGCGGTGCAGACAGTCAACTGTCGCTATTGAATGTTAAGTAACGCTGGGTGCGGTCAATACTTGGATGGGTGACCGCTGACCGTTGGAGGCTGACCGAGGTTCGGATTCCTCGTAAAACTGTAGGTCCCTTCCCTCCTAATCTTACTTGGTGGTAAGGTTTAACCCGCCCGGGTTGGTACCACCGCACTGAATGAAACGTCGGTCCAAACGGCTATGTAAATAGCTTGTGTTTTCCGACCAGCAGGTTTATTCTTGTAAATTCTGACAGCTTTCATAAAAGACAGTTTCCATAAAAAAAAAAATGGGTGACCGTTCGATCGTTGGAGACTGACCGTGGATCGGATTCCACGTAAAAACTGTAGGTCGCTCCCTTCCCTTCTTACCTTACAGGTGGTAGGGTTTAACCCGCCTGGGTTAGTACCACCGCACTGAATGAAATGCATAACGCATGATCCATGCATGAAACTCTCTTCCGCCCAGTTCAGTGCAGCCGGCACGTTCAAAGGGAAGCACTGACGTGGCATCTAGTTCACCAAGGTGTTATGGGCTGACGTCACGGATGTTGTAGGTGATGTGTAGCTAACGCAACGGTGTCAGTTTCCATAAAAAAGACAGGAGCTGATGTTTATCTATACTCTACCTACACGATTTGATCATTGATTATTATTTATTATTGATGGGAGTTATTGCACGGTTCGACGTTACTACTGTGTGTGTTTTCAATCGTTTTTTTTATTCAATTCTAATTCTCAACGGAGGCCGACGACGTACAAATACTTCGTAAAGTTACAATGCAGTTTACGTATATTGCAATTATTAAATTTTCTAGCGAAACGATCAATGTAGATTCACTACAAGTAGGTGGGTGCTAATAACAAAGGTTACTTAAATATTATATTTTAGCTACATAGGTACTTATAACATTACAACGTAACGTAGGTAACATCTTATATGGGTTTTTTAATTACCGTGTGGTTGTTAAACTAAATTACAAAATGTTACGGCTTTACTCACGGTGTAAGGCCGAGAGAGTGAAAAGGGTGAAAGAGGATGGGCTAAACTTTTAGTGAAACGTCGAGCCATATAGCTCGGACTCGGATACGACCGCGAGTATAGCCGTTAATTTTTTTTTAAATAATGAGTACTATCTTATGTACAAAAATATGAACCTTTCATAATATGCATTTCGAAAAAAAGGCGGGCATGGTATGGTTATTTGTATGCGCAGCAACAAGACGCGCTCTCATTGGCTATATATATCGACATACGACAGCTGAGTGGGCGCTAAGCACTGTGTTGCTGTAAGTTGAGTGGTAGAATTTTTGGCGACACCATCGCACCGTGCTCCCATACAGAGGGCTCTTGTAATGGCCCATCTAGCCTTTCTTTCTGTCGTCTGTGGTCGGTCTGGATAATTTGAAGAATATATAAAAAACAAATGAAAATACCTAGGTACCTAAATTAAATATAAACTGTGATATGAAACTCGTATACAGTAGATACTCGTATATATTAGCAGAATTTATTATTTATACGTAGGAGGTAAGTAGGTTCCTATACCGGCAGAATATTTTACATTTTAGTTGGTGATACTAACCGGACATAGGTAAATAATATTTCGAATTTTAAAAACAAAAAATGCTTACACAGCCACTGAAAGCTAATTTGTATTGTATTGGAACATTGAAGTGCAGAACATGAATTAACATCACAACTACCGCTAGCTTTGACAGAATTTTAACACAATACACCTACTTGAGCTACATTGTTTTATTATAAAATCCAAATCACAATGAGGTATCTAACGTCTCGTTATCATTTTGATATGTGTTCCAATATAGGAACCATCACACGTTCGTAAAATCTGCAGTCAGCACTTTTTGGTCTATTCTTAAAGGTATCATTTTTCATACTAATCTCTGGAATTTTCCAAAAGAAAATTGTAACAATACCCCACTGTGAATGGATGGCTTTGTTATATATAAGTAAGAAAAAGTAACAATAGTACTACATCAGTAAGATATTAAATAACACACGACTTTTTACAAATTCACTAATTGATCTCAGCTAAATTAAATGCTCTTCTCAACAGGAATAATAGGTATAGCTTTATTAAAGGGACGTAAGTACGACGATATATTAAAAAAATAGACAAAGCATTCAATATATTCTAAAAATATTTGATAAACGAATTGTATAGCTATCTGTTATGGGGTGGTAACGGTTAGGTTAGTTATACCCTTCTGGTTCATCAATTTTTTATTGCCTTTTATTTTTGTAGGCATGTATTATGTATGTATGTTTATGATGTTTGTATTTTTATGTATTTGTATAATTATAGGAGTACCTATACTATATGATAATAAAATATGTAAGTAGTTACTCCTCAGTCTCACTTGCATGGCCCATACTCTTATAATTTCGCTTCTCACCACCTTAAGTTTGACTGGAAGAGATCATTTGTAATGATAAGTCCGCCTTTGCGCACGCCTGTATGTTTTTCTGTGATTTGTGTGCAATGAAGTATTTCTGTTCTATTATATTATTTTCTGTAGCGCGTACGTCCGTAGTAGCGACCTCATATGACCTATATACTATAGACCTCTAATCAATGCAATCTAGGAAGAACATTTCGAATTTTCTTTGTAAGTAATGGTTTTTAATAAATTAATTTATCTATAGTCGTACTTACGTCCTTCTCAAACTTGAGCTAGCTATAGCTATCCTCTTAAACTTCTAGATGTTGCGCTTTCAAGGTGTCCTCTACATTACTCTCTCTCTTTCTCTCTCTCTCTCTCTCTCTCTCTCTCTCTCTCTCTCTCTCTCTCTCTCTCTCTCTCTCTCTCTCTCTCTCTCTCTCTCTTGTGTTTCTGAAGGTTCGTCCGTTCTTTACATATTAACTCAATGACTGCCGTCTGTATTTGTGTATTTAAATTTGTATGTATGTTCACTTATAACTCTAGATGGGCTCAACCTATTTGCTTGCGGTTTTTGCCTATGTAATTTGGAATATCTCTGCCAGGTTATATGCTATATAGCATAACGCCATTATTCATATACGCTGTTTTGATAAGAACCAATATTCAAACCTCTGCCTGCACTCTATATAAATTGTCGACCTAGGTACCACAGTCTCCAAATATTTATAACTTAGTACATTATTTAAGCCTTCCAAATGGTAGCAGAGAAAATATTACATAGTTATTTTTTTAATAGATTTTCTGTCTTTTGCAGGTCGTAAATTTGCGAAGAATTAACTTTGTAAACTGTTTTTTTTTATGAAAATGAACATGGGTGGCTGTGCCGAGGGACAAGTGGTGCAGTAGACCGAGCCAAAAACACCTCTTCTCGCGAAACTCAAGAGATTTCACAGATTTGAGAACTGTTGCTAGGCTGTCCAGCCTGTTAATACGACGCTTGAAGATAACCTGAACTAAAGAAATGTGTAAATGAACCTGCAGGTAGGTGATGTAAAATAAACGATGGATATAGAGGACACCTTAAAAGTTACCTCACTGAGTCAACAAGCATTCTTCAACAAGCAACAGCAATTTAGTCACAACCAGTTTACTTATAATGCTTTCTTTCTCGCCTTAACTATAACATATCTCTAAGGCTAAACTACTTCATAATGTAATTTCATATTTTAGATAAATTAATTATAGTGCGCAGAACCGTGAAATATTTTCAAAGTGGAATGGCCGAATTATTTCAGCGTTTTCGTTTGTTTCAGTCGGGTTGAGAGATCAATACTGAAAACGTTGTGTACAACACAGAGTAGAATAATAACTTGAATAAGGCTACTAGTAACTAGCACTAATTTCTCTTCTATCTATGAACTCTATAGCTGGCCAGAGCCATATTTTAGAAAAAAAAATCGTATTTGTCTTCAGTAAATAATAGTTTCAATTAGGTACTTATAAGGTTTTTGTGAAAATGCTAGGATTATATTAGTGAAAAGTGGCTACACAAATTGGGGCTATCTATTTAGGTACGTCAAAGTTTTGTATTTTATTTAATGTAGTAGGTATAAAAATGTCCTATTTTTAGTAATATTTTGTAATTGTTGTGCTGTTTGAGGTTAATAAGCGATGCGCGATTGCTTTATCAAAACGAATCTATTTTATACATCCATTTGTATAAGTTAATTTGTAAAACAAATGATAACAAACAATATTTACATAGATATATAGAAAATCAGAGTGTTATGTATGTATGACGATGCTCCTAATTGGTTTAAAAAAGGCGTTAGCACTACAGTAAGTACTAAAGTAAATAAAAAAATACTTTGCACCCTTTTAAGTGGTGGCGAGGTGACAGATACCTACTAACTGCCAAAACGAGATATTTTTTAATTTTTTTTATATCAATCTTTTGATGTTGACAACTGGATTATATGGGATAGTTATAATTTACAAACCAATATAGTCAGATGGGAAGGAGGTTTATCCTCTGACTTTTATATGGTTTCACTAATCTTAGGATTATCTCAAAGAAACGAAGAGGATATTTTACAATTTCGCGAGGTAAGTAATCTTAATATTAGCGGAGTCAGAGGATAATCCTCCTTCCCAAAATTGGCCAATAACATCTTTAGCATTCGAAAGAAAATAATAAAAATGTAGGGACATCGTCTTAACAAATAACAACAAATAATTTAGTTGAATAAAGCTATACATTTGAGCATTATAATAATTACATTAACACATATCGGACATGTAAACCACTCACATTACATTCACTATAAGAATGAAAAGCTCCGTGTGACAGGCGCAGTGAACAACGGCTACACAACCTATTATTGTAAATCAAATATCGCACCTATCTAACTTTTGTATTAGTTTAGAGACGGCCCAATTGCGCCAACACGAATTTAGAGTTAAGTAGCGAGTTATGGATTTAAACGCGGTTCCCACAGTCAACGGGTACTAGCTTAACGAGTTAAACTGATTTATATCGTTAAATTTGTGTTGGTGCAAGTGGGCCTAACACTCGGTGCTAACAACTGTCAAAATGATGTTCTTACAGTGAATGCGGTGCTCTGCGGAATCTACAAAAATAATACATGCGTTGGGATTAATGATTGGGTATGTGTTTTGAATTACCTTTAACTTTGGATTACCTACTTACAATTTTAGTGATTTAACATTCAATTTAAGCACCGTAGTACAATCATCTCGGTATCAAAAAGTAAATTAGTGTAAACGTGATGGATGATATTACTGTTCGGGTGGATATACTTAATTGTGGCTGATAATTCGATGTATCTTGACATTCTCCTGAAAAACACACAAACTCAATGTTATTTTTTTTTTTTTTCTAAAACGGAGTGTACCCCTACAAATCAGCCAGTTCAAATACTGACTACATTAATTAACACAAAAAACAAAGTATGAGGTACTTTTGGCCAACACCAGGGACTGCCATAATCTAGAGAAGCCGGAGATTCCGAAACCGGACTTCCGACTCAGGAAACGCCTTTTAAAGGTCCACAGGGGGTAAACTGCGGATAGCGGTAGACTTTTAACAGGACATTGATTTTTTCATCATAGGTGTCACCAACATCCCCTATGCACATCGAGAATGTTGCCTATCAGGTGCATGGGGAGGACGAGACAGCCGCTCACGTCCTCTTGGAGCGTTCGGAAGTGGCTACGAACGGCTCCAGTTTCATGGTCTTGTGGGAACTGCCTCTGAAACGTGGGGGCGACCAAGAAGGGTGCACCGCTTCATGTGTACCGTGTGGGGCCAGTTTGTACAGTGTGGGGCCGGTACTTTAAAAGAATAGCCCCATTGCATCTCTCCCCGTGTATGTCGTAAAAGGCGACTAAGGGATATGACTCCCTTCTTATATTACTAGGTGGTAGGGTTTAACGCGCCCGGGTTGATACCACCGCACTGCATGAAAGGTCGGTCGAAACGGCTATGTAAATAGTTTGTGTTTTCCGTCCAGTTCAGTGTAGCCGGCACGACCGAAAGGAAGCACTGACGTGGCACCAAGTTCACCCGGTGTTATGGGCTGACATCACGGATGTTGTAGGTGATGTAGCCAACCGTGTCAGTTTCCATAAAACAAAAAACAACCCGAGTGTCGTCGGCCCCCCAAACCCCACCCCATAATACAAGAGGCTGGACAGTAAACAACAATAACGACAATTAGGGCTTCTGCCTATGTTAGGCCCAAGGCAGACCATGGCGTGTTTCATTCCTGAAACTGAAAGTCCGCTTCCGAAAAGGCCCATTCAGATACAATTTCAAAAGACAAAATTTCTTCTGAAATTATAAAACACTACGTTTGATAAATTTATAAAATAACGATTGACGAAAACCGCAAAGATGAGTTAATACACTGACCTATGTTAGTGGCGTTGAAGACGAGCGCGCCATCGACGCCCGGCTTGAGCGCGCGGTCGCAGTTGACCGGGGAGCGCGTGAAGTGGAGCGCGCCGCGGCTCTCGCGGTACAGGAAGCAGTAGCGGCGCGCGCTCGTGCTGTCGCGCGCGAGGGGCGTCGTGATCAGGAACGACGTGCCGTCCTCGTACCAGCCTCCGTGGCATGTGTACGCTGCAACCATCATTTCATCATCATCATTTTGTCAGCCTCGGTAGCTCAGTGGTGCAGACAGTCGACTGTCGCTATTGATCGCTGGGCGCAGTCAGCACTTGGATGGGTGACCGCTCGACCGTTGGAGGCTAACCGTGGTTCGGATTCCACATAAAAACTGTAAGTAGGTCCCTTCCCTTCTTACCTTACTAGGTGGTAGGGTTCAACCTGCCCGGGTTGGTACCACCGCACTGAATGAAACGTCGTCGGTCGAAACGGCTATGCAAATAGTTTGTGTTTTCCGTCCAGTTCAGTGTAGCCGGCACGACCGAAGGGAAGCACTGACATGGCACCTAGCTCTCCCGGTGTTATGGGCTGACATCACGGATGTTGTAGGTGATGTAGCCAACCGTGTCAGTTTCCATAAAAAAAAAACCATCAAATATTGACACCCACATATTTCTCGCGTGACATCTCCACCCCTTTAGCGTTAGCCTTAGTACGTGTGTGTTGTGATTTGTGTGTGGCGCACTCTGCACACTTCAAACGCGGTGACATTATGGCAGGGGCGTCATTTCAAATTTTGATTGGGGGGCAAGCACAAAGAGCAACAATAGTTTTGTCAAGGTACTTATTTAAAAATAACGAAAAACATAAAAATATTATATTAATTACTTAATATAATATTTTTATGTTTTTCGTTATTTTTAAATAAGTACCTTGACAAAACTATTGTTGCTCTTTATTGTAAATAGTGTATCTATTTACAGTAAAATGTCGATTATCCGAACGGCGGTTATCTGAACCACCGCTTATCCAAACAAACATAGCAAGTGATCTTATTAAACTTAACATAAGTCACCACAAGCCGCAGAGGCTAACATCCAAAACCCTGGGCACGCCTGTGCCCTAGGCCATATAGTGAAGCCAAACGGTGCAAAAAACTATAGCTTAGTCAGATAAAACGTGTAGGTAGTCCAGCTTGATTAGCAACAAAATCGGTGATGAAAAACAGCAGTAACTCACCAGTAACCATATCCTTGTTCTCGCAAGCGGAATGGAACTCCATATTCTTGACGGCATTGCATCCAACCTCCAGCGTGTTGTAGTTATTGTTCACGCAGCTTGTCACATCTGTCTGTCCGTCTGATCGCTTGCTCCTAAGCACTGGGCTCGCGCTGTGGTTCCTAACGTTAAAATTGTGATTATCACTATGTAAACTATTATTGAAGTCTACTCTACGATTATGTTTGCCCTCGACTCGAGTGTGTTTTCTCTTCCGCCGCTGCATTTCCATCAGTTTCTTCGCAGGCCTGTACTTTCTCGAATCATCCCGGTGGTGCTCGAGAGATCTGGTGATCCTCTGGTGGTGACGGATGCCGGTAATTTCATACTTCCCCGAGTACGGGCACTCTTTGGACTCGGGGTTGCTCGCTGAAAAAGAAATATTTTGTATAAGTATAAGAATCAGTAGATATTGTGTGAAAACATACAGTGCCTACTAAGGTAACATTTGAACGCGCCTAACGCGCCTTTTGAAAAGCCAAAAGTTACGCTGGGAAATATAAAAAAAATACGATTGACTCCTTATAAATAATAACAGTCGATTATGTTTATTTATGAAAAATAACGGCTAAAGCAAAAATATTTAGTTTTATTTCGGCAGTTTTCAAAAGGAAAATAGGTAGACACCCACCAACAAGCGTGACGTACGGTGCCGTCATGGCGTTGAAATAGTGCGGTGCACAGGCGTCATCCGCGCGCGCAGTAGGCGCCCCGCGCTGCAGCTCAGCGATGTACGAGTCGCGTCGATACATCACCACGCATACGTACCGACTCACGCTGCGAACACAACAAGCAACTTCTTCAAACACTTTCGAAACCTATATAAAGCCGCGTCTCGTGCGCATGTTTTTTCGAAACAATACACAAAAAACATGAAACAAAAACATTACTTCTTTATGGTTTTCATACAAATATGGATGGCCACGCCCCAATGTTTCGATGTTTCTGTGTAATGTTTAAAAAAAAAACATTCGCAGGAGACCCGGCTTAAAGCATCCCATATTGACCTTGAAAGCATCATTGGAGTTGTAGAGAGCGGGAAATTATGAGTGCGATGTCGGCAATGTATGTACATTGTCCTAGCCAACGCAGGATAGCTTATGTATGAGCTTTGATGAGAAACTAACGTTTTACTCGCGGAACTCTCACACAAAAATGGCCAACTCTCCGCTTTCCGCTTGGATCCTTCTGTAATGCAATGGAATTGTTTACCCTGGACACGTAGGTGTGGCTTGCGTCGACACGTTTGGTCGTAATTTTTGGGATCGTTTGGTGTCGTTAACGAGCTGGGGAAATATCTGGGTGGTGCAGCCCGAAGAACTCACCAATGGTGTTGCCAGTGAGCGACTAGAGCGACGGAGTTGCCACTCGGAGAGCTCGCCTTAATGTTGACGCAGTGGACCTTGATTTCTGAGCCAGTCTGGTTGCTGATGCGCAGCGTGGCGTTCTTCTGGTGGAACGAGTAGTTGCTGGAGAAGTCGAGGGTGTGCCAGTGCGCCGAGAATGTCATCCAGGATGGGAAGCGGCACTTGAAGTTCACCGACACTGAAATTACATTGAATGTTTAATTACGTTGAATTACATGATGATAATTTGTTGAATGCAGTCGTTCTAGACATTTTCGCTTATCCAGGGAAGTTTTGTCACAAAATATGGAAGCAAGACCAGTACCGGATCTTATAACCAGTTATGTAATTCGTTCTTGAACTTATCTATAAGTTTTCTCTTTCTATTTCAGGTGCTTTCAGATTACAATCAGAGTTCTGCAGGCTATGGCACGCAATGCATCGAGCAAGACCTCAGGTTAATACAATATTCAGGCTCTATATACTAGATTCAGAAAGTTCAATTTAGGGAAGAAAATAGTCGAAAGACTCTACAGAAACAAAAAAATACAATAATAATGTATGAAAGAAACGGTTCAAAGTTGCCTACACAAGGATATAAGCATATAAAATGCATACCTCTCTTCAGGGCCATAGTGCGAGAGCCCTCGGTGGCGCTGAAGAGACCATTGCAAGTGGCGTCCCCTGATTGAGCCACGCGATACTCCACGCCGTCTCCGGAGTCTTTCAGCAGGGTCGGTGATGCTGGAACATCACAACATCATGATTGCTTGATTGATCATGGGGTTCCATTTCATAGAGGTAGTCTAAAGTGGTGGGTCGCATTCTACGAGAAAATTTATATTTTATTTAAAGAATGGACATAATTGTCTCACCAATGCCGTTGGTCTTCTCATAGACGAAGCAGCGGTAGCGGTCCTCGTTGCTTGTGGCGTGGTTGTGATGAACCTTGCCCACGAGGAAGCGCAGGCTGCCTTCCTTCCAGGTCGCCAAGCACTCCAGCTCCTCCACTGTAAGTTAACAAATTTGTTTGCTGAAGTTTAGAGAAGATAGTCGAAGTGTATTACGTCCTTTGCTCATTCCGATTCTCTTTAAAGATTCTTCGTCCATGTCTTACCTACCTACTTAGAAACAAAATAGAAGCGGAGGAAATCTAGTTCACCCGGTGTTATGGGCTGACATCACGGACGTTGTAGGTTATGTAGCCAACCGAGTCAGATTCCATAAAAAAAAAGTTAACATCTGTGCTAAAGTATTAGGCCTCTTACGTAATAAATAAGTTTAAACATTATTGGCTAAAGTTAATTTCAGACGATCAATTTTTGCGTTCTTTTCGGCTGGCATTTCAAACTGGGGCTGCGGCGCCGGCGAGTGCAGTGCATCATCATCATCATACGGTAGAGCAAGTCGGTCGCGCCCGCGGTTGTCAGCAAATACCGGGAAAATAAACCTTGGTAATCCATCGTTCCTAAATATGAATTAACTAGCTTTTGTTCAGGTGAAGGTATTCTTTCTGGAAAAAAGTATATAACTAGTGGCAAGGGCGAAGGCCGAGCTACGTTCAGGTAAACGATATTATTTCTCGAACAAAGCAAGTGACTACGGGCGAGACCGAAGGTGTGGACGTGAACGCGTGAATTAGTGAAAACAAAATTCTTTCTTATATGACGCCTTCACTTTGAAAGAGGATATCCTCCCCTTTAATCTTTAAAAGTTCATCAGTTTGGACTGGGCGTTGATCAGTCAGTCAATCGGGATTTGTCAATTTTTTTCTTTTATATGTAATATGAATTAATAGGTGTAAAAATGTATTTCAACTATTTGTTGGCTAATTAATGTGTATGCTAATGGGATAAATAATTGTATCGTAACACACTAGCTAAAATAAAACACAACACAAGACGGGCACAATGACCGAGCATAGCTGTCATCAGATGTGTCTGAATCAGATACGAAAATACCGCACTATTTCGTGGTATTCATAAAAGTCTGAACAATAAAGTGACGCATATGTCTAGACTCTAGACTGGGGAATGAACTTGATTGTTTGCTTAGATATTATATTAGATATTTCGAATTGCTGTAGATATAAAACTAAGAGCAGCAGATGCAAGACAGTTTTTTTTTTATAACTTAAATACCTAAGCACTTAGTCACTCGATTTTTTTTAAAAGAAAGTTAACTTCAATTCCCGACATTCTGGATTGGGAATGCAAAGGTCGTGTCCACATTTTATAATAAAGAATATTGTTTTTTTATGGAAACCACGAATATATTCGTCGAATCACACATATCTATAAGGTGTCTAACGACGGCCATGGACATTCGGTCGTATGCAGGCCTGAAAGGTACCTATTCACGCCCTTCTCAATGGAACTCATACTCTTACTCGATACTGTACTCGGGGGAATGGCCATGGGCAGTGAGAGCGTTCCAAAGTTTGCCGGTTCTGTATTGATGAAAGATGTACAGAAACGATTGTTATACATATTCGTGATAAATCCAGCGTGTAGAGATGCAATCCCTGAAACAGCTCTTCCCAGCACTAACCATAGAATAAAAGACACCCTCAACAATATTAGGGAGTCGACATCCCTACGGAGTTGCAGTGGTTCTAGATCGCGGTACACTCACGCACGTCTCGATGCTGGAGCGAGTCCAAATGCGCAAGCAGGTATTTAGCCGCGCTGTTTTTTTTGTTTTTTTTATGGATACTGACACGGTTGGCTACATCACCTACAACATCCGTGATGTCAGCCCATAACACCGGGTGAACTTGGTGCCACGTCAGTGCTTCCCTTCGGTCGTGTCGGCTACACTAAACTGGACGGAAAACACAAACTAAATACATAGCTGTTTCGACCGACCTTTCATTCAGTGCGGTGGTATCAACCCGGGCGGGTTAAACCCTACCACCTAGTAATATAAGAAGGGAGTCATATCCCTTAGTCGCCTTTTACGACATTCCGCAAGTGCGAGCAGTACTCCAAGCAGGACCTAATCTGCGTTTTCTGAATTGAGCATTTTTCTCCAGATAATATTGCAAACACAGCAGATATCGTTGGCCAAAGTTTAGTAGAGCTGGTGCATTTTACAGAAACTTCGTTTCGAACTAGCCACGTACCTGTACTTTCAGATCCGTGTACATCAGGACACGCCTGATAGTTGAGGAGCAGTCTCGAATCTTCTGTGCAACTCTCAATCGAAGAAACCGGACTCTTGCAGTCTCCATGCCCTCTGCAATTTTAACATAATCTTTCAGAAGGTTGTCTTGTACCACTGTTTCTGCAAAGGCATTCCTGAATGTGAGATGGCCGCAAAGCAGCCTCGGCTGTGTTCTCCTCTAGTCCAGTATAGCCAAAGGAAAGTCTCCGTTATGGCACCTACCTTCTCGGAGGTGACATTGGCTGGTCGGGACTGTGCTCTGGCTCCTCTGATTCAGCCATCCATACCGGATTTCACAAAAAAATAACACCACGAGCTACTCCATGGCTGCGAGGTCCCCTATGCTAGCTGGGGCTTGTAGACTCGCCTCGACTGCACCATTAGTTCCCAGCACTGACGATTTCCCAGTTACATTCGTTCGCGCTGGTTTTCAAAACAGTATGTATCACATAAGTATAAGTATAATATAAAAAAAAAATCAAATCAAAATGTACTTTATGGTACACCAGTATAGAAGAGGCCACAAAAAGCGAGTTTAATGCACAACCAAATGGAACCACTCATATTGTACCCAGTTCTCCAATGTGTTAGGTAGGGATGGGCTGACATCGCGGTTGTAGTGTTTAATGTAACCAACATGTCACGTTCCGTAGAACAGTCTAAATAAAAAGCATATGGAAGGTATGGAACATTCCCTTTTTGTCAATGAAGAATAAGTTGCCTCACCTGTTGTATGTAAAGGAGAAGGGTCCCTTGAGCGGGCAGGCCACGGGCGCCGCGCTCTCTCTGAACATGGAGTAGAGGAGGGCGTCGCCAGTGATCATGGTGCACAGGATAGGCAGCACGTCGCGCCGGTGGCAGAAAGCTGCAACATCACATCTCGTTAGAATAATCATAAAACAATTTCAATTGTAGTCGTTATAGTCGTTGTAGTCATCAGTAAAACCATTTATAATCGTAACTCATAGGTTAAATAGTAATTAGAATGAATATGTTGTCATGTCATACACAAAACATAATAATATATTCGCAAATTATGATCTTACACATGGTAGGTACGTAGTTATCAACGATATTTATTGGATTACGGAAGCCTACTGCCGATAGATACTAGCTTTATTATAAAGTAGAGATTGCTATTGATTTTATTGATACTATCACAATTAGTGATAACCAATCCTTTTTGTGTACGAGCATTGATGTTAGTTTGATCGATTAGCACCCACATTAGAAATAATTACCTATATAATTACAAAACGTATATGACCGAAGATGATATATATATTTCCCATCACGATTCATTTTAAATAAAGTCAACTTTTAGCATATCGCGGTATTAAATGAAAAATATTATTAATAGGTGCCTACATATTGTTATTCTTTGCAGTTTAACCGTCGCGTCGGTAGGTAAATACGGGTAAAAAGTGTCTGTTTATTACACAGTATGCTATGGCCGACGGACCGTGAAAATACAATAAGCTTATTGAATAGTAGTAAGTAACCCTCCCTAGGGTAAATTCAATATTCACGAACCGTAAACACATACGAATTTATTCCTTTACTAGCTGAGCCCGCGGTTCCGCTCGCTTTGTCTTCTTGTTTGACAATTTCAGTTTAGTTAGAGAAATAAATTACATATCCTTAAAATAAAAAAAATAAAACTATTGATTCTAAGGAGTTAATTCAATTAAATGAATCAGACAATATGTGTTATTTATTAACCTATTATGGCGGATATCCCAACAAATAACAAAAAAAAACTTTTTTTCTACTTTTTATTATTTGTTGTTATATCTGCCACAATAACATATATTCTGTGAAAATATCAACCGGCTAGCTATTACGGTTCCAAAAATAGAGCAGTAGGACAGACAGACATACAGACAGACGGACATACAGACAGTAAGACATCGTAGGCTTAATAATAGGTTTCCGTACGGGGTACAGAATCCTAAAAAAGAAAACGTTAAAATTAAGAAACATATTTTTTAAACCTGGTGTGATTATATTGCAAACTCTGAAGTAAAACAACAAATAATAAAAACCGGCTAATTATGTGGTGGTACGGTAGCCTCGGTGCGCGAGTCCGACTCGCACTTGGCAGGTTTTTATAGTATAAGTGTTGTGGTTTTTATAGTTGCATTTATATTGTAAATATTGACAGACAGTTGAATATCAATTCGATACTCACTTTCTTTATACTGTAGAACATTGATGTGCTTTTCGTGCATCACGACACAACGATAACATCCTTTTCTGAAAGAGAAAACAAATAGAACATTATCCTCACGGCCGATTCCATTATGTGGAAGAACTGACGAAGCTAGCTAGAGGACAAGGAATCGCACCAAAAGTTGCAATTTTTCTTGTTTTGAGAAAGGAGCTGCAAGCTAGCAGGCTGTTTCTATAATTTGTAATTTTATGGTTTCAGTAGATATTTAGTATGTACTTACGTTCTTCGATTTTCTCTACCTAATAAAATATTAAGCTAATTTAACTATTTGTGCGGAAGATTGAAACCATTAATAACTTTTAATAGTTAATTATTAAGCTAAACATGGAAAGTAGCACGCCATCAGACTAATAAATATTACATTGATTTGATTGCATGATTGTACTGAAACAAACTTTTGTTCTACAAATTTTTATGTAAATGTCAAACATTTCACTTTTAATAGGTACTTACCTATTGGCTGGCTCGTTTGACCTTTAAAGTATTTCTACAATTCATCCATCATAGTTTATGTCGTTGGGTGCCTACTTGCAACACAGTGTAAGAAGAATAAAACTATTTTCCTTTCCCATAAATTATTAAGTGATGGCAGATAGCCTAATGACTCTCTTGAGAGAGGTCTGATGTTCAGTGGCTACATCAATGAGTTTTTCGAAAATTTTAATTGGTGCATCGATGAATTGGTGCACATAAACACCCAAGTAACATATGAATAAACATACCTACTATTGTTTTGTTTATGACTGAGCGAAGATGCAACTGTCGTCTGCAATTAATTCGTTTTGTACTTACCAGAAATTTATACAAATAAATTATGGGCTTAATTTTGCCCACTCAAACTAATACTTGACTGAAATTCTCTGTAGTTAAATGCGATAGTAAGTTCGCCACAGTACAAATACTCCTACCCTGTCATCCAATAATGATAAATTACAAAAAACCACAATAACGGTATAGAAAAAACATCGATGAAAATACTCACTCATCAACAATGTGAAATTTGTCCCCCTCGGAGGAAAGGCACTTCCCTTTATTGGAGAGTCGGTCTCCCTCTATGACGATAGGCTGCGTTACCCCAGACTGAAACCATTTGCCGGCCCATCGCTGCGGGAACAGGCAACCTGTAACAATACAATACAATAATAAATAAAATTATTAACACATAATACCGTGTGGGGCCGGTACTTTAAAGAATATCCCCACTGCATCTCTCCCCGTGTATGTCGTAAAAGGCGCGACTAAGGGATGACTTCCTTCTTATATTACTAAGTAGTAGGGTTTAACCTGCCCGGGTTAGTACCACCGCACTGAATGAAAGGTCAGTCGAAGCGGCTATGTAAATAGTTTGTGTTTTCCGTTCAGTTCAGTGTAGCCGGCACGACCGAAGAGAAGCACTGACGTGGCACCAAGTTCACCTGGTGTTATGGGCTGACATCACGGATGTTGTAGGTGATTTAGTCAACCGTGTCAGTTTCCATAAAAAAAAATTATTGTCAGCACCTTGTAGTGTTTTCTATGAACCCTGAGATGACTCGCTACATGAACGGCTGCACTTGTGATGGATGTCAGACAAATACATCGTGTCCTGTAGGATATATAGGCGGGGGCCGCGGTCGTGCCGCCATATTATGTGCGGTGCCCTAGAGGAAAAGTCCGTGCCATTTCGTTTTCAATCTGTTCGATATGATACCAGCTGGGCTGTGTGAAAAAAAATATGGAAATATGTAATTTTTTTATCACATGCACTTGTGCATCACACGTATGCACTTGTTATACATTTTTAGGCTCAATTAAGGTTGAAACCTTTGTTGGCTGCCTTACATATTTGTATGCCATTTTATTCGATGCGTTAACAACGCCAATGGCTCTCATCCGGTGCATCGTGTCTCGAAGACGACAAAAATACAAATGAACTCAATTACAATACAATAAGCTGGTCACTTCATTATTGCTCACTTTATATCTATTCACGAGGCATACAGTCGTGTATAAAGTCGGGTTTCATTCAATTTCAATGAAAATAATAAAGTAACATAGAGAGGCACTTATATTATGATTGAAGGCTTTAAATCAATGATTTGAAGGACGTACGTTGGAGGAGGATGTGTATGAGACGAATACATTTTAGGTAATCCTCATTAATTTTTGAAGGCCATCATGCCATGCCTACCCAACATGTGACTTGCAAGTTGCAACGCAACTCACACATTTGGAAAACATTGCGGCGGCGGCGGCGCCGCCGGAGGTGCGGCACAACATTTTCCTTACGAATCGCTTGCCGCGTCGCTCCGCCGCCGCGCCGCCTCCGCCTCGTGCAATTACTTGCAAGGTGCGATTACTCGACTACCATACGCATTCTTAGCCGTATGGTATCGTAGTATGGAGTCGGGTGCAATTTTAAAATATGGAATAGGCGAGGTACATCAAAGCTTGCGTGTTATTATAACGACATCTGACAACGCGACATTGGGTGTCGCCTGCGGTGTCATGCCATTCACGGCCGAGCATGTTGGCATCGTCGGTCGGTATTTCACATACCAACGTGCATTCCCTCAAACATGTTCACTGCCATCATCGATCATGTTCGTTGTCATACTATAGCATACGTCCCTCCCATGTGCAATTTTGACGAAAATGACCTTTTTTATGTAGTTTAATCCATTTTTATCGAATCTATGCAATGCCAAAAACACTATGCAACATTGGTTAATTTACCACTGAAAATAAAGCCCAAAGTGAACGGAATCAAGACAATAATAACGAATAAACGTGTGGCTATATGCATGGGGTTAGTTAGTATGGAACTTGAACATTAATAAAGCTTTTATACTTACTAATAAATTGTAACTGTATTAATAAAATGTATTACAATATTCGCGCATTCTTATATTTAATAAATTAAAATTAAACCTAGGCATGCGCTTTCTTTAAATTATCAGGTGGTAACTAAACTCACATATTGTTATCGCTTATTATGGACATAGCATCGTAATAAAATAGATTCCACTTTAGAAGAAAATAGTTTTTAAAAACAAAAATTCAATGTAATAAATCACGAACGTTTAATGATAATAATAACATTAAAATAAAACAATATTAAATTATCCGTGTAATAAAGGAACGAATGTGATTGATCTCTTAAATTAAAACTTAAACCAATAAAATTGTACATATATAAAACGTCAATTTTACATATTTTAGGTTTTATTATTATTTACAAAATAAAAATAGTGAAAACTTTGACAGCCATTATCTTAGAATGACCTTTTTGCATATTCGTCGTTTTGGCCTGACAGGACGGGTTCTAGAACTGCATTCACAGACTGTTGGTCTGCCGACACAGAACACAGCTGAAGAGACGAGAATGATCGCTAGTGAATGAGCTGTCTAACGGCAACGTTGACTGGTGTGGTTGGTAATTACTTTATTCCTACCCTACCTGATTTATTAGCATAATTTGACAATTAAGACGTTAGGGAATGGATACGCCCTCACTTAGCTCCGGGCAAGTAATAATAGTTTGGGCCATGGGTAAGGAATTTTCGAGGCCCGAGTTAACAGGAGAACAAATTAATAAACCATGGTTTCTTCCAGAATTTATTTGTAATGTTTGTCCTTTTTATTTATTCGTCCATTAGGTGTCTGCGCACACTTGGACGTGTAAGTAACAAAATTAAGAATCATTTGTAAGATTAGGGTGTTATGGTGATGTGCATCGAGCAAAAAATTGCCTTCGCTCAATACATAAATTGGAATAAAATTTTAATAACTTTGTGGTTCGAAGCGAAAAGGATAAACTACAACTTAGTTGCTACTTAAACTTACAATAAAAATGTATGAACAATAATTATATGTTAGGCACATTATTAATGTCAATTATATAAAACAATTTAATAATAACATCAGTGGTCAAATGAAATAAAAATTGACAGAAGAATAATATTAAATACTAAATCCTAAAATATACATATAGGACTCTATAGGTATATATTGACTAACATACCTAATATTATTAATTAGAAACTTGGGGTTTGTAACAAAATTGGTGTAGGTATGTGCTTATTTAGTGAACTTCTTTGACGAAAAAATAAATAGATGCGGGCTATAGGGCATCAAAGTCTCACGAAAATGTTACCAATTGTACTATCTAGTCCATACGTCAGTTTTGTTTGTGTTGTGGCTGAAATTGGCTGATATCAATTCGGTGCGTCAGAAGTTATCAGATTGTGTCGGTGTTATCGGTGTGTCAGAGGTTATCAGTTATATAGAATCATCAGTTATTATGAATTATTTTGAGTGAGACCGCGCTTCCTTTTTTTTTTATTTAATTATTTTGGATTAAATTTAAAAATAGGAGTTATTAATGAGACTGTTGCTATATCTTCAGATTATTCACACAAACTTATTTAATTATTTTATATACTCTGAAAGTGTAACACGAGTTGCCCATCTATAGAATGTATAACTCAGAAATAAGCAAGTTGTTCCTCAAAAGCTATTCAATATATTCTGTGTACCTTGCTTACTAAATAATTCGCTGTGATCGATAAAAACATTTTAATTAAATTTAGACAAATATATCAATTTTAAATTGGTCGTCGAATATAATTACGTTGAAATGAGTTGAATCGCATGTTAATCTATTACGCAATAAAAATTCAACATCTTTGGAATAAGATGAATTATATATAAGTCATAATATATAACTCAAATTCTGGTGCGAGAATCACTAAGCACTTACCAGTCATTACGAAAACACGAGGGCCACACACGGCCTACAGTTTTCTCCAATAAATTAATAGCAACCCGATAGTTAGGCAAGTTCCACCGGCGAATGGAAGAGTGGAACAAACATTTCAAAAGCCCAGAATCGTTATTGCTGTAACCCTGCATACAAATGACTAAATTATTCACGCCAGCGGCTCTATACTGCTCGTAATAAATTAAGTGCACACAATCTGTATACGCTTGGAAACACTTTCTAGGGTTCCGTAGCTCCAAAGAAGAAAAAGAACGCTTATAGGATCACTTGTCCGGCCGTTCGTCTGTCCAGTGTGGTACCCTCGATTCGACCAATTCGTTCTCTTGGAACTGGCAGAAGAAAGCAACCGTCAAACTAGTTGTGATTATAGTGCAAACTCTGAAGTAAAACAACTAAGTAATAAAATATGGCGTTACCTATAGAACTCTCGGTGCGCGAGTCCGACTCGCACTTGGCGATATTTTATTATGGGGCCTCACATAGCTGACTACATCACATAATACATCAGTGAGCTGGGTGCCGTGTCAGTGCTTTTGTTTGGTCGTGCCGGCTACACTGAACTGAACGTTTGTGTCGATAAAGATACGCGAGTTTACAAGTGTGACCGACAGGTACATATTATAAGTTCTAATTTTGTCTTTGTGCACACCATTTCCAATATGGTTTTTCGCCTGCCCGGGCCCGCCTTAGTCGATGCCGCTTCTGACTTTAATCTCTAATTCTTTCTAGTGGATGTATTCGATGGGCCTATAAAAACACTGAATATTAAGCGTATAATGGACCGTGGGATGCTGCAACGTAATATATAAATATTTTCGATACAAACTTTGGCCGACGATCACGGAGGGAATATTAAGCAGGAATGACCGTTAGGTGGTTTTTTGTGGGTAACCCACTGAATTCGCAGGATTTTAGGCGATATCTAGCAGTAACCGTTAAAAAACTATTTCAATGTGTATTATATAAAATTGTGTTTAAGATTTCAGAATATTTGCCTATTTTCATGAGAATATTTGCACTAATTATAAGAAAATGATCAAGTTCGATAGTATTTTCTCTGTTTCCAACAAAGATACGTCGTTGGTTTCCAAGTAGAATTTTCTAAAGTTGGTTCGGTGGAAAAGAAAAACAGATAAAATATATGAAATAAACCTGTTTATTTTGTAAAACACAATAAATTTACCTAGATTAAGAGTAGTGCTAGTGAATAATAATGAGTGAAAGATACCATCTAGGTTAATACTAAAGAAGTAAGTATATCCAAAATAGCTGTTATTTCACCCACTAACTATCTATACCACGTAGCTAGGTAGACCAACTGCGATATATAATATGAGATGCCGTGCTAAAGGGCGACCGGATAGCCACCACTCAGCTTTGGCAAGGTCCTTGCACCGAGTCAGTCAGTAGGTGGGTCTTTGTGCCTTACTTGCTGCTTGAGAATTATCTTGTCTTAATACTTTGCTAAACGTGATGGTCTGTGTAGTGCTGTAATTTACCACAACACCGATTACTGTGGTTATCCCGATTGTCAGGATACATCGTGTCGTATGTATCCTATGTCGTATGTATGCATAATAATATACTGCCGTCGTGGTTGTATCGTACACGGCATACATAATATAAGCAAAAGGTTTTACTTATCATCAGTCCTGTTTTCATCTATTTGAGGTAAAGAACCGGAAAAAAATAAGTATAACTAATAAATACTCGTAATTAAATAAAACAAACAATGTAATGACTGTGTGTATACATACTTTGTGTTATTAATCTACAATAACCTACTATTTACGTATAAAAATCTCTACCAAAATCCGTATTCCAAGTGTCACACGCCTCACTGCCACAAAATTGACACGGACCGACCACAAAGGGCTTCTATCAGTCAAACTCGGTCGGCTAGTGGAGCAGGCAGTCGTGGTTTGTTTTTGTCTCGAACAAAAACCAATTTGATATGTTATTTATTTATTTATTATTACGCAGCCGCGATACCATCCGGCAGGCTAGACGGAGTTACAAACATTTAGACCCGACCGACTATCTATTGTTGTAATGCCACTAAATAGAATATAAAAAATGCATTTAAAATATATATCAACACATAGGCGCCTTTTAAAGCATTGTTACCTTTTCACTAAATCGCTCGTAATAATTTTCGAAATCCGGTATAAAAGGAACAGTTACAAATTGAATAATCTTTAGTTGAACACTATTTATTCTATTAGTAACAGTAACAATAAATCTGCACGTAAAAGAAACATAATGGCTTACAATATCTCATTCAATCTAAGTTTTTCTTTTATCCTAGGTAAGTATTTAAATTGTTTCTATTTATTTTACTGTACTTTACCATAACTGCTGAATATTTAAATTTAAAATGTTACCAATATTTGAAATTATAGAAAAAAAACTTACATATCTGACTAAACATAACTTAACCTAACCTAACCATCTACCCAGGTTCCATACCGGTCGTGATATTTCACTAACGGGTGACTATAGCATATTTAATAGAAGCACATAGAGCCATAGGTTTTTTTTTATTTGAACCTATACCTATCTAAGCTCTTGCTGTTTGTGATGGCTAAAATCAGTCTCTGTGGCATCACCTGGGACGTCAAAGTTGGAGAAAATGCCACCAATGGCAGCCGAGTCTAGCGTTGTAGGGATTTCGGTTGGAAGAATGGGTCGTAATCGTAACTCGTAGCCCGGACACAGATTAAATAATAGTTACTTCGGCCTGGACGTCATTAAAAACTCCGTAAGTCGACTGTTGAACGTTTCCGTTAAATCAATGTTGAAGTCTTCGAGGAGCTCGAGGGGCGCCAGCCGTGCACGGTTGTCGCGTACCACTCATATCCCTAACTTGAAAAATAATGGTTTCCCCATACAAGCTTTCATCCCCTATTTCACTCCATTCAGTTTTTAAGGTAAGGTAGAAAAGGTAACGTATGCCCTTCCTCAGGATGCAATCTAACTCAATTTTATCGAAATCTGTTCAACGGTTTAGGCGTGAAGGGGGTAACAGACAGACAGACAGAGTCACTTTCGAATTTATAATATAAAAAAAAAACAAATATATATATAGTATAAGTATGGATAAAGAAACGTTCCACCACCGGGGGCGATTGATAAATTGAAGGGGAAGTAAATATCAATGCTTTAGAATAAAAGGTCTCCGCGAACTTTCAAAAAAGTTTGCACAAAGATTGATTTAGATAATAAAATTCTCCCCTATTCGCACTAGGGGTAATGGTGACACTCCGCTATTCGTTACCAACAAAAGATAAATTCGAATATGCGTTTCTTGAATCTGTAGTTAGATTTTGTCCGCAGCTCCGCCCGCGAAATTGTCGGGGTTGGGTCTTCTAATCTACGCTTGGGAGTGAAATATTTGCTATGGAGACCATTTTATAGATTTGTCTAAATGCTACATTTCCTTCCTTGTACTGACTACTGCTTAGGTTATTGTAGAATTTGTAGATGATGATGTTTTTACAGCCTATAACGATTTTGAGTTCAGTCGTGTTCGAATTTTCTCATTATATACAGACGGACAGACAGACAAGCGACACATTGCGTTTTATAACAGTAGAGAAAATTTCGGCAAACAAGGAATGATTCACTGAAGCTAATTTCATTTTGGAACACGTCATCACTTGGCCTGTACATTTACTAATTTTTGTATAAATTACCAAAATAAAAATTGCTTCGAGGCCAATTGCGGAATTGTTGAGTTGGCTGATTCCTAAAATTAACAGTGAATGTAGAGTCTCACCAACTCACCATGACGAAAACAGATTTTTAATTGGGAAATATTTCCATACTTTGGAAGTTTATTTCTCTGGTTGTTCTATAATCAACTTTAAAACATCCGCTCAGAATCGTATGTGGATACACTTACTAGCTATTTTGAATTTGTTTTACTAAGGACGTACGTCACTTTAATATGTTTTGATTATTTTAAATACATAGGTGTAAAACCAAAAACATATAAAAACATCCATTCAAGACGATTTGAAATTGGAATGCAAACATACCAGTTCCATATTAAAAAAGATGGCATATGATGTTCTCTTTATTTTCGGCTTCATATCTATCTAAAATAATATGTATATTTTCCAATATAATATGTACTTGTGCTTAAAGCTTCAATGATATTATTTAGAAAATTTAAGATTGTACTAGCCTATTTTGGGTTTTTAACCGTCCAGACGATTCGTTGGTCTGTGGGCACCTCGGGCGCATATCTCGGTCTTTCGTATCAGCCTTTGAATTGAGGTTTTGTCAGTTTTGATGGGATAACTCGTTTGGTTGTTGGTTTTTTACGCTGTTGCATCTCTTTGAAGGGTATCGTTGGATATGATAGTTTAGTTCGTGGCAAGTTGGAATGAAATTGACATAGGGCCAATTTCACCATTTTCGGTTAATATTATATCTGCCGGTTAATCCCTGTCAACTACATAAAACTTCATAAAAACTTCATAAAAACTCCATGAGAAATTTTAACCGACAGATAAATGCCAACCGAGGCTTAAGCAACCGGAGGCAAGCAATCAGACTATAATGAAGAAAGAAAATTGTACTAATCGCTTTTTTGCATGGTAAATCAGAATATTGCATTATTCGAACGTACTACCGCATGTAATTGTTTCCAGTTCATCTTGCACACAATACTTTTTGAACTTACTTAAGGTTTTCTCGTGGTAGCTAACTTCTTCAGGGTGACGGAAACTAGGTTGGGCCTCCGAAGATTGTTATAATGAGCGTTGTTATGTACAAGACTGTCAGGCAGAAATTTCCATCTGAAAAAGTCTGCATTTAAATAATTGAAGCTCTAATTAGAGTTAGTACAACAGTATTGATGTACCGCTTTGAAGAGCCAGTAAATACCTCGGTAAATACATACAGGGCGAGCTTCATACCTTTTTCCCTAAACCTAAATGACAACGACGTTGCTTTCAGATCATAATATTTCCCCCCAAGTACAGTCTCGGGTCCTTCAAGAGGGGCGTGAATGGGCACCTGTCAGGCCGGCATGGCATTCGCAACCCCCGTAGACGACCGATTGTCCATGTGCGTTGATAGACACCTTATGGGTGACCAGCGCCATATGTCGCGCTGTCAATAAAAAAAATCTATCACTACAACACAATAGTGCATATAATATGTAAAATAAAATACGTCATTCAAATTTAAACCGAAACAAACAAAACAAAGACAGAAATGAAGCTCTATCAACGAGCACAAGTTTACGAGCATCAAATTAACCAAATATAAACCAATCAATGCTCTATTTAGGTATACAATTATTACTGTGCATGTTCAATGCACCGAAGGCGCCCGCGAAAGTGTCTCTGCTTGAGCAAAACATGGAAAAATGGCATATTTTAAGATGTATTCGTCTTAAGGACCACTTTTAATTTCATAATTTATTCTATCTAGTCTAAATGGTTTCTCAGTGGGGAGGTGTTTAACGCCCTGCCCCCCCCCCCCCCCCCCCCCCCCCCCCCCTCATATACGTCCATGCACTCTGGAATTACCTTATACGTACCTAGGCCCACATAGTAACATTACCACTATCGAGTACTCTCTTCACGTTTGACCCTAAAGCAGCGGAGCGATAAAACGGACCCAAGCCACCCACAGATACCAATCACACTAAACTACATCGCTAATGTATTCGATTTTTTATGCGCGAAGGGCAAATATTTCAGCCGGGACCCTTAGGGGCCTCTAGATTAGATGTAACTACGGGTTAAGGGGTATATGTTACGGCGTGACTTAGCACCGCGGGACTATTCGAGATTCTTATTTTTTAAGCGTTCTGGAAATGTTTTCTTAGTGTTGTGGCGCAAATATGGAACTCTTTCCTTGGTTCCTATAAGCCTGGCATGAATAATATCTTTGAAACGATGTGTCATTCAATTAAGGCGACAACCGTTTATACCTGGCATGGCAACTTGCTGAGAGTGCTTGCCGCGCGCGAAGAGTCAGGTTATCTTAACATCCGATGGACTATTAGTTTAATTACAATACAATAAATGTTGATCTCGATATTTTAGAATATCACTGGTGCTTTTCGATTGTTGTAAGTCCACACCCAGACAGACAGATACCCCTTAAGTCTATAAGGCGGACTGCCAGGATTCTCGCCGGTAAAAACGACTATTTGCTATTTTAGGGTTGGGATTAAGATTGATTAATATTGTTCTTGTACGGTTGTTTCTGCGGAAATGAACTGAACCTTGGAAACACATCTTTATACATTATGATGATGACTATCGCTCTTCGCATTACTTATTTATCACGCAAGGCGGAGCTAGGCGTTATATATTTATATATTTAGGCATTATTATTTAGTTTAAGACCCCGGCCTGATCTGATCAAGATTTAAGATGTTTTCAGAGAATGTTTGCATGCGGCTAGTAGGTACTATCACTTCGGCGTCGCGGGAAAACATCGCGAATAGAGCTGCGCCTAGCAATGTCAAACTTATTGGGGAATAGGTAGATTGGAAGAAATTAACCAGTTACTCCACCTTCCAGATATAATACAACATTTAATTTAACCATCCCGAAACCGTAAGTATGTAAATTTTTTCCGCTATTCTCGAGTTATATATAAGCGACCGGAAATACTACTACTTGACATTAATTGTATTTTTGTATTTAATTGTATTTTTATAAGGTTATTAAATTAACTTTGGTTATTATTATGGTTTATATAATTAATTTAATTGAATTTTTATTTAATATTATGGTTTTGGAATCTTGTAATTAGGTATTGACAATTGTTTTTTTATTTTTAAATTATTCAACGTTTATGTTCTCGAAATCCAACCAAAGAAAGACCATAAAAGCATTTTAACTCACGTTACGGGTAACATTAGCCATGTGATCTTTGTTTTTGTGTGTACTGCAGTAAAGTTCAGCTTAGCACAATTGAAAAATATCCCACTGCAGACAAACAATACGAGAGAACAAAAAAGAGCGATTCTAAGCCTTTTTTGGTTCTTCCAGGCCATTGCCTGGATTTCGAGAGCGTATATCTATATGTGGTGTGTTTGGGACATTGTGTCTGAAATAACTCATTTGATTTGTTTTGATTAAAATTTGTAAAGAATTAAGTTTAATGCGGAGAAATGACGAATTGGGTAACGACTGACGTAAAATTACATTGTACCTAGGTTTCTGGGTGAGTCGTAAAACTGCATTGTAAGTAAGGGACCATGCAAGTCGTGTGTAAGCTTTTCTAACTGCTTTCCTCTACATATATAGCTGATAACATATTATTACGCCCCTTAAGTAGACTACGCTCAATAGTAGTATCAGTCTAAGTGGCTTTTAGAGTCGAGGGAGACATATTTGTAGTAACCTAAGTGCTGTAGTTAGAAAAAGACAATCCAGTTGTAGAGCGTCGTCCCTGTCGCACGAACTCGTACGTCGTCTCTGTGCGACAGGGACGACGTTCTACCTACAATCGCCTTTCTCTTTCTAAACCTCGATGTTCATTATTTACTGCACGGTTACTGTGTACAACTGTGTACATGTTGCATACAATTCACTGCATCTCCTCAATTTTTCATCACATGATTAGCTTCACAGACATTTATTTACTTTTCCTTTTCATTGTCATTATTATTTAGTATAGCCGACTTTTTAGCTTAGAGCATTTAAATCTTTTTTTTTTATTGACATCGCGACATATGGCGCCGAGCCACCCATAAGGTCTCTAACGACGCCCATGGACATTCGGTCGTATGCGGGGGTTGCGAATGCCATGCCGGCCTGACAGGTGCCCATTCACGCCCCTCTTGAAGGACCCGAGACTGTACTTGGGGGGAAATATATGGGCAGGGAGATATCTTAGATTAGATAGATATCTTATTCGATATTAGATAGATAGATATCTTAGATTATTGATAGGTCTCCGCGCACACGCGCGGAGACCTATCAATAATCTAAGATTTATCTACTCTAAGGATTTCATACATTCTGGCTTAGAAATGAATTATACAGTTACTAGTTAATTTATTTGAACATTAGTGAAATGAGCCGCCCCCCGCTGCCGTGTGTATCCAACGCGGTCAGTACTTCCGACACAATTAATCTGCCTAAATGTAAATAGTATGTCAAAACTCAACCGCCAACGCGATTAACCCTCCTCGCCACCCACTGTTTTGAAAACGGACATGAAAAACGTTTCAAACGTAGTTAGAGCGGTCTGCGGAGCGGAGTGCCACTACCGCGCCGTGTAGTACCGCGTCCAGATGTTAGTCCAGTCACAACACATTTTGTCTATCATAAAATATTCTAATAGCATAGAAATAAAAAAGGGACAGTGTAATTTTTTAAAAGTCATAATCTAAGAGTTTATATATGGCCGGAAAAATAATATTTAGTCGTGTTATATGTAAATTTTTTATCCTATTTCTGCTATATCTAAGTATCACGTTTAGGATACAAAATATTTAAAGATATTAAGTCAATTATTATTTTGAATTGTTACTGGACTTAACTGCTGGAAGCGACACTACCGCAAGCGCCGCGCCTGCGCGTTGTAGTAGTGGTAGCGCTGAACACGACGACCGATGTCCAAATTTAAACACCGAGACGGCTTAGCCAAACGTGCTAAAGTGTTTATTTAGATCGCTCCAGTCCATTATTTACTTTTTCTGTCTGAAACGTAAACCGCCCGACACGTTCCAAATATAAACTGAACTATCGTATACTCTTTAACAATAATATAAATGTCACATTTTAATTGCGACTAACTTCCGGACTAACACGAGTTAATCCTTCAACGTCTCCGTTAAAAAGTAACTTTGAGAGCGTCACGGTTACTGCGGCGAGGCACTTTAGCGCCTAACGGACCCCAGTTAGGGTCGTGATTAGTTTGCACGCGGACAGGGGTGAGAGAAGGCGGTTTAAAAATGTGGGCTCCATTTATACTGCTTTAGGGATTGAGTGTAACCGCGGCGCCTTACGTGTTATTAATCAAATAATAATCCAGCCGGGCTGAGAGGAGTCTCATTACGGTTACATTCTAACAACAAAAAATCCTAATGTGCATACCTACTCCCGAGGACTAAATGAGTTTATACGAAATTTGCAAAATTATACACGATTATGCACTTTTATACACCATTATACACTATTATACACGAATATAGACGATTTTACATAATTTTTACACGCTTATACGAGATTATTACTAATGTCGACATACTCGTTTGTAATTTTTTTAATTGATTTGAAATTTAATTATATTTCATTATAAATAATTGATTATTAATATTTTTCGTAACCTGAAATAGTTGCCTACATCACCTACTCCACCCGTGATGTAACCCATCACACCTTGGTATACTGGAAGGAGGAGGAACTGAAATACGTTATATTTTCACGAACTGTCGCACGGATCACCGTATCTGTCGTTCATTTATTTTATTACTCAAAAAATTCTCTACGGCAGTTTCAAAAGCTCTATCCTACTCAAATGTGGATATCTTGTTGTAGAATAGAGCTTTCAAATTGAAAATTATAATTTAAAGGTCTTTCCATAAAGACATAAAATACATATGCATTATAAATTATGAATAAGGTGTAAATATGTTTTACTTTTTATTTATTTCGGATGTACCGCGTAAGAAGTTTAGCCTTTGGTTGGCCTTCTAACCAAAGTAAGTACAAAATTGAAGCCGAATTGTATGCAATGATCGATTGAAAGCTATTTTAGAAGAAGACTAGACTACAAATTTGACCTTATTACTAAATGGGTCCACCTTCGAGGCTACATGCAATGATGCTGATGAATAATAAATTAGTCCGGACCCATTCGGATTGGCACTACCGCACTGGATGATGTGCGGTCGAAACGGCTGCGAACCAAAATATTTTTTTTTCAATGTTGCGGACTCGACCAGATGTAAGTACTGGCTGGCTTGGAGCCTAGTTCGGACAGTAATATGGTGTAATGGGATGACATCACGGGTGTAGCAGGTGATGTAACTATGTATATGTCAGGTTACATTAACATCCTCGTACTTATTTGTAATTTATATTTTTCACACAGTGTTACCAATGTAACCGCAGTCTAGATAGTTGTTATATTATGCTCCATTCAACCGTCTCGCGGTGGCAACACAGATGCCTGTGTCGGCTTCATTACATTTTATGATCCATTCACTATTTCCTAACCTCCAGAGTACTCCTACTCCGAGATATACCGAAGCTGTAAAAACATTCGGATACAATATTTTCGAATCACGTATTTACGACGTGTTTTATTGGGTATAAATTTTCTTCGGACGGGACAAAGAAGTTTTTCACAGATTAACGTTCTAGAAGCGTTCGAACTAGTAAGTGGTTATTAAGTGGTAAATTGTGTTAACATGTAATGTGAGAAAATTCTAAAAAGTCAACTGCAAACTGCGTTGAATAACTTTTATAATAAAAAGTGTGCAGTGTTCCGTGAGTCCGCCGCGTGCACGTATTTCCCCCCAAATATAGTCTCGGCTCCTTCAAGAGAGACGTGATTACTTGATTAGTCACCTGTCAGGTCGGCATGACATTCACAACCCCCGCGTACGACCGAATATCCATGAGCGTCGTTAGACACCTCATGGGTCAAACGGTGCCCACATGTCGCGCTTTCATAAAAAAAAAAAGGTTTGCGGTACTTTGCCATATTTTTTTATTGTTCTAATGGTAATGATGAGTAAACTATGTGAGTAAATAATATTCAACTCAATCGGTTCCATTATTTAATTATAGTTTACATTAATGTCACGAACGTAACTGCTTCGCTAAATTTGCCAAATAATATAAATAAAATAAAACGATTTTTTTTGTTTCATGTACGCTGTACCATACACTTATAATATCTGAGTCTCAATGCATTATATAGAATAACGTTTATTTGTAAATTATTTCTTACGGATTGTATACAAAAATAAAACCGTATTAAAGTAGAGGTGCAAGTGCAAGCAAGTGCACGCAACACTTACTCCTAAAATAACCAAATGAAGTGTTAAAAAAAACGAAGAAATCAAAGAATCTGAGAGATGCGCAGTTTTTATTCCACTCTCCGAGAGCGAACTTCACAAAGTCCGACTGCACTTTGATCTTGAAATTGCAAAGTCTCGGGTTTTGGAGAAAATAGACCATTCTTCACCGGCACTCGGTCTCGTGTTCTCATTTTTCAAACTTCACTCCAAAACGCAAGCAAAATTACTTACGCTCGGGGCGCTGCGGCCTCCGCCGCCGCCCCGATACTGCCGCCCGCCGCGCCCGCCCGGGGGAATGTCAGGTGGTACAGTCTGTGCGACGACATTTAATTAATACAATTAATAGCCTCTTTAGGGTCTTCGTGCCTTACTTGCTGCTTGATGCTTTGCTAAACGTGGTGGTCGGTGTTGTGCTGGAATTTACCGCACTTATTGTAGCACGAGACCGATTACTCTGCTTACCCCGATTATCGGGATACAGCGTGCGGTTATATGTACGAGTATGTATAGCTACAGGAAAAAACAATTATATAAAAAGTTAAATTACAAATTTAAAAAACCCCCGACTCTTAAAAAGTCAAAAATAATTTCCGTTTACTTACTTAAAGGAGTCGGTGAACCGCTAAGTAAACTCCCGCGCAACTCTTGAGTCTTTATATTTAATTTACTTAGCGGTCCCCCGACTCCTTTAAGTAAGTAAACAGAAATTATTTTTGACTTTTTAAGAGTCGGGGGTTTTTTAAATTTGTAATTTAACTTTTATTTCAAGCTTTTTAAAAAAAACCGTATGCAAATTGGTCCACTTTTTAAGAGAATTATTTTTTTTATTACTTAATTACTTTATTACTTGATTACAAACATAGCTAAGAACCATCCCGATTAAACAAGCTTCCTAATAAAAAAAACCGCATCCAAATCGGTCCATCCGTTTGGGAGCTACGATGCCACAGACACACACACACACACACACACACACACACACACACACACACACGTCAAACTTATAACACCCCTCCGTTTTTACGTCGGGGGTTAAAAATTGTCGGGTAAAGTTGTGAGACTTTACTAGTTAATATCTTTACAATATCATATTTCAATAGTTACTTACGGTATACCTACATTGTATAGACGAAACAGTCTTTCTTTCAATGGAAAGTGCAAATAGTTACATAAATCTTATTCCTGCAGGCGGTAAGCAATTAGACCTACAGTATTAACGCGAACGAAACTGATTCCACTATTTCATTGTATTCTCTTCCATGTAACGCTTTTTTTAATCCACATTTTAAATCGAGATCGTTCAAAATAGTAGTTACAGAATAGGTAGTTAGTTCAGCGCTGCGGTACTGAAATTGCAATTTGAGGTTGTATTCCAACTTTTCGCGAAAAAAGCGCCGACCGTACCCGGCGTACTAAAATATTTATTTCCGCGGCCTGAGTTATGCTTTTTTCGAACAGTTCGCGCATTGACTCGCAATGGATTCAGTGCGGCTTTATTGGTGCATGTGAGACCGCGAAATAAATGGTTGATTGCTTGGTAAAAAAGTTTCCGCTTCTGTAAAACAGTTCGCATACGAAAATGGGACGTGGAAAAAAGTCGTGTAGCCGACGTGTAGCTGCGAGTGAAAACGCTTTGTATACCGAGTTTTGAACACGCTACCTCTCGCAGGAGAGAACCAACACTTCACCACTGGGATAGCCGGTGGGTATGCAATGAACTTTAAGAACAATGTGAAAACTGTCTGGCCAGGCCAGCAGCCACTGACATAATCTTAGCACTGACTGACAGACAACGCACAGCCTAAACCTATAGGTCTAGAAACGTGAACATTTGCATAGGAGTTTCTTATATAACGTAAGTGAGCACTAGGTAAGAATTTTGGAAAATTCATCGCCTAATTCATTAAAGTTTGTATTGAAGTTTGTCAATTTTGAAGTATGAAATATGGAAATTGGTGTTTGGCATTATGTTTATAAATTTAAGTCAGTTGTATCAGCGATTTGGGAAATGTATCCCCTAAGAGGGAGGAAAGGAGCGAGATAGGGAGGGAAGGAGAGAAGGAGATTGAGAGGGAAGGAAGAAGAGAAGGAGGGAGAGAGGGAGGGAGAGAGGGAGGGAAGGAGTGAGATAGAGAATATAAATTTGTCTTCATCATGCAAACTGCATGATGAAGACAATGGAAATGAAATGGAAATTTGAAGGTAAAACTGATTGCAATAAGAGTTTTTAATTACCCATATATTATTTTGGTATTGCTCGCTCACTCTATCGAGCATTTTTCTGAAACCATATCCTAATACCATCCTAAAATCAGAAGCGGACACCTTCATTTACATATTTAGATACTAAAGTACTTAGCACCTACAAAATTAACAAAACGCACTCTCATACAATACACCTATTCACGTATTTCACAAGTCATAGAGCAGGGGTAGCGAGCTAAAACCGCTGTTCCACTGGTACCCGCGGTATAAGCGGCGGGTGGCCGAGTGGTTTGGGCATCGGCTTCTCATGCGAGAGGTCCGAGGTTCGAATCCGGTCGGCGTGTACCAATGAGTTTTTTCTGACGAAAAAATTTACGTGCATACCTACACCTGCTGCTTCACCGTTCGGAACCGGTGTAAAACTTAGGTCCCTTCCCTTGCCCCTTACTTGATAAACATCATGTCAGTTGGTAATGCGACGATTTCGAGTTAGCTGTATAGTATACAAGCTGTGCCCGCGGCTCCGCCCGCTCTCATATTTCACTTCACTGCTAACCTCATAAGCTATTTAGCGTGATAGTAAGTAGCCTATAGTTGATGGGAAGAATCAAGCTATCCGTAGAATTTTGTTTTATTAAAATCGGTTCAGTGGTTCTCGAGATATGAGCGGACAGACAGACACTCATACAGAAAGCAGACGTTGGATTTTATTATAGGTAAGGAAGCGGTCATACAATCAGACAGATAGACAGATTATATATTATGTAGAGATGAGTAGGGATAAAGAATAATATATTGGATGTGATATTGGAACGGAATCCGTTCCTCTCTCACATCTTCATCGGTAGCTTCCACAAGCGTCCGCATTGCTTCGCTGCGACGGTGGAACATCAGCTTTAAACTCATCCCCGCAGTCCGCTCCGTCCAGGAAGAGATAGAGGGAGAGAGAGAAAGAGCGTAGCGGAAGAGAGAGCGCGGCGGAAGAGAGAGCGCTGATGTACAATTAGCGGCTGTCGGCTGTCTGACGCTGACTACGCGGTTTTGTCCTAACTAAATGAAGGGAGCGTGATGTGTGGACTACGCCGGGCGCCCCCAACGACGGTCGGCTGAAATAAGGTTTACCATATTTATGGCAATTTAAATTCGGACAATTCGAGAAAGGGCGTTTTACTTTTTTTTGTTTAATATTGCTATTGTATAAAACCAACATCCCAGTAAGTATGTAATAATGACAGAAAAATGGATATTGCTCGAATTAGATTAAACATTTAGCAAGGGCATTAGATACACATAGTAGATAGTACGGGTTTCGTTATTCCATTCATATGCTATAGTTAACCTACATAATACTCGTATGACGAGTTAATATGCAGCAACATAAATTTTTTAAATTTTATTTAATGCAATTTATATGCTTGTGTGATATTTTGTTGAAGCCAAATTGGTTCAGGGGTTTTCACTTATAATATAAAAAAAATTAATCCGGAACATGGTGTAATGGACTGACATCATACGAGTCGGTGTAGCAACTGACGTAACCATGTCACATTTCATAAAACAAATATCGCCCGAAACGTTGTTTGGGGGGATAACTAACTTCTCAAAATTTTCGGACAATTTGTAAATCCTGTTTGCTTCGAACGTATGGCACGCCTACCTACACACAGTTTGCTGTGGAAGTAAATTGAAGGTTTGTATGCAAGCATTAAGCGGTGTGTTGAGATAAAATACGTGCATATGCGTGGGTTCATGAACGGAGGTAAATGAAGACTGATTATACCTTTGGTACGCCAATATGAATATGTACCTTATGAAGCCTTTGTATATTTCTGATGAAAATTATAATAAGAGACAATACTATTACACTTCTAACGTACAATTCTTACTAATTTCTAAAAGGTTTCCTGAAATGCAAGCTACTGTTCCTTACATTTCTGTTTTGTTTTCTTGAGTATTTCAATTACATACCTTCTAGTGACCAATGAATATTCTATTTTATTCTATTCTATATTATAATATTATAAAATTAAAAACTTGTCTGTCTATCAGAAACGCTTTGTTAAGCAAAAATCCTTTTTACCCGAGAGTTGGTCGTTCCAGCTTGCATTAGCGAAGTTGCGGGCAAAATCTAATTTAAAATAAAGCATGTAGGTAGCAAAACAAAGACTATTTAAGTCGTTTACACGGTAAATTCTGCACATTACACAAATAAGTTGAGTTCCAGGGTCCCCACATAATTCGAACATTAAAACGACACAAAAAGTAATTTTAAAGTTTGCAGAAAAATATATGCAAAAACAAATTCTTCCATAGAGACGATTTTAATGGTCCGGAAGATCGCAGCAGCATTCACCCTTTGTTGTAAAAGCTTCAATGATTTATCCACAAAACTCTATGTGCAATTCTAGCTTGTCAACTTTCATTTATCAATCACTTAAAATACAACGTTTACATATTTCCCTCCCTACACAAGTGCTCATGATATGCAGCCTTCCCGACTCCAGACGGACGCGTTTCAGATAAGGCCTTTAAAAGCCGATCACAGGGCATGGGAGTGGCAGGGTAACTTTCGTAAAAATTTGTTTTTTTACGAGTTTACCTATAGGATTTAGTCGAAGGTATTAAGACATTGCCGCGTCCTACCCTTGCTGCCGTTGACAAGAAAACGGAGTATGGGAAGACCACCCGCCAGGTGGGATGACGACATCAAGTACGTCGGCGGACTCATAAAAGCCTTAAGCATACAATTCGTCCCCAACATAATCTATAAATGCACTCAATCAGAACAGTTTATTTGCAGTTTATATTATAAACAGGCGTATTGATAAAGATAGCTGTGACACAAAAAATGTGAGGGGTATAGTATATGTCTGTTATTTCGTCTCTGTGCACACCACTTCCACCTGCTCGAGGAGTTCATGCCCGTTCTATCGTTTTGAATCCTGTTTATTTTTCGAACAGAGAGTAAAACGCCAGGGCTGCCATAAACAATACGGAACACTGTATCCAGGGTTGCCACCTAATCGAATGATTAATACGCACACCGTTTTCACTGGCGGGCTCGGGAAAGCATTAACCAAATCTTTTGTGCCCCCGCAGGGAAGAAGGCCTGCCGATGTTCTCGAATCAATTATCGACTTAGCCGGGATTTTTAAAGCTGATAATTATTCTTTTTAAATGGATTATGTCGAAAAATAAAGTGCCTTAAGACCCCCGACACATCATCAACCCTTAAATGTAAAAACATAATTCTGCTTAGTTAATTAAAGGCGTCGGGGGACCGACTTTATTTTTTTATTGTTTAAACTATAAATAAGCTACTTGTCGAAGGTTTCGCTTAGCCACATTTTTAAATTACAGTTTATATTTTTGAAACAAATTATAAAACTATAGTAGGTCAGATATGGGCGTTCCTAGGTATCATGTCGCCTTAATAAATAGTTTTGCAGGATGTCCATGTCGTAATAAAGTTTCAACATTTTTCATAATAAAGTGAAACCCAACAGGATGGCGTTCTGACATCGGCCGCCAGTGCGAATTCACGACCTGGTCGACGACGAACTCTCTTCAAGTCCGGATGGTGGCATCTTTGAAATTAGAAACAGTAGAAATATACATTTTTTTTTTCAAATTATCTGAGGAAACCTAAACCCACAGAACAGCGATCGCCGGCCGTCTTCCGTCGGTCGGCCGCGATGCTTCTTCCACTTCTGTGTCTAAACCTAAACCTTATTACCAGATATCCTTTGTCTGTATACGAACAAAGAACATAAAGCTGCATCTCTCAAAAAGAAAGTTGTCCAAACTGCTCTAAACTCCCGTCCATCCGAATAAGCTGAATATGAAAATGCAGCCTCTTTGTGGGCAATATGGAAAATATGAAATGATGCCCAGACGGCGCACTTTATTTCCAGTTTTTTTATACCCCAAATGGTCCTCAAATGCGTCCTTGCACGATAGCAGAGGATAGTGCCGTGTTGGGGTATTTATTTACAGTTTGCTTGAAAGTTGGGGAGTGAAATGTTTAACTTTTCAGCTCGAAATAGTATATCTGACCGGTACGTTTCACTTGAATCTAACCTGAATTCTTTATCGTTGGATGAGCCACCCTCGGCTAGCAACAAGCATCCGTGTGGGTAGCAAATCTGTGCGACTGGTTTGACTGGAACACCAGATACTTTGATTCGTTGCTGTCTCAAATCCAGATAACCGTGATTAAGTCTAACTTATAGCAGTGGAATAGATCTTGGATTCCATTCGTGCGACTTATAAAACTCACTGCACCTTTTCGATGGCTTCCTAATTTGAATTTTCCTTGCACCCCTTCAGCAGCCGGAATAAGGTAACGCAGTCGGTCTCGCGACTGCCGCATTTCTCCAGTAATTATGAGAGTTTCACATAGTTGCATCGACTACACCGGACAGGCAGCCCACTGTATGCGGCACGCAATAACACAATAATACTATTTTGCAAAGCCAGGCCCCACTCAGCTCTGGATAAACTTTCGAAAAGTTTGCATTCAATTATTTACGATACTGCTCTCATTGGTCCGTTGAAAATTCACTGGTGATTTAAATTTGTCTACAGCTCGCCAAAAATATCTAAATTACTGCTTAACTGAATAATAATTCAAGGATAACAGTTTTGTACAGCAAGAGAAAAATTTAGAACAGTCATTGGAAAAGTTCGATCGATCCAGAGATGAAATCGTTAGCGGGTTCGTAGCTCTCTGTGTTTGCAAGTATTTTTTTTTTACATTTGTTTATAAATTTGGGTTGGGAACGAATTAATGATGTGCAATGTATGTAAATTCAGGTTCTCAATTCTGAAATCTTACGTTTTGCTGCACCTCGCTCGTTAGTATAGCGATAGCCTTTCATGAGGTCATCACATCACTCACTACGAACACGTACGTGCCGCCAGATATCCATCCTACATAGATGCAATCGAAACCTCGTCCTCTCTACGCGAGCGCAACTCTCTAAAGCACATACTTTTTAAATGAAGTTCTACCTACAAAAAATAAACGTTTCACAGTTCGACACTTTTATCCAAAGTTTTCTTTATTAAATAATGTGTAGGAAATTTTGTTACTTACACTAAATTTTAATAAAATTTTAATGTATATCTTTTTTGTTATTTTAGGGTATATTGTACATATGTATTATTGGATATAGTATTGTTTCTAAACTACAATTAAAATAATTTTATAAATTAAACTGCATTAGGTACTATTATTTTAATTAATAAATTGAACAAACCTTGCTCAAATAGAATTAACATTCTCGAAAGCTATGCTCATTATATCCCTTATTTTTTTACCATTGCGGTCCTTGCGGATGATGACACCACCCGAAAAATGTTAAATGTTGTTTGCTGAAAAAGTAGTTTGATGAAATCTTTTTTGCTCTACATATTTTCAGCGATCGACCTAAAAGCCTCTTGTGATCGACCGGTCGATCGATTACGATTGTCAAATATTTTTAATTCATCAGCCACATGTCCAAAACACATAAAACACGTACCTACCTACTTTCGTTAAAATTTCATAACAAAAGCATTCAATAATTATGATTAAATGTAATGCGTGCGAATTAAATATTAAAGATCATTTTATTCCCCGCGCGGGCTCCAGTTCTATAAAAAAATTATTATAGTTCCTCAAAATAAACTGTTCTTAAATTCTTTTTGTTACGAATTACTCACTGTGTGATGATAAATTAATTCCACTAAGGACTTAATATATAAAGGACACAATATTATAAACTAATATAATTAAATTACCGTGTGGGGCCGGTACTTAAAAATAATACCCCCACTGCATATCTCCCCATACATGTCGTAAAAGGCAACTAGGGATAAGGGCAAGATGCCGTAAAGGGCGACAGGCTCGCCACCTCTCACCTTGGCACGGTACTTCCACCCAGTCATGCAGCAGGTTGGTCTTCGTGCCTTACTTCCTGCTTGATCGATTGAATCTTGTTCGAATACTTTGCGAAACGTGGTGGTCGGTGTTGTGCTGTAATTTACTGGAGTTCTTGCAGCACGTCACCGATTGCTCTGCTTACCCCGATTGTCGGGATTCAGCGTGTGTGATATGTATGTATGTAATTAATTACAAATTTAAACTATTTTTATTTGAATTCACTGCTCACACAATCACTCTATTCCTACTATTGAAACTCTTTAATTCAAAGCCAGTGAGAAGCCGGGGCTACTTTTAAATCAGCAAACAGAACCGACGGGCGACTCGATAAAGTATTCAAATGCCGCATCCCCACAGACTCCTATTGTGAATATACCGTTGGATCAGGGATATTGTTCCGAAAATATGACCTGGACCGTAATAAACACTTCCAAATTCCTTGCTCAAGAAGGAGAAGGCATACCCAATAAACAATATTAATGAACATACGAAAACGAAAATAGTCTAACGAGAGCTCTGTAATTAATTTAAAAACTTCATCTCAAAGTATGAAAATTCATTATGCCGCTAGTGAAATACATTTTGTTACAAGGACAGCTTTGATTTCACTAACGAAGTAAACTTTGTGTTTAAAGTTATGCGTGGCTATCACGACATTGGAAAATATAGAAGTTACTCGTTATAAAGGTTATTAACTACTAAAATTAATTGAATGCCTCTAATGAGCGGAATTACGTACCTCGAGCTGTAGATTATGTAGGTAAACTAACTAAAGGAACTGAGCATACTATAAAGATGATACAAAGCAGACAAAGGGCTATGAATGTTGTTACTGCGGCACCATACGATGTCTTTTAACATTTTTATGGTAGGAACTCGAAAATTTCGTTTCCATCCGAAATGAAATTCTGTGTTTATGCCGCAGCCAGAATAGATATGGAAGCAGCATTTTGGCACTGAATATGAAAAATGAACTTTGTGCGGCGTAAAATGCAAATGAAGGGGTAGAATAACTGTAGAGTGTACATAAATTGAACAGATGTAGAATTTACAGAAGGGTTGAAATAAATGACCGCCATCAGTAAAATAATTTTTACAATTGAATAAACAAGGAGAAGTATCTTTGAATGTGTAATGGCACGCAAGTAGCTCGTAAACGCGGGGGCACTTGAAATAAATTGATGAATGGGGTGCTGAGCTGGGATCGTTAAAGTTTTACGCTTAAACGTGTGTTAATTGTTCGGCTGCAGTAAAGAAAATGGATGTTTATTTGTTAGCTCGAGGGAGGCAACTTGGACAGTTTTCGTTTTATGGATCACGGTTACGTACATTTTTTTTAATCATTCGAGGTTTTACCATTGTGAAGTAAATTAAATATAGCTTAGCTCAGCAACATTTTTGACTAATAAACATTTTCTCTTTTGATTGGCTGTGGCTACGGAAGTACGGACACTTAACGAGGCAAAAATTAGATCATATTATAGGTTCTGTGAGAGAATGTTAGCTATCAGTCTCCTTATGTGTGGAGGATCTCACAGCACAAGATCAAAAGGTCATGTCTGTTAAAGGTAGAAAGGGATGCTTTGTCTCACGTATTATGGTCAAAGGGAATATTGAGGAGTGGAAATGGAAAACTTTAGAGGAGTCTTAATGGTAAAAGCACAGTTGAAT
Organism: Nematopogon swammerdamellus; assembly: GCA_946902875.1. Classification (NCBI taxonomy): domain Eukaryota; kingdom Metazoa; phylum Arthropoda; class Insecta; order Lepidoptera; family Adelidae; genus Nematopogon; species Nematopogon swammerdamellus. The sequence continues at coordinate 15,311,086 of OX336340.1, forward strand.
TTATCATAAACGATCCGAACGAATTATGTCACAACGTTCTCAGTTCGTATACAAGATGGCATCATAATTCTCACGTTAACGATAATAAACACGCAGTATTATGTTAGGTATTCTGCGATCTCACATTAACACCGGAATATTCGCTCCATCCACGCTACTATTCAGCAAGAGAACACTGTGCAGTCTCACGAGCTATCGTCACGTTTCAGCCTCTGCCCTTTGGGGTAAAACGGGAACGGCAGAGACGTCGTATGGTCCGCCAGGCTTCGCTCGCCGTTGTAGATTACGTGACTTCAACTTGAAGGTCATATCCGCTATGAATAGAGAAGAGATCTTGGCCGTACGGTGTCTAGTTTCTACCTTACCTCGATGAACACTTTTAAGATTCACAATTTTCATTCTCTATATCTACCGATGATGACGAAGCAGATTGAATTTTATCTCGATATCTTTGAGCGAACGCTTTGTGAGATAGAACGTTTTGCATTTAAAACTAAGTACGCAGTAATAATTGAGTAAATTTGAATTTAGGAACACTAATGTTTCAAATATCACCAAACAGCCTCGTTAGCTCAGTGGTGCGGTCTGCCGACTGTTGCTAAGCATACCTGGGCGCGGTCAGTATTTGAATGGGCGACCGCTCGGCCGTTAGAGGCTGACCGTGGCTCGGATTCCACGTAAAACTGTAGGTCCCTTCCCTTCTTACCTTACTAGGTGGTAGGGTTTATCTCGCCCGGGTTGGTACCTACCACCACACTGAATGAAACATCGGTCGAAACGGCTATGTAAATAATTCATATTTTCCGTCCAGTTCAGTGTAGCCCACATGAAATGAAGGGAAGCACTGATATGGCACCTAGTTCACCCGGTGATATGGGCTAACATCATGGACGTTGTAGGTGATGAAGCCAACCGTGTCAGTATCCAGAAAAAAATCACTTGAAAACTTGATTTAAATTCGTTACCTATGATCTAACTGATTACTCCTACATAGATTTATTGTTCTGCTTGCCAACAAGAAATCTATGTTTGAACTAGGCGAAAAGTTTCTAAGTATGGCTGGGTGTAATTTGACAGATGGTTCTCGATTATTCCAATCAAACCGGTTCAGAGTTAAGCTTATTCGGAAATCCACACGAATTGGGACTGATTTACTACTATAAAAAAAATATCTAATAACATCTAAAGAATCTGAAATCGCTTTGACATCGCTTTATTCTCGTACATATTATTCTATGAAACTTTAGGCGAGCACGTACCAGTCGTTAAGACGTCGCTCCTAATTAGTTGCTATTGTTATTTTTATGAAGATGCACTGACAGCGAGTTACTTTCACTTTTATATTTGAGTTGATGCATCTTGGAAAGGTTATCTTGAACTCTATTCTGGGTCTTAGGAAATATAGCTGTGTTTCTATTAGCGACTAGGCCCGAAAGTGATTCTTTAAAACATTTTCTCATGTTCAGAATTTTCATATCCTAAATTGTATTATTGAAATCATCAAATCAAGACCCAGGTGCCGCAAGGCGGTGTTGAGGATTACGGGGTGGTCGTGGGGGTGGAGGTCACGTTATGAGGTTTGCTCGAAGGCGGAGGGTGAGGCAATGGGCGGGGGTGTTAGGAGTCACTGGACGAGTATTAACTTTAAACCTGGGAGGTGAGAATGGGCCCGGGGCTTGAGGTGAAATGAACCCGGGACGTAATAAAATGGGAGAAAGAGTGGGGGGGATTTTGGAGTTTATGAAAAAAATTATGGACGTTTTGATTGGATGGGAGACTTAACTCCGTCTTGTACGTGTTACCTACTATCGTACTTTCTTTTAATAATTTTCTACATTTATTTCAGTTAGATTTTTATAAAAATCCTTATTAGGTTAATATCTCAGATATATATGACTGAAACAACCGCTTAAATTAGGTTTTTCCCAGTTTCATTTCTCGAAAACTTTATGCGTTATTGAAAAAGTTCTTTCCACTCCCATTCTGAGATCTTGGAAGTGAAATTTTTTTTTCTGTGTTTATAGAAGATTTTTGTAAATTCAGTTCGTTATACTCATAGCGCCTAAAATTTTGCTTTTAATAATGTTTTCGGTTACGCGGTAAACTAAATACGACTTGCGTTTGTCGCTTTTTCGTCTCCCGTTCTAGCGACATCTACCGCGTAACCGATAACAGTAATCAAATGTGTAATAGCGGTAAAAGCCTTATAATGTATCCTTTTCTATCCGCTACCTACTTAAACTTTTGCGATGAATATTTTTGGTTTCGATTTTTTTTATGTAATCCGGTATGGGCGGCTGTATCAGAGGGGCCAAAGCGCATGCTCCGACCAGCCAATATCACCTTCGAGACTTCCGTCCGGCCATATCGGAGACTTCCCTTTGGATCGCGACCAACTCACATCCAGTACGGTGGTAACAAACAACCCAGTCGGCTACAATTGAGCCTACCACCTAGTAAAGGGCAGGGAAGGAACCTACAGTTATACTGTTTACAACGGTTCCGAACGGTGAAGCAGCAGTTGTAGGTATGCGTATGCACGTAACTTTTTCCGTCAGAAAAAAAACTCATTGGCACACGCCGACCAGATTCGAAGCTCGGACCTCTCGCAAGAGAAACCGAGACGCCCAGGTCACTCGGTCACCCTCCGCATTCAAAATTTGAAAAAATCCAAAAATTTAGGAATATAGTGACTCACGGCGCGCAAAGCTGGTTCTTTATAGTGACTTACGGCGCGCGGCGCCATGACTATTAATGTTTTTAGCAAAGTTGGTTCTTAACACGTACATTTTTCCTTTCATAAAATATCAAATATGAATAATCGTCTCTAACAGCCCAATAAAACAGGCTGTATACATAGTTCAAAGCTAATCTCATTTATCATCTAACGGCGGCGGCGGCGGTGTATATCTGTCACATGTCTCGCTCACGCCATAAATTTATCAGTGAGTGAGTGAGACCGGCCGGACCCCTCATTAGCAGAGGACGGCTCTCATTAGATTAACATCTATGATCACTATCGAACGAACTAGTAACTGAGCGAGCCGTGTTTACACAGTCGTAAAAACTCTTCTACCTGCATGGTGTTCAATTATACAGTGGGCTCGGTCATAGAAAGTTAATTTCAGGGGTAATTTTGGAGTAAAAAAATGCCTTGCCTTTTTTCAACAATAGAATATGAAGATATTTTTGGGTATTCCGAAAATCAAGACACTTAATTTCCAAGTATATTTTGGAGTATCACCTCCAAAATATCATCATCATCAATACTAATAATAAATCTGTAAGGGATAGTCATGGAGTAAGTTACTTTGTTTTAGGAAATATTGAGTTTGTAGCCTCTATGTATGATACTAAAGCTAAATTGACGATTTTTAGAAATCTTTTCTGTATGTATGTATGTATGTATGTATGTATGTTCCTCCATAACTCTTAAAGCCATAATCCGAATTTGATGAAACTTAGTACAAACCCATTTTACTATACGGGACACAGGATAGGCTTACTAAAATTCACTTCCGGCTACGCTAAGATGTGGCTCCCATACAAATCGAATTGTTCCAAGCGCCGAAATAATGGGCGGCGCGGCGCGGCGGGGGTTAGTAGCGCGTCTCGCGGAGACAGGCAGCCCGCCGGCGGCGAAGGCGCGGGACGCGGCGCGGGGTGCGGTCTATTCGGTGGTCTGGCGGAGCGCGGTGTGTGTGTGTATGCATTGTCTCGGCAGAGTTTCTTATATTTTAATTCGATTCATAATATTATGTAGGTTAACTTCGTTAGGTATCTATTTGATTAATTTTAGGTGCAAACCTATGTAAAAGTGTTATTGCGAGTCGATGTTAGCGGATATTTATTTAACTGAAGTTCCTATTTGATTTAAGTTAATTGATCGTATGTTTATTATATTGTACGTAGTGTAGTATGCGCGGTATATTAGCGAAGAGATTCTTATTTTTTACCGATTACGGCGAAGCGAAAAGGAGAGTTATGTTTTTGACCGGTATGTATGTATGTATGTATGTTCAACTGTTCCCTCATAATAACTTCGACACTACTTATCATAATTTGACAAATGAGGTATCGTTGGATGCGTCTTGACCTTACGCTGGTCGTCAAGACGCATCCAACGTCTATGGGCTATAGGATATGGCGCCCTCTAGAGGACATAAGTAATGATAAAAAATTGCCCGCGGCTTCGCTCGCGTGAAATTCGTATTTCAAAGGAAAAAAGTAAGTAACTAAGGGCGACCTGGGTTCAGGTAAACGATAAACCATCTCGAAGAAAGTGAGTAACTTTTTGAGGCCGAAGGCGAAGTTGCGTTCAGGAAGACGATAAACCTTCTCGAAGACAGTAAGTAACTATGGGCGAGGCCGAAGGCCGAGCTGCGTTCAGGAAGAGGATAAACCATCTTTAAGAAAGTAAGTAACAAAGAGCGAGGCCGAAGGCCGAGTTGCGTTCAGGAAGAGGATAACCTTTTCGAAGAAAGTAAGTAATTATGGGCGAGGCCGAAGGCCGAGCTGCGTTCAGGATGAGGGTAAACTTTTCGAAGAAAGTAAGTAACAGAGGGCGAGGCTGATGGCGGAGCTGCGTTCAGGAAAACGATAAACCTTCTCGAAGACAGTAAGTAACTATGGGCGAGGCCGAAGGCCGAGCTGCGTTCAGGAAGAGGATAACCTTTTCGAAGAAAGTAAGTAACAGAGGGCGAGGCCGAAGGCCGAGCTGCGTTCAGGAAGACGATAAACCTTTTCGAAGACAGTAAGCAACTATGGGCGAGGCCGAAGGCCGAGCTGCATTCAGCATGCGGGTAAACTTTTCGAAGAAAGTAAGTAACAGAGGGCGAGGCCGAAGGCCGAGCTGCGTTCAGGAAAACGATAAAACTTCTCGAAGACAGTAAGTAACTATGGGCGAGGCCGAAGGCCGAGCTGCGTTCAGGAAGACGATAAATTCTCGAAGACAGTAAGTAACTATGGGCAAGGCCGAAGGCCGAGATGTGTTCAGGAAGAGGATAAACCTTTTCGAAGAAAGTAAGTAACAAAGAAGTTACTTTCTTCGAGAAGATTTATGGTCTTCCTGAACGCAGCTCGGCCTTCGGACTCGCCCTCGGTTACTTACATTCTTCGAAAAGGTTATCCTCTTCCTGAACGCAACTTGGCCTTCGGCCTCGCCCTTTGTTACTTACTTCTTAAAGATCGTTTATCCTCTTCCTGAACGCAGCTCGGCCTTCGGCCTCGCCCATAGTTACTTACTATCTTCGAAAAGGTTTATCGTCTTCCTGAACGCAGCTCGGCCTTCGGCCTCGCCCTCTGTTACTTACTTTCTTAGAAAATGTTATCCTCTTCCTGAACGCAGCTCGGCCTTCGGCCTCGCCCATAGTTACTTACTGTCTTCGAGAAGGTTCAATTTTCCTGAACGCAGCTCGGCCTTCGGCCTCGCCCTCTGTTACTTACTTTCTTCGAAAAGTTTACCCTCATCCTGAACGAAGCTCGGCCTTCGGCCTCGCCCATAGTTACTTACTTTCTTCGAAAAGGTTATCCTCTTCCTGAACGCAGCTCGGCCTTCGGCCTCGCCCTTTGTTACTTACTTTCTTATAGATGGTTTGTCCTCTTCCTGAACGCAGCTCGGCCCTCGGCCTCGCCCATAGTTACTTACTGTCTTCGAGAAGGTTTATCGTCTTCCTGAACGCAACTCCGCCTTCGGCCTCAAAAAGTTACTCACTTTCTTCGAGATGGTTTATCGTTTACCTGAACCCAGCTCGCCCTTAGTTACTTACTTTCTTCCTTTGAAATACAAATCTCACGCGAGCGAAGCCGCGGGCAAAAGCTAGTCTCTACTTAATAAATACATAATATGGATTAAAAAAAAATTTCAAAGGTGAAATAGCTTTCCGAAAACTTTCAAATAATTTAAATTGTACTAACTTAAAATTAATAATACCTTTTTCAATATACTATTAGTTAATATTCTAAAAGAAAAATGCAAATAACTGTATAACCATTTTCGCGATGTATCCTTTCATTCGTGTAATTAGTTACAGGACAGCCTGTAACCCCATTTATTTTTAAAATTTTCTATGAAAGCGGGTACGTATTATCGTTTATTTAATTTATTTGAAATCGTATCGTGTTTCAAAGAACAGGCCCGTTTACGACCAACAAAGTTGGATATGAGAATTTCTTCAATTATAAATAGATTTTGTTCGTTCATTATGAATATGAGTGCGGTGTAAAACATAACAATCCGGTATATGGAGTGAAATTAAAAGGAAGGAAATGATGCAGAAATTACTTATTGTTCAATATTTCAAAGAAATGTAAAACGAAGCGAATGGTGTTTTTTTGCATCCTATCAAAGTGCTCAAGATGTCAACCCTTAGTCCCGGCATTAACATACAATTAGAAAATGTTTTCCAAATTATGAAAACAAGGCTCGTATGTGAGATGAAAGCCCTTTTACCTAACAAACCAAATTACTAAGTTTGAAAATTAGGGTCTGCAAATGAACGCGTAATGCTTGAGCACACTCTTCTGCGTGCCCTCAGCCAACGTAGACATTTTCGTCTTCCAATTTTCTCAATACAATTTCGTTATCTTACCGAGCCCATCAGCCCGGGCGTTTACGTAGCATACTAGGTAAAGGGACCTACTTCCAATTAAACTGAACAAACTTTCATCTCTTTACGCTTCGCTGTGAGTATGTAAGTGCTTTGAGAATCACCCAAGGACCCGAGGTACCAACCAACAAACTGCTATATTGATTCAATTGTCACACTTCATACCTTCTGACTGTTGACTACATACGAGTACGTATATAATGCATGAATAATACTGCCAGGAGACTTCAGAAGACAACATATTTAGGGTTATATACTCGGGTCACGTTACTTTGCCGCTTCACGTTGTTTTTGGTACAATGACGTCAGGTCCTGGTTTGGTTTGGTTTTGGTACAACTTCAGATCGACTGAACTGAAACGTTCTAAACGGCTGACATTACAAACCTCTTTTCATATATCATTTAGCAGTTTAGCATATTCTACCTGCGTCTTGTCTCCCATGCTAACGTAATCGAACGATCATTTCAAAACCATTAGGCATAAGGAAAACATTTTATTTTGTATCGACTTTTCTATTCAAGTTCTGTGTCTTTGTCATCATCATCAGCTCGTAACGATCAACTACTGGACATAGGCTTCTCCCAAAGCACATCACCACTTCTCATCCAACCACTCCCATCATCTTCCGCTCTTCTCATCCATCCACTCCCGGCTGGCTACCTTTTTTAGGTCATCTTACCCTCATACGCTACGTTTGCTTGTACGAGCTCGATGCTCCATTCGAGCACACGTCTACCCCAGCGGTTATCTATCAGGTCTGTGACAGATGTGCCCAGCCTTCTTTGCCGTATTTCGCCATTACGGATTTTATCGATAAAAAAAATGCCGAACATTATTCTTTCCATAGCTCGCTAAGCTACTTTGAATTTGTAGTTGAAATTTGTGTCTTTGTAGGAACAGTTTTATCAAAATTTACATAAATGTAGAAAATTAATGTATTATATTATTAACTTCGTATCAAAATTTGTTCCTGAGAAAATTCGACACAAAGTAAATTTTACCCTATGTCAAATGATTTTGGAGTGATCGTTCGGTAGTAGCTACTGTAGGAAGCCGACGCGTAAGGACACATATAAATAGGAATACCTACTAGATTTGAACGAAAACAGAACAAATAAAATAAAGTAAAATAAAATAAAGTAAAATCACGGACGAAAGAGTTGTACAAGATGACCGAGATTCTTCAAGTCATTCGAGTACTGCAACATGAGCAAGTAGATCTCCCTGATGCTTAGCAACACATACCTGTTTGGATAGCAACGTTATTTATCACATCTTTCTACTCTCTTGTTATTCCTAGTATAATCTATATTATGCGTAATTCTGGCAATACATACACACTATATTTCTTTGGCTGGAACGATCGCCTGTGAAACATTCTCTATGGGGTTTTCGATATCCGAGCTGAGCGATTTCGCTCCTAAAGAGCTTACGGATTTGGAAACACCCACGCTTCCAGCCGCTACACAAAGAAGGCTCTCATCAAATATTTCCCTTTTGTCGCCGCGAGATGGAGTCTTGGTGTTTTTGTTGTCGTTACTTAACTCGCCCTCGTACAAAACGCCTGTATGTAAATTGTGCCCATTAATACCGGTGTACGGTGGGCAGAAAGCATGAGAATACTTTTTTATGTTTTAGTGACATTTAAGTAAGTAGCTAGCGACTGAGTAGGCAACTGGTTCAAAAACTGTCCATACTCCCATAAATCACAATTTTTTCTAACATTTGCGATTCGTTCAGTCGGTTGAAGATATTATAAGAGTGTCGTTTTAAATTAGCACACAACTTCAGGACTACTTTATTGAATGAGTGAGTTTTTTTGTGGAATTTTGGATAACTCTTTGATTTGTAAATTTTTGAAAAGAGGCGTGGAAAAGCTATAACCTGGCGGAGAACCGACATCTCATTACATAGGCAATGACAGCAAACGAATAGGTTAAGCCGTTCTTGAGTTCTTCGCGAACATACATAGGATACACACAGACAGACGGCAGACGTGAAATCTTATAATAAGTAAGATATAATATATTTAGCTATCACATATATTTAGTCCGTCTTTATGATGCCTGTGAGGCTCAATGAAATCCCCGACTCATGATCCTTGGTAAAGGCGTTATGCAGGGAGATATTATCTCACCGAAATAATCTCTTAATAAACTCATTTTAAAAGATGTGTGCAAGATCAAACAGCCGCTTGAGTGGGATAACATGGGATCTGTATGGGTGTCAACTGAAATATGAATTTCTCATTTCCGTCTTGCATGCTCGCCTTTTTTGCTATCCATACCGAAGTCAAGCAACTCTATACGGAGAGACACTCGCTTCTAATGTATTCTTATTGTAAAGTGAGGCGTCTCCGTCGCGTCGTGTAACGCGATACCACGCTCCCTCCTCTCCGTCAGATTATAGATTCTTTATTTGTAACCTCAGGAATAATCCATCGTGTGGGTCGCTATTGTGTGTGCAAGGTGTATTGATAAATATTGGTCTTTCTTCATTGCGTAGGTTACGTGAAATTTAGTAAGGAAATATAATTTGCCTGGATTGGAACATATTTTACTCTGACGTGAAGCAAGAAAAAATATTTATATTAATTTTCTTATTGTAATATAAAACCGGATGTAAATAATGTTTTTATGGTTTTCAAAATATTAGACTAAACGTTATTTAAAAAGACGATCCCTCATAATATTATATTATATTTCAGGGTAATTTCAGAGTAACTTGCCTTAAATCAACATACAGTTATTTTCAACACGTAACATAAATAAGATAATTTCTAGTGACGTACCTTATGCAAATAAGGTTATCAGCTCAGCTCTGCGTTTATATACGCGTTTTTATACAGCCTTCACTTCGAACCTAGATTTGACCGGCTCGCCGCATATTCCCATATCTGCGCTATTGACGAATCTATTTCTAGGCTTTGAGATCATATTATCTCGCTCACACAAAGCTGGTAGTAGTATTGAGCGAGGAAACACACGAGTACACCACATGGTCAAGATGAATATCATGATCTCCGTAGAAGCTCGTCACACGATGGATGGTGACATGCCTCGCGAAGTCTTGAGGAGTGTTAGGTAATATGGTAGGCTAGGTTATCCCAGCGTCTCGCCCCGCGTTTAGAGCAGCCTGTCTGTACCTAATGAGACGTCTGAAAAATTGAACCAGATTTATTCTAAGCAAAATGTATTAATTTTATTTAATGCGGTAGGTTATCCGAAATGTTAACATCTATATTTTTTAACATCTATATAATTTATTTTTTTATGGAAACTGACTTAACTGACACGGTTAGCTACATCACCTACAAGTTACAACATCCGTGATGTCAGCCCATAACACCGGGTGAACTTGGTGCCACGTCAGTGCTTCCCTTCGGTCGTGCCGGCTACACTGAACTGGACGGAAAACTATTTACATAGCCGTTTCGACCGACCTTTCATTCAGTGCGGTGGTACCAACCCGGGCGGGTTAAACCCTACCACCTAGTAATATAAGAAGGGAGTCATATCCCTTAGTCGCCTTTTACGACATACACGGGGAGCGATGCAGTGGGGCTATTCTTTTAAAGTACCGGCTCCACACGGTATATGAAATGAATTTCAACAATATAGGTAAGCAGCTCTAGCGGTTGAGGAGGTAGAGGGCTACCGGACAGACATTGTAGCGATATTAAACCGTAAACATTATGTAAACATATATTTTCCATAGCGATAATATAACTTAGTGAGTTCAGAAAAACCACCACCTGGCCAAACTGGCTCCTGAGTCTGAGTCCCAAGGCGGAGGGTAGCGGACGGAGTGTGGGGGCAGGGCGGGGAATGAGGAAGGTGGTGTCGGGCGAACGAATGGCCTAATTTGCGAAATGTTGCCGTATAGCTGTAATTTGTTTAGTGCTAAGTATTCTCTCGCCTGAACCGAGCAACTACTAGTTTTGCGATAACAATAAGCCGGGGCGAAACTACACTCTCGCGTGATGGGTTTGAAAAAGTAAAACGGGGAAATAAACCATATTTGAAGAAAACAGTAATAATAATGAGGAATAACATTTTTTGCGAGCGCATTTGGTGTAATGAATATTTTTGTCAAGGCCTTAAATTTAATTATATTTACAATACATAGGTGTTGGTGTAGCGAGGAAAAATATATTTTAATCGAGAACGTACTTTCAACTGTACTCGTATATATTCGTGTTGGTAAAAATCTAAATATTTTTTTTTACTTCTTTTTCGAAATGGTAATAACTATGTCACATTACATGTCATGTAGTATGTCAATATTTACCACTATAAAGTATACAGCTCAGGCCGCCGATGACGTAGCGTTTATGACGTATTGCCTAGAGCCATCTTGAGAAGTGACAGAATGTAACAGTGATATGATAACCGTATGTAAATCTATAAAGTGGTTCTCGGGTTATAAGGATATTCATATATTGACGTAAGTTACTCGATATCGTCCGTAGAAATCTTTAAACGCTTTATTTATTAGGATTAAATAATTATTAGCCAACAAACAAAGTGCAATCACTTCATTATACCTCATCATTCTCACCAAGCATTATTACTAAAGAGGGTTGTTTCCCCCAAGTACCAAATAATCGATAATGTTAGAGATAGAGGTCTCCGAGACCAACGAGGCAGAGGCGCGAAAAATACCTACATTAACTGAAGTTAACACCTTACGCCTGGCGCACACTTGACACGTTGAGTGTAACATGCAGGCGGGCGGCATGCGGCATGCGCTAACACGCGTTCTTCTAAGCTCCTAATCATGGGGTTTAAAATAGAGATGATGATTTTTAGGTTTCCGTATCCCGTACCGAAGCCTATTACTAAGCCTACGCCGTCTGTCTGTCCGTCCGTCTGTCCGACGGCTGAATCTCTTGAATATGTGTTACTATGGCGGATATAACAATAAATAATAAAAAAAAGAAAATGTTAAAAATTAAGGGGGGCTCCCTACAAAAACGTACGAAAAATCGATTAGTCACGCTACTGAATAATAGATGGCGCCCCAGGCTTTTATACATTGCATTGTAGAAAGACAAAAGATAGCCGCTCAATTTCCAACGACCTCATTGAGGTGCTGTCATTTTCCCACCGTCAATTGCCATCGACCTCATTGACGCTTCTCTCCGATCGTCCTACATAATATCTTCGAAATTAAAATTCGAAGACCATGCCACCTGAGCGGATAGGCAGGCGGATATTATTGATAGCGGATAGATTCGGAAACCTCTGTGCGCGAGTAAAACTCGCACTTGACAGATTTTTTTATTAAGATTTTGATTTACGGTAAATCCCTTTTTATTTATTTTCTTTTGAAACTTTGACGAACTTTGTTTTAGAAACTCAGCTTTGAGGTACGGAACCCTAAAAACTACACTTGTTGTTTTGTGCAGGTGTTCGCCTTCAGCGTCTCAAAAATGAGGATATACCTACAATCCCAATTTTTTTATCGATAATTAATTCAATAAAAAAGTATGAGGCACTCGCGCGTTACCGCGAATGTTTGCGAAAGTGTCCGCCGAGCTTTAACACTTAAGGGGCCGCGCCCCACGCACTCGGCGCGAGCTCCGCAAGTGCCGCAGATGCACCTGACGTTAGTAATTGATAAATGCGGTCATTAATCATTGGGCCGGGCCGGGTACCTCTGGAGCGGTGAGCGCGGGCGGGCGGCACTGTCGTCGGGCGGGGGCGTGGGTGTGACAAGTAGACGCACATCATCTTTTTCGAATCAACTACGTATTTGTTACTTTAGTTAATAATAGCTTTTACCCGCGGCTTCGCTCTCGTGAAATTCGTATTTAATAAGAAGAAAGCAAGTAAGTACCTAAGTAAGTAAGAAAGAAGGCCGAGTACGCACCAAGAATACAAGGGTGAAAATGTCTATGCGCACGAGTATAAATAATGCATAAACTTTACGCCTGCTTCTCAGTGGGGTGGGCAGAGACAACGGATCTCCACGAGCAATGATTCTGAAACATCTATGCCACCTCTTCCACTCTCATACATACCTAATGTTCTTGGTACAAGCTCGTCGGTTACGAGTACACGCACGAGTAAATGGGGTTTAGGGTGACCCTTCCTAGAAATAATATTATTTTAATTTGACGAATATATCGCGGGGATTTCTATTCGGTGTTCTTGGTGCGTACCCTCGGCAAGCAAAGGGTACTGAGAATTTAAAACACATTACTTCCTAGGTGCGTGGGATTATGTATGTATTGTACAATTATGTATGTATTGTACATTTATGTATGTATTGTACAATTATGTATGTATTGTACAATTATGTATGTATTGTACATTTATGTATGTATTGTACAATTATGTATGCATTGTACAAACATGTATGTATTGTACAATCATGTATGTATTGTACAATTATGTATGACATGCAGAGGTCATTGAGCTGAATATGAAACTTTCCATCACACTATGTCACAAGCTTTCATCTGGGCAAGAATAAGCCCTTCTCTAATTAGTGCTAGCTCATTGAACTTTCATGCATTGTCTTATCCTGCCTGTCATTAAAGAAGCACTACAGTGTTATAGGTGAGCCTTGTGTAGCTATATGAATTATTTTTATGACTACAAATCAAATTTCAAATTCAAAATATCTTTATTTTGACAATAAAATATAATATAAAACTTAGGATTTTTTTACCCTCATTAGTCCTTGTATTTTATCTGCAAATGTTTAACTGCATTAGTCCTTGTAGGTATACCCATACCAGTACTATGCTGAGGGACTAAAGGTGCTCGACACAGCCAAATCCCCCCCACCTCGCGAAACTACGCTCACCAAAGCACCATGCTATAATTATAATAGCAGATTTGAAGACGTAGTATAATACAATAATGCTTTTTAAATTTTCCAGAAAACGAATAATCATAAGTACAAAAATTTAATTTAATTTGATCTGATTCGCCCCCTTAAAAATTTGGAAGAATTTATAATGACTTTAATTCTTATTTATACCTGATTTTGATAAATACAATTAGAAAGTTTTATTAAATTTTTATTTTAACAAATGTATTTAATTAGTACCTACTTATTATAACATGATATATTTAATAAATATAATTTTTATTTATTGCGTGATTGTAGATACTGCAGGTAAGTATACCATGTTATAAAATGTGCACGGCTCGCACGCAAATTCGTACAATGCAAACTTTTGTCATCTAGATATTATCCCCCATCAGAGAGCGTTACAAAAATACTCCTTTGCATAGAATTGGACATTATAACCATTATTTATGTAATTTTGTAGTTAGTAACTAATACTACGTTTGCTAAAGTATATGTCTTGCACAATCAGTAATTGTTTAGTATATCACTACATACATATCTAAATTTACAAAGACAGCGTTCATGTGGGATTTGAAAGGAAACACGTCGTTGGCGAATTCTGCTCCAATTGGATAACGAGTTGCTATACATGTCCAATTGCACTCTGTCTGAAAAGTTCCCAATTGAGACATTAAAACATGTGGGCGTGGGATGCACGCACGTGCGCTAAAGTAAACATTTCCAGCTGTAAACTTATAGGTAAACTAAGTGTCTATAGTGAAATACGAGCCTGTTTCAATTACCTGTGCAATTACTCGTATACCTATCTGCATGAGTTAATGTTAAACATTAAATGAGAGATGAGTTTGTATATATAAGAGAAAATATTTTTGAAAATATTTATCTAGTTATTGAACTTTTTTGAATTAACATCACACATATTTTCTATTGTTATAATAAATTACAGTAAAATACTTTACCTACAGACAACTATTATGATCGAAGATAAACACAGTTTCCGATAAATTCCGATAAACATATTTACGTACTTACACATAAAAAACTAACTCAACTTAAAATACAAATATTAATATTAACAAAGGTTGAAATAATTCCGAATATTCATTGGTAAAAGAACGCACGCTGGTGGCACGGCAAAGATTCTAAGAATTAGGGGCCGCGGGTATAATGCTTCGGTCTTTAGTTTGTTTTGTTGAATACTCTCGCACCTGCCTCGGTGGCTCTTTACAATATAGCCCGATAGAATAATAATAAATATGCAGAGCATCGATTATACGAACACAATCGCTTGTGACGGTTGAATGAATCGACATTTGGAAAAAAATATAAGATGAGATTTTTTTTGTGATGTGTTTATCATACAAACAAATCAATTACAGTTAACCCATGAAAATTCGAGAAAAAGGAGCCCCTGTGTCCTATATCAATAATTATATATGAAGATTCTTCACAAATTGTTCAATTTCTCGTTGTCACAATTATTATTTGATATTGGTAGTTAGAGTATTGGTATCTTGAACTTTTTATCAGTTTCAGATATTGTTTATTGTTTATTGTTTATTGTATAATTTCATCCATAGGTAGGTAACCTACGCTTGGACATGTCGAAAATTCCGCCAGTTCTAAATTCAATGCGAAGAAGAACTGACAAACAAACTTCGCAAGTCACAATGTTTTGTTAGTACCTTATAAGTATTATATTATAGTAACTTACAAATAATTAACCCATACTACCGCTCACAGGAGCATTAATATTTACAGCATAAACATGAATACTGAAGAATTTGACCACACTGCCTATTTAAATTACCTATATCTGGTGTATAGTGCCATCGTCGATTTTGATACTTCATATTATATCAAGTCAAAAAATAAATAAAAATTAGTTTACATTTATTACAAAGAGATGTAATAAGTCATATAAAAAAAAAAAAAAATTTATGATACAAAGTGTATCCAAATGTCAAATTGTCAAAGTTTGTTAGTGGAAAAAACAGTAGTCAAACTCTTAGATAAAATTACGGTCAGTTAATGCATCCTTAATAGTGTAATAACTCTTTTCAATTAACATTAATTTAATCCGTCGTTTGAAATTATTATCATCTAATTGTTTTATGTTAGAAGACAGTTTATTATAAAATCTAACACTATTACAAATAAAGCTTTTTGAGGTTTTAGCTAATCTATGTCTTATTAGTTGTACATTATTCTTACACCGTGTATCATAGTTATGATTGTCGGAATTAAGAGAGGAATCATTAATGTATTTTCTGGCATAGCATATGTTCTGGTAAACATATGCACTTGGTAAAGTCATGATTCCTATCTCCCCGAACGCTGTCCTACAAGTATCTCTAGTTTTCATATTTAGGATGTACCGCAAGGCCCTCTTCTGTAATAAAAATATTCTATTTGAGTCTGCTGCATTTCCCCAAAACATAAGGCCATATGACATGATGCTCTCAAAATAGGCATGATAAACCGTCTTTGCAGCATGAGTTCCGCATAGCTCTTTAATTTTTTTTATAGCATAACAAGCGGAACTCAACTTACCAGCTAAAGAGTTTATGTGGGCTTTCCAAGTAAAACTTTTATCAAATATTACCCCAAGAAAAGTTAGTTCATTAGCAAGGTTTAATGACAAGTTTTCTGCAGTTTTTAATATGGCATCAGTGTTATTACGTCTATGAGTACCTAGAGCAAAGTGCATAATGTTAGTTTTGTTAACATTTAGTAATAGGTTGTTGCATTCGAACCATGATTTTAGAGATTCTAGTACATTTAAAAAGGATTCTCTTAGTTTACTTATATCATTGTTTTTCAGTACAACTGAGATATCGTCTGCAAACATTACCATCTCTATATCGTCTGTTATACAGCTCGAGATGTCGTTAACATATGTTAGAAACAATAATGGTCCCAGGATAGAACCCTGCGGCACACCCATTGTAATTGATTCTACATTTGATTTTAAGCCATTGACGTCACATATTTGAGCTCTATTTTCTAAATATGATTGGAATATTCGCAATTCATTGTCTCTTATACCATAATGTTCTAGTTTCATTAGTAATATTTCATGATTTACACAGTCAAAGGCTTTGGACAGATCACAAAAGATGCCATAAGTATGCTGAGAGTCGTCTAGGGAAGTTAATATTGATTTTACCATAGAAGCTATAGCATCACCCGTTGACAGTCCTTTCCGAAATCCAAATTGTTTACAATTTAAAAGTTCATTATCAATAAAGAATTTAATTAACCGTTTTTCCAAAATTTTTTCAAAGACCTTACTGAAAACCGGCAATATAGAGACGGGACGATAGTTCTCAACATTGTTATGACATCCCTTTTTATACAAAGGTATAACTTTGGCTACTTTTAATGAATCTGGGAATATGCCATTTTTTAGAGAGTCATTTACAATATCTGTTAGCGGGCCGATGACACTTGTTATAGATTTCAATAATACAGGTGAGATACTCCAAAGATCTTGGGAATGTTTAGATTTAAGGTCCCTAATTACTCTCTTAGTCTCTAGGTATGTGACAGGTGCAAATATGGCTGATTCAGAATTCCGAGGGATAAACGCTTTGAGGTAGTTTAATGATACTTCTTTACTAGACTTTAGACTTTGAGTAGTACTATGGGCTATTGTGGAAAAGAATTTATTCACATGATTGGCAATCGTTGTGTTATCCGAAATAATTTCTGATCCAATTTTTAACTCTAGCTTGGTGTTACAGTCGTTAGATTTGCCAGTTTCTTCTTTAATTATGGTCCAGGCCATTTTTATTTTATTATTTGAATTCATAATTTTGTTTTTAAGGAACAGTTGCTTGGCTTTAATGGTAACTTGTTTAAAGATTTTGCTGTAACGTGTAACATAAGATCTAAGATCTGGATTATTGTTAACTTTAAGGAGATCATATAAATAAAATAATTTGTCTTTAGAAATAATAATAGCTGGAGTAGCCCAGTCGGCAAATGTTTTTTTATTAGTTACACACATATGTTTTAGTGGCATATGCTTGTCTAGATATCTCATAAATATATTGAAAAATTCTTTAAAGCTATAAATATTATTACCACAGAATTCAGATTGTAAATCTAAGTTTAACGAATTTATCAGAACCTTGTTTGATATTCGTTTCATCTTGCCCGAAGTAGTATTCTTACTTGTCGAGTAATTTATAGAAATTAATTGCGCGTAATGATCTGATGATATTCCAGGAAATACTTTTGACTCTAGTACTTTACAATCAGTAAAAATATTATCAATGCACGATGAACACGAATCTGTCACTCTAGTATATTGGAAGATTGTTTGTCTAAGCAAAAAACTATCCATCAAATCAGATAGCTCATGTTGCCCTCCTTCTTCTAAGGGGAATTTAATATTAAAGTCTCCACAAACAATTATTGATTTATTATTATTGGTATTCAATTTACACAAACATTCTTCCAATTTGTTTATAAATGATGGCACATTCCCACACGGTGACCTATATACTGATACTATGAATATTGAGTCCATTTCTATACAACTTATTTCAAACTCTTTTTCCACTGACTTTTTTACTACATCTAGTCTGTTTTTAGCTTTGTGACCGTTCTTCACCAGAATTAAAGTACCACCTCTTATAAAGTTTTTTCGATGGCTACTGCTAATAATAGAATAGTTCTTAATACATTGAGTGCTTAATTCATTACAATCTATCCAGGACTCGGTTACGCAATAAACATCAATTATATTTTCTTTTAAAATTAATTCTAATAGTAGATTTTTGCCGCGCAGACCCTGTACATTTTGATGACTGATAACTAGCTTATTTTTCAATAGACAACAATGTTTAGAAGAATTTAACTTAGTTCCGAACGAATCACGGCCACTAGAAACAGAATTTAACCTAAAAAAGCATTTGATTCAATTAGCTTATTTTTAGGAGCACTATTTTCTAATTCTACAAAGTGTAGATTTGATTTTTTCATGCTAAAATTACAGTTCTGTATATAAGAATGCATTTGTTTTCGGCCCATGCTATTAATACGGCCATCAAGTGCATAGCACGACTTTCCGAGCGTATTTACATCGATATAGATGGTATTAGGAACGCTCCTTGTCAACATATACACTAGATGGTTGCTCCTGTGTGCGGCAGTATTGATTCTGTGTGAATCATGCATTCGAGTCGGCACATACAGTAGCGAGCTGATAAATATTGTTACTTTTGCCGCATTGCAAATCTCGACTGCATACTTCACACAGCAGAGGTAAGCTACTGTGTCTGTGTTAGTTTCTGCGCCGCCTACCAACAAGATAACAATATCTTTCTCCTCCAGCTTGCTCACTTGGCTCGGTAGGTCCTTGATAATGTCGGAGATGCTCGCCGCTGGCTTGCATGTGGTCGAGACGGTGTCCGACGACTGTCGCGACTCGTGGAATGTGCGACCCATGTTGAGTGCGAGCTCATCACCGAGTATTACGATCCTCCTGGCCGGCTTCGCGCAGCTGGAGTGGACGGGGGTTGGCGGGGGGGGTCGGTAGGGTGGTGGTGGTCCGGGGTAGGGGTGTTGTCGATTTTTCCGCCTCAGTAACGCAGACACGGGGGACCGGTTGCTTCCCATGTCGACCTTTTCCTTTTCCAACAGCTGAACGGGACTCCTTGGCAGCTGTCTTCTTCTTTCCCTTTCCCTTTCTCTTCTTGGAAGGCTTCCCACCTGACGTCTCCACGCTGTGTGCTATCCTGGTTGGAGGCGGTGTGGCGGCGGCAGAGCTGGTACTTGCCGCTGCAGGTGGCTCGCTTGATCGCGTGGCAGTGGGGGGGATGGGGGAAAGAAGTGGCTCTGTAGAAGGGGGGGTGTGCCGCGGGGACTCCTGTGGAGACGCAGTTTGCCGATCCACTGGGGTGTCGAGAATAACGACGCATTCTACGGCGGGGCAGGGGGAGGGGCAGCGACCTCGCCGGGGCGTCGTGGAGTGTGCGCTCGCGCTGCAGCGAACGGCTGCCTCCAGCTCCATCAGTCTTAGTGACTGGTCGCGGATGACTGAGTTCTTCTCAGCTACGTCTTTCCGCAGCGCGACGTTCTGCTTCCTCTCAATAGTCAGCCGGTCCCTCACCTCGCGCAGTTCCTCCGCCGTCCCGTCATAGGAGTACGAGCAGCTGCTGTCCTTAATGCTCCGCACCTCCAGCAACTCCTTGTGCAGTGCGTTGTTGGAGTCCAGAACTTTCTCAAACTCCTTCTGGTTATTCTCGTACCAGTAAATCATGTCCATGCACTTCTCCTCACTCTCCTGGAGCTCCGCGAGGCACCTCTCCTTCTTGGCGAGCAACGCTTTGAGCCGAGCATTGTCGGCCAAGACGTTCTCAAACGCGGCCGAGTTGTCGTCCTGCTCGGTGAGGAGGCGCCCGTTCAGCTCGCGCAGCTCCTCCGTCTGCTGTAGCAGGCTCTGCAGGCGCTCGTCGCTCTCGCTGGCCATTGCGGCCCGTGCGCCGCTCCGTGTGCGCATGAAAAAGAAGGTCAACTCGGTTAGCAGGAACCAGAGCAAGTAACACGACAAGTATGTCAGTAGTCGTCAGTATGTTTATATATTATATAATATGTATGTAGTCCTACCTATTCTTGTAGAATTCTATATATTCAGCATATACAAATACAAGTGTCACATATAATATACAACAATAATTCTATGGTCATTACGTAAAAATCCAATATTGTATATGTATGTGTATATAAGTGTATAATAAACAATAATATCCTGTGGCATGTACCACTATGTGTGCACAATTTTTTCAGTTAATATACCACAAAGTACGTACTTATATATATCTATACTTATAGAACGTTATGGGAGTGGAAGAGGCGGCAGAGGTGTGTCAGGATCGTGGCACGTGGAGATCCGTTGTCTCTGCCTACCCCACCGGGAAACAGGTGTGACGCTATGTATGTATGTATGTATGTACTTATAGTCAATGTTATAATTTTCTAATGTAATGTAATAATAATATAACAATTTTAACAGTAAAACATAATATACCTAACAGTGTACGAATCGGTGAGAGTGTGCAGACTAAATTAACTAGCTAATCATGCATATATTATTTGGCTTGGCGATCGGCTCTTTGTCGCGTAGATCTACTGGCAGGTATATAGCTGTACCTGCAACAGGAGTGAGGGACTCTAAAATCTAGCTACCTGTCCCTCGCGTCGTGGGCTAATCGCCTACGGTGCCCGGAGGTACCGCGATATGCCCCGAGCAAGGTCGAGCCAATCTGTGCCGTAGTACAATAGGTAGGTATATCTATAAAAGTTAGGTTAGTTATTTCATAAAATCAGATGTATGTCGCATTATATTGTAAATAAATATCACGTTACTCACGCCTTCGGCGAAGAACACTTCCGGGTCAGCTTATTTACTTCTGCAAGCGCCTTTGTCCAGAGAACCCTCCAAATGTATGTCACGCGTTGTAGGTTAGGTCCCAGCTGATAACATCAAATCTTGCAGTATTCCGCTACTTCCTTGTCATATATCTTGTAGTAGCCGTGAGCGTCTCACGAAATGTGTTTTCTTCACTCTTGGCTCACCGGTGACATGAATTTCTTGGAACGAATACTACGTGTCGCATTTTTTAACGGTCACTTTTTTTCTTGGTAGGATATCTTGTCTTAGGCTCGCTGCATATTAAATATAACACTTCCACACACAGATTTTATCTATTATTAACGATATTACTTGAAATATTAAGTCTATGTTGCAAATTTATAATATTAACAAAAAAGATAAAACACCAGTCCTATATTTTAAACTTGACAGCTGCAACGCAGTGTTGCCAGTTCTATACTACATATTCTATACTATCATATACTAACAGATAATACATATTTAGACATTGTCTTGGATTGGACAATCTACAGAAGAACAAGTCTACAGATGAACGTACTGTATTTTTAAAGACAAGCAGACAGAAACACATAAATAAAAAAAAACATTGAAAAAAAAACACATTTCTTGTATGGGATACCCCCTTAATTTTTTACTTTTTCTATTTTTTATTATTATTTCTAGTTGTTTAATCCGCCATAATAACACATATTCTGTGAAAATTTTTAACGGGCTACCTATTACGGTTCAAGAGATACATCCCTCGGACAGACAGACAGACGGCGTAGGCTTAGTAATAGGCTTCCGTACGGGATACGAAAACCTAAAAATTAGCTTTGTTTGAATCATAAATTTTTTCGACTATGCATACGGTTAAACGGGTGTTCTGGTTATAATAAAGCTTCATAAAAGTAGGTACTAATTCAGCTCACAACAGGATGCGAGACTCAGCTTGTATTATTAAAAGGAAATCTATTATTTTGTTTTTTGTGCAATTTATGCACCTTGCTCCTTGTTATTATGTGGTTATACATACATTTGTATTGGAAATAGTACCTACCATGGTTAAAATGATTTTATTATCGGCGAAAGTTTCGTTCATCTTAGCTCTTTTTGTTTTATTTTCACGAGAATTGTTTTTATGAATTAATAATAATTTAAATTTTAGTTCAAGATTTTTAAGAGACGTAATTTTTTGATTACTTGATTATTTAACTATTTTATTAATTGATTAGGTACTTGATTAAAAACATAGCTAACGAACCATCCCCGTTAAACCAGCTTTGTAATAAAAAAAACCCCAAGCATATCAAAATTCAACTTGCTTAAGCATATGTTATACTCCCCCGTCTTGATTATGCAGACATATGCTAATTGAATAAATAGCGAGTTAGTAGACAAATTAGAACACGACATGCAGAGTGCCTGCATTCAATCTACTACAAGGACATCCCCCCACCCACAAAGTATATTTTTTAAAGAATATCCACAGAGTTTCGCGTGCCATACCTAGACTACCATACCATGCCTAGACTAGACAGCCGTCTATCTATCTATCTTTAGTCCTGAAGTCCTGCAAACATTCATCACAATATACCTTATCCTGTACACGCTTGCCGCAGAGTTAGCTGGGCGTAGAGTAGAAGCCGCGCAAGTTGGCAGACTGCATGATAAAGTTGCGGACCGAAGAGTCGCGAGAGACTCATTCATTGATATTAGCGTGATCGAAACTAAGTCCTGCCTGACTTCCTCCCTCGCCGATCGCTCCCTATTCCTCCCCCCTGCGTTACCAGTTCCTGCTACCCTCCGCGCAGAGTTGCTTCAGTACCTTGTGGCGGCAGAGTTTCTCCTATAGACATAAGAATGAGCAGGTTTGTACGTAGGTGATTTTACTAAGGTCGGGATGGAATCGAACTGAATTTGGATTGGTACCTGATTGGTCTGAAGGCTGAAGAATATCGGTCGAAATTTTACGTTCAACTCAGTGTGACCATGCAAGATACAAGCTGTATTCAAGGGGTTGTTCAAGGTAGGTATTCTCGCGTTGCACCTCCATGTTTCAACAAGTACATAGTGAAACTGGAGCTAAGTAAAAACAATAAATTTTTCGAAATTCGAAAAACGCCTCGATGTGACTATAACAACAAACAATATTTAATTTCGTACTGCATTGATCCTTCGATATCCTGTTGGTTGACACATGAACACACACAGGCACCCCCACAAGGCACGTGTCGTGTCGTCGTTCCTTATAATCTCTATTGTGCCTACAGTTTGAATACGGAGTGTTCCGTCATTAATTCAGGTCAGGTTACAAATATGTCAATGTTTTATACGATAAATATTATTTTATTATTACCCTGCAATATTATTTTTATTGATAGTGCATTCCACTCAATCATACTCAATGCAATGTGATTAATAAAAAATAAAAACAATTACAAAGATTGCATGCTTCACGATGGAAAATGATTTTATGTCAGTAAATAAATACAAATAAATTAGTTTAGCAATGTGCTGATAACATCAACATTTTTATTGATACGTATATTGAACAGTAATTTTTTTAAAATCTACGGTTGATACCACAATCCACACAGCAACAAATTAGTCTCGAGCCGCGCCGCTGCTGGTTGGGGTAGGCGGCCGCCGATCGTTCGTCTGTGCCATAATCCCATACGTAAAATGCGAGTCTAATGTCAAATCTCTGGTACCAATTTCCGTAATAGGATTTCATCGTATCTCGTATTTTCTGTTTTCAGTTTTCCCCGTAAGCGGATCACTTTTAATTCTCATATTACAGTTGGAATTCCGCGAAATGAAAAGTAGGCACATAACATTTTCTGAAAAATCTTCTTTTTAGGCTCAGTCAGGCCTCAGACACTCCTTCATACCTACCGCGATAATCACTTACAGCGCGCGATATTCGGAGAATACAAAACAGTCCGGGCAGCCCCGCGCTTGCGAGCGCACGCATACAGTCGATCGCCTGGATGGAACGAACTATTTTATTCAGTACCTATGAAGTATTCTGTGCCTATTCTTTGATATAATAATAATGGAGCAATTGGAGCATCGTAATACTAATAATGACTAATTTAATTTAGTGATTAATTTTAGGTATATATTTGTATTTTTATACTTTGTATATGTGAAATTAATGTAAATATTGTAAATGTGTTAATAAAGAATTAATAATGACTACTAATACTAATAATACTATCTCGGTAATGAACGAATGATGATAATAATAATATGATAATTTTGTGTATTTTTATAAGTTTTTGTATAATATAAAATATGTAAAATTAATATAAATGCTTAGTAAAAATGTGAAAATAAAGAAATGGTACTAATAATATGTCAAATCAAATAATTTATTTATTTCATTATTTCATGTACGCATTTACAAAGAGAGGCTCTGCAATAGAAGAATCTGTCTCGCAGAGGCAGTTCCTGATTCATAGGCATTTTGCGCTTATCTAATATACAACAATTAAAATAAGAAACTAATTAAATAAATGAATCAATAAAATTAGCATGTCATCATCATTATACTTGCGAGAAGCCACAGAGTTTTGTCAAAAAAAAACTGCTAAGTAATTATTAACAGTAATTTATTCGTCACACAAGACGACAACCCCAACACGATCCGAATCGCGCCAAAAGAGATAGAGTTATGCGATAGAAAGAGAAGCGTGATGTAGGTTATTATTCGAGTTAGGCATGCAGCGCTTTGCGAGCTGAATTGCACTTTATTGCGTCTCAGCAAGAGTAGCTATTCCTTTATGTGGCCTTGTGGAGTGTCGCTTCTGGTACTCTTTTCTATTCTGTGGCTCAGTGCCACAATACAAAGAGTAAAATAAAACCTAGTGGTGTGACTCGTGCGTCCATGCATCTGTCTGTCTGTCCGTTCGTCACAGCACAGGGTCATTTCGGATTGTTCAATTTCAGAATATTATTTTGAATAAAGTCTAGAAGACCTTTTCAAAATTAAAAAAAAATTAAGCACACACAATAAGTACAAATATGTTGTATAATTTCTCAGTGGTGGATACGGAACCTTGATGCGCGAATCCATAAATTGTCCATAACCTGTCTTTTGTGACAAGTTTGAATTATAATATAATATTAGCGAGTTCAATAACTTTTATGATGACGAAATATAGATTTGCGTTGGGGCAATAGGACCAATGAAAGATTAATAAAACAGTTGTGAATTTTGCAAATTTTATCAGCACTTTAATAAGACGAAAATAAAATGCATAGTCTAAGACTTAAAGCTGAGAAACAGCTTGTATACATAGTTTTTGATTGACTAGGAGCGAGCGGGTAAACTGTGTTCAAAATATGGAAATGAATAATAAATTAATAATGACAGCTATGGGGGGTATTAAACCAAAAATAATACTTATAAAGTGTATTTTATTTATCCAAACCCAGAAAGCAATTTTACCTTTCAATCATCATTAATTAAAATAATTTACGGGGTGGGGAATATTTCTGTGGACTACCTATATACCTCGTACATGGTCTGCAGCTGCTATATCTAACTACTAACATTTTAGACTTTAGTTAGGG
This sequence comes from Nematopogon swammerdamellus, assembly GCA_946902875.1. NCBI lineage: Eukaryota > Metazoa > Arthropoda > Insecta > Lepidoptera > Adelidae > Nematopogon > Nematopogon swammerdamellus. Next base: position 15,336,488 of record OX336340.1, read on the forward strand.
TATAATCGATTTTGCATTTGCGCGCATTTGTCTATGTGCATGTTTTTTTTTGAGAAATATTATAAATAAATAATCATTCTTTATTTCGGACGAAGTCCATAACTACAAAGCAACATCAAAACAAAAAAGTCGGCAAGTGCGAGTTGGGCTCGCGCACCGAGGGTTCCGTATCATCAGCATCACTCAATATATTTGTATTATGTAGGTATGTACAAAAACAATTGTTTTGGAAAATCACGAAGGCCTAAATAAACACTACAGCAATGGTTTGACTGTGCGGCATTCGTGAAGTTATACAAAAATATATTTCTTATATTATGACTATGACATAACGACATAATATCTAAAATTTTCGGATTTTTTCTTTACTTGTGATGTGAGACCATGCTTCTTGCCAAATTTCATTACTCCAGGTCAACGTAAGTACCCTATAGGTTTTGATTTCATTTGAATGAGTTTGCAAGTATTAAAATTTGCCATAAATTGCCGTATGTTTTGATTATATTGATTTAAAAGCTTTCATTTTATATAACTCGAAGGGATCGCAGACGTTAGTATTCCATATTAATTTCAATTTGATATCTTGACTCGTTACTGAGAAAAAGGGTCTTGACTTGCCACACAAAACAATAAATTTTTTTTTAATATCATAACTACAAGTTTACAATTTTAGGATTTTTTCCTTTACGTGTGCTATGAGACCTTGCTTATTACCAAATTTTATGATTCTAGGTTGACGGGAAATACCCTATAGGTTTTGATTTGTTTGGAGTGAGTTTGCGAGTATGAAATCTGACATAGATGGCCGTATCTTTTGATTGCGTTGATTTAGAAGCTTGCATTTTCTATACCGTAAAGAGATCGTAGCTCTTCGTATTAATTTCAATTTGTTATCTTGATCCGTTCCTGAGAAAGGGGGTCCTTGACATACAAAACAATATTTTTTTTTTTTATGTCAATAACTACAATTTTACAATTTTCGGATTTTTTCCTTTACTTGTGCTGTAAGACCTTGCTTCTTACCAAATTTTATGATTCTATGTTAATGGGAAATACCCTATAGGTTTTGATTTGTTTTGAGTGAGTTTGCAAGTATGAAATATGACATAGATGGCCGTATCTTTTGATTGCGTTGATTTAGAAGCTTTGGTATTCTACACCTTAAAGAGACCGTAGATCTTAGTATTTTGTATTAATTTCAATTTGTTATCTTGATCCGTTCCTGAGAAAAAGGGACCTTGACATAGAAAACAAACAAACAATTTTTTTAATGTCACATAACTATAAATTTACAATTTTAGATTTTTTCCTTTACTTGTGCTGTGAGACCTTGCTTCTTACCAAATTTCATGATTCTAGATTAACGGGAAGTACTCTATAGGTTTTGATTTGATTTGCCGGTAGCAAAATATGTGACTTAAATGGGCGTATCTAGTGATTCCGTTGACCTAGAAGCTTGCATTTTCTACACCTCAAAGGTTTCGTAGACCTTAGTTTTTGATATTAATTTCAACTTGATACGTCTACCCGTTCCTGAGAAAAAAAGGTCTTGACAGACAGACAGACAGACGGACAAGAAAGTGATCCTATAAGGGTTCCGTTTTTTCCTCCTTTGAGGTACGGAACCCTAAAAAGAATCACAAGAAAAAGAAACATTACAGACAAGGCGATGAGTGTACATATATGTGGTACCAAGTACCAGTATTGAAACATACTCCCACAGCCATCAATCACCGCTGATTGAACAGTACAATTCTCGGTCTTCAAAACACAATCTGCGAAACTGGCCACCCTCTCTCCTTATTATCTAGAAAGTATTTAAAATTCACGTTCTTTCAATTCACGTGCATGCGGAAGAAAAAGATTTTTTTGAAATAAACGTTCAATTTGATATACGTACACATAGCTATAGAGAAACCAACTCTTTCTCGAATTTTGCGAAAAGTTCACTAGGTACGTGTCGTAATCACCAGCGCAGCGCCACCATCTTCCTTATTAAATGAACTACGTGTCTACTCGTGCATGAGCCTGTTCTATATTTCTCTACATCTTGTTCACATTTCTTCTCTACATATCTCAATCGGAACCGCAGGTAAATAAGCTTAGTACATATTATACTAGAGAAGGAGAACTGACATTATGATGAATACTATGAAAAAATAAAGGTGAAAAAAAAAAACCTTCATGAAAATATTTTTTTTATATATTAAAAAGGAAGAAAAATATGAATTTTTCTTCAGAATTTATCTTTAATGAATATATTATTCTTTATAAGCTGAATTTGTTTCCTCAAAATTTCAGAGATTAGGGCGATCAATTATAGGGCCATTGGGTTCAAGATATAGCTAGGCAACACAGATCAGAGAAGTATTAGCTATTACTTAGGATTTCTGTGCTAGGCAACCTAGTCGCGATCTTGTAATATTTTCCATTATGTCTCATCCGAATAACAGATTAGGTAAACATTCCTTCTTCTTCTTAAAATAATAATTATGACCTAATAGTACCTACAAGATCCGTAATAGGTAACTATTAGGTGGTTAAATTTTGCTCATATACGGCGGGTACATATTTCTAAGTGCCATAGAATATTACGTACCGTAGGTTTGTACAGACAGAGCCTCGTCACGTCCACTAAGTGCCAAGTGTTTATGGACGCCCACACTAATAGGCCCTGAGTTTGGGAAAGATCAACACACGCGGTTTCGCCGCGGACAACGAAATTAAACGTGGCCAAATAGAACTCGGGGGAGCGAAAGCCCATTGCGAGGTCGACTCTGTTTGAATTACTTTAAATTCTGGTGGAATGGGATAATTGGTCGGATTAGTATGTACAACAAAAGGGGGAAAGCCAATAAGTTGATGCTGAAGTTTGGGGAGCGCCGATGTGTGTGAACAAAGAGTTAGGAGACATTAGAGGCGACTTTGACGAATCTCAATGCTTTTGTTCGGTGACATTTTGATAGTCTAGCTAGATTATTATAGATAATTTGTTTTAGGAAAAAGTCGTGAGTTAGTCAAAATGTATATTTTAATTATGCTTATTAAACAATATAAATACCAACTAGTTCTGTTCTTTTCTTTTCTCCCTAACCTTAGTTTAGCTTTAAAAAAACATTGAATTTGTAAACCCGAGCAGCTCTGAGTTTTTATATTTTATTTACTTAGTGATCCCCCGACTCCTTTAAATAAGTAGACGGAAATAATTTTTGATTTTTTAAGGGTCGGAGTTTTTACATTTGTAATTAAACTTCTTTTATTTCGAGCTTTTTTAAAATAACCGCATGCAAATCGGTCCACTTTTTATTTATTTATTTTTATTTAATATACTTTATTGTTTTATATACACGATATAACAAATGACGAACTTATTGCCTAAGGCAATCTCTGCCGGTCAACCACCCTATTACAACATTAATATGGGTATTTACAGAAAAAACACTTACAATAACTCCATGTTCATATATTAATGAAAAAACAATAAAGGCAACTTGGACGCCTAAAATAACACTATAATATTATATACATACATGAACATAGATAAAAAATAAGCTACATATTACCCGTGGGCCTTACTTGCTGCTTGATAGTTTTATCTTGTCCTAATACTTTGCTAAATGTAGTGGTCGGTGTTGAGCTGTAATTTACAAGAGTACTTGCAGCACAACACCAACTGCTCTGCTTACATGCATGAATACAGCGTGTGGTATGTATGTATGTATGAATAAAACGCTATTTTTTTTTTTCAATTCACTATCGACACTCATCATTATGATCACTTCACTCATTAGGTATATTACTTCTATACAGACTGAAGCGATTAAAGGTTCAACATATTATATAGAAAAACAAACTGCGTGAATGGTCCGGAAACGGTTCAGCGGAACTTGCAAGGTGTCTAAAATGTTTCATAAGTTCAACTGGTCTAAGTACAAGTATGATGGAATGAGTAAGTAAGGGAGTTTCCCCCTGAGCCACAACCCTCCCCCTTCTTGGCCGCTGGCCACGAAACCTCGTATGACTAATAACGTCGTAAGCACTCGAGGGAGCCCCTCGTCAACAATTCCTACTTGAAATCGCACAAAGTCCGCTTTGAACCCGCTGGGGATACGCAGCATTTGAGGTATTGTCTAATTTTTTTCACTTCAAAAGTAAATCATGTCATTAGTCGTGCTAGCTAAAACGAATTAGGATTTACAAACGACAATATTCCTTTGACAATAGATCATTGTAGGTATAGTTCCTAGGTATTGTGCTGAGCTGGCTCTCTTTTCCTCCTAGCCCACCCATGATGTACTGTAACTGATTGATTTCAATGAGGAAATAAATGCTATTCTATTCTATTCTATCCTGCAGTCATGATAAATTTGTTTTATTGAAGTAAATTCAGCACTGAAGCTCGTAGCTGAAAGTAGTTTAATATTTCTAGTATCCTGGCACGCTCATTGAATTCAGCAAAGCTATACGTGAGGCGAGCGGGTGCACGTACTATAAAGTTTTTAAATTAGATTGCACGTACAAGACGTGAAATACTAACACGACAATGTTCTGGGGGTTTAGAACCTAGGTTCTGTTGTTGCGGAATTAAAATTAGAAATGAGCCGCACGACACGTTTACTAAGACTTTGACCGGATAAATAAAATATGCAAGTACCATGATGTTTTTCCTGTCGTGCTATCGTGATAATTACAGGATGTCCAACAAACTTTTATTCTGTCTACAGTTAAGAACTTGTAATAAAATAAAACGAGTTCGTTGAGAAAAATCCGGATAGTATAATGCAAGGTTTTTCTTTCGGCTTTGATTGTTCTTTTAACAGTATTTCAGACCTTCACATTATGCAAGTTTCTGCACATTATGCATTATGCAGGACATTATGCATGGAGGTACTCGCAATATAAGGTATATGAAAAAAACCTTCGCGCGCTGTGCATGATTGATGTTCTTTCCGGCATGCCGCCGACACGCCGCGCCGCCGCGCGCCGGCGCGCCGCAACCAACTTACACTTGGGTCATACGACCCGAACTTGTTCCATGGATGAGAAGTATAGTCGGAAGATTTTTTTAAAATTCGGAAGTCGGAAAATAATCACCGAAACCGATGAAGGACATATCATTGTAGTCTGAGTGTACAAAACGCATATGTACATTACTTGTGGAACGCCATTTGAACTTAACCCAAATGAATGGCCCACCAAGACCTTTAGGTTGACGTTCTGCCTGATCGTGTACTTCGGAAATAATCTATTGTAAGTCTATTGACCAACATTTTAGCTTAACCCTTCATACTTAATATTTCTTGAAAAGTGTGGAGTCTCGAGCCCGCAATGTTCTTACATCCTGACATAGTCCGTGGTTAGCAGATATTTTCCAGAACTCGATCGATGGTGATCCATAAGTTTATATACATTCACTTAGTCTTAGAGATATTGTAATCTGAAGATAATAAATCTATGTAGAGAGACTCACCATCCTGTTTGATAGTGTTGCCGAAGGGTCCGAGGGCCGCCAGCCACGTGAAGATGATCCATCGCACCATCACGACGAAGTTGCCACTTGAGTGGTGCACGCCCTGTTCAAACCATTATTTATCAATCACTCTCGACTCGATCCGTTCTCTGAATCGAACATTGAATTGAATAAATGAAAAGAGGATGCAACGATTGCGACCGCGACGAGGAAGAATGTTTCGATGCATGCATGATTTCATAGTTTGACCGATGAATTGGCGGTCAAATCATCGCTACAGTAAATTCGATGAAATGTACATTGGTATGTGGAGGATCGGCCGACATGTTGGCTAAATATACTGGCTTGTCGCCATGGTCGGTTGCGATTGGCTCACCTTCTTGGTGGTCCGTCCCTGCAGCTCCAGATGGTTGTGGAAGTGCCTGACGGTCGGTGTGAAGGGCTCTCTTCGCGGATGCTCCATGCTCGTTCCTCTCTCGTGTTGGGGCACTCACTGGGACCGGCGCGGGCGCGCGGTGCGGGCATCACAGGGCGTTGATTGTGTCATTGGACTATGTTAAGGGAAGAGAGCCTTGGGTAAAAGTCAAGCTGCATGATATGTACGAATGAGCTGCTAATGTAAGTTAATCTGGATGAGGTGAGGTATCGGTCATCCTTAGGACGACCACCACCATTGGTGTAAAACTGTAGGTCCCTTATTCCCTTGCTCTTACTAGCTGATACGCTCGATTATATGGATTGCATGTTGAATATTTCAAATTGCGTATTTTTATAAACGCCTTTTACTATGTGTTGAACTGATTTTAGCATTAGATGTAAATCCTTTACATATTCCTATTTCGTATAGTGTACTTTAAATTATAATAGCATTACGTGATATATTCGCGAAGATAACTATCTTAAATGTTTAGAAGTAAGAGTAGGTAGGTGGTTTTCGTTTACCAGAAGCAATAATTTTGTTAAGTATTTTACCTGAGTGATTTTCCGAAATGCAAGCTATGATGGCAACATAGCATATTCCAAATCCCAAAATTAATATATTATATTCCTATCATATACCTTTAGAATATGAATATAAGTTAATAAGTAGATAAAACACTTTTTCACCGTGATTGTTTCATAATACGTTATTGTGACCACCATTGTTGCATTAAGTTCCGTACAAGCTTTCCGCTTCCTTAAGAAGATTTGTGTTTCTTGCTAGTATTGCGGTTAACTTCCCCACAATTCCTCAATAAATATTGAATTTTTAAAATGCCTCTTCCAGCCGAGGTTTATAAGCTAAATCGTGCAAAAACGATCGCTTCTCAAAACGAAATGCTCACTCGCACAATACACTTGAAAGCCCTCAATCAAATCGTAAAGCATCGCCCTCGGGCAGACGGCTCGGCGGCGGCGGGCGGCGGCGACGGAGCGGCGGCGCAAAGCGACGTAAATCACATTCCGCGCCCGCATCAAAGATTTACCGCCTATAAATACACATTATAATCATATCATCCTCGGGCTCAGGCTGTAACTTCAGCCGAACAATGCTCGCATGCCTAATAACATTATAAGCGCTCTATTTTTACCAATAAACGAAAAATCGCGTGACCGCAACGAAGGAATAGCATCTAGCTAGAGCATTTTATCTGGCATCGTTCGTACAAGCGACCCGATACGATCCTTGTCGCGATACTTCTTATTTTTTTTTTTTTTTTGGATTAGCCACGAATTGCTCATATCGAGTTTTTTGAATTTTCGATCAATTTAATCCCTTATTTAACTTAGCTTGAAAGACGTTTCGTGATGTATTTATTACTTGTACTTAAAGTATTATAAAGTTGGTTTATTATAAAGTAGGTATTATAAATAATTGATTAACTGTATTCGTTGAAGTTCATAAGAGCGTCTCACGGCAGAGATGGATTTTCAAATAAAATAAAATAAACTCACACATTATATGAAAATTTAACATTATAGGAAAAATGTTTTTATTGAAAATTAATCAACAGTAATGCGGGTTTTATTTATTAAGATTACGTCTTTCAGATGTTCTCCATTTCGTTGCAAGCACTCATGGAACCTGTTCATCGCATTCTGCATAACACGCCTCATAGCATAACTCGGTCACTTCGTCAGCCGATAACTTTGTCAGCCTCGATAGCTCAGTGGTGCAGACAGTCAGCTGTCGCTATTGAATGTTAAGCAACGCTGGGTGCGGTCAGTACTTGGATGGGTGACCGCTGACCGTTGGAGGCTGACCGAGGTTCGGATTCCTCGTAAAACTGTAGGTCCCTTCCCTCCTAATCTTACTTGGTGGTAGGGTTTAACCCGCCCGGGTTGGTACCACCGCACTGAATGAAACGTCGGTCAAAACGGCTATGTAAATAGTTTGTGTTTTCCGACCAGTTCAGTGTAGCCGGCACTATCAAAGGGGGAAGCACTGACATGGCACCTAGTTCACCCGGTGTTATGGGCTGACATCACGGACGTTGTAGGTGATGTAGCCAACCGTGTCAGTTTCCATAAAAAAAAAAAAAAAAAAAAAACTTCACGACTGATATTTTCTTTTAGCTCGGCGATATTAATTGGAGTATTGACCTAAGCTTTGCCCTTAAGATAACCCCAAAGGAAAAAGTCCATGGGGGTCAAATCTGGTGAACGCAGAGGCCATACGGTATTCACCAAAGCGGGATATCAATCTTTGAGTAAAAGAACTCACGAAGTTGGTTCATCCATCCATAGTGGCTCTTGCAGTGTGTAAAGTGCTCCATCCTGCTGAAACTACGTCCAGTAACAGTTACTACCAGTAAGTAACAGTTATCGTTGCAACTCTCGCATTTTCAAAAAAATAAGGTCCGATTATTCCATTCATTGACAGAGCACACCACACTGTCACTTTTGGGCTATGCAGCGGTGTTTGATGGTTTTGTCTGGTATTTCTGTTTATTTACATATCTCCAAACACATTATTCAAAGTGCGAAATCTATCAATGACTGTCTGGCAAAAACTTTTTCGTAAATTGTGGTAATCCGTTATTGCCTGCACTATGTGGATTTTATAGGAATGAAATTTAAGATCACGCTTAAAAATCCCCTCTACAGTTGATTTTTTGTGCCGCTGAACTTTTGCGTATTGATAGGCGCGGATTGTGACGAACGCTAGCTTTCCTTCTTGAGGTTCAGCTCAGGCCCGGACGTGGCTGATTTATAGCTGAACCTGTAGGCAACCTGAAACATCTGTACCCATTTACGAATCAAGTTTTCGCTTAGTCCATCTCGTAAACGTCTGATGTTGTAGTGGAAACAAAACTGCCGCCGAGCCTTTTAACGTACGATTCTCCTCCCTTGAGAAACGCTTCGATAGCTGCGACATCGCGATGACGAATCCGCACGAAAGATGAATCTACTGCGCCCCGATCCCCGCGATCAATTCAAACGGTTTTTAAAATATTCAAATTTAGAAACTCTGCCGTGAGACATCTAACATAGAGGTACCGATTAGAGAGCTTTGATATCATATTTTCAAGTATAATAAAAACTTTTTCAGGAATGAATGAACAAGAATTCATTATAATTTTTTCGAGTTAAGTATCTAATGAAAAGGTCTGTCTTTTTATTGATAACGATCGCACACCGTGTCATGGGAAAATATTGGCCTAAGAATGAAGCATCATACCGTCTCTTAGTAACTAAGCTACTTACTCGTATTAAGCCCCATCGAACTCCGAAAGGCTTGACTGGAATAATGAAATTTGATGGAAGGATTAATTAACATCCAATCTTCATATTTACTGAAATCGTTGTGTATCGTGAATTCAAGCAAGCCTTACGTTTTAGATGTACACAGTATATTTACATAGTTTAATTTAGTTTGAAACACAAAGTAGCTTGCGTCGCTTCAATGATATTTGAACTCCTAACACCTGCTCAATCCGATCACCTGCTTCGCTTCACTGCATCTGGTGCCTACCTACTTGTTCTATAGAATTAGAACACTCCAGAATCCACAACATCAGAATATCCTATTTTATTAGGTACAGTACATGTTGCTTTTGCAGAAGGGGTACTTATTTCAGACTGCAACAGACAGCGTTGCTTTGGTCCTTGGGACAACGACCCGCCCCACTGGAGGAAATGATGTTATTGCCTATATGTAGATATTTTACCCGTAATTATTTCTTTGTAAATAAATCATTAATTTTTTGCAATAAATATACTATCATTTCAGGTACCTACGTAAAAAAAAAATCTCCCTGCGGAGTTTCTTGCCGGCTCTTCTTTGTGGGTATAATCGAACCGGTTTGTAAAAACAAAATTGATCAAATTCAAGCGTAGTGTACTACCTTAAGAATGAAGAATAAAGAACTGCATTTCAAAACTAGAACTAAACGAAACTCATCATTTGATTACGAAGCATCGACTGGAATCCAAATCACAGATAATAGTTGGCCAAGGGCGTCGGTACAATGGCGCGGTCTAGCCGAAAAAATATCAATCACACTCCGCTCGCGTATTTTCGGGGTGCTTTTTATGTCAGTATGTAGTGCCCTTTGAAGGGCAGTCGGGCATTTTGAGTATAAGTGGGCATTCTGTCCGTCGTACGCGTTCGAACCGCTAGGGGCATAGAGGTATGTAATCGGTGGGCATAGAGTTCCGTAATGGCCGAATGATACTTGATACGATGGGCACGTGCGAATTGGTAAAATTGAATTGATTTTGAATTAAATATGTAGGTACAATGACAAACAATTCAAAAATATTCCCGATTCTAACAATAAGAGATACTTGCTACCAATACTTATTAAAAAAAATTACATTTAGACCTTAGTTATGTATGGTGCAATTAATATTGTGAAAAATAAAAATGGCCGGTATTTAAATCGATATTCCTTTAAGGTAATTAATAACTATAATACCGGAAAAAAACAGGTTGCGTCGGGGGAAGCCCATAGAAGTGAAGCCTCTATGCATTTTCGGTGAAAATTATTTTTCAGTGGAAGTAGATAATACATATTACATGTTATATTAAAAGTTATGTGAATAATGTATGTAATAAAACTAAATAAAAATAAAAGTGGAAACGGAAAACAAAATACCCGTATTCGAACTCGTGTCTACCTGCCAAATTCCAAATTCCAAATTCCAAATTACACTTCTCCTGCGCGACACTTGTTCTATGAAGAAGACGACATCTATACTACAAGGGCTACCACGACCAATAAACGACTGAATGAATTAACGCTTATCTATCCGGCAGTACCTGTTTGTATTCGAAAAAGTTTGACGGTAAATTTTTTTTGTTATTTTACTCCCCGAGCGTGCAAAGACCGTGTAAGAAGCTTCGCTTCAAACATTAATAGAATATTATAATATAATAATATTGGGAAATATTGGGGAAATATATTATATTTCCCCCCAAGTACAGTCTCGCGTCCTAAGTAAAAAATAAATAAAACATATTTTTCAATACAAGAAACGTTTGATCAGTTCTGAAAGTACGGATCGTTCGAGGTACTATGTCCCGTTATATAATGGCGCGGGCAGGTAGCGCGCGATCGTGACGGCACAATGTACGGGACAGCAGCGCCCCCGCCCCGCCCCAAATGCCCATTTCACGCCCATTCAGGAGATGTCAAAACTGGGCTTTGAGTACTCTCGTTTTTTGGGATTTTTGCTGTACTACCTCTGCAGTCAAAATCAAGTTTAATTTGTATAACAGTTTTTGTATTCAAGTGTTCATACTTGATACATTCTGGGAAATTGTAATAATACATACATACATACCGCTGTATCACGACAATCGGGGTAAACAAAGTAATCGGTGTTGTGCTGCAAGTACTCTTGTATATTACAGAAGGACACCGACCACCGCGTTTAGCAAAGTACCTATTAGGACAAGATAACTACTAAGCAGCAAGTAAGGCACGAAGACTGCTGCATGACTCGGTTAAAGGACCGTGCCAAAGTGAGAAATGGCTAGGCTGTCGCCCTTTAGCACGGCATCTTGTCCTTATCCCTTAGTCGGTATTTACGAAAAGCACGGGGAGAGACGCAGTGGTAAATGCAATAAATAACTGATACATTATTTTGAAATTAAAACGTAATCATTATTTAATTATAGGAGTACAGTTTAGATCTAAAGTTTCAGTTTATTAGATCTAGTTCTCTAATGTATTAAATAAGTCTGGTAATTTGGTTATATCATGAATTAATCAAAATAGTATGTACTCGTAAATACATTTATAGCTACATTATGTCAAAACTTTGAATCAAATGAAATTGTAATAATTTTAGCAAATTAATTGTAAGAATGGTTGATTTATAGAGTTCTAAAGATTTTTCATTTCCTCCCAATTTTATTTGTTATTTCTGAGACTGAAACAATACAGAATTAAGACAAAGAATACGAAATGGTAAGTTAATTTTACTAAGTAATCTTATAATTTTTTTACCAAAAGACTTCGCTGACTTAAAAAAATCGTACATTCGAACTGTAGAACCAATTCGAATTTGGAATCGGCTCAAGAAAATAAAATCAGGAAATAGCTAAGGGCAAGCTGAAAGTCTATAAAGTCGATAGTTTAAAGTGGATTGCATACTAGAAGCGTTAGTCGTAAAATAGCGAATTGAAGTTCAGTGTAGGCACAGCAGAGCAGAGTACTCCGTGTGGTGGGTGGTCCGTAGTGTTGGCCATTGGCATTAAAGCTTAAATAAAACAACATTGAAAAGCCAGGCGCCATTTTTCCAAGCTGGACTGAGCTTTGAAAGGCCGAAAGCTTCTGTATTCACGGCACGACAGGAGAGTATGGGGAATTCGGACTGTACACAGGTACCTAGGTAAACACACAACGTATTCAAAGGAGGATATTCGGTATCCATTTGAGGCCTACCTAGTCCGAGATTAGTTTTTTACATGATTATTCCGAAAACCATTGTATGGCGAGGTTGAAAATCCCTTCTACTTCCGTTTCAGGTCAATCAATCCCTTTAACATGTACTCGAAATCGCTCTCTTCCTCCCTGCATACGGATATATAAGAGATAATCATTTGCTAGAATAAGCACGTTAAGTTCAAACTTGGCTAGTCTTTTCATCCCGATATTGCCGCTGGCTGCCTTTTCCCTTCGGAACGGGAAAGTTCCGCAATCGCAGAAAAATCATTTGGCCGCTCTTTATTTTTCATTTAAACGAGTCATGGGGGAGTCAGGGCCGGCGAGATTGACAGGCGCTGCCTCGTCTTCTCCGAGTAGGGTTCCGCGACATTCACGGCCCAGTTGAAACGTCAATCAGGCGAGGGGCCAGGGACGACCCCCGACCCCTGCCGCACACCCTGCGCCCGGGGCGAGAAGGGTAGAACGCGACACGTGAATTGAGAGATACATAATAATATGGATGTAGTATATTCGATTTACTATGTGTTGGTTCTAAGTTTTTACTTTTATCATTGTATACTCGAGAAATAGACGCTGAAGTTACCTATGTCCTTGGATCCTAGGCAAACTATTTTGTTTGTTTTGGCAAAATGTTTTTTTTACTTGTACGGTTGCTGGAGTCAGCCTCTCGGTTGAAAACATTTTAGTCACCGACATCTAGAACACGAAGAACTTCAAAACAGTTTGGTTTAGTATCCCGTCACAATAACAGATTATAATCTGAAAGGTTGGTAAAATTTCTTCAGCAGTCGACGTTTCCGCTATCTCAAAGTGCATTGTAATTTTAATATCTCTGCAATAATTTTGTAAGTAGTTGTAATGTTGCCATATTTTCGGGTACTTTAAGTACTTCTAATATTCTAATAACTTTTCATCGATCGAATTATGTTAGGGCTTAACTATGTTTATGCTCGACCTCACTGAGTTTTTGTAGGGTTGGATATAAGAATAGCTTTCGGCTTTGATCGTCGTATAATTTGTGGCCCATTAGGTGCTTACTCATTCACGCACTGATCGCCGGTAGCTGATGAAACTTCTAGCCAGGGTTCGTGCGCGGCGACCCGAAAGTCTAATTTTACCAAAATCTTAACACCACAGGGGTTAGATTCCTGTAGCACTGAAAAATATATCTGATTTGTTAATTTTCGGCTAAGTATATCAGATTTTCGCACGCGTGTCAAAGAAAACAAACATTGATTTAACCTTTTGTTCGGCCCAAAGACCTATTATATAGCGAGATACTCCTCACAAAAGATTCCGGAGTTGTGTGCGATATCTCCTATGTCGGCTCTGTGTCGTTGGCACAGAGCCTGCAGCCCCGGAAGACGCAGCACTACCGCACGAGTGACATTTCGCCGCAGAAATAAAAAGAACCATCTAATTAGCATTTTCCATCGAAAGCTCGGGGGTTGCGCCAAAAGCTTCGCACCTTCGGAAAATCACACGGTGTTTAGCGAAGCACTCGGACGACACTTTACCGTTTAGGAACACTCGTTACGAGGATTTACGATGAATAAAACGCTATTTTATGTCATTATGTGCCCCGGGAGCTGGCCGGGCTGCGAAAACCACGGCTGATTATCTCCCATTATTTATGATCACAGCGAAGCCGGCGCGGCCGCTGGGCGACGTTGTTCACACGGGCACTGCACACACTCGCCAAGCAGAACCGCATGAATTATACGAAAATATGTGGAGACACAAAACACTGGATTATTATTATGTTGTACTGTGCGCGGTGCGCGGCGTGGCGCGGCTCACTCGCGCTCCGCCGGGTGGTCGGCAGTGGCTGGCGGGTGGCGGGTCGGCGCGCGGGAGAGCAGGCAGCGGCGCGGGGAGCGGGGGGATTCCGGCGCTCGTTCGGTGAAGCTCGTGCGAGGCCGAGTTCGCCCGAATGTCAGCGCCAGCCACCCGCCTAAAGGCGAAAGTTGCCGGAGGGCTGTCTGGAGCTTTCGTTCGTTAGCTAACTTCAGAGCACTGAGTGAGCTTTCGAAGAGAGAGCTTTCAACACAACCTAATTTAAAATCCTTAAGTTCGTAAAATTGTTAATCAAATCAACGCTTGTTTGATTTCAATGAGATCTTGCAGTTTTCAAAGGTATAAGTGAACAGAGTTTTTGGACAACACACAGATTATTAAATGTCAGCAGCACTGCACTGAAAGATACTTACTATATACTAGTTGCCAACGTTTACGAGAAAAGAGCAAACAGTTAACTAAATTTAATTTTATCGGTTATGTCGACACAACACCGGACACTACACAAGGCATAGACAGACACCCAGTGAAAATGTTATTTTCATAGCTCATATTGTATCGATATCAACTATATTTTAAAGAATTCAAGATATAATAAAACATGAATGATAAAAAATTATAACGAATATTATTTGGCATAATCGTAGTTTTGTCATCTAGCCTAGGTCTAGGTTGTTAAGTTTACAAATTAATAAATGTGAAGTTGTCGCCTTACGCAGTAAGTAGAAGCATATAGATTTTTCGCCTGAATGCGACGCCCCTGCAAAATTCGGCTCCCGGGGGTTAGTTCCGTCCGTCCGTTCGTTCCGTCCGTCATGTGCTCGAGCGAGGTTTCTGTGTAGGGTTGCAGTGCTTGGTGGTGGAGGGGAGCTGCGGTCGATTCCAACATATTATTTTTACTTTTGTAGTTCTTTCTGATGATCAGTATACTAGAAACATTTTAATATTTCCTGCAGTACTGTATTAATTAATTCCCTTTCACCGTTTGGAAAAGAGTGCCCCTTTTTTTAATTATATTTTCCCTTATTTTACGGTTGCCCTGGTAAACACCACTAACCATAGAATATTTTTATGTTCGTTCGTCCTTTTGTCACAGCCTTCTACCGGCTATAGGTTCAGATAATATAGGTATGAATTCTCAAAATATCTACTTCTTTGAAGTTATTTGAAGATACATTATTTCATAGATAAGATTCATCTAACATTGATTACCATTTATTTGCTGAATGATAAATGATTATACTATAAATTATTTGGTTCAATAAGATCAAGCCACAACAAGAAAAAATTATAATTATATTAAATTTTTCTTCTTCTTTTGGCTTAATAAAATTGAAATCGAATGTACTGTACTCAATTTACGGCCAAAGCTTCAGCCATCTAGCGCTTGTTTGCAAATAAAATTCCTGCCCCTACCTGCCAACGTAACGACGACGATACGAATGAAACTTAGCTAGTGAGTGAGCTACGTGCTACGTACGAATTACGATACGACATACGAGTAGCTACATAGCTACGCTATTTGATGTAATGCCAAGCTTCACCACTAGATGGCGTGGAGAATACATATTTTACTTGCGTTTATTTCTGTGTTTCCGCTTAAAATTTCAAACTTCCAGCGGAAACTACATGTACCGCTACTCTCGGCAACTCGACTCTTGCTTGCAGAAAAGTGGAAAGAAATGTGAAATGACGCTCTATAGTTTCCTTCCTCCAAGATGGCACTAGTAAGTAATTATTGCCCGAATGCGCGCGAAGCAAACAGGAGGATGAGGACAAAATGTCATGCTACAGGGTGATATGCTAACCATCTCTCACCTTAGCACGGTCCTTCCGAGTCATTCACCAGGTGCGTCTTCGTATCTTAATGCTGTTTGATAGGTAGGAGTATCTTGTGCGAATACTGTGCGAAACGTGTCGGTCGGTGTTGTGCTGTGATTCACCTGAGTCTTGCAGGCACAAGACCGATTACTCTGCTTAACTCGATTGTCGGGTTACAGCGTGTGGTATGTATGTATATAGATTTAATGTTCTCTAACGAGATATGAGCGGACTATGTTTCTCGTAGGAGAGGAGATTACATACCTATACGTAGACACAACACTAGAATGTTGCCAACCTAGGTACGGCGAACGTCTGCCAGTATCTGGCAATCTGCTAGCAAACGAGCATGTCTATAGCAATTAGTAAGAAAGAAGTCAACGCGAAGGCTAATTCTTTAAGTAGGAGCTAGGAAACAAAATTAACACAAATTTAAATTAAATTGATTGATATTTTGGTTATTGTTTTGTCCCCGTCTGCAATAAACATTCAAGATATATATTTATACTATAGTATATTTTATTATTTGCTTAAGTAGGTGCCGGACCAAAAAATTGCATGGTGCTGAAAGAAAAGCTCTATAAATTATAGAGCTTGTTATTATCTTTTCAGTTAATTATTGTTTGCTGTCGGGTTTTTGTTTTTTTTTTTTATATATTTTTTCCGCAAAAGTAATTATACGAATTCTTTATAATTACTTTTACGAAAAAAAAAAATATATACTAACCGTCTACCTAGCGGGGATTAACTAAAATGAAGAGAAATGAGGATTAACTAAAATGAGGAAAAAAAATATATATAAGTACCAATAAAGAAAAGATTTTGAAGAGTATGTACCTAAGTGGGTAGGGATACCCACTTAGGTACATACATAATAAAGAAAAGATTTTGAAGAGTATGTACCTAAGTGGGTAGGGATACTTACGTATAATGAATTACTGGATTAGTGAATAAAGTGTTTCAGTGTGTGTGTATGCGTGCATGCTAATTAATATACTTAATCATGTGTATGAGTGTTAGGATGTGTGCATGAGGATGAGGTGTATATGAGTGAGTGAGTGGGTGAATCCAAAAATGTAGGATATATCTATACAATGCCACAAGGATGTAAGCATTAAGATTCTTTGCACAGATAAACGCGAGGATCTGTAAGTTTGTTCGAAAAACCGGATTGTTGTAAGCAGTAAGACGTATTTGTTTGGTCGGTATACGTACCTACATTAGGGGGTTAGGTAGATAGAGTCTAAAAAAATCCATCTGATGATGAGTCAATGCATTTTTTAAGCGTGGGGGTTTCCCGGGCTTTACGGTGTGGTTAAATGATGATGAAACGTGTTAATACAAAGGTTGTAAAGTGCGAATGTTGTTCACACGCAGAGGGTTCCGTGGCTATTCCCTTCCTGCATGTATAATGAGACCGTGCGCGGTTGCCTCGTGCTCCGCATTGGTGCCGTTCAAACCGCGCGCCCAGCGCAGGCGCTCAGAATTATGCAATTTTCTCAATAAGCGTGAAACAAACTATGCCGTAAAGCACTCAATTAACTGTATATTTTTAATTAGAAAAATGCAAATCGAAAATCATTCGAAAAAATACATCCCGACCAGGATTCGAACCTGGGTTTCTGGCTTGAGCTGCCAACGCGATAACCAACTGCGCAGTGCGAAACCGGGCCGTGACGTATTATCCTAAAATTTTCGATCTTATTGCACCTTCACGCATGATGTCGCATAATTTTTTGAGAACAGTCAGGGTCAGGAATGTATTTTTTCCAATGATTTTCGATTTGCATTTTTCTAATTAAAAATATATATAAAGCGAGTACGTGCTTAGTACTAACATATAAACATAAAATATTAGTAAATTAACTACTTCAATATTGTGTGGGTTTTTTTAGTTTATTAATCATTCGCTTTGGAATAATCGCCTCAAACAGAGCAAATTGTACATCTTCGTTACTATAATTTATTATAAAAGAAAACATATTAAAAACCAATTTTATTAAACTAGGCTTTAAAATACCTTTTCATCGATGTACTACTCGACCTGTTAAAAATATTATTATTTTCATCTTAGTTTTGAGGACCTCTGGTAGTGTTTACACATAAAATCTAAAACATTCCAAGTGTTATGATTATGAAGATAGCTCGAACTGTTTAGTTAGAAGCTACAGGCTGTGACAGACAGACCGACGCGACGGACGGACGGAAGGACAGACACCTGACCAATTTTGTAAGGGTCACCAGAGTCACTGAATGCGGAACCCTAAAAATGTATATCCCTAATCATATTATTATATTTTCTTCAAGCTCCTGTTTTTCTTTATATTTCTAATTTAGAAATATAAAGAAAAACAGGAGTATTCAAATATTACATTGTTTGTATTGTTTAAGTTGATATTGAGCGAATAGTGTTGTTTATGTAACGTGTGTAATGTAATGTGTTATAAGTTGGACGCCTCCGTCTGTCTGTGTGTCTGTATGTCTGTCTGCGGTATCGTAGCTCCCAAACGGATAGGACGATTTGGGTGCGGTTTTTTTATTTTAAAGCTGGGTTCTTAGCTATGTTTGATGAAGATCAGGTCAGCCGATTCGAAGATCATCAGCACTTTTCTTAAATTGGTGAAGGGATCTCAGCTGTAAAATAGAAATTTATTACAAAACGGAAATTATTACAAAACTAAATTATGTACCTACTTGTAACCTAACCTAACAAAATTATTACTACTTCAAATTATTTCTCTTAAAAATCTTGGAATAAAAGTTATATTACAAATTTTAAACGCCCGACACATCAACAACCCTTAAAAAATAAAAAATAATTTCCGCTTAGCTCACTAAAGGCGTCGTCGGCGTTAGTATAGCCGTCCATTACATATAATATACCCTCCTTAAATATTAATTGGTCTCGATAGCTTAAGTCCTTTTAGCTTTTAAGAAGTACCAAAGAACGACACCTATAGGAGTACAAAGCATAACATAAATAAAACAGTTAAGTGCGAGTAGAATTCGCGCATCAAGGTTACGTAAATAAATTAATGATAACTTACCTCCCGGCACCGGCGGCGGTAGTATCGATGTTTTATTGTTATAGTATGAAGTTTGTTTATTTATTGATGTTTATTTAATTTTGTTTTTATTTCTATTGTGTCCTACCTATAACTGACTTAAAATGGCGTTTCAATAATCCGCCCTTCGTATGCAAATGATATTCTCTAATTTCTTGTAAAACAACTTAATATTATCAACCATTTAGACGTTATGAACCTGTGACGGACGGACAGACGGACGGACGGACAGACAGACATACGAGTCACACCGAGACACCATTTAGGTTCTGTAAACAGGTTAATCGCAAAAAATACATTATTACACATCATTAACTGGTTTCTCTACCTACACCGAATCAATGTCCTATTAATGAGGTTGTACTCGGTTTAATTCTTATAAAAACTGATTCTGTCTGTTGATCATACATATATTATCTAACTTTGCACGTGGTCGGTCACCATCAAACACTTAAATATAATAGAAGTACATAGTATTGCGACCGAAGGGAAGCAATGACATGGCACCTAGTTCACCAAGGTGTTATGGGCTGACATTACGGATGTTGTATGTGATGTAGCCAATCGTGTAAGTTTCCATAAAAAAAAATATGCATATTTAATTAGGTCAGAGCCAATAGTCGAGCTGGTGAATGATCATTATATTTATAAAACATTATAAAAGACACAATTACAAATATACATACCATACATACCGCACACGCTGTATCCCGACAATCGGGGTAAGCAGAGTAATCGGTGTTGTGCTGCAAGTACTCTGGTAAATTACCTACGGCACAACACCAACCACCACATTTAGCGAAGTATTCGGACAAGATAACTATCAGGCAGCAAGTAAGACACTAAAGCCTACCTGCTGCATGACTCGGTGGAAAGACCGCGCCAAGGTGAGAGGTGGCAAGCCTGTCGCCCTTTAGCACGGCATCTCGTCCTTATCCCTTAGTCGCCTTTTACGACATGCACGGGGAGAGATGCAGTAGGACTATTCTTATTAATTACCGACCCCACACAGTACAAAAGGGGTCCATCTATAAATTTTCAGGTCTCCTTTTGTACCGCCTGCAACTCAAGGGTCCGAATATGAATGACAATATCGATTCATATATTTCAATACAATGATAGAGAAAATTTCAAAATATTATTTAATAATTTTTAGTTCCATTTTTTTCTTTGAAGTCGGTTTTATATTTTTTAAAACAGTTTTTATTTCATTATTTTTAGTAAATAACATAAAAAAGAATAATCGAAATCGAAATCGGCTGAAGTGGTACTGAATTATTCGCCATGTTTATAGATAGTGCTGAGGTATCGACATGCTTTATGTTTTTATTATTGCTGAAAAAGTCCACATCAAAAGTTTTGCTGAAGGTAACCACAAACCATAGTTTTTTTGTTGATTTTTCAAAAACCGCTTAACCAATTTCGATAAAATTTATACGAGACTACCTCTGAAGTATGACCTACCCAACAAAAAAAAAAGAATTTTCAAAATCGGCCCACAATTGACGGAGTAATCGCGTAACAAACATACAAAAACACACAGTCGAATTGAGAACCTCCTCCTTTTGAAGTCGGTTGAAAACTGACCAATTAAGTGGTGGTACGGAAATTTCGGTGCGCGAGTCCGACTCGCAATTGGCCGGTTTTTTTATTAGATAAATGTAAAGCCGAAAAAAAGAGACAAATTCCTCACCGAGCAGGATTGGTCCTGGATCTCTGGCACGAGTCGCCAGGCAGGTTCCGAGGAGACACTTTCAAAGAAGAATAATCGAGCTTATAAAAAAATTGCAAAGCTAATCATCAATCAATACTAATAATAAATCTGTAAGGGATGGTCATGGAGTAAGTTACTTTGATTTAGGAAATATTGAGTTTGTAGCCTCTATGTATGATACTAAAGCTAAATTGACGATTTTTAGAAATCTTTTCTGTATGTATGTATGTATGTATGTTCCTCCATAACTCTTAAAGCCATCATCCGAATTTGATGAAACTTAGTACAAACCAATTTTACTATACGGGACACAGGATAGGCTTACTAAAATTCACTTCCGGCTACGCTAAGATGTGGCTCCCATACAAATCGAATTGTTCCAAACGCCGAAATATAGGGCGGCGCGGCGGCGCGACGGGGGTTAGTAGCGCGGCTGCTGGCGAAGACTGCCGGCGCGGCGACGGCGGAGCGCGGTGTGTGTATGCATTGTCTTGAGCAGAGTTTCTTATTTAATTCGATTCATAATATTTATTATGTAGGTTAACTTCGTTAGGTACCTATCTATTTGATTAATTTTAGGTGCAAACCTATCGGCTGTTCCAGAGCGAAACACTGTATTAACCAAAATGCTAAATTGTTCAGGAGAGCGAAAATAGTGGAAAATTGAAATATAACCATTTCTGTTCTATTTAAAGGAAAAGTAAATATGCAGTTAATTTGAAAAAAAAAATACATCTTTGTAGTGATATGTACCATATGTTTTTATTGTTATTACTAGCTTTTGCCCGCGGCTTCGCTCACGTGAAATGCGTATTTCAAAGGAAGAAAGTAAGTAACTAAGGGCGAGCTGGGTTCAGGTAAACGATAAACCGTCTCGAAGAAAGTGAGTAACTTTTTGAGGCCGAAGGCGGAGTTGCTTTCAGGAAGACGATAAACCTTTTCGAAGACAGTAAGTAACTATGGGCGAGGCCGAAGGCCGAGCTGCGTTCAGGAAGAGGATAAACCATCTTTAAGAAAGTAAGTAACAAAGGGCGAGGCCGAAGGCCGAGCTGCGTTCAGGAAGAGGATAAGCTTTTCGAAGAAAGTAAGTAACTATGGGCGAGGCCGAAGGCCGAGCTGCGTTCAGGATGATGGTAAACTTTTCGAAGAAAGTAAGTAAGAGAGGGCGAGGCCGAAGGCCGAGCTGCGTTCAGGAAAACGATAAACCTTCTCGAAGACAGTAAGTAACTATGGGCGAGGCCGAAGGCCGAGCTGCGTTCAGGAAGAGGATAACCTTTACTAAGAAAGTAAGTAACAGAGGGCGAGGCCGAAGGCCGAGCTGCGTTCAGGAAGACGATAAACCTTTTCGAAGACAGTAAGTAACTATGGGCGAGGCCGAAGGCCGAGCTGCGTTCAGGAAGAGGATAAACCATCCCTAAGAAAGTAAGTAACAAAGGGCGAGGCCGAAGGCCGAGCTGCGTTCAGGAAGAGGATAACCTTTTCGAAGAATGTAAGTAACAGAGGGCGAGTCCGAAGGCCGAGCTGCGTTCAGGAAAACGATTAACCTTTTCGAAGACAGTAAGTAACAATGGGCGAGGCCGAAGGCCGAGCTGCGTTCAGGAAGAGGATAAACCTTTTCGAAGACAGTAAGTGACTATGGGCGAGGCCGAAGGCCGAGCTGCGTTCAGGAGGTAAAGCCGAAAAAAAGAGACAAATTCCTCACCGAGCAGGATTGGTCCTGGATCTCTGGCACGAGTCGCCAGGCAGGTTCCGAGGAGACACTTTCAAAGAAGAATAATCGAGCTTATAAAAAAATTGCAAAGCTAATACAAAATATATGTAATATTGTGCTTTTTAGGTTTCCGTATCCCGTACGGAAGCTTATTGCTAAGCCTACACCGTCTGTCTGTCTGTCTGTCCGTCCGTCCGTCTGTCCGTCCGTCCGTCCGTCCGTCCGTCTGTCTGTCCTAGGGCTGTATGTCTTGAACCGTAATAGGTAGCCCCTTGAAATTTTCACAGAATATGTGTTATTATCGCCGATATAACACCAAATAATAAAAATAAGAAGAAGTAAAAAATTCACGGGGGTTCACATAGAAGAAACCAAAAATTGTATGCGCGCGCGCCGTCTACCGAATAGATTATGAAGCATTTTAACTAATCATGACATTTAACTAATATGAAGCATTTCATAACACGCTATCTAGATGGCTTGAGTGGCGCTAGCCATGACATGGCGATACGGAACCCTCGGTGCGCGAGTTCGACTTGCACTTGGCCGGTTTTTTCAAATGAAATGTTTCAAGAGCCATAACGTATTTGTATCCGGTATAAAGGTCGGTCACTACGTAGTCCGCCTATGTCCAGCAAAGATTACACCTACAGCACTCATTAGTGGTCACGGAACTTACCTGTCGTTTATCAGGTGTTACATGTACTACTTTATGTAAATTTCGTAAGACATCTTGGAAGATCACATTAGTTGTGGCGGAAATGCAAACAGCTGAGGATATACCTATTATATAAAATCTAACAGTAGTAGTAAACGATACAAATTTATATCTGTTAACAATAACTCATAGTATAAACAGTGAATAAAAAGTACCAGGAAGTGCCATACATGATGCAACGCACTGACTTCCCTCCTAATCTTACTTGGTGGTAGGGTTTAACCCGCCCGGGTTGGTACCACCGCACTGAATGAAACGTCGGTCGAAACGGCTATGCAAAATAGTTTGTGTTTTCCGACCAGTTCAGTGTAGCCGACACGAACAAAGGGGGAAGCACTGACATGGCACCTAGTTCACCCGGTGTTATGGGCTGACATCACGGACGTTGTAGGTGATGTAGCCAACCGTGTCAGATTCAATAAAAAAAAAAACTTGGGGCACGGAAACCAGGAGAATATAGCTCTCTCCGAGAATTCTCGGGCGGTCTTAGGATTCGCGGGATATCTAGAAGAACTCTTAACGCACTATCCCTTTTGCGTTCACGGCGTTTTTGTCTGCACGTCTTATTCTAGCATATTTTAAGTGTGCTCTATTTTAGCTTAGTGTGAACCTGTGACAGAAAGACCATTTCTACATTCTACAGGGAAATGTATGACGAGGAATCCTCCATGTAGGCCTTGTAATGTCGTTGATTATACGGAAAACAACTCAACCAATTTACATGATGAATTACTAATGACTTGACATATTTCGAGATGTCAGTCAGTCAGCGTGTATGCATGTACTGCTGGACATACCCCTCTTCAATTTTCCTCCAGTCCACTGCTTTCCGCCGACGTATTTGATGTCGTTGTCGCATCTGGTGGGCGGTCTTTCTACATTCCGTTTGCCTATTCACGGCCGCAAGTGTGTAGGACACGGTTACTTCAACGGTCGTTGTCTCTTCGGTTGACGTGCCCAGCCCACTGCCACTTGAGCTAAGCCACCCGGATGACATTAGATGTCGATTACTTTGGTGAGTCGGCACGTTACGCATCATATCACGTATCTCGAGATGTTTATAGGCTATGAACACGATTTTTTGTAAGGTGCTAGCAGTGAACGAAAACCGCAGTACTACTAGTACTACTTACGCTATAAGGACATGAGTATGAATGTGAAGATCATGAAGGAAATTCCATCGAAAACATAATATAATGTAAAAAATATGCCAAGTCTCGCACGCAACCTTTCCTCAGAAAAAGTTGTAAGATCCCATGCAGATCGAATTCTTTTTAACAAGCGCCAATTTAACAATGTTGCAGTTAATTATATTTTCTAATTAATAATAATAATTAATATTTAGTTAAGTACTCTATTCATATTTAACCTCTTCATTCTATAAAAAATATCTCGACTTGGCAATCACACAGTTTTCTTTTCAGTTTACTAATAAACTGATAATGATTGTTATAATATTTTAGCTGTCCGAATATAACTGAAATTTCAGGCTTTACCTCTATCCACAACAAAGATACAGGGAGGCTAAAAGTACCCTTAGTTGCTTCGAGAAAAGGATGGTACAGCCGTGTTTGCTCGACTTGTCAGCCTCGGTAGCTCAGTGGTGCGGTCGGTCGACTGTTGTTAAACAACCCTGAGCGCGGTCAGTGCTTAGATGGATGACCGCTCGACCGTTGGAGACTGACCGTGGTTCGATTTCCACGTAAACCTGTAGGTCCCTTCCCTTCTTACATTACTAGGTGGTAGGGTTTATTCCGCCCGGGTTGGTACCACCGCACTGAAAGAAACGTCGTCGGTCGAAACGGCTATGTAAATAGTTCGTCTTTTCCGTCCAGTTCCGTGTAGCAGACATGAAATGAAGGGAAACACTGACATGGCACCTAGTTCACCCGGTGTTATGGGCTGACATCACGGATGTTGTAGGTGATGTACTTAGCCAACCGTGTCAGTTTCCATAAAAAAACAATTTGGCGTTTAATTAGTGTAGAAAAACCTGTTAAGCGTTATTCATACCCTGTAAGAGGTTTTGGTAGTCATATGTTCCTTCTTATTGCACGTATAGCGAGCATTTCTTCTTGTCGTACTCGCACGTATCTCGCGTTCGGCACAGCTATTTCGTATTGATACATATATTTAGTCCTTTGTATCCCTCGCGCCATTTTATCCATAACGGTTGACGTTGTAGTTAAAATGTTAGTTAAATTATCATTCGGTAGATGGCGCTGTTCTACCGAATCCGATATATACCGATATATATTATGATATTGTAAGGAGATCCCCTTATTTTTTACTTTTTTATTATTTGTTGGCATATCCGGAGCTTAAATTAGCACTATGGCCTCTGTAATTTTTCCAAAATCCAAAAAATTAATCCCTTCACTAAATACATAAAAAATGGGTTCACATATTTTAAGACGACGTAATTGTGACTACGTTTGTGCTAAAATAGATTTAAAATTGTATCCGGAAAAATAAAACGTGTACCATACATAAGATTGGTACACAAAATGATGAATAATTAAGACTATAAAAAAACTATTTTCGGTTCGTGCGAACCGGTCGACCTGCAACCGCGCGCCGCACGTGACTACGTTCGGAGAAGAGTGAGGGGAGCACCGAGCATACATACGGGAGACGCAACGCTACGGCGTTTGTATCGGAGCACGGCTAGCCAAAAATCCCTACTACTACGAAAATCGAAATCGCAATTTAATCTTTTATGACGTGACTTGTCTATCTCCGTTACCCATATCGCGCCCTGCGATATGGAGAGAGACAGAGCGAGCAAGGCCAGCGACAGGTTTGTTATCGCTGGCTTGGCTCGGGTATCTGGTAGTAAGAGCCGACCGTCCGACCAATCGGAAGCCTTGCTTGACGGCAACTTGACGGGATCACTACGAATGCCAGTCTGACGGACGATGATGGTGCGGTATATTTGTGAATTTTGAAATTGTTATTTGTAATATTATTTCAAATAGTTTTTACTGAACGAATATTATTGTTTGAATCCAAAAAAAAATATTGAAAAATTAAACCAGACTGTTGTTCTAATATTTTTGAAAAGTTGTACTAATAATCAGTGATAGGAATAAGTAGGGCTTATTTACCTAAACTTCGAGGAACAGAGTAAAAGATTGGAGTCTTCCTTAAAACAATATTTTTTTCCGGTTTAATAATATTCATGGTGTTTTAATCTCGCGATTTAAAAAAAGTGGCCGCCATTTTGAACTTTTTAGTTACTGGACCGATTGCTTTCAAAATCGATATCTGGGTGTATGTGTGGGCTCTGATTACGAATCTGTAGTAAAAATTTAAAAAAAGTGGCCGCCATTTTGAACTTTTTAGATAGTGGACCGATTGCTTTCAAAATCGATATGTGGGTGTATGTGTGGGCTCTGAATACGAATCTGTAGTCAAAATTTAAAAAAAGTGGCCGCCATTTTGAACTTTTTAGTTACTGGACCGATTGCTTTCAAAATCGATATCTGGGTGTCTGTGTGGGCTCTGAATACGAATCCGTTGTCAAAATGTAAAAAAGTGGCCGCCATTTTGAACTTTTTAGTTACTGTACCGATTGCTTTCAAAATCGATATCTGGATGTATGTGTGGGCTCTGAATACGAATCTGTAGTAAAAATAAAAAAAAGTGGCCGCCATTTTGAACTTTTTAGTTACTGGACCGATTGCTTTCAAAATCGATATCTGGGTGTATGTGTGGGCTCTGAATACGAATCTGTAGTCAAAATTTAAAAAAAGTGGCCGCCATTTTGAACTTTTTAGTTACTGGACCGATTGCTTTCAAAATCGATATCTGGGTGTCTGTGTGGGCTCTGAATACGAATCCGTTGTCAAAATGTAAAAAAAGTGGCCGCCATTTTGAACTTTTTAGTTACTGGACCGATTGCTTTCAAAATCGATATCTGGGTGTCTGTGTGGGCTCTGCATACGAATCCGTTGTCAAAATGTAAAAAAAGTGGCCGCAATTTTGAACTTTTTAGTTACTGGACCGATTGCTTTCAAAATCGATATCTGGGTGTATGTGTGGGCTCTGAATACGAATCTGTAGTAAAAATTTAAAAAAGTGGCCGCCATTTTGAACTTTTAGTTACTGGACCGATTGCTTTCAAAATCGCTATCTGGGTGTATGTGTGGGCTCTGAATACGAATCTGTAGTCAAAATTTAAAAAAAGTGGCCGCCATTTTGAACTTTTTAGTTACTGGAACGATTGCTTTCAAAATCGATATCTGGGTGTCTGTGTGGGCTCTGAATACGAATCCGTTGTCAAAATGTAAAAAAAGTGGCCGCCATTTTGAACTTTTTAGTTACTGGACCGATTGCTTTCAAAATCGATATCTGGGTGTCTGTGTGGGCTCTGAATACGAATCCGTTGTCAAAATGTAAAAAAAGTGGCCGCCATTTTGAACTTTTTAGTTACTGAACCGATTGCTTTCAAAATCGATATCTGGGTGTATGTGTGGGCTCTGAATACGAATCTGTAGTAAAAATTAAAAAAAAGTAGCCGCCATTTTGAACTTTTTAGTTACGGGACCGATTGCTTTCAAAATCGATATCTGGGTGTCCGTGTGGGCTCTGAATACGAATCCGTTGTAAAAATTTAAAAAAAGTGGCCGCCATTTTGAACTTTTTAGTTACTGGACCGATTGCTTTCAAAATCGATATCTGGGTGTCTGTGTGGGCTCTGAATACGAATCCGTTGTCAAAATGTAAAAAAAGTGGCCGCCATTTTAAATAATAATATAATAACCGCCATAGTAACTAAAAAGTTCAAAATGGCGGCCACTTTTTTAAATTTTGATAACGGATTCGTATTCAGAGCCCACACGGACACCCAGATATCGATTTTGAAAGCAATCGGTCCCGTAACTAAAAAGTTCAAAATGGCGGCCAGTTTTTTTAAATTTTGACAACGGATTCGTATTCAGAGCCCACACGGACACCCAGATATCGATTTTGAAAGCAATCGGTCCAGTAACTAAAAAATTAAAAATGGCGGCCACTTTTATAAAATTTTGACAACGGATTCGTATTCAGAGCCCACACAGACACCCAGATATCGATTTTGAAAGCAATCGGTCCAGGAACTAAAAAGTTCAAAATGGCGGAAACTTTTTTAAATTTTGACAACGGATTCGTGTTCAGAACCTACACAGACACCCAGATATCGATTTTGAAAGCAATCGGTTCAGTAACTAAAAAGTTCAAAATGGCGGTCACTTTTTTTTATTTTGACAACGGATTCGTATTCAGAGCCCGCACGGACACCCAGATATCGATTTTGAAAGCAATCGGTCCAGTAACTAAAAAGTTCAAAATGGCGGCCACTTTTATAAAATTTTGACAACGGATTCGTATTCAGAGCCCACACAGACACCCAGATATGGATTTTGAAAGCAATCGGTCCAGTAACTAAAAAGTTCAAAATGGCGGCCACTTTTATAAAATTTTGACAACGGATTCGTATTCAGAGCCCACACAGACACCCAGATATCGATTTTGAAAGCAATCGGTCCAGTAACTAAAAAGTTCAAAATGGCGACCACTTTTTTTAAATTTTGACAACGGATTCGTATTCAGAGCCCACACGGACACCCAGATATCGATTTTGAAAGCAATCGGTCCAGTAACTAAAAAGTTCAAAATGGCGGCCACTTTTATAAAATTTTGACAACGGATTCGTATTCAGAGCCCACACAGACACCCAGATATCGATTTTGAAAGCAATCGGTCCAGTAACTAAAAAGTTCAAAATGGCGGCCACTTTTTTTTAATTTTGACAACGGATTCGTATTCAGGGCCCACACAGACACTTTTATTATAAAATAACCGTCGGAGGACCTTGGTTGAAAATTGTAAAATTTAGTAGAGCGGACAGACATGCATTTGTTACGGAACCCTACATTCATTTTAAAATAAATGTTAAATTTTGTAGAACGGACAGACATGCATTTGTTACGGAACCCTACATTCATTTTGCAGAACTTATTAGTAGAATGGACAGACATAAACGTGTTACGGAACCCTACTTTTATTATAAAATAACCGTCGGAGGACCTTGGTTGAAAATTGTAAAATTTAGTAGAACGGACAGACATGCATTTGTTACGGAACCCTACATTCATTTTGAAATAAATGTTAAATTTTGTAGAACGGACAGACATGCATTTGTTACGGAACCTTACATTCATTTTGCAGAACTTAGTAGAATGGACAGACATAAACCTGTTACCGAACCCTACTTAACAGTTGCACTCCGGGTGTGCCGGCAGATCCCGTGCCACTCTAACTTAACCCTTAATGCAATGACTTAAGGTTTCATTTTAAAAATGACGCTGACGCGATGTCGCGATTTCGAGTTATAAATTTTATACCCACCTAAAAAAGTGCCAAGCACCGCTAAAGAAATTTTCACTTAAAAAAAACAAGCAAACAAATAAACAAACAAATATACTTTCGCATTTATGATAAACAACATGATAGCAAACAAATAAACAAACAAATATACTTTCGCATTTATGATAAACAACATCGCATTTATTATAAACAACATCCCCGTATACAATAATTGATTTCAAATTTCTTTTCAGTCTGTCAAATTTGCCTATCATGTGTACGCGCCCGGTATGGCGCGCAGTCGTGCTCCTAACTCGCAGAATTATTGTATTTTTCACGTTTTAAGCGTTGTATTATCATTAAAATGACTTACCTATGAAAGGTTACGCCATCTTTTGTTATTCCTGATGATCTTGAGCTCTTTCGACACGTACGAACTGCACAACTCGCCATTTTGCGTAGTGCACATATACGTGTTCTTTGTCCCCAAGTCACATGTGTACTGACGTTCGATCCCGCAGACTATTATATTGTAAGAGCATAATGCACTAAGACGCGGCTAATTTTCCCATATAATAGCGCTCGACGGTTGCCACTCCCGTATGTATGCTTGGTGGAGGGGAGGAATGTCTAAACAAACACATATTTTTTAATTTAAAGATTAATGTTTTTGTTTCATAGAAAAAAAAACAGCGATAGACTCATGCTATGTTGTAATATCGACGAAGTGATGTAATCCAAAAAATAATAATTAAGAATAAAGAATCAGCTCACGTAAACATTGACGGACATCGCCTATATCAAACACCGACATATACATTATCACAACGATAAAAAACAGCGATTAGTTAGTTCAATGGATTTAGGGTCTGAAGATGAAGGTCACTACTACTGATACCTAATTATTCGACTATGAAGTGGCGATTCATTCGAGTAAGAAGTAAAACATAATTCGCAAAGTTGTTCCAGGAACCATACCTGACATCACACAACAAAGGGTAATACTGACATGGCACACATGTAGTTCCCACAGGAATAAGATGTAATGGTCTGACATCACGGGAATAGTAGGTGATATATACAACTATAATCGATTCCGAAAAAAATAACTTTTGTAGAGATCGGAATGACGGACGGTTTTCCCTTCGGATAGAGTTCCTAGAGTCTATCGTATACGAGGATCTCTAGGAACCTATCCATAAGGAGTCGAGATACCTGACCAGTGACCACTGTTGAAATCACTTCATCTTCATATAACAAAGCGGTTACTTTTCTCCATTGATAAAGTTTAGTCTGTGTGCTGGGATGCCTCTACCACAGTTTGTGAAGATCTGTAATATAAATGCCGGTTTTTTTTCATCTTTTTTTTTCTTGCTTGCTTTCTTTCTTTCGTACCTCTTTATTGGTATATTCTTTCCAATTATATTATATGTTTCTTTATGTGTTTACCTGAGCAGAAGCCATGACTATGTGCTACCACACTAAACGGGCCTCGTTATTTCAAAAGTCATACGTCGACCTTGGGAAGTAGAAATAAATATCAATGTCTTTTTATTTAACACTTCCGCTGATTTCGCGCACAGACTAAAATTTTGTCACTAAATGATACCTGCGCCTTGATGACAAATGACTTTATGTCTTTGTGATAAAAAACCTTGAACATTGCTAATAAATATAATTTAACAACACAAAGCGAACTAATCAAAATAAGTTAGTTCGGCATCCCACCATATGATTTTATTTCGAAAGATGATCTTTTCGCACTAGTCATTGGAAGGTGAGATATAATTTATTGAATACGAATGGCTGAACCCGGAGCCTGACTCATCTATAGCTGTATAGCCAATGTCATCTAGCAGGTGCCATACCCGTATCGGCTTTCAGTTGGACAACGTGTTGTATTTATGTGAAGAAGTATTTTGGGTGCAGACTTGCACTGTGTTGTCAGTAGGTACTTGAGTATGTGCCTAGTGCGTAGAATGTATTAAAATTAATAACATAATGAACCTGTGTGTATGAATAAGTGTTTTATCTTCCATACACATCTCCAATGGCGGTAGCAAGAATTGAAAATGGTGTTGACAAAACTTGTACAAAGCTTTGTGTCTTCACAGAACAACTTTTAAACAGTAGAAAAAACATTGTCTTTCAGCCCAGGCAGGGCAAGCTCTGTACTTTTCTACCTTTCAGAAGGAGGACCCATTGCAGAGTGCGACTCCAGTCCCGGCACAAGAGTGACGAATATAACTTTATGATGTCTATGACATGGATTATTAGCTTCTGAAAGTTGTCCCATGCCATACCACAAGTACTGGTTTCCCCTTGAATCAGAAATGGTTAGTCGATATAGTGGCGATTTATATTACAAAATGCAAACGGCTGCGGTCACTCGGTGGTCAGCGATTGTAATGTGATATACATGACTAAGTTATTAGGGCCTGATCATTCTTATGATGGAATTATGAGGTCGGAGATTCGAATACCAGGTATGCGATGAGTGTCAATGAGCTTTAAATTTTATTTTATGTATGCTCTATGTTATAATTGTATTTCGATTAAAACCAGTATAGTGTGCCGAGGCACAGATTAAATAATAGTTACTTGGGACCAACGGTGCAGTCGACAGAGCCAAATTCACCTTTCCTCGCGAAATCATGCTCAGTGAGATCCCATACTAGCTGATTTGCGCAAAGTTGTTGGGCTGTCTAGCCTGTTAGTAGGGCGGAGTTTGAAATTGTTATTGTTAAAGGATTGCGGAAACACATACACCATGTATTCGGCACTTCGGTGAAGGAAAACGTACGAGATACGATAATTTCATCTCTGCACACTCATTTATGTATGACTAAACCTGTTCGACGAGTTTGTGCTCTGCTCCTTCTATTCTTATTAAATTATTTGTTCTTTCATACATTCACGTACGTATATACTTTTCGTACACCGTCCTACACACCACGACTCACGAGGAAGGATACATTTGTGAGTGTTGGCGTTAGCATTCTTCTAAAAAAAACTTAAGAAATCTAAGGTCATGCCTGATGACTCGTGTTTTCTCACGTGACCATCTTTACCACGTGTACCGATATCCTGGAAGGAGAATACATTACATCGTCAGAAGTCTGAACAAACATGTCCATATTTGCTATTGATTTTAAAAAAGTATCCCTAGAAGTGTATTGTGTGCTGTGTAGCTATTAACAGTCTGTGAGTAAATCAATATTTGATCTTGACAATAAATATTGAATTAACAAAGCAAACTACGAGCATTTGATGCTAGAATGTGAAGAAAATCAACTAATTGTCTAAGTCACTAGAATATATCGTGAACGGGTTCATCTTGAGGGTGATATGGTCGTGGGGTTGATTGAACCCATCGATTTTTATCTATATCAGGGGTATAAATCATTCGTTGCTTCATGGTTCGAATTCAAGTTTAAAAAAACTTGGTGCCACCGCACCCCAGGTTTAATAGATAATGAAATTTTAATTAAAATTTTAAAATGGTAATAAATAAAAAATAAAAAATAACTCTCTTTTACATATATTCTCTGTTTACTATTACTATTCCTACTGCCAACTATCCTCCGTTTGAATTTCCTTCTCTATTATCTCTCATTCTTGTGCTCGCTTGAAATATTATTTGTCCAGGTAACAAGAGTTCGGAATCTTCTGTCTACACAACTTTTCAAAATAAGTAGATTATCATGTTTTGTCATTGTGCCGTTATTCTAGTTGCTCTGGTTGTCCTTAATCCATCGTACGTGCATATGTATGAATACAATGTTCATACAATATATGAGACCAGCTCACAGAACAGCGATCGCCGGCCGTCTTCCAGCAGCCAGGGCGCGACGCGGTTTCTTACTCTTACATACTGCTTAGGTTGGGTTTAGTAGAGTTAATACTTTCAAAATACTGAGGAATATGAAATAAGATAAAATCACATTTGCTTTTGAACTTTTGAATATTGAATTTATTTAACGCAGTAGCAAATTTCTGTACAAATTTTTATTTTATTTTTTATTTGGCATACATATTAAATTTCAATGCTATCACATCCTTGCACTGGAGGATAGGACATAAATAATCACGCAGAGGACCAGACATACGAGGAGGGCTATCAATGAATGATTCGACTCACACGTCCAACATCACTCTGAAAATCTGCTTATGCTCACTTTCAGATTGCAGATGGTGCAGTGCAAGCACTAAAAAAAAAATTAATTTTACTGGTATTTGGATTTTACGAAACGTCTATTACAAAAATAAATATTTTGTAAAATTAACGATGGAGTGCTTAATTTAATAATTAAGTGTGATTGATACAGAACTACCTAGCATTATCTTTTAAAAAAAACTATAAAAAAACCAAACATGTATTTTATTTGTTATTTAAAATAATTAACAGCTGCTTCCGAAATAATTTACAAGGACACAAATACTCGTATAAGTATCCTTCGCAATGAAAAGATGTGTACTTTTCAAAAACATGTTTGCTAAAAATTTGTACTACGATTTAGGCTTTACACGTAGTATGTAATGTATTTAACTAGAAATTAGGTAATTATAACTCAAAATCTAAGAAAAAATCGCTGTTCCCCGTGATAGTGGAGGTGCATACTTGATCAGAGTAACGTCTCGGTTGAACATACATTGATCCGGCTAGAATGAATAGAGCCCTAAAAAGGTTGCGTCGTGATTTCGACCTTGAGCAGAAAAAATAATTAAGCTCGTAAACTTTTTTTAGCCTTTTTTTAAAGTATATTGGGTCGCTTTACAAGCACCAAGGTTAAATCGGAGGTGTTTAAACCCCATTCGGGCGTGAACACGTATAAGAAATATCGAAGAAATAAATATCTAGAAGAGATACGTACCAACTTGTCGGGGAGACAAAAGAAATTGCTTACATTTATAAAGTATTACGGATAATATGTCTCTGTCAATTTATTTTCTCAAGTGTCATATCGCCTGCCGAAAAGAAAATGACGTGCATGTCGACCAAACGGTGCGAGATCAAAATGTGTGCACTGTATGACAATTCCGGTTTTTATATTTCCTTGGAATGCGCAAGGAAACATTCTTCTCGATTGGCGCGGAGTTATCATGCATGCTGACGCAGTAGAATCCCGAGCGTTATTTTTCGCTGAGCGCGCGGAGACGCAGGCGCATTCTCGCGAGTGACTCCGCGGTGCTCAGGCGCGGCACGCGCGCGCAGACAGCGTTTGACAGTTCCACAGGCGATTGTTCGAATTTTGAAAACTTTTTGGTAATTGTTTTCTGCTAATTGAGAAGAGTAACGAAATATCAACATCTGATATTATATGCACATCTGAGAGAACGTTAGTGCGTTTCCAAGTTGTATGTAGATCACATATTATGAAAGGATAAGCGGTGTTGTTTTATAGCATAAATTTATCTAGTTATTCAACATAGCTAAATATATACTATTCATAACACAAATTACAGTACAGTAGTAAACCTCAAATATAATATTATTTTGTTTGAGTATATTTTTATTTATTTTCAGGTACAACGGAAGCTTTAACTTTATTATGAAAGGAGATTACTCTACGAACAAACCTTTGCGGAAATTTTCTTTCTATGAAAGCACTGGAGTATTGTATTCAAGCTGATATTGTGAACACGCAGTAATTGGTAGGTCGGACCTGAACATTTTGTGAAAGTGCACAAGTGAAAAAGGAAAACAGTTTTTCGTCTTACACATTTCCGGGTGAGCACTCTTTTCTTTTTCTATAATTTTATCGTAATATTTTTATGTAACCTGCAAGGTTGGCTACATAACACTTCACACACTACATTAAGGATGTCAGCCTACGACACATTGGTGAACTAGGTGCATAGCATGCGGAATGCCGGATTGGCGGCTAGATGGAAAACACGAACAATTTTCATAGCCGTTTTGACCGAACTTTATTCCGCGCGGTGGTGGTACCAATACGGACGGGCTAAACCCACCACTCTAGATTGAATACAGTGTATCTTTCTACCACCTAATAAAGTAAGAGAAGGGACCTCATAAGACATTTATGTAGAATCGGAACCACATGGCCGGACGCTTGCCCGGTGTGTTTAAAACTTCGACTGTCGAGCTCCGATGCATAGTGCCATCGAGCTACGCCGAACCGATTATTTAAATTTAGATTGTACGAGGGTAGATCCAAAAGTTCGTGGCCTAACATAGAAAGAGCCATGACATTTTTTTTAAATCTGCTCTCATATTTTGTTACTACGATTCTTCAGTAATAATAAATGTGCGAAGTTTGGTTCCGATACTGCAAGCCATATTTTTTTTGTGATTATTTGTTTAACGCTATCTGATAAGATTTTCAATAATGGAGAAAATTGAACACCGAGCAGTGATAAAATACATTATCAATGGCGTTTACACGCCGACGCCATCCCTCAATAAATATATGTACGGCATATTAAAATATAGTCACTACAATATCATACACAAATTACTTTTCAGACATTGCGTCGTTTAGGTAATCTAAGTTTTAGGCATTCGGCTGTTCAGGTTAATTACGTTTTGGATATTGTGCATATTAGGGAATTTGAGTTTTAGGCATTTTACTATTAAGGCAAATTTATTTTTAGACATTGATTTTAGGCATTTTGCTACTTAGGCATTTTGCGGTTTAGACGTCGCGCTCACGAGGGGATGAAGTACCTCTATAAAAAAGGCATGTCACCAAAAGATATCCATCAAGACATGGTGAACACATTGGGGGAGTCTGCTCCATCGTATTCTAGTGCCAAAAAGTGGGTAGCTGTGTTTAAGCGGGGTCGGGAGAGCATTCAAGATGACCCTAGGAGCGGAAGGCCTTCGACGTCTACCAGAGGAACACGTCAATTAAATATGTGATCTGATACCTCAGATCAGTAAAGAAAGATCTGAGTCTGATACTGAGTGACCGAAGATTGACCATCAATAAGATAGCTGTGATCACAGGTATTAGTTACGGCCGGGTACAAAATTATATCGGAAGAATTGGGAAACCATAAGGTTTCTGCTCGTTGGGTCTCAAGATTGCTTTCAGCTGAACAAAAACGAGTTCGCTTCACAAATTCCCGCGATTGTTTGGAACTTTTTGAGGCAGATCTCAAGGATTTTTTGTCTCGTTTCGTTACCATGAATGAAAGCTGGGTGCACCACCATACTCCTGAATCGAAACAACAATCGAAGCAGTGGAAAGATCTGGCTCACCCACTCCGAAGAAGGCTAAGGTCGTTTTGTCGACCAACAAAGTCATGTCTTCAGTTTTCTGGGATGCGAAGGGGATTATTTTCGTGGATTATTTACCAAAAGGCGAAACTATAAATTAAAAATATTATTGCAACCTTTTGTGAAGATTTCGGGAAGAAATCAAAGAAAAAAGGCCGGGGTTACTGCGGAAGAAAGTGTTGTTCCATCAAGACAACGCCCGTGTTCACACTTCGGCTGAATCACTGTCTGAAATTCATAATTGTGGCTATGAATTATTGCCCCACGCACCTTATTCGTTGGAGTAGCCCCCTCGGATTACCACCTTTTTCCAAATAAAAAAAAAACTTAGGTGGCTCGAAATTTTCGACCAAAGAAGAGTGATAGCCGCAGGAAATGAGTATTTTGCCGACCTTCCGGGAATCATTTTGTTTTAAACAAGTGGCAAGTCAGGTGGAAAAAGTGCATTGAGCTTGATGGAAACTATGTCGAAAAATAAAATTAGATTTGGACACACTTTTCTTTTAATTTCATGGTCGGGCTTATAAGTTTTGGATCCACCATTTACAAATAGAATTCTTTAATCGAATATTAAAAACAAAAATTTACCATTTGAATATTAATATACAGGTGATTATGTTACCATGCCGGATCTGTCAGGAGGTTAATCTGTTTTGAAAACTAATTAGATTCCAAAAAGAACGGTGGAAAAATTTAAGAAGGAGTTCCCCATACATTTTTAGCTTAGTTATTTACGAAAATGTATGGAAAACTAAATTTTTAGGGTTCCGCACCTCAAAGGAGAAAAAAACTGAACCCTTATAGGATCACTTTGTTGTCCGTCTGGCTGGATGGCTGGTTGGCTGGCTGGCTGGCTTGCTGGCTGGCTGGCTGGCTGGCTGGCCGGCTGGCTGGCTGGCCTGCTGGCTGGTTGGCTAGCTGGCGGTCTGTCAAGAC
Source organism: Nematopogon swammerdamellus (assembly GCA_946902875.1). Taxonomy (NCBI): domain Eukaryota; kingdom Metazoa; phylum Arthropoda; class Insecta; order Lepidoptera; family Adelidae; genus Nematopogon; species Nematopogon swammerdamellus. Next base: position 15,374,195 of record OX336340.1, read on the forward strand.
CCTTTTTCTCAGGAACAGGTAGACGTATCAAGTTGAAATTAATATCAAACAAATACTAAGGTCTACGTTTCCTCGGAGGTGTAGAAATTGTAAGCTTCTAAGTCAACGCACACAAACAAGATACGGCCATTTATATCACATTTTGCTACTGGCAAATCAAATCAAAACCTTCCCGTTAACCGAGTACTTCCCGTTAACCTAGAATCATGAAATTTGGTAAGAAGCAAGGTCTCATAGCACAATTAAAGGAAAATGGAAAAAATCTGAAAATTTTAAATTTGTCTTTATTTAACATAAAACAAATTTATGTATGTTTCGTATGTCAAGCCCCTTTTTCTCAGAATCGGATCAATACTAAAGTCTACAATTTTCTTTGAGGTGTAGAAAACGTAAGCTTCTAAACCTACGCAATCAAACGATACGGCCATTAATGTCAGATTTCATACTCGCAAACTCACTCAAAATCAAAACCTATAGGTTATTTCCCATTAACCAAGGAACATGACATTTGGTAACAAGCAAGGTCTTATAGTACAAGAAAAGGAAAAAATCCGAAAACTGGAAATTTGTAGTTATTTGACATAAAAAAAATTTGGTTTGTATGTCAAGACCCTTTTTCTTCTCAGAATTGGATCAAGATATCAAATGTAAATTAATACGAAATACTAAAGTCTGCAATATGTTCGAGGTGTAGAAAATGTAAGCTACGTCAAAATATTACGACCACGCGCTGAATAAATTATCATTTTATATACTTTTTGGCGGAGCTTTTGAAATATCTATAATTTTACTGTAACCTATCTATCTATCTAATAAATAAAAATGAAATGTTTTTTGTTGGTAAGGGCATCACTTAAGAACGACTGGACCGATTTGGCTATCTTTTTTTAAATGTTCGTAATAGTTCAAATAAGGTTTTTAGGGTGTTTTAGCTGTGAGCAAAAAGTCACGCGAAGCGAAGCAGCCGCGACCAAAAGCTAACTTTCAATAAATTAACCATGATGTAGATTTTTTACGGATTGTTTATTGTATACTTTCAGAAATATCGGTGACGTCCCTTACGTACAGTTTTACTTGTAATCCGAACCACGCCAAGGTCACCTAGATTATATTGAATTCTGCAATAAGTTAGCTTTCTACTATTTACAAATCATACTCTAGACAGAAATTTCTCATATGTTTAATTGTTTTGACGTTTCTTTTGGTAGAGATTTCGAAAAAAGAATCTGTTACTACAAACCAACGTATCCACGGTAGGTACAAATTGGCCCATCAAGGCAATAACCTTTACCGACGTGCGGCAATAAAGTCAACTTAGAACATGTTAATTGATACTTCGCTTGACCTAGTGTTAGGGACTCATTGTATCAGTCAGTTGAAGGTTAGGTATCACGGTAAAATAGTCAATAACATTGGAGGTAATTAGTAATAACAAATTGAAGGTGAAAAGGTAAAAGCAACTAATGGCAACGAGGTAGATTAAATAGAAATTATTAATAGGTGATAACAATGTAATAAAAAGTATTATTTAATTATTATTGTAAAGTAACGATAATTGCTTTGTGGTGCGTTTTTTTACACTTTCTTTAATAATAGCTAAATTTGGAAGTGCGCCTTTATTTTATAAAAAAAAAATACATCACAGTGTTGGTGAATTGCTCAGTGGAGCCATAAAGTCCTATATGTAAGAATGACACATAACAATATTATTTTTGCATTGTCTCATTCGATACAGCAAACATGTTTAAAGTGTAAAGAAAATGGTTTTGATTTAATAACATAATTAGTGGAATCTTAAAAAATTAAATCAAATATATAGAAATAAAAAAATATACAATAAAATTTTTGTAAGACTGTGGAAAACGAAGGAAATAACAAGGAAAGTTCATCAATAGTAGTATAAAATGCTGTAGTCGGGCTTCCTGTCTACTCGAATCCTTCGGTAGAAGTTGGATTTTATAATATACAGTATGTTTCAGGATAGGCTTGAGAAACTTCAGGAATAGAAAGTACTCATTATTAGAAGAAAAAAAAACCCTAATCATTGATCAACAATCTTATATAATCTTCAATCCTATAATATAATTAATCAACAATTGAAAATTTTATTAAAAACTCGATGGACAGTGAGTATGGGAAGATTGGGCAACAGTTCTGTCTTGGTCTAGGGAGTGCAATGACCTAGTCCAGTGCCCTTTTTTTATGTCATTTTTTTTTTTTTTTTTATTGCTACCGAACTGGGTGGCTCTGTCCGAGGTCGCAACCTCAGGCGCAGCCAATTTCACCCCCGAGGAGGTGCCAGTCCGGCTTGGAGGTTTACTAATGTTGCTGGGGAAAGGCTATTAACCCGCGATTTGAAGATCTGTGGATTGTAGGAGTGGGGGAAGATATTTCCTGGGAGCCCGTTCCACACCTTTGCAGTGCGGCACAAGAACGATTTAGAGAATCGTGCAGTTCGAAGAACTCTTCTGTCGACTACAAACGGGTGTTCCGCGAGAGTATGGCGGGTTTGGCGAAGGCGAACAGGAGGAGGAGGGATAAGGGAAGCAAGTTCGTCAGAGCAGCGGCCATAGTAGTACCGATAAAACAGGCTCAATGACCCAACGATACGTCTGTGCTTTAGAGGTTGAAGGTCCTTTGTGAGTACGGAGTCACCAATGAGGCGAATGGCTCGTCGCTGAATAGAATCCAAGGCTGAAAGAAGGTACTCAGGGGAACCCTCCCAAAGATGACTGCAATATTCCATCACCGGTCTTACTTGTGCTTTGTAGAGTGTAAGCAGTTGGACCGGCGTGAAAAATCGCCGACAGCGGTAAAGGACTCCTAATTTTCGAGACGCTAGTTTCGCCTTGGACTCTATGAACGATCGAAACCCAACGTCCCTGGACACCTCCATACCCAGGACGCCCAGACTACCATCGTTGGGGACTTGGCTGCCCTGAAAAGTGGCTTGGAGAGGAAACGGATCAGCCTTAGTAGAGAAGGCACAAGCTTGCGTCTTGGCTACGTTGAAGTTGACCAAGTTCTTCTTCCCCCAAGAGGATACTTTTTCGAGAACCTGGTCAACCCGAGCAACAGTTTCGCGTCTCGCGTCATTAAAATTTAAGTGTTTGGAATTTACCTACATGCAGTTCAATTCTACGAGATAGGCCCACTTGCACCAACACAAATTTAATATATAAACCAGTTTAACTCGCTAAACCAGTTTAAGCTAGCACCCGTTGACTGTGGGAACCGCGTTTAAATCCATAACTCGCTACTTAACTTTAAACTCGTGTTGGTGCAAGTGGGCCTAAGTAAGTTTTATTTAATAAAGCCGGACGTTAATCGTCCGCCAAATCTGGATGAAGCAATATTCACCAAAAAGTACTATAAAATGACCGAATCAGGGAAAAAGTTTCATAGCTTTTCGTCTTCAAATATGGAAACCCTATCATGAAACAGCCTGTATAGATAGAAGACATTCGGTAGTTAGCACCGTCCTTAAAAGTAATTTAGAATGTTGTGATTTGATATAATGTTGAATTTTAAAGGTAAACAACTGTCGTTTATTCCCATGATTACAGATAATAATATTGTGTTAAATTCGGACGTCTACGTTGAAAATATATATGTTTGTATAGTACCTAACTATACATATCGGTCACGCCTACCTAAATTCCTCGTTCGTGAATACCTAGTAGGTGTTAAAAAAAAGAACGCCAAATAAATAATTTTCCTCAACAGAATGCCGCATCCAGTTAGGTACAGGTGATTAAGCTAATATTAGCGATGTCGTTTAAGCCACCATTAAATCTATAACAAAATAAATTTACATTGTTGTTGAAAATACTACTAAATTTCAACATTAGAACCAATTTACACGTTTGAGAGATCTAGGTGATTTGCATCCAGTGATGACTTTCACAATGAAAAATATAATAATATAATATAAACGTATTCTTTCAATTAGAAATGTTTCCTTAATTTTAAAGCAGTTAGATTAATCCTACTAGTGCACACAATACTATCTGTATTGTGTGTTAATAAACAGCATACAATTATGAATTGCATAGGGCCAGATGACCTGGTTAAAACAAAATTGAAAGCTCGTATTTTATTTTCTGTGTCTTAAGATCATATTTATCTGGCAGTTTATTAATTATGAAAAGCATAATTTTCTTTATTTTGTGTTGTTATATCCGCCATAATAACACATATTCTGTGAAAATTTCAACCGGCTAGCTGTTCCGTAACCAAAGATACAGTCATCGAGCGGATAGACAGACTTACAGGCAGACAGACATACGGCGTAGGCTTTGTAATAGGCTTCCGTACGTATATAAATAAATAAAAAAAATGAAATCTAATAAATCCCACATATCAATGTGTGGAAATAATAGTACATACAAATTTAGCCTACTCGTATGTTGTCCAGCCAGGATGGAACAACCAACACACCTATTGTGTGATTACATTTTATTCGATTTCCAAGGTGTCGATTGAATTACTCATGTATTTTTCTCTGGACATCCCCACCTTGCTCCGCCGAGTGTTCCGTCCGCGCCTCTGTGGCTACATTCATGCATAAGATCAATTAAATTCCTCCATGGTGGAGCTATCGGTTGAATTTCCAAAACAGAAGTGGCGTTCCTTGCTGAATGGCTATCGCAAATTTTGCGTATAAACCTAAACTTGACATTATTATCTGGGCATATTATACCTATAATTCAAGAAGTTTTTATATTTATTCAATACATAATTCAAAATTATAGAAATATGTTCCATTTATTGTATTGTATTATTGTTTCAATGCGGTTATTTTGTTAATCACTTGATTTAGGAAAGACATTTTATTCAAATATAATAAGTTGATAGTCATTACTACAATCTACGTTGTAATTATTACAATACAGTATTATATAAAATGTTTACTGAAAGCAATAACTTGTAAATTATAAGTCGTCTTCTTGTTTAAATGTATATACGAAAATTTGCATGAAAAGTCGTGTCCCCTCAATTGTGTGCAATAATTGTTTCTATTTTATTTTACAAGTAGACATATCTAGAAAAAAATTGTTATCGCTTGAATAAATCAATCTATAGAAAAGTGTAAATAAATATAAATAATGCAGCATGTGCTTGAAGTAGGTACTACTTATGTATTATCTATCATAGGCTTGCGCTGTGCGTCAATGCTATAAGTGATGCAGTGAAGGAATGTTTTGTGACACATTAATTGCACATTTGCTAGCATACTTCACAAGGCGTTGCAATTGTCGCTCTTACGCATATTAACATCTGTCTCCTTATTATATTATTTACACATGACTTGAAAGATATATTAATGAACAACTTATTCACACTTGCGTCAGTGTTTTGAGCAAAGTTTTTCAAAAATAAACCGAAGGGTATTTGCAAAGAGTTTGTATTACGTCGCTGCGCTCTGAGTCTTGTTGACGTATTTAGTTTTAAGCACTGCGGGGCCGAAAATGAACTTAATTTAATGTGCTCTTTTTTTCTAATATGTGATCAATAATTTTGAATTATTTTAGCCAGTTATAAAATTTAATTTTGAAAGTTTGAAATTAAGTGTAATTATGTAATTGAATATGTTTCTCAACACTAACTCGTGGGTGCCCGTCACCGACCAGATAACGCTCTAGTGCCTGTCTGTGTACTGTACACGCCATTCATTGTTCTGTGTACACACATCTCTGATTGTTGACGATTGTCTGGTGCATAATTGACGTGTAGTTTTCGATTTCACCTTTGATATGAGAATATATATTATAAATTAACAACAGGTTTCCAGAATAAATCTTTAAATATTTTTCTTCGTGTCGTCAATCGAACCAGAAACAAATCAAAAGATAACTGAAATTAAAGATAACATCAAAAGATTGCTAACTTATAAAGGCTAGAAAATAATGAATAATAAAAACTCGCAAAAAAAGGTTTCCAATGTTTGGTTCATAATATAAAGCTGAATATTGACATAAAAAAGTATGTAATATTGAGTATTTATATTTTGCGTAATGAAGTTTCAAACAATAAATTCTGACGTTGAAAACCTATGCAAACTCCATTGAAAACTGAAAAAAAATCATCAAAGACTGAGACCGTTCCAATGTTCTATTTATTCAGAAAATTAAATACAAAAACATTCTAATGTGGAATATTTTCTCAGGCCGCAACTCCTGGATTTAAGTTAATTTTTTTTTTCAACATAAAAAATTATACATCGAAAGGCGATCCCAGGCCAAATGATTCGGCTTGGGTTGCACGACGAATGGATAGACGAAACGCTTGTTATAGGGAAGATCATTGGCCCTCTTGGAGGATATTTGGCCATATAACGACAAATTGAAGAATATTGAAGACGGTGTCCACTTACATAATTACAAATAAGTGCCGTAGGTTGGGAGAATCCGAAGTGCAGACGACTAAATATAAGTGTTTCTACATTGTTTAAATCAATGGTTGCTTTTTATTTATGAAGGAAATTGCGTAAATTATTGTAAAATTATATTTCATGTTTTTGTCTTTATTTATACCGGCGAATAGTTACTATCCTTGTATCTGAGGTTTCTGGCTACTATGCGGTATCCGTGCTATCCGGACACTTCATTACTTACTACCGACCGGGTGTCGTCACTGACCGCACAAAACCGGAAATACTAATATGAGGATTTTTTATTTCACATATTATAACGTTCATATTATATTATGCTATAGATACATTAGGCGGTAGGCATTTTTAGGGTTCCGTATCCGTCGTACGGGATCTTATTACCAAGCCTACGCCGTCTGTCTGTCTGTCTGTCCGCCTGTCCGAGGGCTGCATCTCCTAAATCGTAATAGGTTGAAACTTTGAAATTTGAAATTTTCACAGAATATGTGTTATTATGGCCGATGCAACAACAAATAATAAAAATAAAAAAAAGTTAAAAATTCACGAGGGTCCCCATAGAAGAAACTTGCGCGAGTTCGATTCGCACTTGGCCGGTTTTGCCTGTATTTACAGCGCATCTTTGACATTGCTCTCTCGATGGTTATCCTCTTAACTAATCTGTATGTGGCCTTCGAGCCGTCTTAGCGTCGCAGTCACGCGATTTTCGACTCAGTCACCCCTGTCGGTGTTTATGAAAAAATAATAACGGGCCATTATTAAAATTGGGTGATCAAAGAATTATATATGGTTCGTTTTGTACAGGCATATTTATATGGCCCCATAGTGCTATAGATGCCATGTGCGTGTGTATTATATATAACTTAGGGCCCCATACAAGATAAGCAAGCATGGAGCATATTCCCGAGCATATTTCACTACACGGGTGCAAGCAAGTAGTAGGGGTAAGATACATCGCAGGAAGTAGCGTAAACAAAAATTCGGATGTCGTATTTTTATTGGAAAACTACCCATTTTAACACTTAAACGAAAAAAAAAACTATGTATCAACATAGATATATATATAGAATCAACGAATACATTTTACTTTAGTCACGTTACGTTCGTGTGGGGTGGGGTACTTAAAAAGAACATCCCCACTGCATCTCTTCCCGTGCATGTCGCAAAAGGCGAGTAAGGTATGAGGACAAGATGCCGTGCATAAGGGCGACAGGCTAGCCACCTCTCACTCGGCAAGGTCCTTCCACCCAGTCTAGTAGCAGGTGGGTCTCCGTGCCTTACTTACTGTTTGATAGTTATCTTGTCATAATACTTTGCTAAATGTGGTGGTCGGTGTTGAATTCACAAGAGTACTTGCAGCACTACACCGACTACTCTGCTTACCCCGATTGTAGGGATACGTCGTGTTGTATTTATGTGTACATCCAATACGTTTTTACAAGTAAATTCAATGGTATTTTTTCCTATCGGACGAAAATTCGTGTGTTGAAAAAGCTACCGATATGCCCTGGGCCCTGATAGATGAAGTTTTGCATATAAAACTGAATATGTCAGGTGAGTAATATTGATGGTACCTAGTTAGTTCTCTCAGAAAACGCGGAATTTTACCTTCTACGCAGCCGGACGCTGAGATGGATTAGATATGTATTTTGTTTTGTGCTGGCACGCACATTTTATGCTTTTCTTTTCGTGCGCGCCGATGCATTTACTTCAATACAATGGCCTATCTATATTATATATTTTTTTGTTTAACTAATAAAGTACGAAAAGTTCCACATCGAAAAAAGTAGATAATTGAACTATAGATTTAAAAAAATAATAGACCCAACCCACCGATAACATTGTGTTAGGTATTATTTTTTATAGGAAGCGCGACATGTGGCGCCGAGCTACCCATAAGGTCCTGAACTTTTTTAAATGGAAGCACACCATTACCCGTGTACTATTACCCCTATTACTTAGCATCTTATTTGGAAGAAGCTTCAATCTGTATTCGACGTATTATTGTTCAGACTTTTTTAAATTTCATTTGTTCTATTCTGAGGTGTTAATTAATAGAGAGCTAAAATTAACATAATGTTAGATATCAAACATAAACTAATGGTATTTTGAAACAAGGAAAATGTAATCAAGGAAAGGCAGATGACCATCTTAAAATAGCCAAAAATTACCCAACATAAAAACCTAATGTCAACTTAAATAACCGCAAGATAGGGATACAAACAAGTATAAATTTAGATTCAGTGTGACGGTGAAAGGAATTTTTTTTAATGTAGGAAAAATAACAAGCCAATTTTAACGGTGCGATCAATGAACCCGAGAAATTCATAAATATCTGCTTAGACGTGTGGCGGAATTTGCAGCATTACATTTTATACTTCCCGTGAATTTTAGTGGAATAGTAATAGTTAGTAATAGGATTAGTAATTGGAATAATATATAAACTTTTAATTACTTAATTTCATTGCGATTTTTATTAGTAGAGCATGAAATCAATTTTTTTAGGAAATAATGTTTCAACCAGAGTATCTACAATACACAATTCGAATGTACCTATGTACGTGAAAATTAGCTCCTAGCGTAATTTTGTTATTTTGTAGCGCGACATATGGCGCCGAGACACCCATAAGGTGTCTAACGACGCCCATGGACTTTCGGCCCTAAGCAGAGTGTAATAGTGAGCTTTCAGTAAAAACAGGTCAGGTAATATTCTGTGCTCTATATTTTCAGTGAATATTTCCGAAAATATTTGACATGGACCTATAGAGAGTATAGAGATAAAATAAGAGAGATTTAATTTCCCATCGATCAGGTTAAAATACCCTCTCACTTTATTAGTGCAAGCATGTGCAAGTCGACACATGAAAGTGGAAAATAAAAAAAAAAACTTTGCGTCCGAAGGAATATTACTTTAACGAATGCAAGGTGTGATTATAGGACATGTTTTGCTTTGCAACTTGCGTCACTATTTGTTGTTTGTGAATAAATGACTTCATTGCTTTTTACATATGTACCTACGTATACCTTGACTTATTTCCGCCATGCGAGCGAAGTACTATGACGTGGAAATAGCACAGTGGGGCCTTACCTATACATAATATGTATATTGTATAATAAATTTACTTGAAGCTAAAAAACTCAGTATTTTGAAACAGCTGTTCTATACCGGATTGTAGAACTATTTTATCTCTAGAATTAATATAACGAATGATGTGAAAGAAATAATGGAGTTAGCAAAGTCGTCACACATTCATAATGTCTTGCTTGCTTCTCAATGGCGTAGTCAGAAACAATGAGTCTCCACTCCACGTGACACAGTCCTCTGACCTGACACACCTCTGACGCCGTTTAGTTTATATTATTTAAATGTTATGATAGGAAATAAGTCTTTGGAATAGCACCAGTTTGTTTTTTCAAATTCAAAATCAGGTTGTACGAAATAATAAATAGTGTAGACAACGACATACTTATTTTAAAAATGATGTCACTTATCTTGATTGATCTTTTGAACAAGTCCCATGAAATGAGTTTATAATATAAGGTTACAAAAAATATATTAAAATGTCTATAGAAGAACAGGATTTTCGTAAACAACTAACTCCGAAATTATATGCAATTTATGTAAATAATAATGATGTATTCAAGGACTCATAAATCATGATTGATCTACAAGATAAAATCATATGCCACTACATGATCAATTGATAATGCAGATAATATGAATGAAACATTAGAATTTCGTGACCTTTGATAATAATAAGGCGGGGTAGTGCGCGTGTACGTACGAGCGTCGCGCGTCGATCCCGGCACCCTTATTACGATAATGCAACCGGTCCGCCGAACCGGTCCGTAGCTCCAAATCTGACAGATCGGCGACTGTTTTATGCGATTTTGGAATGCAACCAGTCCGTGCAACGGGTATTGCGGTATCAGTCCGCAGATGTGTCATACATTTTACGGCATATTGGTATTACGATCGCATTTGCAGTCGCACAACTGTCAAACTTGCGACCGACCGCAGCCCGCGAGCTGTTATCCGTGATGCTCCTCCTGAGCAGCATCATAGCACCATTCACGGCTAACGAGCGACGATCTTTTCTGTGATTTTGGTGGTGACATCGTGTAGGTATATTTATAGTGGCTAAAATAAGTAATGTATGTTCATTTATAGTGTTTGAATTTTTTTTTTAAATTTTGTATTTTAATAGTATTTCTTAAATATATATAATTTTAACTTGGTCTTGAATTTATATCATAATATATATTATAGAATATATAATAGGAAGAATAAAGAAAATCTCCCTCTCCCTCTCTCTCTCTATATCTCTCTAGCTCTCCCTCTCCCTCTCCCTCTCCCTCTCCCTCTCCCTCTCCCTCTCCCTCTCCCTCTCCCTCTCCCTCTCCCTCTCCCTCTCCCTCTCCCTCTCCCTCTCCCTCTCCCTCTCCCTCTCCCTCTCCCTCTCCCTCTCCCTCTCCCTCTCCCTCTCCCTCTCCCTCTCCCTCTCCCTCTCCCTCTCCCTCTCCCTCTCCCTCTCCCTCTCCCTCTCCCTCTCTCCCCCCCCCCCCTCTCTCTCTCTCTCTCTCTCTCTCTCTCTCTCTCTCTCTATCTCCTCTCTCTCTCTCCTCTCTCTCTCCTCTCTCTCTCTCTTTATCTTTCTCTCTGAAATTGCATTTCCACCATTGTGTTCGTGTTGTTTGTATTTATATTTTAATTTTTTTTTTTATTCGTATGCGAGACACTTGGCGCCGTCAGCATGGATTGTTGAGCCGACGACGCCCATATTTATCATCTATATATTATAGAATTATCTATATTGTAATAGGAATAACAAAACATTTAGAAGTTTTAGTCAACAATCAGGATTAGAACCCACAACCTCCTGCATTGATTATTGAGGGCGGCTCTTCTGAGAGCATGACAGCGGCCGCCATCATATCTTTATGTGTATATATCAGTATGTATACATACACCGCCCGACAGACCGCCGCGCCGTGCAGGCAGAAACGCCTTTCCTAAGCAATCCGTAACACAATAAATAATTTGTTCAATTGCTTGTATTAATTATCATTGCTTTATGTTCCTATATTTGGCATGTTAAAAGTAACATACGTTATTTATTATGATTTTAATATATACTTTTACCATTCGTAGTAACATTTTACAAGTTTCTTTCAAAATTTGGCACCTTACCTGAACCAACAACCAACCTTTGATGTCGGTCCGCGGGACCGGTCGCAATAGCGTAATACAAATTTTGTCCGTCGCAGTCGCAACATCAACGCCAGTCGCAACATCAGCACCATTATCGTAATAAGGGTGCCGGTCTCTCGATCTAGCCTCGAACCCACATAACAACGATTGGGCCACAGCGCCCGCGCCCGGGCTGGGCAAGACTGATCCTGGTTCAAAGCTCGTTGCTGGAACCCAACTTAGCTTGTCATACATAACATAATTTTACTTACAGTGTTTTCCTGTAATTTTTTTCTTTATGTTACTTGTATCTAGGTGCTTATTCAAAAATAATAGAATTAGGTACTGCTGTCAAAGTATATTTTGTGAATAATGTAAAGAAATGATTCAAATAAACTTTCTCAAAATGCTTTAGACTATCTGATACTTTATTTTATGCGTTATTTCCTTCGTTTACAAATATCGGGTATCTATGTCACCCTATGACCACTTACAATTTATGACGTAAAGTAATAAAACAATTAATTAAATTGTAATTTTTTTTATAATTATGTTAGTTATAACTCTTATAACTTGCATTTGTGTAATATTTAATTATTGGTTTTGTTAATAAATTATCCCCATAGATTTTGTTTATTGTTGCAATAAATAATTTTTATTCGGTTTTATTATTCTTACATAAATGGTGACATGATATATTACCACTTAAGTTTTGGTTTTCTTATTTATATTGCTCATCTTTACATACATTTAATTTATATTTTTATAAATCTGATGGTAAAAGAAGAAAAGGAAACATCTATCTTACACACTTCACACATGTTAACTTATATTTCATATATCTTGTAAATATAAATGAATTATTATATGCATGTAATAAGCAATACAAATAACTAATCAACTTATGATATATTTGATGATTAGATGATATATTTACAATAATTACAACAAGGATATATATTATAAGGATACATATTAAGGATATATAATTTTATATATAAATATTTAAAATTATATTATAATTTTACAAGTGTGAGTTCCCATTGACATGTGAAAATGAATAGATTTCCCTTTTGTTCATGCCATAAGATTCTGGTAGACCTAAACCTGTTTATGTATTTTTCCTAACTTTGTTTACTTTATAGTGTTTATTTCTGTACTAGTTATCGTCTTCGTTTTCTAAGTCCGAAATACTAGTTTTGTACCTATCGAGATTCGTAACTATTATCATTACTCAGTTTATTTATTTTTTCTACACCGTGAACCCATCTATACACTTTGAGCCATATTCAACACATTTCAATAAACAATAATATAGGTGAATTAATGATAAACCCCACTCCATTAAACCAAATCGTTTAATACATCAATGACATTAGTCATTGACAGGTTCAGTAGTGAATGGTAGTGCAGTAATTACGCTTCCTAAACCAACAAGTCAAGCGCGTGCGCTTCCAAATTAGACAAAATGGCTTCCATACATGGAGCAGATGACCTGGTTCAGGGTTTCTTTGGACTTTTAGTACTGGAGTATGCCACATTTCCCTATTAACATGCTCGCTTCTTTTTCTAGATTCACTGACAAGAATCTATTTGAATTTGTCTGCTTTAATGTTGTTGATTTAATTTAAGTACATACATATTATTTTCGTTTACCTAAGAAAAATATGTATGTATTTATCGTTTTTATTTATAAAAAAAAATTTAACTTGGGTATAGAATAGACACTTTCACGCAAGCAAAATGCTACGAAATGAAATAACTGAAGATGATAATTTTCACATGGAGTCAAATGAAATGTCTTACCCGCACCTTAAATAGTGGCGAGGTGGTATTCACTGGAACTTGAGCGTAAAGAAAATGTGTTTCGGGAGAATTGCTATATCTTAGAAAGTATAATATACAGGAGTATGTTTGAAATACTTTACTATAGAAGAAGAATGCGCAAGTATTGGAAGTGTTTAAATTAAAGTATTATTTTATAGTTTAAGATGTGATGAGTCATCATCACTATTTCGAATTTCGGCAGTGAGTCGGTTTAAAAAAAAATGCCATCTTATAGGCGTTGAAATCAACCGAAATGTCAATAGTCCGTTTCAGGTCATAAATTGTTTGAGCTGTGAACGTCCAAACTTTTAATTCGGAACTATGGCGGCGTGACTAAAGTCGAAATATCTCACACAAAATAAATCTAAGAATGTGAAACAACCTTTAGTCATAAAGAGAGAGAGAGAGAGGGCTCTTCGCTATCGTTTAAAGCAATAATCCTGAGAGGAGTCAAACGGGTTCAATATGAGTGCGCAGAGCAAAAATTTAATAAATTGAACTTGTGCACGCGTTCCGTGCTGCCTTTGAAGGGGAAGAATTGTCGAGGGGTCGTTTTATTGAAGCAAAAACTACGAGAATCGGACAATTCTGAGAGGAGCCAAACGGGTTCGAGTATGAGTGCACCGAGCGAAAATGAAATAAATTAAATTTGTTGAGGCACGCGTACGGTTGCTTTTGAATGGGGATAAGGGTCGAAGGGTCGAGGGGTCGTTTTATTGAAGCAAAAATCACGAGAATCGGACAATTCTGAGAGGAGCCAAACGGGTTCGAGTATGAGTGCGCCGAGCGAAAATGATATAAATTAAATTTGTAGAGGTACGCGTGCGGTTGTCTTTGAAGGGGAACAAGGGTCGAGAGGTCGAGGGGTCGTTTTATTGAAGCAAAAATCACGAGAATCGGACAATTCTGAGAGGAGCCAAACGGGTTCGAGTATGAGTGCGCTGAGCGAAAATGAAATAAATTAAATTTGTAGAGGCACGCGTGCGGTTGTCTTTGAAGGGGAACAAGGGTTGAGGGGTCGAGGGCAGGCCTCACACACTCTATGTACTTGCGCGCGCTAACTACCTACCGCCCGACGGGCCGCCGGCGGTCTATTTCAGTGGAAATTCGTCAGCCGCGCGAAGTATACATAGACGCTCGCCCACGAAACTGCGCGCAGCTGCAAAGCAATAACCACTTTACACTCGATCGTTAAGGTACATTTTCGCACGCAGCGATTGGCGACGTGAAACAGTAAGTTATTAAAGCCCGAAGGTAGGAACATTTTCTATGGAGTGATTTATCTGTTACGAAGTAACTATTAAGTAATCTGTGTCGAGGGGTCGTTTTATTTAAGCAAAAATCACGAGAATCGGACAATTCTGAGAGGAGCCAAACGGGTTCGAGTATGAGTGCGCCGAGCGAAAATGAAATATGTTCGTCAGATTTCCACTAAAAGCCATTTGACTAGGGTTTGGTTTTGTTTTTTTTCGTTTATTGATTTTTAGGGTACCATATCCACACGGAAGGCCTTTTATTACTAAGCCTACGTCGTCTGTCTATTGATTAAATGGTAAGACTCCATTGATCGTGCGTTCGCCAATCTGCATTATGTATTTCTTAGCCTATTTCAAATAACAGTTTGGAGTAAAATTATCTTACATGGTCATGTGACTACTTAATTTACGTATTTCGATTATCAGAAATTTCAATTTACGAGTATGTAGTAATACGTGCGCGTGCTTACTGTGCGTGAAGTAATCTTAACAAAGGTATGACTCAGATTACTTCAAATAAGCAAATTAATTTTTTCCCGAGACTGCCTGACGCCGTCCTTTCTCCGAGTGTGACGAAATATTATGTTGAGCTGAGAAGCTAGTAGAGACGCCAAGATGTTCGTCTCTACCGTTGAAAATGAAAATTTAAAATTGGCAATTTAGAAAACGGCCAACCTTCATTGCTTTTATTTATATCTTTTTTTCATCGTGAATACTTACTTATACCGGGCTGACAGATAACGCACAATATTGGCCACGCAAAATCCCTGGCTTTGCAATCAATATTTTTTTATCAGTCATCTTGAATCTATAAATGCCTCCTGCGAATAATACCTGTAAACTATAACGACAAAATTACATTCATATTATGAAGTTGGTTATAAAAAGAAGAATTTTTCATCGGAACGTTTAGTAACTTTGAGAGAAAGTAAGAAATAAAGAAAAATTACTTATTCGTCACATACATAACAAAGAAACTGTAAATAAAACTGCCAAAAAAAAATAGGTAAAAAAACTTTTAAGTTAAACGGTTTTATTAAAAAAAACTAGAAAAAAAAACATCAGCTGTACAAAAAACTAGAAAATAATAAGGACACAAGCCTGGGCCTTCTTAAGATTTTCCGTCTAGGTAAGAAATCGTGCAATACTAGCGTGCTGTCTTCTCATGTCGGATGCCAAAGGGCACATTGTGTCGCTGCGTCAGCGGAATAAGTAATAAATTGAGACTTTTAACAGACTAATATAAAAACGTGGCGCGTATAATATGCGTAATAACATGCGCCCCACGTTTTTATATTAGTCTGTTAAAAGTCTCAATTTATTACTTATTCCGCTGAAGCAAAGACACAATGTGGCCTTTTTTTGGCATCCGACATGAGAAGACAGCACGCTAGTATTGCACGATTTCTTACCTAGACGTAAAATCTTAAGAAGGCCCAGGATTGTGTCCTTATTATTTTCTAGTTTTTTGTACAGTTGATGTTTTTTTTTTCTACTTTTTTTTAATAAAACCGTTTAACTTAAAAGTTTTTTTACCTATTTTTTTATTTACTCGTTTTTAGTTTGATTTTTGGCTCGTATCATTCATTACGCAAACTCCTCATCCTTTCCAACTCTCTCATTGCATCTTTGTTACTCGGTTTCTTACCTGTCAATTTCTCACAATCAAGCTCCTCAATACATAGCCCTTCTAAAGACTTTACGCGACTCAATGCAACATACGCTTGACCCTCCTCAAATATTCTGGAACCCAAATACACGACAGCATGGTCAACAGTACTGCCCTACATTTTATGGACAGTGGAGGCCCATGCCAAAATTTTCGGTAACATCCGTCTCTCAGCTGTTCCATTATTAAACTTTGCTGGAAACTGTATGGCTTTAGGATGGATAAGGTGCCCGCCGTCCCTTTCAAAATCAATTTGAACATATGGTATGTCTGTTTCATTTTGCGTTCGACAAGTATGGGACACTCGTCCAAACAAACCAAATGAGCCCAAACTCGAGGGGGTTACTAGTAACGGTTAGAAAATTCCACTGTACACCTCCTGACTCCATCATCAGACCCTCGTCACCAAGTGTATTGGTAGAAGTATGGGACACTCGTCCAAACCAACCAAATGAGCCCAAACTTGAGGCGGTTACTAGTAACAGTTGAAGAGTTCCACTGTGCACCTCCAGACTCCATCATCAGACCCTCGTCACCAAATGTATTGGTAGAAGTATGGGACACTCGTCCAAACCAACCATATGAGCCCAAACTCGAGGGCGTTACTAGTAACGGTTGAAGAGTTCCACTGTACACCTCCTGACTCCATCATCAGACCCTCGTCACCAAGTGTACTGGTAGAAGTATGGGACACTCGTCCAAACCAACCAAATGAGCCCAAACTGGAGGGGGTTACTAGTAACGGTTGAAGAGTTCCACTGTCCACCTCCTGACTCCATCATGAGACCCTCGTCACCAAGTGTATTGGGAGAAGTATGGGACACTCGTCCAAACCAACCATATGAGCCCAAACTCGAGGGGGTTACTAGTAACAGTTGAAGAGTTCCACTGTACACCTCCTGACTCCATCATCAGATCCTCGTCACCAAGTGTATTGGTAGAAGTATGGGACACTCGTCCAAACCAACCATATGAGCACAAACTCGAGGGGGTTACTAGTAACGGTTGAAGAGTTCCACTGTCCACCTCCTGACTCCATCATCAGACCCTTGTCACCAAGTGTACTGGTAGAAGTATGAGACACTCGTCCAAACCGTGTGGGGCCGGTACTTTAAAAGAATAGCCCCACTGCATCTCTCCCCGTGTATGTCGTAAAAGGCGACTAAGGGATATCATTCCTTTCTTATATTACTAGGTGGTAGGGTTTAACCCGCCCGGGTTGGTACCACCGCACTGAATGAGTTCAGTGTAGCCGGCACGACCGAAGGGAAGCACTGACGTGGCACCAATTTCACCCGGTGTTATGGGCTGACATCACGGATGTTGTAGGTGATGTAGCCAACCGTGTCAGTTTCCATAAAAAAAAAAAAAAACCAACCAAATGAGCCCAAACTGGAGGGGATTACAAGTAACGGTTGAAGAGTTCCACTGTACACCTCCTGACTCCATCATCAGACCCTCGTCACCAAGTGTATTGGGAGAAGTATGGGACACTCGTCCAAACCAACCAAATGAGCCCAAACTCGAGGGGGTTACTAGTAACGGTTGAAGAGTTCCACTGTCCACCTCCTGACTCCATCATGAGACCCTCGCCACCAAGTGTATTGGGAGAAGTATGGGACACTCGTCCAAACCAACCAAATGAGCACAAACTCGAGGGGGTTACTAGTAACGGTTGAAGAGTTCCACTGTCCACCTCCTGACTCCATCATCAGACCCTCGTCACCAAGTGTACTGGTAGAAGTATGGGACACTCGTCCAAACCAACCAAATGAGCCCAAACTGGAGGGGGTTACTAGTAACAGTTGAAGAGTTCCACTGTACACCTCCTGACTCCATCATCAGACCCTCGTCACCAAGTGTACTGGTGGAAGTATGGGACACTCGTCCAAACCAACCATATGAGCCCAAACTCGAGGAGGTTACTAGTAACGGTTGAAGAGTTCCACTGTACACCTCCTGACTCCATCATCAGACCCTCGTCACCAAGTGTATTGGTAGAAGTATGGGACACTCGTCCAAACCAACCAAATGAGCCCAAACTCGAGGGGGTTACTAGTAATGGTTGAAGAGTTCCACTGTACACCTCCTGACTCCATCATCAGACCCTCGTTACCAAGTTGAAATTATCATAATATTGTATTGTCACGAGAACTCAATGTGTGTGCAAAGTTTCATAAAAATCGGTTCAGTAGAAGTAATGTAAAAAGTTGTCGCAAGATTTCAAACAAAGATAGAAACAAAGCCACAAATATAAGGTGTTTCGCTGACCATGTCATTAACTTCGGGAGGGTTACATACACACTGAAATAAACACTTTACGTAAGAAAAAAACATATGTTTATAGGAGCATTTTTTCTCCTAACAAAAAAATTTAATCAAATAAGTAGCTGTAAAAACCAATCATAGTGACCTTGTGACTTACTTACAACAAACAGCTGTTCTGCGTTTGAACATAGTACGGTCATTGACCCCGTACAATGCAAGTTACCTACTGTTACACACAGGTTAATGTTTAGGTAGCTAACATGTTTTGTTAAATTTCTCGAAAAGTAATACTATAAACATATATTTTTTTTTGCGTAACGTGTTTATTTGAGTGTCTATGTAACCCTCCCGAAGTTAATGACATGGTCAGCGTAACACCCTATATACGGAGTCAAGCTAAATAAAACCGTTTAATAAAAAGATCTTAACCAAATTATTTAAACTGTATTTTGTGAAATGTATGTGTATAAGCAATGTATTATCATCATATGTTTGTGTGTAACGTGAGTATTTATAGTGTATTTATGCAAACTATGTAAAGGAAGGTATGTATATTTTGCGAGAGTGCAACTTGTGTTTGATTGATCGCATACATAATTACGTACTATGCCGTAGTTTTTTGGACAATTAATAAGTAATTCTTAAGCCTATTTTTGAAGGTCACTAGTTTATTTAAATCCCGAATAAATAATCCAATTATATTTCTAGATAATCCTAACACTTATGCCACTGCGGCGGGGGCGGCGTAAATTTTAAATACTAATTTCGCATAGGTAAAATTATTGGGCAAATTGCTATATTGTTTGTAATATATTATCTTGTTCGTGTTGTTCGATCATTAGATCTGCGACGTCGTCGGTGTTAACACGAACAACAATGACGAGAAGAGCACAGTTCGCACGCCCAGATAGACAGAAGCAATAATTAAATACTATGGCCAAGGAGAATACCCTACGGGAGACGCAACGCTACTGCGTTTGTATCGGAGCACGGCTAGCCAAAAATCCCTACTACTACGAAAATCGAAATCGCAATTTAATCTTTTATGACGTGACTTGTCTATCTCCGTTACCCATATCGCGCCCCGCGATATGGAGAGAGACAGAGTGAGCAAGGCGAGCGACAGGTTTGTTATCGCTGGCTTGGCTCGGGTATCTGGTAGTAAGAGCCGACCGTCCGACCAATCGGAAGCCTTGCTTGACGGCAACTTGACGGGATCACTACGAATGCCAGTCTGACGGACAATGATGGTGCGGTATATTTGTGAATTTTGAAATTGTTATTTGTAATAATTTTTAAAAAGTTGTACTAATAATCAGTGATAGGAATAAGTAGGGCTTATTTACCTAAATTTCGAGGAACAGAGTAAAAGATTGGAGACTTCCTTAAGACAATATTTTTTTCCGGTTTAATAATATTCATGGTGTTTTAATTTCGCGATTTGAAAAAAGTGGCCATCATTTTGTACTTTTTAGTTACTGGACCGATTGCTTTCAAAATCGATATCTGGGTGTCAGTGGGGGCTCTGAATACGAATCCGTTGTCAAAATGTAAAAAAAGTGGCCGCCATTTTGAAATTTTTAGTTACTGTACCGATTGCTTTCAAAATCGATATCTGGGTGTATGTGTGGGCTCTGAATACGAATCTGTAGTAAAAATTAAAAAAAAGTGGCCGCCATTTTGAACTTTTTAGTTACTGGACCGATTGCTTTCAAAATCGATATCTGGGTGTATGTGTGGGCTCTGAATACGAATCCGTTGTCAAAATGTAAAAAAAGTGGCCGCCATTTTGAAATTTTTAGTTACTGTACCGATTGCTTTCAAAATCGATATCTGGGTGTATGTGTGGGCTCTGAATACGAATCTGTAGTAAAAATTTTAAAAAGTGGCCGCCATTTTGAACTTTTTAGTTAGTGGACCGATTTCTTTCAAATCGATATATGGGCGTCTGTGTGGACTCTGGATACGAATCTATAGTCAAAATTAAAAAAAAGTGGCCGCCATTTTGAACTTTTTAGATAGTGGACCGATTGCTTTCAAAATCGATATCTGGGTTTATGTGTGGGCTCTGAATACGAATCTGTAGTCAAAATTTAAAAAAAGTGGCCGCCATTTTGAACTTTTTCGTTACTGGACCGATTGCTTTCAAAATCGATATCTGGGTGTCTGTGTGGGCTCTGAATACGAATCCGTTGTCAAAATGTAAAAAAAGTGGCCGCCATTTTGAAATTTTTAGTTACTGTACCGATTGCTTTCAAAATCGATATCTGGGTGTATGTGTGGGCTCTGAATACGAATCTGTAGTAAAAATAAAAAAAAGTGGCCGCCATTTTGAACTTTTTAGTTACTGGACCGATTGCTTTCAAAATCGATATCTGGGTGTATGTGTGGGCTCTGAATACGAATCTGTAGTCAAAATTTAAAAAAAGTGGCCGCCATTTCGAACTTTTTAGTTACTGGACCGATTGCTTTCAAAATCGATATCTGGGTGTCTGTGTGGGCTCTGAATACGAATCCGTTGTCAAAATGTAAAAAAAGTGGCCGCCATTTTGAACTTTTTAGTTACTGGACCGATTGCTTTCAAAATCGATATCTGGGTGTCTGTGTGGGCTCTGAATACGAATCCGTTGTCAAAATGTAAAAAAAGTGGCCGCCATTTTGAACTTTTTAGTTACTGGACCAATTGCTTTCAAAATCGATATCTGGGTGTATGTGTGGGCTCTGAATACGAATCTGTAGTAAAAATTTAAAAAAAGTGGCCGCCATTTTGAACTTTTTAGTTACTGGACCGATTGCTTTCAAAATCGCTATCTGGGTGTATGTGTGGGCTCTGAATACGAATCTGTAGTCAAAATTTAAAAAAAGTGGCCGCCATTTTGAACTTTTTAGTTACTGGACCGATTGCTTTCAAAATCGATATCTGGGTGTCTGTGTGGGCTCTGAATACGAATCCGTTGTCAAAATGTAAAAAAGTGGCCGCCATTTTGAACTTTTTAGTTACTGGACCGATTTCTTTCAAAATCGATATCTGGGTGTCTGTGTGGGCTCTGAATACGAATCCGTTGTCAAAATGTAAAAAAAGTGGCCGCCATTTTGAACTTTTTAGTTACTGGACCGATTGCTTTCAAAATCGATATCTGGGTGTATGTGTGGGCTCTGAATACGAATCTGTAGCAAAAATTTAAAAAAAGTGGCCGCCATTTTGAACTTTTTAGTTACTGGACCGATTGCTTTCAAAATCGATATCTGGGTGTCTGTGTGGGCTCTGAATACGAATCCGTTGTCAAAATGTAAAAAAAGTGCCGCCATTTTGAACTTTTTAGTTACTGGACCGATTGCTTTCAAAATCGATATCTGGGTGTATGTGTGGGCTCTGAATACGAATCTGTAGTAAAAATTTAAAAAAAGTGGCCGCCATTTTGAACTTTTTAGTTACTGGACCGATTGCTTTCAAAATCGATATCTGGGTGTCTGTGTGGGCTCTGAATAAGAATCTGTAGTGAACATTTAAAAAATCGGCCCCGTAACTAAAAAGTTCAAAATGGCGGTCACTTTTTTAAATTTTGACAACGGGTTCGTATTCAGAGCCCACACGGACACCCAGATATCGATTTTGAAAGCAATCGGTCCAGTAACTAAAAAGTTCAAAATGGCGGCCACTTTTTTAAATTTTGACAACGGATTCGTATTCAGAGCCCACACGGACACTCAGATATCGATTTTGAAAGCAATCGGTCCAGTAACTAAAAAGTTCAAAATGGCGGCCACTTTTTTAAAATTTTGACAACGGATTCGTATTCAGAGCCCACACGGACACCCAGATATCGATTTTGAAAGCAATCGGTCCAGTAACTAAAAAGTTCAAAATGGCGGCCACTTTTATAAAATTTTGACAACGGATTCGTATTCAGAGCCCACACAGACACCCAGATATCGATTTTGAAAGCAATCGGTTTAGGGACTAAAAAGTTTAAAATGGTGGAAAGGTTTTAAATTTTGACAACGGATTCGTATTCAGAACCTACACAGACACCCAGATATCGATTTTGAAAGCAATCGGTTCAGTAACTAAAAAGTTCAAAATGGCGGTCACTTTTTTTTAATTTTGACAACGGATTCGTATTCAGAGCCCACACGGACACCCAGATATCGATTTTGAAAGCAATCGGTCCAGTAACTAAAAAGTTAAAAATGGCGGCCACTTTTATAAAATTTTGACAACGGATTCGTATTCAGAGCCCACACAGACACCCAGATATTGATTTTGAAAGCAATCGGTCCAGTAACTAAAAAGTTCAAAATGGCGGCCACTTTTATAAAATTTTGACAACGGATTCGTATTCAGAGCCCACACAGACACCCAGATATCGATTTTGAAAGCAATCGGCCCAGTAACTAAAAAGTTCAAAATGGCGGCCACTTTTTTTACATTTTGACAACGGATTCGTATTCAGAGCCCACACATACACCCAGATATCGATTTTGAAAGCAATCGGTCCAGTAACTAAAAAGTTCAAAATGGCGGCCACTTTTTTAAAATTTTGACAACGGATTCGTATTCAGAGCCCACACGGACACCCAGATAACGATTTTGAAAGCAATCGGTCCAGTAACTAAAAAGTTCAAAATGGCGGCCACTTTTATAAAATTTTGACAACGGATTCGTATTCAGAGCCCACACAGACACCCAGATATCGATTTTGAAAGCAATCTGTTTAGGGACTAAAAAGTTTAAAATGGTGGAAACGTTTTTAAATTTTGACAACGGATTCGTATTCAGAACCTACACAGACACCCAGATATCGATTTTGAAAGCAATCGGTTCAGTAACTAAAAAGTTCAAAATGGCGGTCACTTTTTTTTTAATTTTGACAACGGATTCGTATTCAGAGCCCACACGGACACCCAGATATCGATTTTGAAAGCAATCGGTCCAGTAACTAAAAAGTTAAAAATGGCGGCCACTTTTATAAAATTTTGACAACGGATTCGTATTCAGAGCCCACACAGACACCCAGATATTGATTTTGAAAGCAATCGGTCCAGTAACTAAAAAGTTCAAAATGGCGGCCACTTTTATAAAATTTTGACAACGGATTCGTATTCAGAGCCCACACAGACACCCAGATATCGATTTTGAAAGCAATCGGCCCAGTAACTAAAAAGTTCAAAATGGCGGCCACTTTTATAAAATTTTGACAACGGATTCGTATTCAGAGCCCACACGGACACCCAGATATCGATTTTGAAAGCAATCGGTCCAGTAACTAAAAAGATCAAAATGGCGGCCACGTTTTTAAATTTTGACAACGGATTCGTATTCAGAGCCCACACGGACACCCAGATATCGATTTTGAAAGCAATCGGTCCAGTAACTAAAAAGTTCAAAATGGCGACCACTTTTATAAAATTTTGACAACGGATTCGTATTCAGAGCCCACACAGACACCCAGATATCGATTTTGAAAGCAATCGGTCCAGTAACTAAAAAGTTCAAAATGGCGGCCACTTTTTTTTAATTTTGACAACGGATTCGTATTCAGGGCCCACACAGACACTTTTATTATAAAATAACCGTCGGAGGACCTTGGTTGAAAATTGTAAAATTTAGTAGAACGGACAGACATGCATTTGTTACGAAACCCTACATTCATTTTGAAATAAATGTTAAATTTTGTAGAACGGACAGACATGCATTTGTTACGGAACCCTACATTCATTTTGCAGAACTTATTAGTAGAATGGACAGACATAAACGTGTTACGGAACCCTACTTTTATTATAAAATAACCGTCGGAGGACCTTGGTTGAAAATTGTAAAATTTAGTAGAACGGACAGACATGCATTTGTTACGGAACCCTACATTCATTTTGAAATAAATGTTAAATTTTGTAGAACGGACAGACATGCATTTGTTACGTAACCCTACATTCATTTTGCAGAACTTAGTAGAATGGACAGACATAAACCTGTTACCGAACCCTACTTAACAGTTGCACTCCGGGTGTGCCGGCAGATCCCGTGCCACTCTAACTTAACCCTTAATGCAATGACTTAAGGTTTCGTTTTATAAATGACGCTGACGCGATGTCGCGATGTCGCAATTTCGAGTTATAAATTTTATACCCACCTAAAAAAGTGCCAAGCACCGCTAAAGAAATTTTCACTTAAAAAAAAACAAGCAAACAAATAAACAAACAAATATACTTTCGCATTTATGATAAACAACATGATAGCAAACAAATAAACAAACAAATATACTTTCGCATTTATGATAAACAACATCGCATTTATTATAAACAACATCCCCGTATACAATAATTGATTTCAAATTTCTTTTCAGTCTGTCAAATTTGCCTATCATGTGTACGCGCCCGGTATGGCGCGCAGTCGTGCTCCTAACTCGCGGAATTATTGTATTTTTCACGTTTTAAGCGTTGTATTATCATTAAAATGACTTACCTATGAAAGGTTACGCCATCTTTTGTTATTCCTGATGATCTGGAGCTCTTTCGACACGTACGAACTGCACAACTCGCCATTTTGTGTAGTGCACATATACGTGTTCTTTGTCCCCAAGTCACATGTGCACTGACGTTCGATCCCGCAGACTATTATATTGTAAGAGCATAAGCACTAAGACGCGGCTAATTTTCCCATATAATAGCGCTCGACGGTTGCGACTCCCGTAGGGTATTCTCGGTGACTATGGCA
This sequence comes from Nematopogon swammerdamellus, assembly GCA_946902875.1. Lineage (NCBI taxonomy): Eukaryota > Metazoa > Arthropoda > Insecta > Lepidoptera > Adelidae > Nematopogon > Nematopogon swammerdamellus. The sequence goes on from OX336340.1 coordinate 15,399,512, forward strand.
CAGTAAGCATGTGTGATATATTGAATGTAAAGTCGGCAAAAAGTGGAGATGCACCTGTGGAACCTTGTCACAGGCGCGCCCACTCGCAGACTTTTTTTTTTATGGAAACTGACACGATTGGCTACATCACCTACAACATCCGTAATGTCAGCCCATAACACCGGGTGAAGTTGGTACCACGTCAGTGTTTCCCTTCGGTCGTGCCGGCTACACTGAACTGGACGGAAAACACAACCTATTTACCTAGCCGTTTCGAACGACCTTTCATGTGCGGTGGTACCATCCCGGGCGGGTTTAACCCTACCACCTAGTAATATAAGAAGGGAGTCATATCCCTTAGTCGCCTTTTACGACATACACGAGGAGAGATGCAGTGGGGCTTTTCTTTTAAAATACCGGCCCCACGCGGTACAAATAACTTGAATATTCATTGCGTGCAGCAAAAAAGTTCTACTCGTTTTTAGAACCCACCGTAAGTCAATACAATAGATCTAATACAATATAGATACATACAATATAGATAGATACAATAGTACTAATGCAATGGATCTGAAAGTCACGTGGAAGAAAAATTCACGGAATCCGCAGTTTTTCGGCAGTTTTTGAATTTATTGTACTATAAGTGAGAGTAGTCGTTGTAAAAAGCGTCTTAACTTCGTTTTTATGGACGATATTGTAAAATTTTGTAATATTTTTTTTAGTGAGTAAGTACAATACTTAAATTGATGGTACCCATTGAAAGCCATTGAGTAACGCCGCGCGGTATTCGTATCAAGGGAACAATGGAAATATGATGAAATTTATTATTACATATTTATTTTTATTTGTATTACTAACGCATTTTACAACACATAATTGCATTTTCAACACCTTCCATATTAGTCTTTTCTTTGGGGTCACGGTGAAAAATGACGCAAGTTTTAGCCGCATAAAGCTTAATCGGTTTGTAATTGATTGTTAGTATAACGATTAATTGAAGAGCCGTGTCTCATAACTTTAAACATAAATTAGTTCTACAATCCTCTTTTGCTGGTCACACGTCTGACGAGGCGGCTAGGAGGTGTGTTTTTAGAATATTAATATTTAAATATTTAGTAAAAAATATGAGGTCTATCGCATTTCGTATATTTAACATTTCGAAATATTTTCAAAATAAATAATTTGATAAAATATTGCTAAAGCATTTTTTACATTATAGAATATTGCAATTCACACATTTGATCAATTTTTTTTGATCAAATGTGTGAATTTTTCAAAAGAACAAAATTACCAATGGCGAATTGCAAGTTTTGTGATGTCGTGAAATTATTTCAAATTCAATCATGTTCGTGTGTTCGTGCAACATAACGTGCTGTATTATTATGGGCTGTTTCTCTAGTGCGAGGATAATATTTTTTTTTTGGTCCAAAGTTACACGAACATTGTATTAAGAGTACATTCTACCATCTACCAATTATATACCTAAAAGCCTAATCGGTATTGTATTATACCTATATATAATTGATATAAACCTCTTCTTTTCGAAGTCGGTTAAACGTTATAACTTTTGCCTCTTTACTACATTAGAAATCCAAAAATTGGATGGAAATCAAATTGTAAACGTATTGTTTTTTTTCTTTCAGTGTTAGTGACAGCGAGCCGCAGTCACGCTCACGATGTCCCTCATTCCGTTCGTCGACTCCTACAGGAGGTTCATGGAGGCCAACAGCGGTAATTTTATGTTTTTTTATTTTTCACAATATTATTTCTCAAATTGTCTGTCTAATGAAATAAAACATTGGAACATTTTTGGTTCAATTATGTATATCACTCCTTAACGAACATGAGATATATTATTCTATTGCATAAAACAATATTTTGGTAAATTACAAGTAATTTTGGTAAATTAAAATTAAAAGTAAAGGTCTACATCCATAAATAATAATTAAGTAACGCACGAAGTTTAGGGGACTTCGTTGCTATGTTACGATTTGTTACTATGACCCGGATTTAATTAATTGAGGTTGACTACAATGGTGTTTAAAAATAAACTTAAAGGTATACAAATCGAGGACCTGGAAGAGGCGGACAAGGTGAAGGCGACTCGGGAGCTGTCAAAATTGGCAATCCAAAGGGGATTACATCAATCGAATATCGGTGAATCGGAAATCGGCTCGATTTTTGCCCAAAATCGAAATCCGTTCATTTGCATTCGGTCATCAAACTCTATATATCGGAGAAAATAACAACAGACAGAGAGACACAAGAGTGATCCTATAAGGATTCAGTTTTTTTCCTCTTTTGAGGCGCAGAACCCTAAAAATAAATAAACTTGTTGTTTTAATTTTTTTTTTAATTTTGTGTATTTTTATTACTTTGTATTTTTAATACTTGTATAATATATGTAAAATTAATAGAAAATTTTGAAAATGTGAAATAAGGAAATAAACTTGTATAGGTACTTACTTATTGATGAATGTTCTTTCATGTATCTAATGTACCTGCCAAAAACGTTACGTAACACTATTGGGGATCAAGCTTTAGTTACGATTTGTTACGCAAGGGTGGGTATGGGTGAGGGGGTCAAAACTTAACAAGTGCGTTACGTAATTTGTGGGTGGTTTTTTTTATGGATATACTAGACACTTGGCGCCGTCAGCGTGGATTGTTGATCCGACGACGCCCAAAAGCATTCGGTTTGGAACGGGGGCTGCGAATGCCATGCCGGCGTGACAGATGCCTTTTTAAGCTTCTCTTGAAAGATCCTAAGTCAAACACTGAATGAAACACATCGGGAGGAAGTGCATTCCAGAGTTTCGCAGTGTGGAAGATAAAAGAAATACTGGAGCGCGTAGTCCGCACTTTAGGCAGCTCTACAATAGGGATGCATTCTCTGTCTGCTACGCGTGGACCTATGGTGAAATGGTTAGGTCGGAATCGTTTCGAACAGCTCCTCAGAGCATTCACCGTTGAACAGTCGGCCCCTAAACTATTGTATTTTACGAGCTAGGGGTCTGTGACACGCAATTAGCAGACGAGCAGCGGAACTAAAATTAAGTTGTCCGATTTTGGCGACGACGCACTTCCGCTCGCTTATTTCTAGACGAACAGAAATAGTCTCATGTACGTATCTGTCTAGGACTAGTTATTAAATGATGGGCTGTAATTGGTTTTGTCACTCGTTGCAAACTCGTCAGTGGGCATACAAAAGGATTAGATATTAGCTGACGACGAGACGGTACGGAGAAGAACAACCAGCTATTACTCGGCATGGAGCTCGGTGAACTAATAGATGATTATTACTTCAACCGCGTTTGTAAAAATGCAAGTTGCATTATACATAATTTACGCAGACAGCCTTTTATGTCATGTCGTTTGCAAAACTCCTGCGATTGTTTAAAAAACAAAAATTCTATCATTTTTAACTTTTTGAATTTAGAAGCCGAAATAAAAAGAACCATTCTTTTGATTGACCGAACCGTTTTATTACAACGTCTAGTCGATGTTGATAAGTATATTGTGAAAATGAAGATCTCAAAGGGAAATTCATGTGCGATAATTTTCTATAACTTCAGTTTTAGTACCAAAGCATATTATGCAGATGGAAAATCCGACAATGTTTGAAAGGGGAAAACATCGTAACATTCCCCATTCAACTTGAGTGAGAAACTTAAATATTTGAATAGCATAGAACCACAGAGCAAAAAAGTCCGGCCGGGCGCGGGCGGTGTGGCCCGATCGTTGTTCTGTGCATAGAACCATAAATAAAGTACCCATCTTGTGATCACTACTAATATAACATTAATTGTTTCTGACTAATTTTAATCCCCAATATTTAGAAGTGTAACTTGTTACCTAACGAGAATAAATTAATTGATTGATTGATTTTATACTTGGAAGATTTCAAGCTAGCGCCGGTGGTCGGAGCGGTTTTGCCGTCTCGAATCCCTTGCTCATTACTAGGTAGGCTCAATTTGTATCTGGTTGAGTTGGTAAAATCGTGCTGGACGAAACAATGCCGCATAGCAGCCTTGGTTCTGTTCTCCTCTAGTCCAGTGTCCAGGGCGTTCGGTAACTAGTTGGAAAGTATGTCATAGAGGAGGTAATTAGTAACTTATTTAAATAGAAAATTTCACCGTTTTTTTTAATCACATTTTTTTTTATATTTCAGGAACACTGAAGATTAGGTTCATAAAACCCTCCTACCTAAAATTAAAAATCTATTTTTCATTGTTTTTCTATAAATTTAGTGTGCCTCACATCGATACAGTACAATAGCATGAATGTGCTCAATGTGAAAAACTAAATTATTCCGCTAGTTAGAGCCCTAAAATGTCACAAAAATATATAATATTTCTTTAGCGTTTTCTTCTTGTGTCTATTGTCATTCATTAGTCATTCAGTCATTTCATTACACAGAGAGTGTCTGAAAATTAAATACGTATATTGCGAAATATAAAAATCATGACATTTAGTGCAGAGACAAATATGGCTAATTAAGTTACTAATAACTTCCTCTATCACCTCTTGAAAGTGTACAACGAGTTACCAAACACCAAGTATATGCAATCCAAAGGAAAGTCTTCTGTATGGAACCTTCTCGGAGGCGATATGGTACACCCAGTCAGGGGTGCATGTGCTCTCACCACTTTGTCTCAATCATACATACCCAATAATAAAACTTGAACACTGAACGGCTTTGATAATAATTTACGTAATATTAAAACTATTTGCATGCAAAAGGGGAAATATAAATTGTACATAAAGGAAAATATAATTAAACTAAAATAAAAATATTCATGCATTCTCGAAATAAATCATTGTCCCGAGAACGGCCGCCTTGTTGCCCCGCTGAATGGCGAGCCTGAAATTTTGTGTGAGGAACGCTTTGGCATCTCAGCTCACCTAGAGCACAGATCAGATATTAGTTACTACGTCCTAGATGTCTTCAGCGTTCGGGCTCCACACTCCGAGAGCGAACACAGCAAAGGCGACGCACTCATAGTGTTGCTTTCACATTTATTAATTTTTCTATGTTGTTGAGCGGAACTCAATGTTCAAAGCATATTTCATACTTGGGGAAATACTTTGGCAAATGATTTTTACTTTTGGCAAACGATGTTGCTATCAGACCTGCAGCAATATACTGACATCACTGACTCACGTACTAATTCAAAATTAAACCAGCTACTAATGTTATATTAATTGACAGACAGCCTAATACCTAAATACATTTCTAATCAATTTGTACACGCCCTAATTTTTAAGTTTCCGTATCCGGTACGGGAACCTATTACTAAGCCTACGCCGTCTGTCTGTCTTACTGTCCGAGGGCTGTATCTCTTGAACCGTAATATAGCCCGTTGAAATTTTCACAGAATATGTGTTATTAATTATTATGGCCGATATAACAACAAATAATAAAAATAATAAAACGTAAAAAAACACGGGGGTTCCCATAGAAGAAACTAAAAAGTGTATGTGCGCCATCTACCGAAAAGAGTATGAAGCATTTTAACTAATCATGAATTTCAAATAATATGAATCATTTCATAAACACGCCATAGATGGCGTGAGTGGCGCTGACCATGACATGGTGATACGGAACCCTCGGCGCGCGAGTCCGACTCGCACTTGGGCAGTTTTTTTACTTTTAATGCACAAATACACAAAGCAAAAATACATATCCGCTCAACATTCGAGCAATATCGCGCGCATGTGTCGGACTTGGGCGAGATCGCGGCGTGCTCTAATCCGAGGCGTTCAATACCACATTTTTAAAATTTGTTGTATGCAAAATGTGTCAAAAGCATATAATTTTCGAAATATACATTAAATGCCACGCCTAGTAAAATTACGTGGTAACGACTTATGCTAGTTCTAAGCCGTGGAATGAAAAAAATTGTCCCTATATTTCCGAGCATAATTTTTCTAAAGAAAATAACAAATCCTGTCTAATTAAAGTTTTTTTTAAAGTAGGTTATTGTAATACACAAAGAAAACAATATCCAGAAGCGACGGCACAGACAATTTAGAGGTACCTATGTAGGTACACATTTTTTCGGTCGCCACTTAAATTTGCCGCAAAATTTGCCAGTTGTTCGTTAATAAGAATAAAAAAAAATACAGACGAATTGAGAACCGCCTCTTTCTTGAAGTCGGTTAATTATGGAGCATTTTACACTTGCGCAATGGGGTTTTGTTTTATTTATTTTCAGGGTTTTTAACAATGATTTATTAGCACCCGCCAGGGGGTTACGTTGGTAGGGACTAGTGAAACAGGTCACCTTCTTAGGGGTTTAAATTTTTTTTGTGTGAAAACTGACACGGTTGGCTACATCACCTACAACATCCGTGATGTCAGCCCATAACACCGGGTGAACTAGGTGCCATGTCAGTGATTCCCTTCATTTCATGTCGGCTACACTGAACTGGACAAAAACACGAACTATTACATAGCCGTTTCGACCGACCTTTCGTTCAGTGCGGTGGTACCAACCCGGCCGGGATAAACCCTGCCACCTAGTAAAGTAAGAAGGGAAGGGAACTACAGTTTTACGTGGAATCCGAACCACGGGCAGCCTCCAACGGTTGAGCGATCACCCATCCAAGTACTGACCATGCCCAGTGTTGCTTAATAACAGTCGACCGACCGCACCACTGAGCTACCGAAGCTGACAATTATTAAACTGATCCGTCTAGTAGCAGTAGTTCGGTTGGTAGTCCGGTTGACCGAACTAGTGAACCTTTGCAGTGGCAAAAGTTCGGTTGTTACGTAATACCGAACAATTGAAACCCTTTAGTAGCAGTAGTTCGGCTAATATAATTTGATTATTTTTTAATGTCATTAAGTTATTCGGTTGGTAGTCCGGTTGACCCGGCAGTTCCCAGTAGTCTTTTATAAAATTATGGAAACCTCCTTTCAATTTCTGCTGCCCTGTTAATTTAGAACCGTTCCCAGTAGTCTTAACAAGTAGTCTTTTGGGCTTAAATCTGAAATTAATATTTTACGAAATCTTTTAAATGATACCGCTGGTCGAAACCTTATTGGTCAGAATACAGTCACCGTAATTAAAGTGGAAACCCAAAAGACTACTGGGAACAAAGATATATTATGTACTAGCGTACAAATATTTCCTCATTAGCGTAATATTTCCTCAAAGACTGGAAACGGTTCTAAAGTACCAGGGCAGCAGAAATTGAAAGGAGGTTTCCATAATTTTATATATTATGTTAATCGTTATTATAATAATAACTTATATGAAATTATGGAAACCTCCTTTCAATTTCTGCTGCCCTGGTACTTTGGTGACTTCATGTTTGTTAATGTTTCCTAATCCTGGCCTATATACAGGATGTTTGATGACTATAGGTCATACATAATTCATAAAGCAAACCAGGTACTCCTCAGCCTATTTGGAGCAAAAAGTTAGATGACATTTTGTTCTACGGTGAATTTTTTTTTTCCATACAAAACTAAATAATTTTATTTAGTTATGTATGGAAAAAAAAAGTTTACTCTCTTTACTATCGGTAAGTCCACTGGGATGAAAATTCCCAGTAGTACAACTGGTAAGACTACTGGGAACGGCCGAAAATTCCCAGTAGTACAACTGGTAAGACTACTTGGTAAGACTACTGGGAACTGCCGGGTTGACCGAACTAGTGAAGCTTTTCACTGCCAAAAGTTCTTTTGTGAAGCTTTTCAGTGGCAAAAGTCTTCCTTTGAAATACGAATTTACAGCGGGCAACAGCTAGTAATTTTTTTTTTTTTTTTTATGTAATCCGGTATGAGTGGCTGAGTTGGAGGGGCCGAAGCGCATGCTCCGACCAGCCAATATCACCTCCGAGAAGGTAGGTGCCATACCGGAGACTTCCCTGGATTGCTGGCTATACTGGACTAGAGGAGAACACAACCGAGGCTGCTATGCGCCCATCTTACATCCAGAACGGTGGTACCAACCCAGTCGGCTACATATTGAGCCTACCACCTAGTAAGGGGCAAGGGAAGGGACCTACAGTTTTACACCGGTTCCGAACGGTGAAGCAGCAGGTGTAGGTATGCACATAAATATTTTCGTCAGATATTTCTTTACAGAGTTGCTCTATTTACGTGTACTTTTTAAAATATAAGATTAGTTTTATTTTTGAATTTTCTTTTAAATTTAGTCGAACTACTGCTACTAAGTACGACCTAACTTTTTCCGCTGAATGAAAAGCTTCACTAAAGAACTTTTGCCACTGAAAAGCTGCACTAGTTCGGTCAACCGGACTACCAACCGAACAATTAATGACATTAAAAAATAATCAAATTATATTAGCCGAACTACTGCTATTAAAGGGTTTCGATAGTTTGGTATTACGTAACAACCGAACTTTTGCCACTGCAAAGGTTCACTAGTTCGGTCAACCGGACTACCAACCGAACTACTGCTACTAGACGAACTGATCCACGCAAATTTATATTCTGCTGCGGAAAAGCTGAGAAGAAAGTTTCAAGGTCCATTAATCTCAAGAAATGGTGACTTCGATTGGCCCCCAAGATCACTGGACTTGACATCTCCTGCCTTTTTTCTGCGGGACGTATGGAACAGGCCGATAAATCTTGAACACTTAAAACAGAATATTGGAAACTCTGTTAATGGGATACCGTTGCAAGTATGCAAAAATGTGATGAAAAATGCTAGGAAAAGAGCTCGCATTTGTGCAGCAAGAGATGTATGTTATCTTCCATACGTAATTACCAATGCTGAATAAAATAATCATGGAAAATATCTGGTATTATTCGTTTGTATTGTCGGGGTTCTATTTAAAATGATGGAAAAATGTTAACAATATAAGTAATTTAATGTCATTCTCAGCATCTTTATGAACACACAATACAGCAAAAACTTAATTAATTAGAGAACAATAAACACACCATACGACATACACACAGCAGAAATTAAAATGTTCAGAGTACAAGATATTTGAGATTAAAACCGCCCATAGCCCCTGCAGAATGGGATCCTCATCAACCTCGTAAGACTGATCCAGTAGGTCTTCTCCAGCACTATGCAATGAAACAGATGCGAGCGTCAAGGACGTGTCAGACGAGCTCCGCTGTAGATGCAGGTTCCTCCTGCCGAACTCTTCATGATGAGGGCGGTCGGTGTGGCGTAATCGACTTCATCCTCCTGCATATCGCCGCCCATGTCCGCACTCTAATCAACGCCCTCCGATTACATCTTGATGGTACCATAGGCTGCCGCGTACGAAATGATAAACGGGGTGCAGCTAGCCTTCAATTAAATACTGGAGCCGGTTGATCGTCCTCTTCAGCTCTTCAGCCGGCCTTAGAGAAGGCCTCGGCCACAGGTCCTGGACTCAATGCACTGCAGTCTACATGGCTCACAGCAGCAGAAACATCAAAAAAACTCTCAATCTAACAAAATCCAATCCATTCTTTTTCCTTGTAGTTTTTCTCTCTCCTCTCTGACAGCTGTCTGTCAACATTTTTCTTTTTTTCATATTTTCACTATTTAAATAATTTTCGAAATTCTAATCAGTCAGGAATAACGCTACAGTATATATACAGGGTGTCCCAGAAACCAACGATAATCCTTTAACAGGAGATAGGGCTGCTAATTACCTCTCAGAATATCTAATTTTAGGTTTAGTAAAAATGGCTTAGTTTTTGAGATATTGTCATTTTTGTAAAAATCCAAAATTTTCTCCCTCAGCTCATTTGTTTAAATGCCACAAGTACAAATGTAAGATTTTCTTAAATCTAGTTTTTGTCAAATATTTCCGAAAAGTAAGGCTTTCACACGGTATAATTTATTTTTTCATGTTTAATCCTGTTTAGCTGAAAAACGACTTAAGAGCCACATGTTAAAAAAATTTCAGCCTCATCCCTTGAGTTTGGCCCTTCGCGGTAAAAAAAAAAGTTACTACACTGAAGTGGCATTATGCAACAAAAATACGCTCATCTAATGTAATTTTTAAAATGGTACATCACTTACCGATTTGCCCAACATTTTATGAGATATTGTTATTTAACTGCAAAAGGACCTCGGAATTTGATAACTGTACTACCAAGTACGAATTGGAATAAAATAAACACTTGAATTATATTGGTATTTATTAACCTGTTAAAGTAGATGTTCAAATTGTTTACCACCTACACAAATGCTAGCTCCACATCTTCTCACAAATGCCCGGTTGATGCGTCGAGCAAGTACTCGATGCAAGTGCAGATACGCCCACCTATTCTATGTAGTTTGTGTTTTCCGTCCAGTTGAGTGTAGCCGGCACGACCGAAGGGAAGCACTGACGTGGCACCAAGTTCACCTGGTGTTATTGGCTGACATCACGGGTTGTAGGTGATGTAGGCAACCATGTCAGTTTACATTTTAAAAAAACCTGAGCTAGGTACTGCCGTAATTCTTTCTTTTAGCTCTATCAAGTTTTCCACCGGTTTCCAGTAAACTTTTTCTTTTAAATAGCCCAAATAATAAAAATCTAACGGATTTAAATCCGGTGATCTAGACGTCCTGTCTATCTGTGGGGATGCAAGTGGCTAGGAGGCCACAAGACGTCCATTGAATTGTAGAAACTTTAAACGGGCGAATTATCTTGAGTTTCTGCAACAGGAGCTTCAGAGACTTTTAGAAGATGTACCATTGGCCATACGGAGGTGGTTGCAAAATGATGGCTGCGCAAAAATTACGCACTTCTCTAGCGTTATGGGCTGGCCCATTACGCTAGAGAAGTGCGTAATTTTTTAGACCAAGCATATCCCCACAGATGCATCGGACGTCTAGGTCACCGGATTTAAATCCGTTAGACTTTTATTATTGAGGCTATTTATAAGAAAAAGTTTACGGGAAACCGGTGGAAACTTCATAGAGCTCAAAGAAAGAATTACGGCAGTAGCTCAGGTTTTTTTTTATGTAAACTGACATGGTTGGCTACATCACCTACAACATCCGTGATGTCAGCCCATAACACCGGGTGAACTTGGTGCCACGTCAGTGCTTCCCTTCGGTCGTGCCGACTATAGTCAAGTGGACGGAAAACACAAACTATTTACATAGCATAGGTGGCCGTATCTGCACTTGCATCGAGTACTTACTCTACCGACGCATCAACCGGGCATTTGTGAGAAGATGTCGAGCTAGCATTTGTGCAGGTTGTAAACTATTTGAACATCTACTTTAACAGGTTAATAAAGACCAATTACTTCAAGTGTTTATTTTATACCAATTCGTAGTTGGTAGAACAGTTATCAAATTCCGAGGTCTTTTTGCAGTTAAATAACAATATCTCATAAATTATTGGGCAAACAGGTAAGTGATGTACCATTTTAAAAACTACATTAGATGGGCGTATTTTTGTTGCATAATGCCACTTTAGTGTAGTTATTTTTTTTTTCACCGCGAAGTGCCAAACTCAAGGGATGAGGCTTAAATTTTTTTAACATGTGGCTCTTAAGTCGTTTTTCAGCTAAACAGGATTAAACATGAAAAAATAAATTATACCGTGTGAAAGCTTTACTTTTCAGGAATATTTGATAAAAACTAGATTTAAGAAAATCTTAAATTTGTACTTGTGGCATTTAAAAAAATGAGCTTTTGGGAGAAAATTTTGGATTTTTACAAAAATGACAATATCTCAAAAACTAAGCCATTTTTACTAAACCTAAAATTATATATTCTGAGAGGTAATTAGCAGCCCTATCTCCTGTTAAAGGATTATCGTCGGTTTCTGGGACACCCTGTATATATATATATATATAATAAGTTGTATCGCTCCTATTTGGCCACCTGTATATTTTTAATTTCTTTGTGCACTTTTCTTGCACATCAACAAGTGAATGCCCCATCTAAAATGTTCCCGCTTTATTTAATTAAGTCAAGAGTCAAGATTAAGCTGTTGCTCAAATAGGACACGATCGTGCAAATTTGCAGTGCGGTGAGGCAATATTCATTATGCTAAGTACTTGTTAAACTGATTGCTTTTGATGAGATGAGCTCTATGTTAGCAATAGACACCTGCAATATTAAATGTCGCCATATTGTGGAGATTTAATTGAAGATGCCATGAAGTTGCAAAAACAACCGCAAAATATTTACTTTTCGAAAACAAGGTGCAACGATATATTTTTCGGTTAATTGTGATACAGTCATTGGGATGCTGCCCTGGTCGTTTGGTCTCATAAATGGAGGATATAAATGGACTGGAGGACGTAAAAAGGATAAAGGAGATTGCAAAAAGGGCCCAACATTTTGTTAGTAAAACGATAATGGGAGAATTGACCTTGGTACGACCTGAGCCTTTGGTGGAATTTGCTCTCACGGAGGACCACTGCCCTTGTTTGAACTTTTAGGCACAACCGCCCGCCCCGACTAACTCGGTCGGTATGGTCTTTGCTATGTGTCGTGAACAAAAGCGAGTGGGCTGTGTCGGAGACACGGCCGCAGATTCGTGAATTTGATGAAGATCTCATCGATACCTATCCTTGCTTGTCCCACCACACGAGTAGTTTGGGAGCAGTAGTTTTCGAAAAAAAAATCTTTTCGAGGCCTATCATTTCCTCCAGCGGATGAGTAGTCGTGGATCAGTAGTATAATTAGAGCAATTAAATGTTTTTCGAAATTTATTTTCGAAGCCTTTTTTCTAAGGGCCATATTTTATAGAAGGCCTTGTACGACTCTCGGGTATGTCGTCTTAGCAAGTCGAAAGAACTACCTTTAGGACGATATGCCTCACCTTCCTGTAACTCTATAATCCTTACCTTTAATAAAATCCAACGTCTGCTTTCTGTCTGTCTGTCTGTCCGCTTATAACTCGAGAACCACTGAACCGATTTTAATAAAACAAAATTCTACGGATAACTTGATTCTTCCCATCAACTATAGGCTACTTACTATCACGCTAAATAGCTTATGAGGTTAGCAGTGAAGTGAAATATGAGAGCGGGCGGAGCCGCGGGCACAGCTTGTCTAACATAATTTTCGTAACGCAACTTTTTCTAACTTCTAAGGTAGAACCTTTGCTCGACCGGCAGATACCCAGCAATGTCGCGAGTAGAGCTTTGGCCAAAAGCTAATTACCGATGTATGCTATAGCGCAGGTTAGATACATAGCTATTGCATAATCCATCTCCTTTGCTAAACCGACATATGTAAGCGTGGGCTCAACATTCATGACCTTGGCTCAAGCTTTTGTGAACGTTTTATTAAGTTTTGTAACTGCGTCAAGATGAAATATACCTACCTACGAATAGAAAATTTGACCTTTTCTCTGTAACATCTTTTATAGAAACGCTAACAACAATGTGAGGTTAAGTTTGGAACGTGACTTGAATTTATGGATTTATTAGCATACAATTGAATTTTTGTAAAGAATAAATATTTTTAACTAATGACTAATGACACTATTTCAACTCAATTATAGCTACTCATCATAAAGTACAGGGTCAATATTTTACAACTTAATTGATTAACACGAGACAATAATGATATAAAAGATAACAATAAAAAATTAACACAGCGTGTAATAAATTTTAAAGTGATCGTTTATGATTTACTACATTTCCGCTTTTGCATTTCCATGTTTAATCTTTCTCGCATATTAATTTATAATTTGGCTATATTGCAATTTTAATTAAATTTATTTTTGGGGCTTTAGCGAACAAGCGTTGTTATACCAGCCCCACCCCATAGTGCATTCACACAATCTGAGGAACATTGTTCATTGTGATGCTTTCTAGTGGACTACCAACAATCTATACGCTGGCGAATGGTACCTATTACAAATCTTGCCCTTGCCATGGGCGAAATCTACGAACAAAATTGAAGGTCACATGCAAATTTATTATTACTTTGTAAGTACAATGCGATTATTATATTTTACGTCCCATATAATTATTTTGTTCACTAAGCACGCTGTGTCATAGATATAACAATGTTTACAATGTTTATAGACTGACCGTGAAGAGATAGGTCAATGCCCCGCGAACCGTGTGTAATCATGATAATCAATAAGGAAGTATGCAAAATTGTTAAAAATATGCGTATTTTTATAAACACCAAAACTGGTAAACATTTGAATAAATAAAACATTGATCTGACGTTTCAATAGTTATGTTTTGTAGTGCGTAAATAATATATAGGTTTCTAAGTTTACTATATATTTGGTAATTTTATTTATTTATTTATTAGGAAATTTAACAGCTAACTTAAGGTTTATTACATACAAATAAAGAAAAAAAATTATAAGGTCAATTAAAAAGTTTCACGATTTATAAAATACAATATATATATATATATATACATAAACGTCGTGCTAAGTAAAATAAGAAGAGAAAAAAAGAACTAGGTAAACAAAAATAACAGATAAAATATGTACAACTAAACAAAAACATAAATACATTTATGTTCTATGTAATCCTTGAGGACGTGCTACGTGGACAAGATACTACGAGTTTCTTTAAAATAAATAAATACCGATTTAAAGTTATGAAAAATAATTTTAAAACCTCTATAAACGGCGACAGTCCAAGCGAACTCTTTCAAGCGAAATATAATATATGCGGAAACTGGAATAACGTTTATGCATCTCCTCTCTCCTTACTCTACTCAACTATTTTACATTTCAGATTGTGTCTGCCTGATACGCGCCCTCTAAGGTCAGATATTAATAAAGCAAAAATGTTAATACCTACTCGTAATGAAAATGTTTGCGTGTGCTCAGTTGTGCACGCCCTGATTTAGCGAATAAAATTAACATTATACACGAGCGAACTAAAGATATTAAAAAGTAAAATGTTAGAATTAGGAATAGCTATAGATACTGTTAGCCAGCACATTTGTAATCTGTTTGCTGTCAAAGTATACGTTTCATGAAGATTCGTCCATAATATATTTAGTTATTTCGTCATGTTCGTTTTGTCCGTAAGCTATTAAACGATAGGTCAAGATTTTGCCCGCGGCAAATCAGAGACAACACGAGAGAAGCTTGGCGAAGGGTGGGGGCTAGCCATCTCAGGCGTAGGTCAACACTGGAAACTGGTTGATTGTATCTGCCGTGGGTCAAGACTTGTCAGCGCATGACAAGTTCAATGGTATTCCGAAATTGTTTACATGCATTTTTGCGTTTTCTTTAGCAACATTTATGGCTGGTGTCCCTTGGGACATAGATAGGCGAGTCATTTGCGCGTAATGTATGTAAAATTTATTTTTTCATTATGGAATCTACGGAGATTACTCCCCAATTTTCTACTTACATAAATGTGTTCCACGTATATTAAATAGAAGGTGTGATTCAGGGGACAAAACTGAGCAATATTTTCAAGCTGCCCAAATGTTTCTGCCGGAGATGTGTGATGTCCTGCAGCATTTGCTGCGGAAGCAATATAATATTATGCAGTATCATATCAAGTCCTAGTAACTTGCCTTGACTTATAAATTCATCGGAAAACTGATAGTCTCCAGCAAATGTTTATTCATCTTCGTTTGTTATTTCGTATATTTTTCATCTTGTAGAGAATAACACCATGGTTCGATATTCACTTTAGTGAATCGCTTGAACCAAAGATTGCAAAGTTCAAAGTATCTTCGATACTCACGAACCACTATGTCACTCGTACCTGTAAACCTTATATACAACACGGACACAATACGGGAGATGATTCGGTTACGGGATAGAGCCTGGGGTGAAGGCGAGAACAACAACGAAGAGGCTCATGAACGAATAGGCCCCGATGAAAATTAACGAAAATCTCTTAACTCTTACAATAACAACGCTGCGAACTATTCGAACAGCAGGCGGACAAAGTGACGGCAGGCCTCGCGCGGACACCGCGGCGCAAAAAGACCAGTAACGGTGTAAAAGTTGTATGACTAATACCTTTTTTTACAGATGCAGATTACTTACGCTGCGACAGTGCTTGTATGTATGTATGTATGTATATGTTGTGTTTTTTTACCCATATATCTTATAATAATTTATGGTTAATGTTATATTTATTTATGCAAGTACTTTATTTATTTATCTAACATTATTTATTTGTATTATAACTTTGTATATTTAATATGTAATTATGTATATGTAAGGATTTATATTGATTGCATGTATCTTTGTACAATTTGTATAAGTGTTTATTTATATTTCATGCTATTGTTCCCTCTTTACTAGTGCATTGTCCGCCCCTACGTGTTTTCCACATCCCAAAGGTTAGTTCGTAAAGAATGCCGCAAGGCATTAAACTCGCCTTTTGTAACCTTTTTATACAATAAAGAAAAATAAAAATATTCCTGCATCCTCGGGACATCATTCATTGTCCCGAGGACAGCCGATTGTCATTTCATTTCATTTCAACTTTGTACACTGTTTTTTTAAATTATAATTTGAGTTCATGCTTTATGTTTTTTTTTTCCTTTTACATGTGTTTAAAGCTAGTTAGCACATAGAACGTAGTAGAACCTACCACGCCCGATACGGGAATGTACCCAGTGAGCATGGTAGTGAATATTATGCAACTAATACTGTACTGTACCCTTCGATCATAATTTTTCCGTTTACGACTGTACCCATCGACTGTACCTGTGTATTATGTACGATTTTTGTGAGCAATAAATTTATTTCTATTTCTATGTTTATTAACAGGCAGCATCGTAGATGATACAATCGGTAGTTTAGTATCAAATTACAGACAGACAAAACAGACGGGCGGCATATCCAATGAAGATTTTCCTTCTAGTGAATTCATCTAAAGATCCAATCCAGCCAGACCTTGCTTTTTAGGTTTCCGTATCCTGGACGGAAGCCTATATTACTAAGCCTTAGCAGTCTGTCTGTCTGTCTGTCTGTCTGTCCGAGGGCTGTATTTTTGGAACCGTAATAGGTAGCCGGTTGAAATTTTCACAGAATATGTGTTATTATGGCGGATATAACAACAAATAATAAATAAAAAATAGAAAAAGTAAAAAATTAAGGGGTCCCCATACAAGAAACGTGCTTTTTTATATTTTTTTTGTGGTGCGGAAACCTCGGTGCGCGAGTACGACTCGCACTTGGCCGGTTTAAAAAAAAAGTAGTAGTAGAGAAGATCCTGTAAAATGTATCAGGTTATTTTGCAAGGTAGGTCTACATATATGTATCGTTTACTGCAAATTGCGAGACCGCAATAAGTGTTTCTCTATCAACCACTAAATTATGTCTGAAAGGAACGCACAATGTCACGCTCGTCTCGCACGTATATCAAGAGAAAGGCCTCAGATCTGATACTCGTGCGATGTGGCTTGCTCAACTGACATAAAACCTCAGAAATCACATTGATCAAATTAACTCGACCTAGTTTTTCACAAAAGATTCTTCTGGCGTAATTCAATAAGTACGATTCATGGAGGTAGCAAGGCGAATGAGTAAGTATTTTAATTAAATATATAAAAAGTACAGTCAGCTATGAAATCTGATATATGCTGTTGCCTGTTGAGCACATTAAGACAATATCACATTGTAAATTCAATTCAAATAGGTTTGTTTGGGTTGAAACAGTCTAGTAAAAAATCTGCCTAATGTGAACGTTGAGACGGATCTCGCCGAACTGGTTTTGTCATATTGGATATTACGTCGATTTACATATTTTTTGTTTTTGTTTGGGTAGGTCTAGTTTCGACCATAATGCTAAAAAAACTATTAAAAAAAATATAAAAACCGCCTTCAAAAATGTATGAAATAAAAAAACATTAAACCCTAGAGTTGGCGGCGGTGCTAAAGAAGGCTACACAAATCACAAAGAATATCATGCACTCATGTTTCTTTCATGCATCATTTTTGCTTGCTTTAGCACCGCCTTCAACTCTAGGGTTAGATTTATTTATTTCGTTTATTTTTGAAGGCGGTTTTTTTAATTTTTTGTTATAAATGTACTCGGTGGAATCCAATCCGATCTTGACCAAATTAAAATGGGACCACCTCAGGGTTATCCCCTTTAAAATAAAAAAAAGGAATTTTCAAAACGGGCCCACAATTGACGGAGTAATCGCGTAATAAACATACAAAAAAAAGCATACAGTCGAATTGAGAACCTCCTCCTTTTGTGAAGTCGGTTAAATATGTTTTAATTTTATTGTTGATGCTCATAGAAAAGTAATAAACATATTACAAACACCATCTACTAATTTTACAATAATGTAATTACTAATTATTAGAGAAAGTAGAGAAGTGTTGGTACATCTGGACCGTGAGTAGAGATTCGTTGTCTCCCAACAACGTTCGTTGTGGGTGTTCTTCCCACACTCCGTTTTCCTGTCCACGGCCGCAAGTGTAGGACACGGCTACTCCAACGGTCGTCGTCTCTTCGGCTAACGTGGCCAGCCCACTGCCACTTTAGCTTAGCCACCCGGTATCCAATATCGACTACTTTGGTGCGTCGGCGGATTGCCTCGTTACGCACCATATCACGTAGCGATATTTCCAGCATAGCTCGCTCAATTGCTCGCTGGGCAACTTTCAACCTTTGGACAACAGCGACCGTCAGAGTCCACGTTTCACACCCGTGCCACAGAATAGAAATGCCCGTACGTCATAACCGGTAGGACACACTGGTCATATATACGGGTCTTTAAATTTTGCGGAAGGTCAGACCTCAGGACGAATTTTAGCTTTCCGAAGGCAGCCCAACTCAGACCTGAAGGTCAATGCACGTAATGTGACCTTGCAGTTATCGTTCCTAGTAACCTTGTTTGGTTCGAGCTGGGTCAGCTGTGGTGCTTAGCAAGACTCACGTACAAACCGCTGGGTCAGCTAGACAATTAATGAAACAATGTGTCTTGTACAATGGAAGATGGGTAGATATAATTATTAATTACGTCGCTCATGACCAAGCGGCAGGAACCTCGCATCGTCCGCGAGGGCTTGTGGATTCGAAGCCGTCGGGTTCTGGGATGCATTTTTTAACGCAAGCTCCTTCGGGGTTCGTGTAGCGGGAACGCGAGTTGCTCCATGGTTCGTGTAGCCGGAACGCGAGTTACTCCACGGTTCGTTTAGCGGGAATGACCAAAGTGAATTACTGGCATGTGACCTTATTATAATAATAATAATACACTTTATACCACTTAATGTGTGGCAAAAGCGGGCTTATTGTTTTAGGTAATTTCCTCCAGTCAACCCGGTGGACCTACATGTTTACATGGAATCCTAACCATGGAGCATTGGGTGAAGGTATGCACGTAATTTTTTTCAGATCAGAAAAAACTCATTTGTACACGCCGGTTGGATTCGAACCTCTGACCTCTCGCAAGAGAAGCCGACGTCCAGACCACTCGGCCACTCGCCGCGCATAATTCCGCCAGGATCATATATGTAGGTACTAGAGATAGAGATATTTCTTGCAGTATTTTTTAGCAGTCAGTCATGGTCCCGTTTTAGTCAAAAATATAAAATAAAAAAAATATTGAAATGGTGGTGACGTGCCTCAGTTTTTAAAATTTAAATGGTTTGCCACGGGCCCAAAAAAAAGCGTGCGCAAAAAGTTATGCTCGGGGCAAAGGTTTGTTTACCTACAGCCCGCCACACCCACACATTCTATTCCTTATTAACACAGTCGGAATGGTATCTGTCGGCAAATTAATGCAATAAATATTGTAATCAGTATAATAATGGCAACTGAGGGCGTGCGCGTGCGTCTCGATGTACACTTCCGTATGCGATCCGTTGTTGTGCACCTTCTTCATCTGAGTCAGAACATGTTTGTTATCCTCGCCAAAATAACATTATAAGATCTTCCTGGTCGGTCATTATAATGAATGATGCAAAAATCTATAAAAGGATGCATATAAAAGTTTGAAAACTGCTAACTGCTTATAGACCGATAGCGCTGGCCTATTTTGAGGACATAAGTTTAAAAAATTCTAAACTTGCTTATTTCTTGCCTGTGGATACAGTCGTACATAAGAAGCATAATATTGCGTTTTGTGTCACATCTGTCAGTTGCATTTTCAGCAATTCGAAGATTTGTGGTTGTTTTTTTTAATTCCATTCAAAACTGGCAAAATTAATCTAAACTTTAAAATAACTATGGTATCATATCTAGGATAGCCTGCGGAGTGTGCAAACCCAGTTTGTGTCATCTTCGTCCAGTGCAAACTGGCCTATGGTCAGTATGTAAAAACAGTGCCTAAAAGAAAATTAGAATTGACAAAATTATTATTTCCTATCTCAGATCACGTACATTTGCCCATTAAACGAATTTGTGCCAAATTAGGGCACGCAATTTTAAGATTTTCAATTATGTTATTTTTCCAAGCTACAAAAGCTTCAAAAAAACATTAGAATGATTAGAGTTTACATATTCAATTTCATCAATGCATGAAAAATGTACATTGTAAAGTTGTGTCATTTTCATGCACGAAATAAATCAATAAAACACAAAAACAGTTGTTGCGGTCAAAGCGGACGGACGCGGGCAGGAGGCGGCGGGCGGGGGGCATACGCACGCACACACGTTCGTTCGGTACCTACGATTTCTTCTATGCGAAGCGGCGGCCGCGCCGCCGCCGGTGGCTGGCTGGCGTGCCCCACGTGCCTCGCTCTCTCGCCTCGCTCGCCGCGCCGCCCGCGCCCGCGCTCGCACTTCGTGCAAAGAAGTTTGGTATCTACCTATAGAGATAATAATGCAGTGGGAATTTTGTACAAAGCCCGCGTCTGCAATCTCAATACCTACGAATGTCAATGGTTAATGTGGTCAATATTATTTCAGATTGACGCTTCGATTCGCTTCAAATTTGCATAAGTTCAAACTGACCCTACCTTTCATGACCCTAAAACAATCGGGCTGAACTAATATCCCGTTTTCTGTGAGAACTAGAAACTTCGTCATGAACTTTTGTTTTGGTCATAACTCGAGAACCACTGGTGCCAGACCCATCGTGTTGGTACTCAAACTTCAGGTCTAGGTGAGATCTATCCATCTGTCACGTGAACTTTTGTTTTGGTCATAATTCGAGAACCACTGGTGCTAGACCCATCATGTTGCTACTCAAACTTCAGGTCTCGGTAAGATCTATCCATCTGTCAAGTGAACTTTTGTTTTGTTCATAACTCGAGAACCACTGGTGCTAGACCCATCGTGTTGGTACTCAAACTTCAGGTCTCGGTGAGATCTATCCATCTGTCACGTGAATTTTTGTTTTAGTCATAACTCGAGAACCACTGGTGCTAGACCCATCGTGTTGGTACTCAAACTTCAGGTCTCGGTGAGATCTATCCATCTGTCACGGGAACCTTTGTTTTGGTCATAACTCGAGAACCACTGGTGCTAGACCCATCGTGTTGGTACTCAACCTTCAGGTCTCGGTGAGATCTATCCATCTGTCACGTGAACTTTTGTTTTGGTCATAACTCGAGAACCACTACTGGTGCTAAACCCATCGTGTTGGTACTCAAACTTTAGGTCTCGGTGAGATCTCTCCATCTGTCAGGTGAACTTTTGTTTTGATCATAACTCGAGAACCCCTGGTGCTAGACCCATCGTGTTGGTAATCAAACTTTAGGTCTCGGTGAGATCTATCCATCTGTCACGTGAACTTTTTTTTTGGTCATAACTCGAGAACCACTGGTGCTAGACCCATCATGTTGGTACTCAAACTTCAGGTCTCGGTGAGATCTATCCATGTGTCACGTGAACTTTTGTTTTGGTCATAACTCGAGAACCACTGGTGCTAGACCCATCGTGCTGGTACTCAAAACTTCAGGTCTCGGTGAGATCTATCCATCTGTCCCGTGAACTTTTGTTTTGGTCATAACTCGAGAACCACTGGTGCTAGACCCATCGTGTTGGTACTCAAACTTCAGGTCTCGGTGAGATCTATCCATCTGTCACGTGAAGTTTTGTTTTGGTCATAACTCGAGACCCACTACTGGTGCTAGACCCATCGTGTTGGTACTCAAACTTCAAGTCTCGGTGAGATCTATCCATCTCTCGCGTGAACTTTTGTTTTGGTCATAACTCGAGAACCACTGGTGTTAGACCCATCGTGTTGGTACTCAAACTTCATGTCTGGGTGAGATCTATCCATCTGTCACGTGAATTTTTGTTTTAGTCATAACTCGAGAACCACTGGTGCTAGACCCATCGTGTTGGTACTCAAACTTCAGGTCTCGGTGAGATCTATCCATCTGTCACGTGAACTTTTGTTTTGGTCATAACTCGAGAACCACTGCTGCTAGACCCATCGTGTTGGTACTCAAACTTCATGGCTCGCTGAGATCTATCCATCTGTCACGGGAACCTTTGTTTTGGTCATAACTCGAGAACCACTGGTGCTAGACCCATCGTGTTGGTACTCAACCTTCAGGTCTCGGTGAGATCTATCCATCTGTCACGTGAACTTTTGTTTTGGTCATAACTCGAGAACCACTACTGGTGCTAAACCCATCGTGTTGGTACTCAAACTTTAGGTCTCGGTGAGATCTCTCCATCTGTCAGGTGAACTTTTGTTTTGATCATAACTCGAGAACCCCTGGTGCTAGACCCATCGTGTTGGTAATCAAACTTTAGGTCTCGGTGAGATCTATCCATCTGTCACGTGAACTTTTTTTTTGGTCATAACTCGAGAACCACTGGTGCTAGACCCATCATGTTGGTACTCAAACTTCAGGTCTCGGTGAGATCTATCCATGTGTCACGTGAACTTTTGTTTTGGTCATAACTCGAGAACCACTGGTGCTAGACCCATCGTGCTGGTACTCAAAACTTCAGGTCTCGGTGAGATCTATCCATCTGTCCCGTGAACTTTTGTTTTGGTCAAGTTTAATATTTTTGAAACCAAAAATCCTAGCGCTACAGGTCTATTACTAAAATTTATTCTAAGGAAAAACATTCGAGACATTCAAAAGTTGTCTAATATCCTAATAAATAAAACGAAAAATCTGTAAAGACTACCTAACCTATACATTATCCTCGAGAACTACTGTAATCTATTCACATGGATTTTTCGCAGACGTATTCAGGCACAGGTACAACTAAGGATGTTTATAGGTATGATGTTTTTATGCGAAGAAAAGACGCGCGCGCGGGAACAGCTTTAAAATAAATAAATACTAATATACTAATAAATAATACACTAGCTTAGTCTCGCGTCATCTCGGAGAGCTCCGTAGCCACGGCCTGCACCCGCCGGCGTGCTTGGAGGTCCGCCTCCCGCCGCCGCGCCGGCGAGAATACCGTTTTTGGTTTTTGTCTGTTTGTATTAATTTTGTATAGGTATTTTATTATATAATTATATCAAATTAATATAAATATGTACCTAGATATAAGTAACAAAAAACGTGAAAATAAAGGAATATACTAGTAAAGAATAATGCAAAAGTGTCGTTGAAGAAAATGCATGATTGCATCGCACTACTCGGGATCGAACCGAGAGCCCTAGAATGGGATGCCGGTTACCTGCCACTTTTCTAAGACACTCACACGACGACCAACCGGTTTAGAAGTGACATTGGAAATTATTATTTCGTATATAAATAAGTATATATTCATTTGTGAATAACTTTCATATTGCTGGGGACTAGATTTCGTCGCGCTATTTTTCTTCACCGGAGTAATGAACATTGTTGTTTTATTGACTTGTTAATTTGTCCTCCAACAAACCGTCTAAAAGCAACACGGATGAACTTGACAAAATTTATATGGCGTGTTAATTGATTCTTTAAATACGGCACGGAGAAATGAATAAGCCTGTGATACCTACAAACCGTTAATTTGTTACACCTGCACAGCTGTCATTCTACTTGACACATTTTTGATTGCCTACCTACTCGTAGTTTGTATAACCAAATGACACAGATAGGCTGCTTATTTACCGGGTACCTAGATACATAATAGAAATGTAGATAATAGTGGGTAACAGTACAATTTTATTGATAAATAAAAAAAAAACGTTTTAAAAAACATTACACCGACTTCAAAAAACAACTAGAACTGAAAAGTGTTAAATAATATTTTGATTCATATTCGGACCCTTGAGTTGAAGGGGGTACAAAATCACAAAAGGGGTCCATCTATCAATTTTCAGGTGTTGATAATTGATAATTACCTTAACTTAAACTTAACCATAAATTATACATTTGTTTCAAATGCATAGAGAAAAGAAAATAATAAAAATATAACTATAAATACCTTTCCCAATAGTTAATAAATAGATGACTAATAAAATAAATTACACATCCGTCGGTTTAAGAGTATGTAGGCATTCTTTGAAATATTCCTGAAGGGAATAAAAATGGTTTTTGTATCAGACATTTTGATGTAATTTGGCAAATGATTATATATTTTTAATGACAAGAAACTTCGGCTTCTTCTCTTTAAAGTTAGTCTGGCTCGAGCGAGGTACAATAACTTTATTTCTATCTCTTAAAACATATCTAGCTTGTTGACTTCCTTCCTTGATCAAATCAATTATGTTTGCATACACTTCGAGGCTTAGTATATAAATATATAGGTTAATCACAGTCAATATTTTTAATTATTTAAAGAGTGGCCTTCATGTCGCATCCCATTTTGAACCAGTAAATTACTAAAATGTTTGATTGTCTTTTAAAGTTGTGTACCTATAGAATAACATAACGAGCAAGGTTTCTACGTCGAAATAAAAATTTGCATATATACCTAATTAGATTTTTTTTTATTATTTCGTACTCTATTAAACCATTGACGCAAGTTGTCGCCTTTGGTTAAAACAAGGGCCAAACAGTGTGCTATTTTCTTGTCGGTAACTTCGGTAAGTTCCATTATGAATATAAAATGGCCGGCTTATAACGAACAGCGAATAATGTTTTATTTACTTAGACATAATTTTATATTACATACATACACACATAGCGTCACGCCTGTTTCCCAGTGGGGTAGGCAGAGGCAACGGATCTCCACGTGCCATGATCCTGACACACCTCTGTCGCCTTTTCCATAATATTCTTCATGCATGCTCATCGATTTATATATTATTGTAATTTAATAAAAATACAATACATATTTTTTTAATTATTATTTGTTGGCATATCCGCCATAATAACACATATTTTGTGAAAATTTTAACCGGCTACCTATTATGGTTCAAAAGATACAACCATCAGATGGACGGACAGACAGATAGACATACAGACAGGCGGATAGGCCTAGTAATAGGCTCCGCATGGATACGGAAACCTAATGCCATAAATTAATACGGGTATGTCTTGCTTCGTAAAAAAATTCTGAACAGAGATTTATGTCGGAATGTTAAGATCCGGCCTAAGGAGGGTACTACCCTCATCTGTTATTCTTGGTGATACCAAAGTCTTTTTTTTTGTGTATTATATTATAAATTTATAACTTGCGTCAGTCGTTGGCTAAATTTAGAACTGTGCATTTTTGTGCATTCCGTTTTATGAGCCATTCCGAAGACCAATGGTGAATACTTTTTAGATCATCTTGTTTTTATTTTTATCGTCATTGATAGTGGGTTGTCGAAATACTTGGAGTCATCTGCGAAGAATTTGAATTGGCACTCCGTGATTGCGTCTAGATCTGTTAGATATACAATATGATGACTGGATATTTAGAAGAGCTCAACCTACAAAAAGGTGATGAAACAATGAATTAAGAAGATACCTATATCTACAACACGAAACATGCATCTACAATCTTGGGCGGGGACTTATTTAATACCAGTACAAGATGCTGAGGGCTGAGAGTCTAAAACGACCACACGAAGAATTATACATTATATGTATTTATAGAAGTTATATAGATATTTTATTGCATTGTATTGTTTATTGAATTGATCATTCATATGGCAGTTAAACTGCACTCGAACTAGTCACAATTTGTTCTATCCGGTTCGATTACACCCACGAAGAAGAACCAACAAAAAACATCGCAGGGTATTTTATTTTATATACACGTATACATATTTTTAAGTATTTCGTGACTAACCATATAATAACACCGCCCCTCTATCGAAAACACAACTTGAGAGCAAGATTAACAATTGTGCTGAGAGTTCTGACTACAAAGAATTATTAATTAAGTGAATCAGGTGTAAAGAGCCTTTGTCAAACTTTGATACGTAATAAAATTTGTATCAACATATATATTAATAACTTTATTTATATATATATATAATATTTATTAATAACTTGACTAAACCCTATGTTCTTTCTTTTGTATTGTATTATCTTTTTAATGGGTATTCTTGATTTAATATTTTTAATTTTTTGCTTAGATATTTAACATAATGAAAACTTAGTACGTAAGTTATATTTAAAAAAAGCTCTGTAAGGTTTCTTATCCGGTTCTTCCTTATACATTGCACTGCTGAACTGGACATGACAAAAAAAAAGTTGACGAACCATAATTAATATGCATATGTCTGAATGAAATATTATTATTGTTGTGTGTTCTTTATGGTGAAATAAATATGAATCTGAATCATAATTATTATGATAATATATTAAACTTACTACAATGAAGTATAATTGTAAAAAATAAAATATATACCTATTATAGAGAAAAATAAAAAAAAACATGCAAACCGTGGCTTTTATTATTTTATAATATATCTAGAAAAGAAACAAAAATCTATCTTTCTCTATAATTTTCCTAAAATATATTAATTAATAATAATAATTTATTAGCCTACATGTTATTTTTTTTTATTGTAAGCACGACATATGGCGCTGTGGCACCCATGAGGTGTCTAACGGCGCCCTTGGAAATTCGGTCGTATTCGGTGGTTGCGAATGCCATGCCGGCCTGACATGTACCCATTTACGCCCCTCTTGAAGGACCCGAGACTTTACTTGGGGGGAAATATATGAGCAGGGAGAGCGTTCCAGAGTTTACCGGTTCTGTAAAGGAAAGATCTGCAGAATCGATTGGTACGCATCCGCGGTAAGTCCAGCGTATAGGGATGCAATCCCTGCCCAGTGTGCGTGGTGCGGAGGTGGAAAGGGGACGGCATGGAATAAGCGATAGAACACACTTAGGGAGCCGACATCCCTACGGTGTTGCAGTGGTTCTAGATCGCGGGACACTTCGGGGTCACCCACTAGTCGCACGGCTCGACGCTGGATCGAGTCCAGAGGCGCAAGCTGGTATTTGCCAGAGCCATCCCACAGGCGCGAGCAGTACTCCAAGCAAGACCTGATCTGCTATTTATACAGAAGCAGCTTTTGGTCTGCCGTGAAGTACCGTCGCACCTTATTGAGTACGCCCAGCTTTTTAGAAGCCAGCTTGGCCTTCTCTCGATATGGCGACAAAAGTTCAAGTCGTGCGACAGTTCGACTCCGAGGACCCCGAGGTGTTCGCTTAATTTGAGCGACGACGTGCCTTGGAATGAAGGAGCCGGTGTGAACGCCGCTCTCTTCGCACTGAACGCGCAAATTTATGTCTTGGAAGCGTTGAACTCGACCAAATTACTACGGCCCCATTCGGAAATAGAGCCGAGTGTATGTTTGAGCTCAGACACAAGTCTTCGCCACTTCTCATCCATAACATCCCGACTGGTTGAAGGGTGACTGGTGTAGGATCCGTGTGCCGTACTGTCATCTGCATAACAATGTATGTTGCCCAGAGACAGCATATCATTGACGTGCAGAAGAAACAGCGTGGGTGAGAACACATATCCTTGTGGTATACCGGCGTTCACTGACATGGCGTCCAACGAGCAACCGTCCACTAGGACCTGGATGCTACGCCCATATAGGAAGTCGGCGAACCAGTCACAGAGGCCAGAAGGAAGTCCGTAAGCCGGCAATTTTCCCAAGAGTGACTTGTGCCAAACCCGGTCAAATGCTTTGGCAATATCAAGGCCAATTGCCAAGGATTCACCATGACCTTCAAGCGATTCCCCCAAAGATGAGTGACGTACGCTAGGAGATCACCAGCAGCATATTTTCGATAAACCATGTCTTCCGAATATCAGATGAGGGTATAACCTTCTTAGGTCAGATCGTGTACTATAAGGTATTTTTCCGCTGGATAAAACTGCCATAATATTCCATTAAGATATCATAGTATAATTTTGTTGAGTCCGCGTGGAGAAGATTGCGTAAAATGATTATTACGCCGCCGCCAGGTTGTGTCATTAACTTGATTTGCGATGTTTTATAGGCATGCATTGTTTAAATCACAAGGTAAAGTATCTGTTAATAACCTTATATATATTGTATTATGCATGATGTAAGTGCATAATGATAACAAAGTAGGTATCGAGAAATATTTTACTACAATGTACTTAAACACATAGGAAGCCTGCAAACAAATTACCAACAGAAGACTATGAACCAACAATAAATTTAAATTCGTACTTGATAATAGTAAGACCGTCGTCGTAGCTGGTACGCTGGCACGGACAAAATTGAAGAATATAGTGAAAGTTTTTTTTTCCCTGCTAATACCTATACTTTTGTATAATCCGCGCATTATTTTGGTTCTCCAGACCTTTATTGTCCAAAATAAATTAAAATATAGGCACGTAGACATCTAATTTTGTCTTTTTATAATCTTCTTACAATTATTATATTTTCATCGCGTTGGTCGGGTTGATTGATTATCTTGGAATAACAAAAACATTTTTGTTGATTGCAGACCCCCGGACGGAGAGCTGGTGGCTGATGTCGGGCCCCGGTCCGCTCATCACGCTGCTCATCTCGTATGTGTACTTCTGCACGTCCGTGGGCCCACGCTACATGCGCGACCGCAAGCCATATGACCTGAAACACACTATACTCGCATACAACGTCGTGCAGATAGTGATGAGCGCTTTTCTCGTCTACGAAGTGAGTTTCAGCTTCAAATAATTTTTAATTTATGCGACGAGCACAGATGAGAAAATACTTCGTCTTGTTATTTCATTAATTTAGAGTATATTTTAATTTAATTTCACGAGTAACAGCTAGCTCAAGCGCCTAAAGAAAAACATTGACATTGCACGTGGTTCCGATAGAAACATCACGGGCGTAGTAGATGTAGGTACCATGAAATGTAAGGCTATTATTAAAATAAACAGTCAAGCTTATATTGATATTGAAACAAGGACATAGTATGGTAGTGCAGTGCAATGGTTAAAACAATAAAACATGCAAAGTGTAGTGCAAAGAAACATATAGTTGTGTAGGTTGAAATTGGTGTAATGGAGGCGCCTGTGAATACCAACATGGCAATAATTTAGCTGAAGAAATATTATTGTGCTATCATAAAATTGTTAGGCGTTATCATAATTATATCAAATTAAAGCCATAAGACTTCACGGATATATTTAGTACTAACATTGTTTTGAATATTGTTTCAGGGTATATTTTCGGGATGGCTCGACTACAGCTTTAGCTGCCAACCAGTCGACTACTCGGAAAGCCCACAAGCCAAAAGGGTGGGTTATATAGTTTTGAAACTTTCTCACGTGCATTTCAAATTCTGGTTAACTAGGTGCCTTTGTCACCGCTTCCCTTTTTTAGCACGGGTCCGTCTGGACTGGACGAAAAACATGAACTTTATATAGCCGATTCGACCGACGCTTCAGTGTGGTGGATCCAACCCGGGCAGGTCAAACCCTACTATCTGTAAGGTATAAGAAGAGAAGGTACAGTTTTACTTGGAATCCAACCACAGTCAGCCTCCAACGGTCGAACGGTAAACCATCAAAGTTCTGACTGCGCACACGTGTGCTTATAATCACAAACGGCAGTCGACCAATAGCACCACTGAGCTACTGATACTTACGAATCGTCGTCCTCGATCTTAGGTGAAGAAACTGATTTTAAAATTAAATACCTTGAAATATACTGCGTATATTTTTATTTTATTTTTTATTTTATTTTGTAATATTTGGAAAACATACAGTCATCGTAAAAAGAAAAAATACGTACTTACATAAATTTCACAGAGCCCAATAAAGTTTTCTACTTATAGCTATGTGCGTGCATATACATGATTAATAAATTAACCTAAAAAATAACGTTACATCAAAACTAACTAAAACCAACACACTGAAATATGAATACCTACTTAACCATAGGTGATACATTAATATGAAGTTCATACCTACTATCTTACAAGAAACCAACCCAACCTACCCTCACACAATTCTCATCTGTCCGCTTTAACACCTGTTTCATCATCATTTACTGTTTCGATCGCTGACCTTTTGCGATGGCTGAGTGATACATGAAAAATATCAAGACAGGAGAAGAATTTATCATAAGTAGCTGAGCACAACTCCGGTTAGTAAATGAATTTTTACTATAAAATTAGTACTCACTTTGGCGATATGAAAAGTGTCAAAGACATCTCGTTGCCTTAGTATGGCAAAGAAAACTTAACTTACTTAAGGAGAATCTATGTAATGATGGATCAACTTGTACATGAAAGTAATATCCTTGATCTGCCTTCTTTTCTTGAGAGACATTATTTCAAATGTGTTATCGTCGTCGCTCTCACTTCCCCGACAAGTTCTATAGCCAACATATTTTAAACACTTTTTTAGATTTTTATCTATTTCAGTTATATAGACTGCATATTATGACGGGTTCCATGCTATGGAGGCATATTCAATAATATGTCTGACAAACGAGGAGTATAGGATTATAAAAGTGGAGACATTTTTAAATACATTACAAGTCCTCAATATAAAACCGAGTAGCTTATATGCTTTCAATGTTATAGTATGAATATGTAATTTAAAAAGTAATTTACAATGAAGCAAAACTCCTAGGTCTCTGACTTCGGTAACTCTATTGATTAATCTATTAGAGAGATTGAAGTGAACGATATTTTGCTTACGAGAGAAGGAAATGGTAGCGCATTTGTCAATATTTAAATGGAGGTAATTGTCTTTACAATAAGTTACCAAGTTATTCAAATCTTTATGCAAATCATGACAATCAAGTAGTGATTTAATTACCTTTATAATCTTTTTGTCATCCGCGTATAGTAATAAAATTGAGTTTTTAGTAAAATTTGTGGCGTCATTAATGAAGATGTTAAACATGTTAAACCGTATGTATACCGGCAACCACTTACATGCTCGCTCATTCACCCAAAATTTTAACCAATCAAATGCATTAAGAATGAGTTCGATACTGCTACTGATTGAAATCGGTGAGTATTTGAGTGAGTTAGCGTGTCGAGTTATTCCCGTGCCGGTAGATCAGCTTGAGCGATTGCTATAATGTTTGAACTTAGAATACTTCTTGTAATTCTCTGTGCTCGAAGCACTGCAATGAGTCGAGCTAACGGAGAAGAGGGGTTGGTTTAACAACGCAAACTGAAGTCTACGAGGTGGCCAGTGTGGTTGCATCAGCCCTCTTCGTGGACGCGAGTTGCGAGGGAGTGGACTACGAAGTTGTATGTCCCTCCGCTACTCCACACTGGCGGGTAGCACATGTTTTACTAGAACTATATATGTATTTTCTCCTTGGTCGAGATTTTTTTTGACTGTTCTCGAATGAAAACACCATTACTAAGTTAATACGAAATATGGTGTACACCAACAATCTCTCTTCTGTGACACCACTAAACAAATACTTCAGCCTCTCATGAACATTCTTCTTATCCAGATGGCTGCGGCAGTGTGGTGGTACTTCTTCGCCAAGATCACCGAGCTTCTGGACACAGTTTTCTTCGTGATGAGAAAGAAGAACCGGCAGATCACCTTCCTACACATGTACCACCACACGCTTATGCCCATCTGCGCCTGGATCGGTTGCAAGTTCCTCCCCGGTGAGCACCTGACGAACGCCGTCTCCTTTCCATCTTCCCACAACGCGCACTTGGCAGGGATCGCATCCATACACGCTGAACTTTCTGCAAATCCAGAACCATCCGGTTCTACAGATCTTTCCTCCACAGAACTGGTAAACTCTGGAATGCTCTCCCTGCCCACATGTTTATAAATGGGCACCTGTCAGGCCGGCGGCGTGGCATTCGCAACCGCGACCTAATGTCCATGGGCGTCTTTAGAGACCTGATGGGTGGAAAATGTCACATAGTTAATCAAGGTGCGGTGCGCTGACATCACGGGCGTAGCCAAGGAATGATTTAGCCAACCACGTCAGGGTAAAAAAAAATGCAGATGGCTTTGAAAAGTTTGAATCCACCTGCCGCTCGAAGATGAGACTCGTGACAAAAACACCATAAACACTCATATTATACAACAAATCAGATTTATGTAATTGCCCATCAGAAGTAAAATTATGACAAAGCAGATGATAATAAAATGTTCTTTATTGCACACCATTAAATGCATAATTTATAAATACTAGCTTTTGCCCGCGGCTTCGCTAGCGGTAGAATCGGTTTAATAGCAGATCCGAACGATCGATACTCTTATATTCTCTCTCTCTCTATCTCTCTCCCTCCCTCCCTCGCTCCCCCTAACTTCCGCCTCCTCCCCTCCCAGCCCCTCCCCACCGCCCCCTCACCCCTCTCCATCCAGCACTACCATTCGACACTAAATTCCGTGCATACTATACTTTCTTTGATATTGTTCAGCCCTATTGATAGCGTGCGTGCGGGCGTGATGATATTATAGCCTATAGTGAGCCCCAACTGGCCCAAAGAACTATTCTTTACATTGGTGCAAACCCTATCAAAATCTGTTCAGTGGTTCCGGAGTTTATCTCAAACATATATACATACATACATGACGTTCCCTTTTATAAGATAGATAGATAGAGATAAATCTAAACGTGGTGGTCGGTATTGGCTGTAATTTAGCGAAGTTTTTGCAGCACAACACCGATTACTGTGCTTACCCCGATTCTCGGGATACAGCGTGTGGTATTTATGTATGTAAGTAAATACATAATACACAAAAGGCATGTCTAATGCCAGGAGAAATTTTGACAAATTAACCTTTAAAAAATAACTATTGTATTATAATGGGCGCAGGTGGTCACGGAACGCTGCTTGGAGTCATCAACTCCTTCATCCACATCGTCATGTACTCGTACTACCTCATCTCGGCGATGGGGCCCCAGTACCAGAAGTACCTCTGGTGGAAGAAACATCTCACCACTATGCAGTTGGTACGTATTCAGCCATCTTTATTAAAGTTGTGAACAGTGGAGTAATGCCTGTGTTCTCTAGTTTTTTTAAGTGTAAGTACACGTGTATACCGGGACCACGAGGATTTTTCGACACCGCAGTGAATTACGATTTGGTAACAGTAACCGTAACCAGTGACTCTCGTGAATGATGTTTTCGATGTGCTGAGCCAAAGTATTAAATGTTTCATCAGCTTTTACGAGATGCTTGAAAGCCTAAAGTGATATTGCGTATACTATTTGTATAGTCCATAGGTAATTTATGACAACACTTTACATTTGAATTTTGAGGCAATTTTTGCTTTAACGACTTTAATTGAACTTAAATTTTTTCCTATTTCCATTCTAGAAAATTACTAACATTAATGCTTAGTTAGAAAATAAAGTTTGTTTTCATCTTTGTTATCTCACCTTTGCGTTGTCCCATCATAACCATGAGTTCACGACTCTTCTATGATAAGAGTTTATATTTAATTAACCCGACATGTTTAATCAAATCGTCTGCTATACTCAATATGTCAGTGTATTACACATTGTTCTTGTCGGAATTAGATGTCGTGTAAGTGTTTTAATTTCGGTCAACATTTTGGAAGTTGTTAAAACTACCCTCGTCTAATCTGATCTAAATTTATTTCCAGATACAATTCTGCATCATCTTTTACCACAACTTCCCGGTCATGTTCCGCGAGTGCAACTACCCCAAGGGTATCAACTTCCTCCTCAGCCTCAATGCCGGACTGTTCCTCTACATGTTCGGGCAGTTCTATGTTAAGAGCTACCTGAGGAGCGACCGGAAGAGAGTCCCGATTCATCAGGAACAGAGCGCGGCCAACGGTCATAGTCTAAGTAATGGAAAGGCGAAGGATTGCTAGAATAATCTTTATATACTTTGAAAGATAAAGTGAGGGAAAGTGAACGAATCATGGTGCAACGTATTACCTATAATATAGCGGTATTAGGTACGCTTCTTGGCCTAGTGCGTTATCGTTTTGATACTTCGCCTAGTACGTAACGCACTGCCCTGAAGTTGCTTCAAAACTATGTCACTTACCTATTTGTATTATATATTTACTGCGTTCCGAGATACTAATGTATGTGCATGTATATTTCGAATTCGTCATACTTACATTTATTCATGGTTAGATTAGAACCAAAGTTTAATAATTTACCTTCCTATAAACACACATTTTGATGTGAATTGTCGGACTTTAGGATTATTAAAATTTAATCCGTGATTTAGGTCCCGTTTGTGCAGCGGGAAAACAAAAATTTTGCCAGCTCCTTCAACAATTTATTGCCCAGCTGCAAGATTTTTTTAATTATATTTAAATTAAATTTTAAGATTAAATTTTAAATTTAAAGATTTAAATAGTTATTAATATCGGTTATATTGTATGGTACAGTAAAGAAAGGGAGACTATTGTCGGAATATAAATCAAATTATACTTGCATATAATATATATTAGTAAATTAACACTGTAAACATGAACTTGGCGTCAGTCTGTACATTGAAAATATTTGCAAGAAATAAGTGTGATAAAATGCAGCGTGATATATTTTTTATTTTTGTGTGTTTTGTCATGTACTTATTGTTTTTATTTTATTTCATGAGGTCAGAATATATAGTTGTTTTTTTAAGTTTATTATTTTTATATTTTTGATATAATTAAAAAAAACTGTTTTGAAAAACATTGCACCGACTTCAAAAAACAACTAGAACTTAAAAGTTTTAAATAATATTATGATTAATATTCGGACCCTTGAGTTGAAGGCGGTACAAAAACACAAAAGGGGTCCATCCATCGATATCTATTTTATAGATTGACCCATCCCATACATCACTCCCGAAAAAATATGTTCTCGACTAGACCTGCATATAGTGCAGATTTCACGGACATCCGCTTCATACGGCGTGTGCGGCGCGTGTTGAACGCACGCAAGTCTGTATCGAGTCGGTGACGCGTGTGTGCAGCATGCCCGGTTGCTGTTATAAAGAGTGACAGTGACAAACGTTGTTGTTTGTTTCGCCTGAGCATGTTATGGCGTGTTAAGAAGCCATGCTGTCACGGATAGGGTCGCGTGACGGTGCGGTGGTATCGCGTTCTCGTTCTCGCTTGCCTGCTGGTGATGGGAGTGGGCGGAAAGACGGCAAACGCGCCGGTGGGCGAGCGATGACGTCTTTCTCGCTCGCTCTTGTCATCTGTGGGCGGATGGGGGCGAGAGCACGATAGCATCGTCGTAGGGATCGTGTCATGTATCACAATACTGCGTGTGCATGCACGCACACTTGTACCGACATCTAGCACAAGTTGCATCGTACGACGTTCGATCTATAAAATATATATCGATGGGTGCATCTATCAATTTTCAGGTGTGCTTTTGTACCGCCTTCAACTGAAGGGTCCGAATATGAATCAAAATATTATTTAACACTTTTAAGTTCTAGTTGTTTTTTGAAGACGGTGCAATGTTTTTTAATAGTTTTTATTACATTCTTTTTATTATTATTATTAGTTATATCACATAACAAGTTTTGCGTAGAATTGGGCGTTACCGACGACAACGTGTTTTTCCAGTGATTGATACACACTTAACAGTCTATATCTTGAAAACTACTGAACCTATTTTGATTAAACTCACACTATTCCCTAAGTTGGAAGATACTTAATCCAATATTAAAAGAATTTATGGCAATTCGATTTCTAGTTTCCGAGAAATTTGTGGAGAAACATACATACATACATACAAACTACATACACTTATGAAATTTGGCACACCTGTTTAGAAGCCCACATAGCATAGACATAGTATACGGGTCGAATTGATAACCTCCTTTTTTGAAGAAGTCCATTAAAAAGTACAAATTTTCTTACATAAACATATTTTTTTAGTTGAATAATGATAATATATAGATATGATTTCTCTGAGCTGGCATGGTCAAGCAAGAATTTATTTTATACCAGCTGAGCCCGTAGCTACGCGAGCGTAGCTACGGGCTCAGCGAGTATAAAATAATGATAATATAAACGCATTTGTAAAATTTTAGAGAAAATACAAAACGAAATATGATGTGTCAGGATTTTCTGGTTAATGAAGACATAGTTGAGACCTTCAATATCAGATTGAGTTATAAGACGACATGTAACACCCACACTGCCTCAATTAGAATTTGATAAAATGTTCAAGTTCTAGAATTAGAAATTTGTATTATTAAGTAGATAGAAGTATTAGTAGGTAATTAAAATAAGCAAGTATAACTAAGTAGTAAATATTGTGATTATTACATAATGGTGCCAGCTCATTTTTACCTAAAAAGAGGAAAAGACGGAATCCTTAGAGGATCACTTTCGTGTCTGTCTGTCACAGCTTGTTTCCTCCAAATCTACTGGACGAAAAAAGTTGAAATTTGTTTGACATAATTTTTTTTCAAGTGCTTCATGTGACTTATCTGAGAAAATATACAAAAACGAGCATCCCCCCCCCCCCCCCCCAATTATCTTCGAAAATACTAAGTCTAAAATTTTGAAAAAATAGGGAATATAGGGCCTCCCTTGTAGTTTACAGGAAAACCTAAATGAAAATCTTAAGTCTAAATATTCTCCCGAAAAATGGAATGGTACGGAACCCTCTTCACGCGTGTTCGACTCGCACTTGACCGCTTTCTTTAGAGATGTTTCTGTTATTTTGAATCGAAAAAAATTTTATGTGCTTTCTATAGCTGTGTACATGATACTTGAATAAAGTTCAAAGTTAAGCTTTTCTTATAATATACTATGAATTCGTAACATAAAGATATATTTACGCTTTATTATTTAGACCCAAAGAGGTATTAAATGTAGTTTCGTTACTACCGCATTCGCTCATTATTTAAATAATATATTATAATGTTTCATGTTGGTGTAATTTAACAGAAAAAAAACATAATATCAACAGTAGCAGTAGCGACTGTAACTCCCTTCTCGGACGGTCTCCCTTCCCTTCTCCCTATGGTCGGTCGAAACGGCTATGTAAATAGTTTGGGTTTTCCGTCCAGTTCAGTGTAGCCGGCACGACCGAAGAGAACCACTGACGTGGCACCAAGTTCATCCGGTGTTATGGGCTGACATCACGGATGTTGATGTAGGTGATGTAGCCAAGCGTGTCAGATTCCATAAAAAAAAAAGTAGCAGAAGAACCGCTACATCGAGGGACTCCGAAACCTGTTCGGTCCGCGGCGATGACTGTGAGGCTCCACGAAAATACCCAACCCATCCTCCTTGGTAAAGGCGATCTCACTTAATATCACCCAAGCTCTTCACAAACGCTTTAGAAGATGTGTTCAAGACGCTTGAGTCTGAGATAACATGGGTATCAACTCAACGTGAATGGAAATTTTATCAGTCATGTTCGGTTCGCCGATGACATTCTTCTGTCAAATTTCCGAGTTCAGATCCAGACCATGCTGGAAGACCTTTATACAGCGTCGATGAAGGTGAATCTGAATATGAACCGGGACAAAACCAAGGTCATGGCAATCGAGGTTATGACGGAAGGACAAATAGCTATTGACGGAGAAGTGATCGAACAGGTTGAAGAGTACGTATATCTGTGTAAATTCTGCGGCTTGGTAGACAACCAAATATATTTAAAATTGTCTTTGAAATAATTGACGTGATAAGAAACTCGTCACTTCGAACATGCTATACGTTCCGCTTTACATTCTTTTAAAATTCGCCTTCCTACTAATATTCAAATCATATAATTTCACCAACAAACTACATTCCTAGAAAAATATTTGTCTGATATTGTTATGGAAAAGGGATTAAAGACTACTCAATGTTGTCTGACTAATAAGAAATTGGAAAACATTAATAAGTAGATTATTGTTTAAATGTAATTATGGCTTAAGCAGTTTTTCGATTGTGGTAAATATTCGAAAGATATTTCCAATTCCTTTTTTTTCATTCACAACATCACTAGCCAGAAATACAACGACAACCAGAAAGGCAACACGTGATCATTTTGATATCTCCATAGGTGATATCTCTGATAATAAAATAGGCTTTAGACTAATACTATGTTAGAAACGGTCGTGCTAAATTAAACTAAACCTATTTGAAGTATGCGTTCAAGTAATGTACTGAAGTAATCTACGTACATTGTTTAGTTTTAAGATTTTGTATTCAAACGATCTAAATATTATTGGAAAATCTGTATATACTTAAGGATAAAATTATAATTGAAAAGAAATAAATATTTAAAAATTATTTTAATTTTTCTTTTATTTTATTCGCACACATGATAAACCAAAATAATTTAAATACTTTTTATTTAAGTATTCTTGAGAATTTTATGAAAAGCAGATTGTGCACTTATTGGAGTAGATAAATCTACTTTATAAGTCTCTGAGTGAGTAACTTCTAAAACTTAAGATTCCTACTTAAGAAACTTAAGAATTTTACTTATTTAATTTAGAGTTACATCCCAATAGTACTGGATGCCCCAAATGATAGTAGTAAAATGTTTCTATAGTGTATTAAAATTTCTACAAAAATAAAAATCAATATCAAGAAAGAAAAACATGTAATAAGAGCAGGTGATATTCTATATGTATGTTGGAACTGCATCCGACAGAATAGCTGTGAGGTGAGAATCGGTTGCACGATACTCCTATATTAATGCAAATACCCATAGCTAACGCACTAAGCTACAGCCTTAGGTTGTGCCTATGTCTCACACATACTCGTACATAAGTCAAATCTCATATGACCAACAAATCTTAAAGTATTACTCACAGAAGGCCTAGTGGCGAGCGGTTGAGAAAATTTGGAAACATTTTTTTAAATTCCTTCGATAAATATTCGAAAGTGTGTTACTTTCGAAACGCGACAGGATCAGTTACCTTATAAGTTAAATGAAACATCGAAATAGTTTATGTTTATTTAATCCGGTCCGGAAAAATTAGAACACGCAACGAGCTGATAATTCACCTACGAGTAGCTCCGACAGGGATAAGTTGTACTGAGCCGATATCACAGGTGTAAGCGTGTGGTGTGGTGTAGCCAACCATATCAGGTTCCGCACAAAAAATCGAGGGAGTCTGCATGTACACATGCAGAAGTCAAACTTACATAGTTCGTTTGATGTTTGCGCAGTTTGAAACAATTTTTTCGTAAGAAAAATGTTCAACTTTGGTAGCCCATATTGCCCCATCTAGGTTTCATACAAGGTTTTGTTTGATGTATCGAATAAAGTTAGAACCTTTGTCTGTTCGTTAGAGTTTGTCTCGATCACAGAGCATCAAATGCGCGCGCCCCTCCTAGAGGCGCCCTGAGCGCGATTTCTCTACAACGCCGTTGAAGCCTGTGGGCGTGGCCTATGACTTACATATGTGTGTT
Source organism: Nematopogon swammerdamellus (assembly GCA_946902875.1). Taxonomy (NCBI): domain Eukaryota; kingdom Metazoa; phylum Arthropoda; class Insecta; order Lepidoptera; family Adelidae; genus Nematopogon; species Nematopogon swammerdamellus. The sequence continues at coordinate 15,438,940 of OX336340.1, forward strand.
GTGCGTGTGCATTTGTTTTGTGCGTGTGCCTAACTTGCTCCTCTTTGTGTGTAGTGTCGATACTAGCACACACACACACATACGAAGCGCTAGCAGCACTGCGTGTAGTTTTTTTTGGGTTTCAAATATTATCGCTTAGGGCGTCTCTAGTAGGGGGCGCGCGCGGTAGGTATTTGATGCAGGTATTTGATGCTCTGTGGTCTCGATTATGCAGCGTTAACGACTAAAGCGCGGGAGGTGTTTGAAATTTGCGTGTTTTCGCATTTTTCAAGGGCTTGAAGGGCTGATTTGGGCCGGAAGAGATGGAATGACAAAATTAAAAATGTATTACGTATTTGAAGTCGTCAGATGGATCTGTTCTGCAGATAAAAATTGTCTCTACAGAATTGGTAAACTGTGGAACACTCTCTCAGCGCATATATTTTCCCCAAGTGCAGTATAGGTTCCTTCTAGATGGGTGTGAATAGGCACGTGCCAGACCGGTATGGCATTCGGCAACCCCCGCATACGACCATGCCCATGGACACCTTATGGACACAAATATGGCGACAAATGTCGCGCTTAAAAAAAAAACTAGTGAAACGACATTTAAAAACGATTTTGATTTTGGATTGCTGCACGATTGCTCAATCAATTCCCGAATGGCCATCAGAATCGATTGCGACTTTTTTTCAGCCCTGCCAATACGCAGGAAACATTCGCGGCCAAACGAGTGACAATGTATAGAATTAGTATGCAATTAAGCCATTGCGTTAACAGCAGGGAGACATGACTTGCTCCGCCCATGCTTGCCGCGAGCTAGTCGGGCGGCGGCGGCGCGGCGAGCGGCGAACCATCATTGCTGAACAGACTCTCGTGGATGCGTGACTCGCGGAGTCGTGCACACTGAAATCATCAATTAATTTCATGTAAATAGGGTAAAACAGTTTAATTCGAGTGTAAAGTGTGTAAGTGACAATGGCGGTCGTTTTGAGAAATCTGACGCAAATGTACCACTACTTGTTTACAGAACTTGCGGGTGAGTGAAAAGAGATGTATTTATTAGTTTTTCTTTTGAGTTGGTACGCTTTGGAACAATTACTATGGCAACATTATTACTAAAATATATACATAGTGCGGTTTGAACACAATGTTCTATGGTAATAGTAATGAAACAACATTGATTTTCCGTGTGGTACCGTGTAGGGCCGGTACTTAAAAAGAATAGCCCCACTGCATCTCCCCCCATGCATGTCGTAAAAGGCGACTAAGGGATAAGGACAAGATGCCGTGCTAAAGGGCGACAGGATCGCCACCTCTCACCTTGGCACGGTACTTCCACCGAGTCATGCAGCAGGTGGGTCTTCGTGCCTTACTTGCTGCTTGATCGATTGAATCTTGTTCGAATACTTTGCGAAACGTGGTGGTCGTTGTGCTGTAATTTACCAGAGTTCTTGCAGCACAACACCGATTACTCTGCTTACCTCGATTGTCGGGATTCAGCGTGTGTGATATGTATGTATATGTATGTATGATTTTCTATATTGTTTTTAATTCATTACATCTTCAAAACAATAATTAGGTTCCTCAAAACTCCTCCGTGTTCGCCGCGAGCTTATATGGTATTCATCAAAATACGATGTTTTGTATAAAATCGTATCAGGCATCGATTTTTCTACTCTCAATAATGGGATTTCAGTCAGGTATTTAAGTAAGCTTGTACCTATCTCGTTCATATAGCACTTTTTTGCGTTAGTGCTGGGTGCCCGTACATGAAACATGAATGTGCCAGTTCCGTATTGCACTATTTCGATATAGTGCTTTGCACGCTTAGTTACATAGGAGAGTGAAGGGAGGAAAGGGTTACAATTTAATACTCATTTTTATCTAATTTTCGCAAAATTTTTAATTAGTGCACTCTAGAACTCGGGTATCGATATATTTCTTCTTCTTCTTCTTCTTCACATGATATGTTTGTTCGATTATAACTCTAGAACGACTCAACTTATTTCGATATTGATTTTATCAATAGCGTAAGTATATATAGTATATCCGGTCAATATCACGATTTTTTTAATTTTTTATAAGAGCACGTGATATTATCTCTGGATGGTTGTGTAGGCTATAATATCACGATATTCTTAACACAAGCGAAGCCTCTGGATTAGCTAATAAAGAAAAAAAGAAGAATCAACAATTATGTAGACATCAGTAAGTCATTTGACACGAAGACATTATAATACCTACCCACTTAACAGTCAAGTACACTGCGCTGTCGCGTGTGAGGATTACATTACGGTAAATATTGCTACTGACGCTCAAGGCCAATATTTCCCGCTATAAAGCAAGCATAGGTTCAAAGGAAATCTTCAACAAAATATAGACGATAAGCGTGGCCATTCAGCGGGGGAACGCTGCTTCGGTTCTTGGGACCACGTTAACCTTCCCAATGGAGGAGTTGTTTATTTTAATTTAGTTTTACTTTGATTTTAATCTGTTGTTTTTTCCATTTTTAATTCATGTTTTTAATAATTAAAGTAATGTGTCATCATAAAATATATTATAGAGACGATATAGGACTAGTAATGTTTTTTTTAAATGTAATATCGTTTTAGATGATATCAGGTAAACCAACAGGTTAGAAAATACAATCGTATAAGTAGTGATTTATAATCAGCGATTGAATATATGCATGCTCTGTATTCTGTAGCGTCAAATTTCTGTTTTAGGGTTCCGTATCCATACGGGACCCTATTACTAAGCCTACGGTATGTCTGTGTGTCTGTCCGTCCGTCCGGCTCTATCGTTTGGACCGTAATACGAGTAGATAGCCGGTTAAAATTTTCACAGAATATTTTTCTTATTATGTTATACTAATTTATAATGTGGTTAAACCATAAAGAAAAATCTAGAGTAAAAAACTAAGGGGGATCGCCTTAATTTTTTGGCTATTTTCACGTGTATTTTCGGCGTTTTTTGTTGTTGTTTTGTTTTTGCTCTAAGAAATAAGAAATAAGAAATAACGGCCAATTACGTGACCGTACGGAACCCTCGGTGCGCGAGTCCGACTCGCACTTGGGCGCTAACCGACAACGGTGGAATCAAAAGGAGGTTTATGATTTTGACTGCGGCTTTGTGTATATATGTATGTGTACATGAATTTGTGAGTGTGTGTTCGTTACAACTAACTACTAACCTATTTCAACTTAAGAGGCATTGTTGGAGTCGTCTCGATAGACTGCATCTCATTTCAAAATTCAAAATGGCGAGCGCCAGGGTTAATACACTTTTGAATTTGTTTTTTCTCCAAACACCATCGAGTTGGGTGTCAAGAGTTCTCAAGAGCTTGAAGAGGCAATTTTAAAAATAAAAGTTTTATAAAACCTGACTACGACAAACGAAGGAGTTGACGAGAAAATTTGATCGGGAATTTTGAAGTCGGGCTTTCTGTCTATTCGAATCCTTTTTCGATTAACTTCCTTACTTTTTGTGGCCTCCTAAGTTGACTGGAAGAAATCACTTGCGTGATTAGTCGGCCCTTCCGAACTCCCGCATTTCTTGTTTCTTTTTCGTGTACTGTTCTTAAATATTGATATTCTCTATTTTATTGTGTGAAATGTTTATTATTGTTCTTTTGACTTATTATTCTGATTTGAAAATATTGGGCTATTTTTATTTATTTTATCCCATCGGAAGGTAGGTATTGGGTTTTGATAACACTAAATTAAATGTAGATGGAGATATAAGAACAGCGTTGCTTCAAAAATATTTATAGATTAGTTAGATGAGATGCAAACGGTTTGGTATTTAATTTTTTTACATACACTTGGGGTGTAAAATTTTAATAATATAATCTTTCAAAACAATACGCACTTCATAAAATAATTATAATGAAGCTATTAGTATTATAAATTAGAATAGATGACTTAATGGAAAACAACATAAGCTAATTGCATTATTAATGGCGACATCAGATATCGCAATAACAAAATTCCTTACACCACGTCTATTACTCCTACTAATTTACTATAACTATATAGGTTTTTTAATTACCGTGGTTATTAAAGATTATTAAAATATGTTACGGTTTACTCACGTTAATCTCTGAGCTATGCGGCTCGACTTTTCGGTCCAAACGTATAGCCCATCTTCATGAGCACATTGCCAGTGCGACCGTTGACAGAGATCCAACCCATAAGAACAGAGATCCAACCAATATGAGATTGCTCTCGTCGTTTCTTTGCCAGTGCGACGGTAGACATAGAACCAACCCATAAGAGATTGCTATCGTCGTTTCTTTGTCAGTGCGACGATTGGCAGAGAACCAACCCATAATAGATTGCTATCGTCGTTTCTTTGTCAGTGCGACGGTTGGCAGAGAACCAACCCATAAGAGATTGCTCTCGTCGTTTCTTTGTGAGTGCGACTGTTGACAGAGATCCAACCCATATGAGCTCTCGTCGTTTCTTTGTCAGTGCGACGGTTGGCAAAGAACCAACCCATAAGAGATTGCTCTCGTCGTTTCTTTGTCAGTCCGACGGTAGACAGAGATCCAACCCATATGAGATTGCTCTCGTCGTTTCTTTGTCAGTGCGACCGTTGACAGAGATCCAACCCATAAGAGATTGCTCTCGTCGTTTCTTTGTCAGTGCGACCGTTGACAGAGATCCAACCCATATGAGATTTCTCTCGTCGTTTCTTTGCCAGTGCGACGGTAGACAGAGAACCAACCCATAAGAGATTGCTATCGTCGTTTCTTTGTCAGTGCGACGGTTGGCAGAGAACCAACCCATAAGAGATTGCTCTCGTCGTTTCTTTGTGAGTGCGACCGTTGACAGAGATTCAACCCATATGAGCTCTCGTCGTTTCTTTGTCAGTGCGACGGTTGGCAGAGAACCAACCCATAAGAGATTGCTCTCGTCGTTTCTTTGTCAGTCCGACGGTAGACAGAGATCCAACCCATATGAGATTGCTCTCGTCGTTTCTTTGTCAGTGCGACCGTTGACAGAGATCCAACCCATAAGAGATTGCTCTCGTCGTTTCTTTGTCAGTGCGACCGTTGACAGAGATCCAACCCATATGAGATTTCTCTCGTCGTTTCTTTGCCAGTGCGACGGTAGACAGAGAACCAACCCATAAGAGATTGCTATCGTCGTTTCTTTGTCAGTGCGACGGTTGGCAGAGAACCAACCCATAAGAGATTGCTCTCGTCGTTTCTTTGTGAGTGCGACCGTTGACAGAGATCCAACCCATATGAGCTCTCGTCGTTTCTTTGTCAGTGCGACGGTTGGCAGAGAACCAACCCATAAGAGATTGCTCTCGTCGTTTCTTTGTCAGTCCGACGGTAGACAGAGATCCAACCAATATGAGATTGCTCTCGTCGTTTCTTTGTCAGTGCGACCGTTGACAGAGATCCAACCCATAAAAGATTGGTCTCGTCGTTTCTTTGTCAGTGCGACCGTTGACAGAGATCCAACCCATATGAGATTGCTTTCGTCGTTTCTTTGCCAGTGCGACGGTTGACAGAGAACCAACCCATAAGAGATTGCTCCCGTCGTTTCTTTGATAAATACTATCCGCAATGCTTACAAAATGTTGATGATGATGAACCCATTGGGAAACAGACGTGACATTTATATACGTGATGACATCCCTGCATTGTAATCTCAAGTCCCTGAAATCACGTTGCAGACTGTTAAACGACTGGTATTTGCATATTGAAACACGTGGTAGTATTGTTCAAATTAGTACAAGGTTAGCGGTCCTTGCACTACTTACTGCACAATCGTAGCTACTCTTATTACAATATCTGCCGATATTGTCTCTCTGCCTGCATTGTTTCCGGGGAGGCCGATGCCAAAGTATTTTTTTGTACGCTAGGCTATAAACCAATATCTAAATGAAGCTTTCACAGATCCAAATGCTGATTGTTTAGGGTATAAGGAGAATTTCGGGAAATAATTTTGTTTTTTATTTGAAAAAGTTTTTAATCTCCCCCCTGGAAAATAAAAATCTAAATCAAAATCATTTATTCCGCGATAATGAAAAAAATAAATTATATACTATTTAATTTGTTTTCATTTCTGCAGAGTACCTGTAATAAAAATGTTATAATAAGAATGAATACTAATAAAAATTATAATAGTAAAATCTAATAAAATATTAATTAACATAAAATCTTTAAAAATTATAATGAAATAATTATCTGTAAGAATATACAAATTTTCAACCGGCTTCCAAAGGAGGAGGTTCTCAATTCGACTGTATGTTTGTTACGTTTGTTACGCGATTGCTCCGCCAATTATGAATCGATTTTAATGATACTTTTTTGTTTGGTAGGTCATACTTCAGAGGTGGTGCCATATACATTTTATCAAAATTGATTCAGCGGTTTTTGAAAAATGAACAAAAAACTATGGTTTGTGGTTTTGATGTGGACTTTTTCAGCAATAAAAAAAAACATAAGCATGTCGATACCTTAGCACTATACTGCAACAGCTCAAAATTTTGCAGTTTTGAGTTAAATATGCCACCATATAACTTGTAGGCTTATCCACCAGTTCAATAAAGCACTTAGTTCCAAAGGACCCTCACACATACCTTGACAAAGATGTGTCCCTCTGTTTCCAAAGCAATTTCCAGACATTCGTCCATTTCGGAGTTGTTGCAGTCTAGTATTGACTTGTCGATGTACTTGACATACGGCGAATAATTCTGTACCACTTCAACCGATTTCGATTTCGATGGTTCTTTTGGTTCGTTTGGTTCGATGGTTCGTTTAAAAAAACATAAAACCGACTTCAAAAGAAAAAAGTAGAACTAAAAAGTATTAAATAATATTTTGAAATTTTCTCTGTCATTGTATTGAAATATATGAATCGATATTGTCATTCATATTCGGACCCTTGAGTTGCAGGCGGTACAAAAGCACGAAAGGGGTAAATCGTACAAAACAGTCGACATTGACTTTGAACTAAATACATAAACAGTATAAACAATTAAACATAGAACACAGAACACTGAAAAACGAACAAGAAATATATATAAGATAAATAGTATTTATTAAAGATACATATAAGCACTGAACACCGAACATTGGAGAATGAAAACATACGAACGTTTGGCACTGAATTTTTGAATAAAAAAAAAAACGGCCAAGTGCGAGTCGGACATGCGCACCGAGGTTTCCGCACCGCAAAAGATACAGCCATCAAGAGATACAGCCATCGGGCGGACAGACGGACGGACAGGCAGACGGCGTACGCTTAGTAATAGGCTTCCGTACGGGATACGGAAACCTAAAAACATTATCTCATACTTTAGAAATAAGAAATTAACTGAACGTTTAATAGTTAGAACATTAATGTAAACGATTAATCGTTACCATGGAAACAAGGTTATTGATTATTTATCACTCCAAGAAAGTCTTCCATATTGGTATAATTAATATGTCTTGGAAGAATATAAACATAGGCCATTAAATTAAAATTAGTGTTATCGCTTATCACAAGGCCAGATATTCATTCTAGATTTTTAGAGACAAAATTTATTTTAAACAGGTGCTTTGTTCCGAACCTATAGTTATAACCTATAGTTCCGAAGACAATGCAATGTTATGGTACCATCCAGCTGGTCTGGTGATGGAGACGGAAGGTGGCCATAGGAACGCCTAAACTACACATGATAAACCCATCGTGTTTGGGCTCGTTTGATTTGTCTTGATGAGTAATAACTAAAAAGCATAAAATAAGAAATATTAAATTTAAAAATGTTAAAAACAATCTTTTATATTGACAAAAAAATCAAGCTTTTAAAAGCTTGTCGCAAAATTTTCTTAAAATGCTAATCAATTTAATTGCAATATAAAACCTTGTTTTAATTTTTTATAAATTTAATATTTGTTTAAATTTAATAGTTACTCGATTTCTCCGCCGATAGTCAACCGATTTGAATAATTATTTTTCTCATGAGTAGGGTATCTCAGGGGTGGTCTTTTCATAATATTTTTGAAAGAATACCACCCCTTAGGGTCGGAAATACTAAAAAGGTGAAATAAAAAAACTTTTTTAAAAAACATAAAACCGACTTCAAAAAGTGAAAACTAAAACTTTTATTAATAAAAAAAAACCGAAAAAAAAAATTTGCTACAAATAAACTACGAAATTTACAATGTATTTATTTACGTTAAATACTTACATTTTGTTATAGAAAGCGCGACATATGGCGCCGAGTCACTTATAAGGTGTCTAGTGACGCCCATGGACATTCGGTCGCATGCGGGGGTTGCGAATGCCATGCCGGCCCGACAGGTGCCTATTCACGCCCCTCTTGAAGGACCCGAGACTGTACTGTGGGGGGAAATGTGTGGGCATGAAATCACTATTTGAAGTCTTGACTTTCTTCTATTTGGAGTTCAAGCGACAGTTTATTACATATTATAGGTATTGGTGTCCTTGAATTTGAACTTTTTTTTTATTGATTTGATTAAACTGACTTGGCACTAGTTGCTTGTGCCTGGTTGGGTAGCAGTCTGAACCTGGCCGGGACGTCATTTTTAGGGTTCCGTATCCGTCATACCGGGCCCTATTACTAAGCCTACGCCGTCTGTCTGTCTGCCTGTCTGTCGGTCTGTCTGTCCGAGGGCTGTATCTCTTGAACCGTAATAGGTAGCCCGTTGAAATTTTCACAGAATGTGTTATTATGGCCGATATAACAACAAATAATAAAAATAAGAAAAAGTAAAAAATTCTCGGGTTCTCGTCTCCATACAAGAAACTAAAAAGTGTATGCGCGCTATCTACTGAAAACAGTATGAAGCAGCACTGACCATGGCACGGTGATACAGAACCCTCAGTGCGCGAGTTCGACTCGCACTTGGCCGGTGTTTTCTCTTTATTTCGATTTTGCATCTATCTAATAAAGAAAATATATAAAGTATATGCTTAGTACTAGCAAGCAGAAATAAAGTATTCTTTCCTTTTGAGTAATGATGGTACTAATAAATTGTAGGTATTGTATTGTATTGTATTGTTTATTTATCATTAATATGGCAATTAGACTGCACTCGAACTTGTCACAATTTGTTCTATACGGTTCGATTACACCCACGAAGAAGAACCGACAAGAAACTTCGCAGGGTTTTTTTACGTATTTTTAAAAATATTTAGTGACTAGCCACATAATAACACCGCCCATAGTCTATTGAAAACACAGCTTGAAAGCAAGATTAACAATTTTGATGAGAGTTCTGACAACAAAGACTTATTAATTAAGTGAATCAGGTATAAATAGCCTTTGTCAAACTTTGAAACGTAATTTGTATCTGTAATAAACATAAATATAGTAATACATAAAGAGTAGTTAGTTAGTAAGTACCGTGTGGGGCCGGTACTTAAAAAGAATATCCTCACTGCATCTCTCCCCATGCATGTCGTAAAAGGCGACTAAGGGATAAGGACAAGATGCCGTGCTAAAGGGCGACAGGCTCGCCACCTCTCACCTTGGCACGGTACTTCCACCGAGTCATGCAGCAGGTGGGTCTTCGTGCCTTACTTGCTGCTTGATCGATTTAATCTTGTTCGTATACTTTGCGAAACGTGGTGGTCGGTGTTGTGCTGTAATTGACCAGAGTACTTGCAGCACAACACCGATTACTCTGCTTACCCTGATTATCGGGATTCAGCGTGTGTGATATGTATATGTATGTATAGTTAGTTAAAAAATATTAGCTTCAAACGCTGAATGTATGTATGGTGGTACGCGGTCTGCTACTGGTTCGAACAATTCTTATTTATATACAGGTGTAGACGGTTCCGTTAAAAGGTGTGAATTTTGAAGTGTAGTTGTTAACTTGTGGGGATTTTCGGAGTACAGGAGAACAGTGACCCCACGTGCGATTGTGCCCAGTAATGCTTCGACATTAATTCGCAAAGAAGGTCACATCTGTGATGTCAGCCCATAACACCGGGTGCCAGGTGCCATGTCAGTGCTTCCCTTCATTTCTAACCATAAGAATTTGTATCGATGCTCGAATCGAAAGGTTTTTTTTTCATTAATAATGTGTCGTTTCGTTATAAAAATAAGGCTGCATATATTCATACGGGTACCGTACAAATAATTTAGCCGGACAATTAATTATGAATTATTTATCCAGTACCCGTATAAATAGTCACTGTATAAAAATAATTGTCTATGTACATTTTTTGAAATCTTTCCTATGTCGTACGGCAAAAATATGGAACGGTCTTCCGGAACGTTTTTGTTCGACGCATAGCCGGCATGGGGCGCCTCTCTGAGCGTGGTTTCGCGAGGTGTTATTGGCTGTGTCCGATCTTCCGTTGGAGTATTGGGCACAGAAACCGGTGCCGGCTGTCTATAAACAAATCTCTAATGTCAAAGTGCCGGGATACATAATGTGGGGCAAACACGCGGTCTCAATAATGAGTTTAAAGAGTTTATTTAAACAGCTTATTTAAATTGTATAGTACCTACCTAGGGTTTGGAACAGGTCGTCGAACTGTTTGTATGCCGACTGAGACTTGTTTTAGAGAAGGGCTTAATAAGACGTTAATTTATACAAAAAATATAGGACACAACTACCACCTGAAGAATGCAGATGTGCTTAAATATTTTTTCCTTTTTTATTTTTTTTTATTTATATTTTCTTTTCATTGCTCAAGCTAATAAAGATATTCAGAATGTAAATATTTGTACGTCGGCCATTAACTAGTTTCTTTTTACATATATTTTCATTTTATTTATTCATTTCTCACAGATCATTTCTTACGCCCTTCTCGAAATTCTAAGCTAGAACTTCATCGTCTCAAGTAGCAGAATACGACTTAATAGAAAATTGGAAGATCTATGTCAATTTGTGTCTGTGACTCGGCCGGCGACCTGTTTCGTTCTATTGTTCAAGTGATATGTAGAATTATTTCGTCCGATTAAAATTTTTGATTAGGACCGCTACTTTTTCAATACAAAGTCGTACAGTTTGACATTTAACCTTAACTTCCGGTTAAATCGATTTCGTCATTGTTTTTGGAGACTTAACCTGAGTATCTACCCACCATACAAGCAATTTTTAGCGTCGTTTAGAGGATTATAGTTGGTGAAATTTAAATTTTTACTGCACTGATATTTCTACGTAAATATTGTTGAAAAAACTGACAGACAATACGCAAGCGACAGATATTTATCTATTATAAACATATTAAAACTTCATAAAGAAAAAACCGGTAAAGTATGAGCCGAACTCGCGCACCGAACGTTCCGCATCGCCACGTCGTCATTGGCCGGTTTTGTATTATTTGTTGTTTAAAGTTTGTAATATAATCACACCAAGTTTCACGCATGTATGTATTACCCGATAGAGCAAAAACAAAGAAAAAAAGTAAACAAAAACACGTTTCTTGTATCCCCTTTCTTTGTTTTATTATTTGTTAGGTTAGGTTAGGTCTCCGCCATAATAACACATACTCTGCGTATGAGTAAACAATCGTAAAAGTAAGACAGACAGACAGACAGACAGACGGACGGCGCGAGTAGGCTTAGTAATAGGGTTCCGTACGGTGCGGAACTGTAAGCCGTTAAAAAACTATTAATGATTGATGAATTGTCCTATTAGGCATCTAAGATAAGCGGTTAAGTAATTCAACGTTTTGGGCAGACATAATTACCTAAAATGTATTAATTTAAATACTCAGGTTGGCTTGCGTAAGCTGTGCGCTTGTGTGCGAGAGAGAATAATGTTGTCAATTTTCCCCCATCAAAGTTGAAATTGTATTTATTCTATTAAATTATACAATTAATAGTAATATGTATATACTAAGCTAATAATATAGCTACTAATAGCTAAGAGATAGAAGTCCAATAACATTAATGTTGTATTTGAATAATCTGTAATAAATGAAATAGAGTACTTTTTTTTTTTATGGTAACTGACACGGTTGGCTAACATCACCTACAACATCCGTGATGTAAGCCCATAACACCGGGTGAACTTGGTGCCACGTCAGTGCTTCCCTTCGTTCGTGCCGGCTACACTGAACTGGACGGAAAACACGAACTATTTCATAGCCGTTTCGACCGACCTTTCATTCAGTGCGGTGGTACCAACCCGGGCGGGCTAAACCCTACCACCTAGTGATTTAAGAAGGGAGTCATATCCCTTAGTCGCCTTTTACGACATACACGGGGAGAGATGCAGTGGGGTTATTCTTTTAAGGTACCGGCCCCACACGGTACAAAGTATTTATTAAGCCGGTGGTTTCAGGGAAGCCGGAAACCACCGGCTTCCCTGATGACGGCTTTTGCCATAGTGTTTTTGACGTTATTTATATTTGTATGAAAGTTCGAGTCATAATGTTATTGTATTGCATGATCGTAATGTTCATGAAACGATTGATTTCACTTCCAGATCCGCGAACAGAATCGTTCTTCCTGATCCGGTCCCCAGTGCCTGGTGTCGTGATCCTTGGTCTTTATCTCATGTTCGTGTTGAAGTGGGGACCCGAGTGGATGAAAGGCCGCAGACCCTTCAATCTTGAGAGAGTTCTCTTGGTCTACAATCTGCTTCAGATCTTGTTCAGCGCCTACCTGTTCGCTGAGGTCAGTTGACATAGATTTTTTTTTTCACAAGAGCACGTGTTTATTAGAACATTTATAAAATTGTATATTGCATACGAGCTGTTTTCTTCACTGTGCTTTCCCTGCCTATAGTCGCTTTCACTTGAATTTCGAGCCAAACAAATTGGGAACAAGAAATTTGTAAAATAGTTTATGTTTATCGTCCAGTTTAGTAAGACTGGACTAAAGTTTAAAGCATACATAATTATCAGATAAAAGTATACCTAACTAGTTAATTTGTGTAATATCAACTGGAAGTATTGACTTGCAGGGAATCTGCAACGCCTGGGGTTGGAAATACAAGTGGTTCTGTGAGCCGGTCGACTTCTCCAACACAGAGGAAGCTATTCACGTCGCCTCTGTTGTACATCTCTACTTCCTCATCAAGGTCTTCGATTTGTTGGATACAGTAAGATTCCAACTGACATTTATTTTACACGCATTTTTAACATTGGAAATGTTTTTTCGATCGCGTTGGTAGGGGGCCGTTTTCAGCGAAAGTGCGACATCGCTCTGGTGTCGTCAATTTTGGAGCTACGGGTCAATGGGCTACGGGTCAAAAGACGTGTCTTGACGAGATCTACTAGATGGTGTAAAAAATGTGTGAAAAAGTCAAAAACTTTTTCGAAAAAGTGCAAAAATTTCGAAAAATGACGTGATTTTTTGCGACTTCTCAACTTGAAAAGCACTCGGGGTATTCAGTTGGGTTACAGTTTGCAATAAACGGAACCTCGCTATCTGTAATGGGGTTGGAGAAAGCTTTACCTTTATGCGGCGGAGGTTTCGCGGCGCGCGGCGCGCGCGTGTACTAGTGAGTTTCGTGTACTAGAGCCATCGCATCTTCTAACCTAACCTATATAATATTTTTATATTTGATATTTATTAATTTGTTACTTTAGTTAATTAGAACTGTTAATTCGTTTGGTTATAAGTATGTTAATATTTCATTAAGAAGACAAATCGTTAAACAGACTTATAATTTTATGTGTAGGTATCTAATAAAAATAATTATTGTTGTGTTTTTCTGTTTCTTTATTATATATTTACGAAACGTTTACCCAATACAGTAAAATTCATACAATTATACTTTTGAATGTATTATACCGGTAATTGTTAAAAATATTTGCACTTCACCGGCCAATAAAATAGTTCAGTTGTGTTCTGCGAGAAGCGGCCATATTCTTTTATTTTTACGACTAAACAATTGTTAAAAGAATAAAGATTGTAAAAAATACGTTTTGCCTATGTTCATTTTCAATGTACCTGAAGTTCGTGAGAGGCACGAGATCTGTGGATTTTTACACACGACACCGTTACACCTATTGAATATTGGCTGTTGTTACCATCACTATTAGTCAGTTCCCGGTAGTTGCATCATCAACAGAAGCTCACAAAAATACAAAACATTCTCGAAAACTATATGTAAAAGATCTTTCCCTTGGCAATGGTGTCCATGTAGTGGTGGTGGTGAATGAAGGTCGGTAAAGCTAGCACGTTATTTAACCGGCATTGTGACAAAAACAAGTGTACTTCTGTCTGTGAACTCAAACGGACGTGTGGTTTGCAGGTATTCTTCGTCCTACGGAAGAAGAATAGCCAAGTGTCATTTCTACATGTGTACCACCACACGGGTATGGTTATGATGACGTGGGGAGCCACCAAGTACCTTCCTGGTGAGTGTCCAACTCGGTGAGCTATTGTTAACACAAATCCAGTGACAAAGATGTCTCTTTGTTAGTAGTACGCAGTCAGACTTTGAATTTGTGTCGTTTGACAACCTCCCGCTTATTAAAAGAACTGTTTTAAATTGACTGAACCTTTTTTTTACCACATCTGGTCAAACTTGATTGTAAAAATTTAGATCTCAAAGAAAACTTTACGGGCGATAATTTTATTTATAAATGTTTCAATTATAACTTTAGAAGAAGATTAACGCGACTTCGATGCTTCGAGGAGCTGAATTATGTTTTTAGTAATAATTTTACAAAATAAAAAAACCCGACTGTGTAAAAAATTAACTTTAAATAAAAACTGAAAAGAAAAAAACAAGTCCAGTAGTCTAGAAATCTGTTAAGTAATATTGAATAACTACACCATTGAAATAGTTTCATTATCGATACACACATATAATAAAACAAATAATAAACTCTAATGCGGAACATAGCGACTTTAACAGTCGGGACCCATTATTGGGAAAATTTCAATGGTTATTTTAGTTAGGATTATAAGACCGTAAATTTTGTAATCTTGTTATTTCATTGAGAAAGTTAAATCGTGGGGATTATTAAGTAGCTAGCGGTGGTGTAAACTACTGATAATTTTATTGATTACTAGCTTTTGCCCGCGGCTTCGCTCGCGTGAAATTCGTATTTCAAAAGAAGAAAGTAAGTAACTAAGGCCGATCTGCGTTTAGGTAAACAATAAACCTTCTCAACTAAAGTAAGTAACTAACGGCTAGGCTTCAGGCTGAGCTGCATTCTGGAAGACAATAAAACTTCTCGAAGAAAGTAAGTAACTGAGCGCGAGGCCGCAGGCCGAGCTGCGTTCAGGAAGACGATAACTTTTTCGAAGAAAGTAAGTAACTGAGGGCGAGGCCGAAGGCCGAGCTGCGGTCAGGAAGACGATAACCTTTTCGAAGAAAGTAAGTAACAGAGTGCGAGGCCGAAGGCCGAGCTGCATTAAGGAAGACCATACACCTTCTCGAAGCAAGTAGTAAGTAACTAAGGGCGAGACCGAAGGCCGAGCTTCGTTCATTAAGACTATAAACCTTTTCGAAGAAATCAAGTAATTGAGGGCGAGGCCGAAGGCCGATCTGCGTTCAGGAATACTATAAACCGTCTTGAAGAAAGTATGTAACTATCGCCCATAGTTACTTACTGTCAGCGACTTCCAGGATACAGCTCGGCCTTCGGCGACGCTCTTAGTTACTTACTTTTTTTATGGAAACTGACACGGTTGGCTACATCACCCACAACATCCGTGATGTCAGCCCATAACACCGGATGAACTTGGTGCCACGTCAGTGCTTTCCTTCGAGAAGGTTTATGGTTTTCCTGAACGCAGCTCGGCCTTCGGCCTAGCCCTCTGTTCCTTACTTTCTTCGAAAAGGTTATCGTATTCCTGAACGCAGCTCGTCCTTCGGCCTAGCCCTCAGTTACTTACTTTCATCAAGAAGGTTTATAGTCTTCCTGAACGCAGCTCGGCCTTCAGCCTCGCCCTCAATTACTTAATTTCTTCGAGAAGGTTTATAGTCTTCCTAAATGCAGCTCGGCCTTCGGCCGCGCCCTTTGTTACTTACTTTCTTCGAAAAGCTTTATACTCTTCCTGAACGCAGCTCGGCCTTCGGCCTCGCCTTTAGTATGTTACTTAATTTATTGTTTATCTGAATCCAGTTCACCCTCCGGTCCTGGCCTAAGTTACTTACTTTCTTCTTTTGAAATACGAATTTCACGCGAGCGAATCCGCGGGAAAAAGCTATCGATATTAAAATAAGAAACTTCAGTTATAAATGAAATACTACTTAACTAAGTAAAATATTCCACCTATTAGCGTAACCGGAACTGAATTTTATTTAGCCTATCCTGTGTCTCGTATAGCTAAATGTGCGTGTACTAATTTTACTCGAATTTAGATGATCGGCTTAAATTTTATGGAGGAAATTCATACATACATATTCGCCTCGCCCCGCTGCCCCCATCATTTTCTTTTAAGTTCAGTTCACTAATTTACGCCCTTTCCAACGGTATACCAAATGTCATACAAATAATTCACTATGTGGTCAAAATTAGGGACATAGACCAGAATAGAACGACAACACGGGCACTTTGTAACAGGGCCACTTACTTATCGGTGGTCGCTTCCCGTACTGAGAGCGTTTTCCGGAGCATTTTCAAATTTAGAACATGTACCGGTCGCGCGGGCACTTTGTTCAATTCTCCAATATTAATGTTTAGACTCTTGCAAATTATCTCTAATTTTGATCACATAGTGAATGATTTGTATAAAATGTGGTATACCTTTGGAAAGGGCGTAAACTAGCAAACTTTTTAAAAGAAAACGACGCTCTCAATTGGTGTTTTTTTTAATGAATTAAGAAATTAGGATTCTGTCATCTTTTTACTTGTTCTCGGGACTTTGGGAAGTCATAAGTCCTTTTTCATGGTATTTTTTTTATTTTTTTACATCAAGTAATTTTTTTTCTAAAACAAGGATACATCGTAAAATTCAATAAATTTTATTTCGTGCTGATACAACCATGAAAAAGAGAAGTTACAAGGGTTTAAAGCTGGGATTTTGGTAATTTTCAAAAATAAAGAAAAAAAATCGTATCTCTATACCACGTGACACCTGACAAAAGGTATGTTGGGTCAAAACATTGCAAATGACCCCACTTATCTACAAAAAAAAATTGTCGGTCGATGTGCCGAACACCCTGTATAATAAGAACTTTATCACAGCTCTATTATTATAAGAGTGAGAATGGTTGCTAACCAACTTTAAATCGTTATAGATCCTAAATGGTCATTCGAAATGAAAAATGATAAGAGAAACCTAAAGATCATTTTCAAATACCTATTCAACGATACCCCACTTAACATAGTTAGTCAACTTTCATTTTTTTCTTTTTCACAATATGGCACCTAGTTGTCGCCATATTGAATTTTGATTACTGTCATGTCTTCAGTGACACTCGCAAGATTAAGACAAATCGATTGACGTAAGAATCATCAAAATCGGCCCACGCGTTTGGTCTCTAGTGTGCCACAAAGGAACAAACATACATACATACATACATACATACATACATAGGCTGATAAACACATTACCCTCCTTTGCGTCGCGCAGTCGGGTAATAAAACATTGTGCCTTAGAACTGTGGAACGCTGGTATTTAGAATTTCAACGTGGAAAATTCATTCTCAGTGACAAACGACGTGAAGTTCGACCAAAAACCACCATGAACCAAGAGAACATCGACGCTGTGGGGCAATCGTCATGCGAGATTGAAGCATTTCAGGGACAACAGTTCAAAAAATCTCGTTGGATACCACATTTGCATAGCGATGACCATAAAACAGCTCGGGGGTGTCATAAAACTCTGTAATTATCCGGCCGAGGAGAGTCAAAACACGTTTATCAATGTAACCGGGCGGGTTAAACCCTATCCTATCACCTAGTAAGATATGAAGGGAAAGGACATACAGTTTTACGTAGAATCCGAACCACGGTCAGCCTCCAGCGGTCGAGCGGTTACCCACCAAAGTACTGACCGCGCCAGGGTGTGCTTATGATCACGACCGATAGTCGGCCGGTCGCACCATTGAGCGCATTTGCTGATACGAAGCTGACTCGTAAAGTGCTCTACACTCAAAATTTCCTACTTAAAGAATATTGAACTTGCCATTGTGATGCACATTAATTACATCTATCTATGGCGATTGCGGATAAGTCTTGCAAACGGTGCTTTATACGAATTTTGTGGAAATGTTGTAGCCAACCATCAACTAAGAGTCTGAGAGGCTCTAAAGAATTGTATTCATATCCAGTACAGTAGAGTGACTAATTTTATAATGTATCCACAGGCGGCCATGGCACCCTACTCGGAGTGATCAACTCGTTCGTGCACGTGGTGATGTACGGTTACTACCTGCTCAGCATTGCTGATCCCACTTACAAACAGTCTATCTGGTGGAAGAAGTACATCACACAGCTCCAAATCGTTAGTATTCTTCGTGAAGTCTTCAAATCATCTGCAGAAATGGTTTTACGAACCCTCTGTGCCGTTTTTATTTAAATTCGTCTGATTCTTTCCACATCGCCAACATCTCAGACTCAGTTGGAAATGTTTAAATTCCCCTAAACATCTAATTCATACTAAACATTGAAAGTTTATTTTTATAAGAACCATTTCATGAAACAGATATTAGTATCGTAATCAAATTCACCGCACCATTATTTCTCCATTATCCTCATATCCGGTACATTCTAATCACATGCATTCATGTTTTCAGGTGCAGTTCCTCTGGCTGGTGATTCACTTCTTACCCATCGTGTTCATTCCTGGCTGCGGATATCCTCGCTGGACTGCCGCCGTGTTCCTGCCACAGAACTTGTTTATGCTGATCCTCTTCGTAGACTTCTACAGGAAGGCCTACCTTCAGAAACCAGCAAAGAAGATCACTGAAAATGGCACGCAGAATGGGAAAATACTTGTCGATGCAAACTCAAATGTCATGACGGTTGGAAATGGTGTGCATAAAAAACATGAAGTCCAAAACGGGAAGCAGAAAAAACATGATTAATTAAACGTTTAGAAAATATATGGTTTTAAGTGCCTATAGGCTAACTTAGATTCCGAAATAGTACTGACAAGTACTACGATTAGGTAGTATTACGATCAAGTAGATCGTGGCAGATGTATAGTTACTAAAAATATTAAAGTAAATTTTGATTTATTTTAGAACAGCTTTATCGGATATTGTGAACGCATATTATATTGTAACGTTATATTGTTATCCATTGATGATGCGATCATGATGGTGTGGACATATGTGATTTTTTTAAATAAATTGTTTTATTATCTGTTAATGTTGTTAGAGCTGTCACTAAATAACAAATAAGAGGTTTAAATAATATTTGTTTTATGAAAATCAGTACCTATAATGTAGCTATCTCCAGGGACCAAAGGTGATTGACACGGTCAATTTCACCTTCCTCCTCTGCCAAGCGCCTCTCCAAATCCTGCAAGAGGCTATCGCCAGGGCTAAATTCGAGAATATCGGCAGAATTGGCGATAGACTGAAGCGGCACCCAACAGGGAGCCGTGAGTTCTGGTCTCTCCCCAAATCTGTATCTCTTTTTGCGGAGAATTCTCAAGTGGATGATGGGGTAGCTTCTTCTCCATTCATACCTAAGTGTGAGAACTCCTTGCCAGAAGTACAGTTTCGGCAGAGAACTGTGCGAAAGAAGCTTCTTACCCTAGACATCAGGAAAGCGAGTGGGCCGGCCAGAGTGCCTGCATTGGTGTTGAAAAGGTGTGCTCCCAAGTTGGCTCCAGTACTGATGCGCCTCTTTCGCCTCTCGTACTCTACTGGCCGCGTGCCGGCACCTTGGAAATCAGCTTTCGTTCAGCCTATCCCTAAAAAGATCGACCACTCTGACTAGTCAAACTAGCGACCTATAGCAATTACCTCCCTTCTCTGCAAGGTGATGGAGCGCGTTATAAATGCGCAGCTCATGACGCACCTGGAGACGAGTAATATCATCAGCGATCGTCAATACGGCTTTCGGCAAAATCGATCAGCTCGTGATCTCCTAGCGTACGTCACTCATCTTTGAGGGGAAGCGCTTGAAGGATACTGTGAATCGTTGGCAATTGGACTCGATATTGATAAGGCATTTGACCGGGTCTGGCATAATGCGCTTCTGGGCAAGCTGCCGGCGTACGGAATCCCCTCTGGCCTTTGTTAATTGGGTCACCGACTTCCTACATGGGCGTAGTATTCAGGTCCTCGTGGACGGCTGTTCTTCGAACGCCATGTCAGTGAATGCCGGTGTACCGGGTTCTGTGTTGTCTCCCACGCTGTTTCTTTTGCATATCAATAATATGCTGCTACTCGGCAACATACACTGTTATGCAGACGACAGTACGGCACACGGATCCCAGTGACCATTCAGTCGGACGGAACGTTGTAAACGAGAAGAGGCTCTTGTGTCTGAACTCGAGCAAACCCCCCAGTCTATTGCCGAATGGGGCCGGACACACAACAACAGCGAACGGTGTTCGCCCCAGCTCCTTCCTTCCAAAACACCTCGCTCAAATTAAGCGACCACCTCGGGATCCTCGGTGTCGAACTGTCGCACGACTTAAACTTCCGGCGCCACATTGAGAACAAGGCCAGGCTGACCTCAAAAAAGCTGGGCGTACTGAATAAGGTGCGGCGGTATTTCACGCCGGGGCAAAAACTGACCTTGTATAAAACACAGGTAGGGTCCTGCCTGGAGTACTGCTTGCACTTGTGCGATGGCTCAGCTAAACACCAGATTGCGCCGCTAGACTTAATCCAGCGTCGTGCCGTGCGACTGGTGGGTGACCCTGTCTGTGGTTTTCCCGCGACATAGAACCGCAGCACCTCCCTAGCGACGTCGGCTCCCTAACCGTGATCTGTCGTCTATTTCATGGAGAGTGTTCGGAGGAGCTGTTTAACGCGATCCCGCAGTTCCAATTCCACCTACTCCGATTCAATTCAATCGATCTACCACCGGGAGGTTCGGTGGTAGGTCGGTTCTGTAGGTTTTTTATTCACAGAACCGGAAAATGTGTAACTTTTCCTCCCAAGGACAGCCTGAAAGGGGCGTGAAAAGGGTCCTGTCAGGCCGGCATGGCATTTGCAATCTCCGTGCATCACAGAATGTCCATGGGCATCGTTAGACACCTACTTGTAGGTGAAACGAGGCTACATGTCGCGCTATCTAAAAAAAAACACGCTCACCGAGGTTCGATACCGCAGACTTATTGTAAGGCTGTCCAGCCTGAGACCTCCATAGGTTAAAGGAATCGGGAAACACACTCGCATATTATAATAATCCGAAAGGGCGGAAACGGAGTTTAATGGCAACATCCATGTATTTATTATCAAAAGTATAGTATTACCGCGTATTTTTATGCTATATCCTTAAGCTGTGTCCGTAATATTGCATTGACATTTTAAGGCAATGAGATATAGTGATAATTATTACAATAGCCCCTAACCAACCTAAGATATGGGCCAGCGTTTCTAACTTGAAAACTGGTCAAAGTAGAATTTATTATGAAATAATACTACCTAAAATGCTATATCTACTGGGCTATAGTGTAAGGTTGCAATAGTGAACTGCTTTTAATTAATCTTGACATGGTTGGCTACATCACCATACACCATCCGTGATAACGCCCCGTCATCCCACAACATAGACATATGTATAGCTGAAATTGTTACCATGCCGGATATTTCAGGGGGTTAATCTGTATTGAAAACTACTGATAGTACATAGATTACAAAGAAGGAACGGAGGCGAAATTGAAAAAAATTGGATTCTCCATACATTTTCGCAAATACACAACCTCAAAATGAATGGAGCATTCAAATGTTTATTTGTTTTTCAAAATTGCCAACCGTTGGACTGAACACGACATATGACTGCGATTTTCTCCGAGTTCGATCACTTCCAACTTTCTGCTCAGCCCCTAGCATTATGTAAAGATATAGATGAATAAATAATAAAGTATGTGTGTTAGTAACTGAATTTTTTTAATTAGTTGGTATTTTAAAAATATATATAGCATAATGTTAAATATTTCAATGTACATTTTTCTTCCCTCTTCGGACTCTTCTCGTTTGGCTGGTCTCGCTGCAGCAAGGGGGAGGAACTCTCGAAGAATTTATAACGAGGGGAGCTTGTGCCTTGCAACTTTCTAGAAGGCTTACGAGTATCAAGTTTTTGCTGTAGAACTCTTGGGGAATGAAGCCCAGACGCCACCAAGTTTTGTCAAGGACTTGGGAAGCTACCAATCGAGGCGTCTGGAAACCAATTTAGTCTCTGCTATCTTTGTCAAAAGATCAGCCTAGCCATTCTGCATTCGACCCCGTACGCCGGACGCCCCTATAAGCAGTTGACCCAAATACTTCACCAGCTCCCTGGCCTCCGGGCTCCACACCTCGAGAGTATTCAGGGCAAGACAAACTCGTAATTTTGTTTTAAATAACGATATTTACTATGTTTTGTAGGTTGCGCCTTTGCCGCGGCGCGGCATAGCCGTAGATATCTGACAAGAGCCGCCTAGGATACACTAGGGGCTAGGGTATCCGCACACGTGATATACCAGGTCAAAGTGCTCCCATGAGAGCGCTGGGTATGCGTGCGGAAAGCAAGGGAACGCTTGGTATACGCTTGATGTTTGGGCGTGTCGGGTAACCTGCCGGCACTCCTGGAAAATGAAAGGCTGTGGTGACCGAACGTTCCCATCGATCGGCCGCATATACGTATTTATGTATGTGTGTTCGTATTTTAATTAATTAAATGACCGATCAAACCGCTCAAAGCGTACCCCTCTCCACACCTTGGCACCTTGTTAGATAAAACAACAGTAAGAATTGCTATTGCTCTTAGTATCGATGTCAAGGTATGCCAGCCTCATTCTTGGGTCTGCGGAATCAGCGTGAACTGTTTAGGACATCACGGTCTTGTTTGCCCGTGGAATGGATAAAAAACATATGTGCTCTCCCTAATGGAGCCACCAGTCATCTCGCGCTCGGACGGCAAAAGACCGGACGGTTTGACGCTGGTTCCTTGGATGAGACTTGGAAGGGACTTCAAACGGTCTTCGAACGGTAGAGCCCTGGTATGGGACGCCACGTTTGTTGGTCGATACGCTGGCGCCTAGCCATCTCTCCTCTTCCTCGTGTTCAGCCGGTTCGTCCGCAGCACAATCTACTGAGAAAATAAAATAAAAGTAAGAGTCCCTAAAAATCCTCATTGAATTTCTAAGTTTTGCGGTGGAAACTCTTGATGCGTGCGGTCACTGGACGCACTGGATTTTGCCGAAACCATTGGTAAATAGCTCGTGGATAAGTCTGGTGACGTGCGTGGCAAGGTTTTCTTCATACGCCGCATAAGCCTGGCAATTAAAAGAAGGAAAGATCCTAGGGACCATGGCTGCCTCGGCTGAACTGGAAGAAATGTTTTATTCAGGTTTAGGTTTATTTATTTTTTTTATTTACTGCAAATAATTGTACATAATATACCAATATACATGTAAAAAAGTACTTAATTAGTATATTAGATATAATTCTTCCTAGAAAAATTGCTAACATTTAGAACTAGCGCATAATGTACAAAATATTGAATGTTACTCTTTAATTTAGTGTGAATTAAATAATATTTTTCTTTAACAGTATTTTTATTTTTGTGCATATTTAATAGTTTGGTCATTGTATGGTTTCGAAAGTGATTAAAATATTTATTTTAAACTTATCATGTAAAGAAAACTCATTCAGTAGGTATATTAAATTATAGCCACTGCCACATCAGTTTGTTAGCAGTAGTGGTCCGAGACTTGCTTTCATGTACACGTTTTATCGGTATACATATAATTTTTCCTAAAAAAAATATTTAAAAACAGTCGCCTTGTGCACCTATAGCACATGCTGAGATGGGTCCATATTGTCATTAGTTGTGTTATGAAATTCGGTTTACTTGTATAATTTCATGTTTCTGTAATGTTTTATTTTTTTTATATATAGTTGTTTTTCTTTTCTTTCTTTCTATTTAGGTAATGTATATGTATACCTATTTCAAGAACTCTACTAGGTATCGAAACTTATCGTAGTTTTTTTATGACCTGTGAGACTATAACTTAGAGAGCTTTTAATCGTATTTTCTTTCGACATTCCACAGCTCGATCGCATAGTAAAAATTACAACCACATTGAATGACAATCGGTCGGGTCGAAACGGCTATGAAAATAGTTGGTGTTTTCCGTCCAGTTCAATTTAGCCGGCACGACCAAAGGGATTAACTGAAATGGCACCTCGCTGACACTGACCACGGCTGACTCTGGATCATACATTATCATCTATCATCAATACACAAAATAAATTGTAAACGTCGCTTATCTCTCTTAAAATATTAGGAAAAAAATTGGGGGGGATGAAAGGTAATAGAATGCAATGAATCGTTCTCTAAACTAACCTAATCTAATTTGGAGGTATCCAAAAGGCATGCCGATACAATTAGACAACGACCGTACTGGAACCATTCGGGCACAGAGGAGGCGTCAGAAGACATTGGTCACAATGCCGCGTGATCGATGTTCTTGTCACCAATGTCTGCCCCGGGCATGGTTTTTCGGGATTTTTAAAATACATCAGCAGCTTTCATCCAACAGTCATAACTCTACTCTCCACTACAACAAACTACTTCCATCGTAATGATTATCTTTCCAATACGTAAAAAGTGAAATTTTGGTCCTTTAGAAAACTAGCTTTTTCTCAAAATGTATTACTTACTTATAAAGCAATATGAACAATTATATCAAAACCACATAATGTGTACCAACGCTTTAATTTTTTTCCAGTAGGAGAAAGCTCGGCGACAAAGCTGCAATTTATTATTAACTCTTAAGGGAAATATTTGTTAACGCGAACTTAATTATTATAGCCATGTTATGTATTTTTTTAATTGCCTCAACAATACCTGTAGAATAAAATAATACTCGATTTATTAAAAAAAAAACAAAACACATTTTGGAGTATCCTGTAACTACTTTCCACCGAACTATTAGACAGATGTATCTGTGTCCTGTCTGCGGGCGTATTTTGTGGCCAGTTTGCCATTTGCCATCAAAATCTGTTCAATATATCCTGAGATACATGTATGTGACCGACAGACGGATAGACAGACAGACCTAGTGTCTGTCTGTCTATCCGTCCCCCGTGACCCCATAGGAAAAAAACCAAAGTTTTTCCTGCCCATAATTCTATCCCAAGTATAGTCTTCGTCATTCAAGAGGGGTGAGAATAGTCACCTGTCCGGCCAGCATGGCATTCGCAACCCCCGCATACGACCGAATGTCAATGGGCGTCGTTAGACACCTTGTGGGTGGCTCGGCGTCACATGTCCTACTGTCAATAAAATCAATTATAAAATTGCTATAACATTTATTAATTTTCGAAATGCATACTTTCACAATAATTATTGTCACACAATCATTTTATGTTACATTGCATAAAAATAGAATATATAATGAAGCGATGCAAAATATTAAAACATGTTCCTACATAGCCTACATAATACTAGAATAAACTTGAGCTGGGCTGTGGACATCTGCCGAACATGGAATCAAATTTATATAGCTTCAGTTTTTTTGCTCCGCATAATCGTAATCGAAACCGTTGGGCTCTTATCAGAATTGTCCGATTCTCATGACATTTTTAAGCTATGGCAACGAGTCCTCTTTTAATGACTAAAGGCGTTTTTGAAATTCTTATATTTATCTTGTGTGAGATTTTTCGACTTTAGTCACGCCATAGTGGCGAATTAAAACTTCGAACGTTCATAGCTCAAGCAATTATAATCTCAAACGAACTACTGACATTTCCGTCGATATTCATTTCAACACATAAAATTGTATTTTTGTTATTTGAATATTCATCATCTTCATTGAACAATCATATATTTCAATCTCCGAGATTTTTCCACTTTTCTAAACCAAATTACTGGCGAATTCCGAAAAAATAAAATAAAAACTTTGATGACATCTTACAATATAAATAATACTTTTACTTAACAGACGCACACGTCCATTACTTGGGCATCATTCTTCTATATTAAGGTATTCCAAACATACTCTTCGCTATTATACTTTCCGAGATAATATAGTAATTCTCCCGGAACACGTTTGCGTTACGCTCAAGTTTCAGTGATACTGTCCGTTTCGGTAGACATGTAATTTGATTCCAAGTCAAAAATACTTGAGTATTTCCTAACATAAACTTAACGATATTTTAATACGCCATCTACCGGTACGATAGAGTAAACTGGTACAGCACATAAGGAAAAACCTACATTTATGTACATATAAAAACTAATATTAAATACTCACCGTGCAACATTATATGGAATGAGTACCGAGTACCGAATACCTAACCTGTAGTTCTAACAGACATTTGAAATTTGATTATGGCATTGCACGATAGATGGCGTTGGTAAAGATGGAATAGGTATGTATTATTTTCCATATTTTTATTACCAGACATGGTTGGACTTGGAACATCACCTACTACACCCATGATGTCAGCCCATTATGCCTTATTTAACAAGGAGCCATGTCAGGGTCTCTTTGTTCGTTTTGGCTACACTGAACTGGACGAAAAACACGAACCATATTTTCATAGCCGTTTCGACTAACCTTCATTCAATACGATACTAAACCTTACTCTACCAGAAGGCAGATCGTGGCAATATCAAGTGCTAACCAGTTTACCAATGAAAATAGTTTATAATAAAAAAATAAACTGAACTTTTATGGCCTCAATAAGGTGAGAAAAAAATTATTTTAAAACTAAGAGATATTTAGGTAAGTAAGCATTTATACATGTATTATACCCGATTAGAAAAAATTTAATAAATATGTAATTCCTTCGTTTTTCGTAGTCGGTATTATAAAATGTTTTAAATTTTATTTACTTAATTCCTTTTAGTTCGAAAATTCTTTCAAACTAAAAGGAATTAAGTAAACGTGTAGTATATTTTTGAAATCGCCTATTGAAGACACCCACTCTGTGCGGTTTGATGAATATTTTTTTTTAGTTTGATAGTATGGCGCCCTACCGCCCTACACGCGAACTACCGATATTAATCCATTAATGTCTCATTCTAATTTAATTCTCAACTAATTATTTATTGTTTATTGCTTTTAACATAATTAAAATCAATAAACAATAAATAATTAGTTTAGGCTCTGTGAGGGGTATATACATACATACGCTGCAAATATTCGTTCATTTGGATTTTCCATATCTGGGTAAAACACAAAACTAAATACTATAGATCACTGTGTAAAAAAAGGGGTCACATTATTAGTTCTTCAAGCCACACGAAAGACCCTGCATCCCAAAAATCACAGGGAATCCATAGCTTGGGAAACTGGCGTTCCCTAAAAATAAATAAATACGGTCTACGTTATTTAAATAGTATTTACCCGAAGGGGGCTGATTCTACACGCGAAAGTGATCGAATTTTGTTCTACATACGTTCTACGCCTTCATAATTTGAGAACTTTTTTTCGTTTGGAGGAAAATTTTAAATTTTGAAATAAAAAAGTTACTTATCAGTGTAGTTACATTTTTTTTTATGTAAACCAACATGGGTGGCTATTTCGAGAGACAAATGGTACAGTGGACAGAGCCAAAAACCCCTCTCCTCACGAAACCATGCTCAGTGAGGCGCCATGCCAGCAGATTTGCGGACTGTTGCTAGGTTGTCTAGCCCGTTGTACGACGACGTTTGAAGACATCCAGGTTAAAGGATTCGAGAAACACACTCGCCGGGAGACAGTTCCACACCCTAGCGGTGCGACAAAGAAACGATTTTAAGAAACGATGGGTTCTCAAAAGCCCAATGTCAACAACAAAAGGGTGCTC
Source organism: Nematopogon swammerdamellus (assembly GCA_946902875.1). Taxonomy (NCBI): domain Eukaryota; kingdom Metazoa; phylum Arthropoda; class Insecta; order Lepidoptera; family Adelidae; genus Nematopogon; species Nematopogon swammerdamellus. The sequence continues at coordinate 15,466,727 of OX336340.1, forward strand.
AGTTTCTCTGCGGCGAGTGCTGCGAAGATATGTTGGATGGCAAGGAATAAGGGAAGCAAGTTCCTCCGAGCAGCGTCCGTGATACGAGTAGTACCTGTACAACAGACTGAGTGACCCCCCTACAATATCACTTTTCAGTGAAATAAAAAAAATTTATCCTAAAATGAAACATCGGGTGTAATAATATTAAGAATAGTGTTTTTACTTATATTTAAGACATTTCTATTCCTGACTGTATTTAAGGCTGTAGGTAACGTTTTGATAAATGAATATAAATTTGAATTTGGAGTAGAGATAATTCTACGAAAATTGGAATACCTCTTTGGTACACCACCTGGTGTTGCTGGCTGTAAACGCACAGGTAAAGCCCGTGGGCTTTACTTACGGGCGAGCGAACACAATTCGGACTCGTATTAATGCAATACATTCCCCTGCCTTTGGATTTCGCCATAAATGGGTAAGAACATATCTAACGTCCTATTTATTGTAAGTATCTATTTGACCCAAATTCCCGAAATCCTTGTCTCCAGCCAATAAGACTTGCAAATGAGCCCGATATAGATGCTCGGTCTGTAGAACAATGCTAGAGTGACCTATCGACCAAATTGCACTTAGGTAAGTATGTAGCGAGTGCGCTCTGGGGTTTAACCCCAGTATATAAGGCCCACTTGCACCAACACGAATTTAACTATAAACCAGTTTAACTCGTTAAACTAGCACCCGTTGTATGTGGGAACCGCGTTTGAACCGCGTTTAAATCCATAACTCGCTATTTAACTCTAAACTCGTGTTGGTGCAAGTGGGCATAAAGTCAAGTATTATGTAGCAACATCCGAAATAGTTTTTTTTTATAAAGGACTGCCACGGCTCTCTCCCCAATAGTTCGTCGCATAATCCAATAACACCACTCGTGGTGACATCACGCTCCGCGCGTAAAAAAATTGTAACGTGTTTTGTTTGAAGACGATTAGGTTATTAGTACTAGGGAAAACACTAATATATATATTGTTATTATATATATTAGTGTTTTAGATTATAACCGTTTAAGATTATACGTATAAGTTCGAAAATGTTTTTCATTTGCACGCATAACTTTCTATCTGACTGGCGGTTCTCGAGACATCGCTACGACTCCTATAACCACTCTTGGATATGCCAGACGTCAGTGAAAACCCCATGTAGATTGATTGAGTAGTTCTCGACTTTTAAGCGAACATAGAATGGACGAAGGCACTCCGTTACAGATTTTTCTCTTTATTAAGATTCACTAACTTATGAATAAGTTAATTTCAGTAGAAACTATGAGTCACTTCTATGTCTACATAAGATACTGGGTGGTAGGGTAAAGCACTAATATAACATACTAACGTACTGTTGCCCGCAGCAGTGACAATTGAATAAATACCATACTAGGTGGTAGGGTAGTGTACTAATATAATATGCTAACCTACTGCTCCCCGCAGCAGTTACCATTGAATAACTACCATACTAGGTGGTAGGGTAAAGCACTAATATAACATCCTAACTTACAGTCCCCCGCAGCAGTGACCATTGACTAAATACCATATTAAGTTGTAGGCTAAAGTACTAATGTAACTACTATCACTATACTAACCTACTGTTCCCCGCTGCAGTGACCATTGAATATAATATACCATACTAGGTGGTAGGGTAAAGCACTAATGTAACTACTATCACTATTCTAACCTCCTGTTCCCCGCAGCAGTGACCATTGAATAAATGCCATACTAGATGGCAGGGTAAAGTACTCATGTAACTACTATCACTATACTAACCTACTTTCCCGCAGCAGTGACCATTCTATAAATACTATACTAGGTAGTAGAGTGAAGCACTAATATAAAATACTAACCGTTTCCCGCAGCAGGGATATGACTCCCTTTTTATATTACTAGGTGGCAGGGTTTAACCCGCCCGGGTTGGTACCACCACACTGAATGAAAGGTCGGTCGAAACGGCTATGTAAATAGTTTGTGTTTTTCGTCCAGTTCAGTGTAGCCGGCACAACCTAAGGGAGGCACTGACGTGGCACCAAGTTCACCCGGTGTTATGGGCTGACATCACGGATGTTGTAGGTGATGTAGCCAACCGTGTCAGATTACATAAAAAAACAGTGACCTTTGACTAAATACCATACTAGATGGTAGGGTAAAGCACTAATTTAACTACTATCACTACCTACTGTTCTCCACAGCTGTGACCATTGAATAAATACTATACTATGTAGTGGGGTAAAGCACTAATATAACATACTAACCGTTTCCCGCAGCAGTAACCATTGACTAAATACCATACTAGGTGGTAGGGTAAAGCACTAATTTAACTACTATCACTATTTTTTATGTAAATCAACATGGGTGGCTGTGTCGAGGGACCAATGGTACAGTCGGCAAAGCCAAAAACACCTCTCCTCGCGAAACCACGCTCAGTGAGGCGCCATGACAGTAGATTTGCGGACTGTTGCTAGGCTGTCTAGCCCGTTGATACGACGTTTGAAGACACCCAGGTTATAGGATTCGGGAAACACACTCGCCGGAAGACAATTTCACACCCTAGCGCCACAAAGAAACGATTTTGAGAACCGATGGGTTCTCAAAAGCCCAATGTCAGCAACAAAAGGGTGATCAGTTTCTCTGCGGCGAGTGCTGCGAAGATAGGTTGGATGGCAAGGAATAAGCGAAGCAAGTTCCTTCGAACAGCGACCATTATAGTACCTGTAGAACAAACTGATTGTCTGTGACTCAAAAACCATCAGTCAGTTTCGGGTCTCCCACCAGACGGACGGACGGAATCCAACAGATACTTGGGGCTGCCCTCCCAAATACAGCTACAGTATTCCATCATCGACCTAATCTGCGATTTGTACAACATAAGTAGTTGTTCCGGTGAGAAGAACCTCATATTTCGGTATAGGATACCCAGTTTTTTTGATGCGGTTTTGTTCTTGGACTCAATAAAGTGCCTAAAGCCCATGTCTTTGGAAATATTGCAGCCCAGTAGGTCTAGGTGCTCCGCGACAGGAACGACACTGCCTTGGAAACTTGCAAGGAAAGAGAAGGGGTAAATTTCTACAACATAACGCTGCGCCTTGCTGGGCTGTGCATCTCTGCTCTTCCAGTCCTTGACATACATTTCATGCCTTGTGCTGTCATCATCGTAACTGTGAATCATGCCCAGGGACATTAAATCGTTAATAAAAATATAAAAAATAACGTAGGCTACAAAGGGTGTAGTTATTTTAACGGTGTAGGACAGCACAGAGCCCTGCGGAACACCAGCGTTAATTGGAAAGTCGTCCGACTTCGTATAATGAATGGAGACGGATCGACCCGTCAGAAAGCTGGAAATTCAGGCGCTGAAATTTGGAGGGATGCCACAAGATGGAAGCGACTCCCCGAAGTTGTCAAGTATTACGATTCACATGTGCGTAACGTACGTTACGCACTATCGAAATATCTCCTCTGGACCGTAATTTACGGAAACCGTACTGTTTGTCATCCAGGAGTTTATTTACTTCTAAGTACGTTAGGAGCTGGGAGTTGATAAGGCGCTCCATAACTTTGTATACAAGCAAAGTTATCGTAATGGGCCGAAAGTTGGAGGGGTTTGCTGGGTCATCCTTTTTTGGCACCGGTTCGATCGAGGCTCTCTTCCATGAAGAATAGCGAGTGAAAGATAACGAGTGATCCGTCAGACCGTTCCAGTGGTGTAGCAGAGCAACAGAAGTTCCGTCCGATAAAGTTGGTGAGAGACCAGAATGCGCGGCTGCCGGTCAGACATGGCACTAGTCTCTTGCCATTTCTATGATCGTGTTTGAACTTGACCACGTGGAGTGTTCGCTTGCCTTGCCTCAACGATATGTGCGGACAGTCATTGCCCGAAGGCTTGGTTCTTGGCCTATAGCGCCGCATGCATTGGCGGTTGAATCATGGCTTGTGACTACCGCCCATTGATACAACAGAAGATGGAATAAAGTATTCCATACCCTGCTGTATCAGTTCGGCAATAGACGTTGATGAATCCGAAGAGGCAAAGCAGACCTCCTTCCAAGGGAAACTTCCTAGAAAGGATCGAAATTCCTCCCATTGTGCTGGCGTATAGTGCCAGACTGTGGGAGTGCTGGGCTCGCGCGTTTTCGCGTAGTACACAGTCGGCACTGTACAGGACATTAGGCAGTGATCTGAGCTCCCTAAAGAAGCTTTACCGCTAACTCTGTATCCTGTAGGTTCGGAAGTCAGCACAAGGTCCAGGAAGGGAGGCTTGTGCGCAGGATTGTCAGGTATGCGTGTAAATCCCGATACCATCTGCGACAATCCGTGGGCCATGGCCAAGTTGTAAGCTTCCCGGCCGGAGTGATCGGTGACGGTTGACCCGAGCCATTTCTTATGTTTGACATTGAATTCGACCACCATCACAATTTCAGGCGTAGGAAGTTCACAAAACAGTTTGTCTGTTACTCTGCTGAGATGCTCAAAGAATGAAACAGTCTCGTTGACACCTAGGTTAGGAGAGCGATACAGGTCCAATTAGATTCTCACCACGTGGGGAAGATTCACGCGGACCCGAAAGATTTTTATATAACTGGGAATCGGGAGTCTTTAAGGCCGTGACAAACGCCAACGACCTTGAGCATTCGGGAATTCTACATAATGTACCATGCGACTGCTAATTTCGCTTCGCACGTTCAAGTCACATTTAGCGTAGTTTGTCGCTATCAGCCTAAAGAGTTGATGGTTCGGGGTTCGAATCCCACTTTCGTATGTTTTCTTTTTTTTGCTTTTTTATTATTTTAATTATTAAAATGATTGTGGCTTATGTAACTGATGCGTGATTCTAATTTTTTATTTTTTATTATTTTACCTAAATAACATTTTATTGTAATTTCTTCCAAATTATTTTAGTTCATGTACTTACCACTTTTTATAAACCTCTAAATAGACTATCGATGAAAACTAAAATAAAAATAGGTAGGTAGGTAATAGGTAGATAGGCATTTAGGTATGTATGGCAAATATCATGCGGGGGCGGCATGGCACGGTGCGGTGGGGTGCGGAGCGGTGCGGTAACTCAGTAGCAGCGTGCGGTGCGGAGGCGGCACGGCGGCGGCGGCGGCGGAGGCGGCAGCGGCGGCGGCGGAGGCGGCGGCGGCGGCGCGGTGGAGGCGCGGGAGGCGCCGCGCCGCCGCGTCGTCTCCGCTCCGCGCCACCACAGTGCCGCCGCCGCCGCCGCCCCCGCTCCACAGCGCGCCGCTGTTGCTAGGCTACTTTTATTTAGGCACGGTTCTATAGTCCTTGCATCTCAAGCGCAGACAGCGTTATACCACAGTACCTATTAGTTATTCTGTGGTTATACCAACGAAAGCCATGCGTATAACGCCCCGTCAAGTTACGTACCGGAGCGTATACTGATAGATACCACAGAAGAGAGATATTACTGATACGGTCGTACTGTATACTGGTACGGAAAATGACACGGTGGCAACATCACCTACAATACAACATCCGAGATGTCAGCTCGTAACAACTGGTGAAGTAGGTGCTATGTCAGTGCTTTTCTTCGGTCGTACCGGCTTCACTGAACTGGACGGAAAAAAAGAAGGGAGTCATATCCCGAAATAGTTTGTATTTTCCGTCCAGTTTAGTGTAGCCGGCACAACCAAAGGGAAGCACTGACATGGCACCTAAGTTCACCCGGTGTTATGGGCTGACATCACGGATGTTATAGGTGATATAGCAAACTGTGTCAGTTTACATAAAAAAATCCCTCAGTCGCCTTTTACGACATGCACGGGGAGAGATGCAGTGGGGCTATTATTTTAAATTACCATCCCACACGGTACAAATATACCTAACCTACCTATCTTTTTTCCATTCGATCCAAACACAGAAGACAGAAATGACGACCGACACGCGGGCGCAGCAGGGCAGGAGCGAGCAAGCGAGCCCGGAACTAAAATTGTATCTAGTATTGAAGTGCCTGCTAAATTGACGAAGGCAAAAATTTTACCCTTCCGACTGAAGAATTACGTCAATAATTTCATGTAGGCGTTTTTTGTTTTTTATTTTTATCTCCTTTCGTGGATAAAATAATAAAACAAATTGAATAGAGTTTTCTCAGAGCTTTGTGACCTTTGAATCGGTGGTATTGTAAAATTGTAATAATACACACATACTCAGATTTTCAAAAATTCATGCTTTTTTTATATATTTTTAATTTTATGTTTATTACTTACTTTTACTCATTATTAAAAAAACCAGCAATGCACTTTGTTGGTAAGGAACCAAAATATAGGTTGGTATTTTTTTAATTTTCTGAATGTGTGTCAATTGGTCAGTTTTGGACCTTCTTTGTCGCACTTTTTGCATGTTTTGCGTATTTGGCGTTTGTCACCGCCTTAACACGGCATAATCTCTTGACGGAGACATCGCATCGACCATAACGGCAGACACCACTTTTCGGCATAAAGCGTTCAAATAGTGTATAGCTCGGAACACTAAGATCAGTGGAATCGGCTGGCTGGCAGATCTGAGTCTCCGTCAATAACAATATACACTATACTAACCTACTGTTCCCCGCAGCAGTGAACATTGAATAAATATCATACTAGATGTTATGGTAAAGTACTAATGTAACTACTATCACTATACTAACCTACTGTTCCCCGCAGCACTGACCATTGAATAAATACCATACTAGGTGGTAGGGTAAATTATAAATATATGTGTCACTATCTTTTGCCCGCGGCTGCGCTCGCGTGAAATTCGTATTTAAAAATCGCCCGCGACTTTATTTCGGTGCGCGGAACAATTCGGTTTGTATGAGAGCCACACCTTAGCGTAACTGGAACCCGCCTAACCTGTGTCCCGTATAGTAAAATGTGCTTATACTAAGTTTCATCGTATTCGGATGATCGGTTTAAGAGTTATAGAGGAACATACAGAAAAAATATCCAAAAATCGTCAATTTGGTTTTAGTATCATACATTGAGTACAAACGCAGTATCTTATAAAACAAAGTAACTTACTCCGTGACCATCCCTTACAGATTTAGTATTAGTATATTAGTATGATGATTATTCTACAGCAGCAGAATTTAACTTGCTTATTGGATGGTGAATTAAAAAAAAAATTACGCATTTATCTAGGATATTATGTATAAGTTCTAACTGACAAGGTGGAGGAAGGCGTATAAAATGTAATTGAAATATGTTTAGTTACGTTAAAGGACTACATGTAGTCCATACAAAGAAACAGTCTGTCAGAGAAGAGACTGAGAAACATTCTCAAAAGCTTAATCGTCTGTGCGGCTAATAACGTCTTCCAATAATTTTTCATCGTATACCTATTTAATTTTTTTTTTCATTTTTATTTCAATTCATATTAGAATTGTCTTTCCTTAAAAGATGTTAAGGTTTACTTAACCCGTCCGGGCTGGCAATGAAAATAGGTCGAAACGGCTATGTCAATTCTTGTTTTCCATTCAGTTCATTATCACCGGCACACAAGGGGAAGCACTGACATGGCACCGGTTCACAGAGTTCTAATTGGCTGACATCACGGGTGTTTAGGTTACGTAGCCAAATAAACACATACAAATGATGACAAAATAAAATCTACTTTTGTTAGTTTTGGTAATATAGTAACAAACAATGTTAACTATATACACGGTGATTCAGGAATGAGGTTACGTTAAATTCATACCCGAAACTGAAAATGTAATCGTTCTAAATATAAACTGTAAAGTAAACGAAAGATCGAAATTTAAATTGTTAAAATTTTTTATTTTTATTTAACTACTTTAACCCTTTGAGTCTCAATCGAAAATTGTACTTTGTTTCCTTCCGAATATAAAATATCGGACCTGAACCTACGTGTCTGGTACGTATGTATTTCCCTTGAAACTAGGTATTCACTAAAGATTTCATTCAATTGTTCTATTAAATTGTGACAATTCTATTCAACTGTGTACATTCGCATACTTGTCACTCAGATGAGGGCAAATCGAATGTTGCATTTATGTGAAAGAAATGCCTAGTATTCTACGTCGTAAAGACTACTTTATTAATTAAATCTATATCTAAAAATAACTAAATTAACTATAAAAATTAATCTACCAATAAATAAAAATAATGATCCATAAGGTCGATGTAATTGTTTGGAGAAGAACCTATGGTTCTAAGTATAAATCAGTAAAGCCTACTAAGGCCCACTTGCACCAACACGAGTTTAGAGTTAAGTAGCGAGTTATGGATTTAAACGCGGTTTAAACGCGGTTCCCACATACAACGGGTGCTAGCTTAACGAGTTAAACTGGTTTATAGTTAAATTCGTGTTGGTGCAAGTGGGCCTAGTGCATAATGTCTAATAAAAATTTCCCCACTCGTCTGCCAACTTTCCGGTACTGCTGGTCGTCCCAATTATTATTTTTTTACAATTATGAGTAGGTACACAATACTAACAAGGTTGACTGGAAGAAGTTTCATTTTACAATAAGTATGTCTGGTATGCTCAGGAAATTTAAACATACAATAATTTTCTACTCGAGGTTCGATATGGGTGAGTGAAATCACGTGTCCTCTCTCTCTCTCTCTCTCTCTCTCTCTCTCTCTCTCTCTCTCTCTCTCTCTCTCTCTAGATAGATAGATAGATAGATAGATAGATAGATAGATAGATAGACAATGCAATCTAAAGTTTACTTATCCGTTGTTTATATGTAAGGTACAATACATTAAAAGAAATTTATTGGATACCAGTTACTGTAATAGAAATACACAACAAGAAACATAAAGAACAACATGCAAAGGCGAACTTATCGCAACGAGCAATTTCTTCCAGTCAACCTTTCTTACTCGCCGATCAAAGAGAAAGGACGCATAAACAAATTATGTTGACTCTTCCGCTACAATTGGATAAACACAGAATCGGAGACTGAAAAAATGTGTTGTCTCTTTCACCAGCTTTTTAAACAGAAGAGGGTTTTGACCAAGTTTTGACGCAGGTTTTATACAAACAACAACATTTTTTTAATTATGCGGAGTAAATAAGCACCGAACACCGGTTCGCCCTAGGTTTTGAACCGGATTTATGTAATACGGCATAATCTTGTTAAATAGTCCTTGTTTTAGGGTGGTCAACATGTTGGATTTACACATTTGAATTCAGTAGTCCGCGTGCAAAAGTGTCGCCGTACGCCGCCGGGTCGAAGGCGCTTGTGACATCCAAAAGTAATTCGGTAATTTAATTTCTCATGCATAAAGTATTAGCGACACAATTATTCGTGCTTTTCTTGACAGCGGCCCTTATCAAGGGCATGCACGATATAAGCAATCGTAGGAATTTATAGATTTTAACATAATCGTTGAATATTTATATATTTATCAAACATATTTATTTTCACCTACGAGCATAAATAATTTTTTTTTTCAAATAAACGCATGCATGAACTGAGACAAAAGAAAAAAAAATCTATTAACTATAAAAATTCCTCCACAAATAAAGCATTCAATATCTGCGGAAACTGACGAAGGTATGTACAGACAATGTTAAGAGTGTTGTAAAGGATGCATTATTGACTGAATGTAGAGTATTCTGCATTAACTATAAATTCACCTCCTCCTGCATAGGGCGATAATTTCCTAATTATAAAATGTGTTAAAATGTAAGGGGAACCGAAGGTTAACTGAGCAGTGTTCGTATGTAATGAACGGTTTAGTAAAGGCGTGCTCGTGTCTGGCTCACCTCCTCGGCTTTGGGGTGTAGAAATCGAAACGACTCGCGTGGTTAGGTTTATATAAGCGGCGGCCGGGATCGATAGTGGCAGAACGTTGCCGCAGTAGGGCCGCAATGTCGAGCCAGGGCACCTTGCGAAAATATTAGCATACCCATAGCGAGCCCAACGAGCTGTGAGTGATAGTGAGAATAGTGGAAGTTTTTGGGTGAGTTTTTCATTTTGAAAATTAAAAAATGGCAAGTGTTTTAGATAGAACCGTGTAAAATGTTACATTGTTAACATTATATTGCAAGACAGATAAACGGCAATAATATTTGGAACGGCATAAGTAGCAAAAATAGGCCATATTTAAATATATATTTTGTAGCGTTAAATACTCATGTGTTCGTGATATGCTTGAAATGTAAATATATCATTGAAGAAGTCGCGTAGACTTGTATATTTCGCGTATACAGAACAATATGTTGGTAACACATGACACACATGACACGCACACGCACTGAAACTGAAACCGGAGTTCAAATATTTCCCTTGTTGCATGTTGTAAAATGTTGATAACTTTATAGGTCTGTTGCAATTAACTAATTCAAAATTAGCAATTTCAACTGTCTGCTATGGTTATGGGAATGAAAACTGCACTTGAAACAGCATTTTGGAAGGGAAATTTCGAATTATACCTAATTTGTAATTTCCCCATCCAAAATGCGCAAAAGTACTATCTCTAACCACTCCACACAAAGAACAGCAAAATAGACACAAAGAACTGAATGATAAAACTAACTGATGTATGAATTATAGACACATTGTGACAATAATTTGTGCTAATAAAAATAACATATCGCTGGAAAGAACAAAGTGATAGCCGAAAATCACCGATCTTGAAATTACAATCTTGAAGAAACTATGCAATTAAACATTTTAGGAACAAAATGAAATCCTTCCAAATTCATTTAAGTGTGTAGTGCATACAATTGGGTTGTATTTCAAAGTCTTGCTTCTTGCACCGTTTAATAGAGCAAAGATATTCTCGCAGTGGCGAAAAAATAATCAATAAAGAAGGTTATGTTATGTACCCGTACCTGAGCCATAGTACAAATTTGCGGGTGGCGTGCTCCGGTTCGTAAATTATTGATTACCTTCTTGATTACAAGTGCCTATGTTTTTTTTTTTTATGGAAACTGACACGGTTGGCTACATCACCTACAACATCCGTGATGTCAGCCCATAACACCGGGTGAACTTGGTGCCACGTCAGTGCTTCCCTTCGGTCGTGCCGGCTACACTGAACTGGACGGAAAACACAAACTATTTACATAGCCGTTTCGACCGACCTTTCATTCAGTGCGGTGGTACCAACCCGGGCGGGTTAAACCCTATCACCTAGTAATATAAGAAGAGAGTCATATCCCTTAGTCGCCTTTTACGACATACACGGGGAGAGATGCAGTGGGGCTATTCTTTTAAAGTACCGGCCCCACGCGGTCTGTATGCTGTGTGTCTAAAAAATAGAACGAAAATTCTATTTGCATAGCAGTAAGTAATAGAAATACGAAGGAACAAAACGAAAAGACGTACATATCATTGGGAGTGATTTAATTCATTGAAGATTTAACCTTAGGTAGAGCATTCGTTTATGCAAGGGCAAATAAATAGACATGAAGGATAGAGTTTGAAGGATGAAGAGAGAGAGAGAGATAGAATTGTCGGCCACGGTAGCTCAGTGGTGCGGTCGGTCGACTGTTGTTGAGCAACCCTGAGCGCGGTCAGTACTTGGATGGGTGACCGCTCGACCGTTGGAGGCTGACCGTGGTTCGGATTCCACGTAAAACTGTAGGTCCCTTCCTTTCTTACTTTACTAGGTGGTAGGTTTTATCCCGACCGGGTTGGTACCACCGCACTGAATGAAACATCGGTCAAAACGGCTATGTAAATAGTTCGTGTTTTCCGCCCAGTTCAGTGTAGCCGACATGGAACGAAGGGAGGCACTGACATGGCACCTAGTTCACCCGGTGTTATGGGCTGACATCACGGATGTTGTAGGTGATGTAGACAACCGTATCAGTTTCCATAAAAAAATAGAGTTGAATTTTCCATATTATTATGATATTATCCAAAATTATGTATGATATTATCATATATTTACCATATATTTTATTTACTCGTATCATATATTCATATGATCTAGCTAGGCCGTGTAGCTTTGAATATTGAAATGGTTGTGAGGTTTACAACCTTTATTTATTTATGCAAATTAGGTTACAGTTTGTGACATTTTTCCTGTCATTAGCTAGGTAAATTATAATATTACTAGCTTTTTCCCGCGGCTTCGCTCGCGTGAAATTTGTATTTGAAAAGAAGAAACTGCGTAAACCCGCTACCGTACCTTTATTTCGGCGCTCGGAACAACTCGGTTTGTATGAGAGCCACATCTTAGCGTAGCCGGAACTGAATTTTATTTAGTCTATCCTGTGCCCTGTATAGTAAAATGTGCTTGGACTAACTTTCGTCGAATTCGGATGATCGGTTTCAGAGTTATGGAGGAACATACATACATACATACAGAAAAGATTTCTAAAAATCGTCAATTTAGTTTAAGTATATTTTTTATGGATACGCGAGACACTTGGAGCCGTCAGCATGGATTGTTGAGCCGACGACGCGACCCCCAAAAGCATTCGGTTTAGAACGGGGGCTGCGAATGCCGTGCCGGCGGCGGCGGCGGCGTGCGTGACAGATGCCTTTTTTTTACGCTTCTCTTGAAATATACATAGAGTCTACAAACGTAATATCAAATAACTTACTAAATAAATCAAAGTAATCCCTTACAGATTTATTATTAGTATTAATTCTGTGCAATAATAATAATGGCAACATAAAATTTATAGCTATTGATTAAGTCATCTGTTTCTTTTGCGGACCAATAAAATAATACATGCCCCATAATGGATTGGCGAAAGAAAATGCAATTATTATTTCAAATTAAAAGCCACCTCTCACCTTGGCACTGTGCTTCCACCGAGCCATGCAGCATGTGGGCCTTCATGCCTTACTTGCTGCCTGATCTGAGTTATCTTGCCCTAATGTGCTGGTTGGTGTTGTGCTGTAATTTACCAGAATACTTGTAGCACAACACCGATTACTCTGCTTACCCCGATTGCTGGGATATGGCTTGTAGTGTGTATGTGTATATAAAATTGAAAGAAATTTCGAGCATAGTACTCGTTGATGTCTGCGGTGCTTGTCTGTCACGAACGCCGTGAAATGTTTCATCCAAACATTTTTTTATTTATTTATTTATTTATTTATTTATTTATTTATTGGTACATACAAGGTTACATGCATACACACCACACGCTGTATCCCGACAATTGGGGTAATCAGAGTAATCGGCGTTGTGACACCGACCACCACGTTAATCAAAGTACAATGACAATTAGAACTATCAAGCAGCAAGTAAGGCACAAAGACCCATCTTTTGCATGACTCGGTGGAAGGACCGCGCTAAGGTGGCTATCCTGTCGCACTTTAGCACGACATCTTGTCCTTATCCCTTAGTTGCCTTTTACGACATGCACGGAGAAAGATGCAGTGGGGATATTCTTTTGAAGTACCGGCCCCAAACGGTACACACAAAGTTGACTGAAATAAATTATACGAGTATTATTGTATTTTGACAGTTTTGATACATAATATGTCGCTCAGGATATTAAATAACACCACCTAACACAAATAATCGACTGTCTCCAATCCAATAACTTTTAGGTCTGCAAGTTGACCTTGATTGTATACAAATCACTTTACGAACTTTGTGACCTTTCCATACAAAAATTGGGGTATTATTTAACACCTACGAAGTGAAGGTATTGGTTGAATAAAATATCTACGTAACGCTGGATGGTTCAACCCGGATCTCCCGACAGGTCCTTATTCTTTAGGAGGTTTTTTTATTGTTTAAGGTAACTATTTTAGAATACCTATAGTAGTTTATATCTATATATTAGGTGATTTAGTTTAGTTTAGAATTCTGTAAAATGTTTTTGGAGCAAAACGTTTTTGGACCAATTAAGTATTTACATCATTAGAGATGTAATTTCACAGATAAATTTCATAAGCTGACCTTTAGACCTCCTTTTCAGACGTACTTAGCAATAGCCGTAGACATTCCCTTGCCCCTGACTGTGTTGTATGTGGTAGACTCCCATTTTAGCCAACAGTTGGTGATAGTTGGTCAATTGGCCATTTAGCAACCTTGGCTGCATACAGCCAGCAATCTAAAGGGAACTCTCCGATATGGCACCTTCTCAAAGGTGTTTGCTGGTCGGAGCATCCTCATATCGTAACATAACATACATACATATACATACATATATATTTCTACAGTCAAACTGGGTCCATACAAAATATGAGTATTATTCATACAAAATCACCGACTAATTATTCCATCGTAGGACAAGTCCGATTTAAACGCGACCGGAGCCGAAGGCAAAGCTAGTTTTGAATAATACAATACAGAGATAAATAATTAATGAGGTCGTTGAACTGACCTCAAATCATTGGTAAGCCATTTGGGAAACGTCAAAACGGACGACCATATTCGAATGTATACGAGTATTGTGTTTCGCTGCTGGTCGGTAGATCCTTGTACATAATATGTATGTCGTGCATATTAGTATTATTTTTTGTAGTCTACGGAATTGAAAAGCAACATGTTTCAACGCTTTAGTTTTTAAAAGAGTAAAAAATGGAACTTCGTCGTTGCTATGTCGTTGACTTCTAATTCTTGGAGAGCTGAATGTTTAGAAGGCTTTAGGTATTATGGGTAATTAAAACAAACGCAACTAATATGTTAATTTCTGTGAAAGATCCACTAACACCCACTAGTCTATGGCGTCTCATAGGATACAAGCGAGGATACAAGTTATTAAGTGGTCGTTTTTGCAATAAAACATTAAATTGTGACCAGTTTGAATTTTTAGCATTCCGTAGCCACAGGGGCTTTATAAAATCGTCCATGTGTCTGTCTGTCCGTCGGTCAGTCTGTCACACGCGCTCTCCGAGTTCATTACTTCCCGCCGCCGCCGCCGGCGGAACTTACCGTTTTTTTAGTTTTTGTTTGCCTTTATATATTATATTTTTATGTATACAGGATTAATATGGACATGTATACAAGAGAAAAAGCGTGATAGTAAAGTAAATAATAATAATAAGGCAGTCCATTTAGTTCTAAGGGGCGGGGGCCCGAGTGGTCTGGGCAGAAATACGAGTGTTGAGGCAGACAGACGGCGGCGTAGTCTTAGTAATAGGCTTCCGTACAGGGTACGGAAGCCTGAAAAAGGTACCTACTAACTAAGCGCTGCGGTTCCTTCAAACCCTATGGCGGTTCTCTTTCCGCACATACTATACATTTATAAGGTTTGTTTAGATCACAGAAATCAAAAGTTTAGATAGTTCAAATAATAGAATTTATAATTTTAAATTTAGGAAAGAATAAGGTATTTTTAAAATATTTCCAAATAAGATTGGAAATATTTAAGGTTGGTCCAAGATGATTGCATCTAATACACACAGCTTTACATACACACATTTGTTTATTTACAAATCGGCGTGGTGGTGGCGGGCTCAAGTGGCAGTGGGCTGGGCACGTTAGCCGAAGAGACGGATGACCGTTGGAGTAACCGTGTCCTACACTGGCGGCCGTGGACAGGAAAACGGAGTGTGGGAAGACCACCCGCCAGATGGGACGACGACATCAAGTACGCCGGCGGAAATCAGTGGTTCCGTATCGCTGAATGCCGGGAGTACTGGAGGAAAAATGGAGAGGCGTATGTCCAGCAGTGGACGCTTACACGCTGACTGACTGACTGACTGACTGTGGTGGTGGCGAATGTATTACACTTTACTTTTGGGCGCAAAAGGCAAATTTATTGCACTACGTAATTTCTTCTACTCGACCTTGTACATAATAAACATTGTTTGAGTACCTAATATTCAGATACAGATTCGGTAAATTATTTTGTCTATAATAGTAGAATAGGTCTTTCTTCACCGTGATATTTCCGACATTGTCCGGTAAAAACCGACATTGCAGGAATTAAGTACTTATCCAGTATCAGCGTAACTGAGAATAGTGTAATTTATGTCTTTGTAACACAATAGACTAGCAGGCCATGTTGGCCGAAGTAGGACAAGATTAGTAGGTTAAGTTCGCATTGAAGTTGGGTGTGGAAACCGACAATACTCGTATGTCTGTGGGCGGACGCTTGAGGGAAACGATGCCACGTCAGGTATTGTGTTTTCTAGGAGGATAATCAGTTATTTTTTTCAAATAAATATTGATGTATTTCATTTTTCTGTGATGTTTCACACTTCTTGCAGGTTGGTGTTGTTCTAGATTGTAACGTTGTGTTACTTCATCGGAGTGATGTACGGAGTGATTTAGCCCATCGTATATGAGTAGTTATGTTGAAATTGTCTGTATTGACTTATTATTCCTGTCAACTCCTGTTACTCAAAAGCAGTCTTATTTTATTGTTTACCCGGGGTAGCAGATTTCCCGAGAGTATTTCCTTTACCAGCACTGTCTACAGCTTCCTTCCTTCTTTTATTTGAAATGCCTGGAATTGCAGCTTTTGTGTGCTAAATCTAAAACACTAAACATTTCAATATTCCATTTTTTTATTTTTTTATGGATTCTGACACGGTTGGCTACATTGCCTACTACATCCTTGATGTCAGCCCATAACACCGGGTGAACTAGGTGCCATGTCAGTGCTTCCCTTCATTTCATGTTTTATGGCACCATTGAAGTTGTTTCCTACTGACCGCATCAGCCCAACGTTTCAAGTGAAATTTCGAAATCAACTGCAAGACACGACTTTAAAAATATCATCTTTTTAATCAAGTGAAACCTAGTATGGAATAGAAAATCTTTTGTGCGCAACAGAATCATGTTGTAACAGACACAGTCGTGTAATTTGTGTACTGAACAATTCAGTTCAATTTGAAGGATTTTTGGACAGTCCTAGCTCCTTTGTGAAATAATTTATAAAAAAAGCAAATCGTATGGATATGTCGGTGGCGGGTACCTATATATCATATTAAATCTATAAGGGATGGTCATGGAGTAAGTTACTTTGTTTTATGAGATATGTATTGCATTTGAAGGCTCTAATAATTAATCTATATGGGGTAGACACTATGTATGATACTAAAACTAAATTGACAATTTTTAGAAGTCTTTTCTGTAAGTATGTATGTCCCTCCATAACTATTAACTAGTGCAAGCACATTTAAGAGGCTAAATAAAATTCAGTTCCGGTTACACTAAGATGTTAGCTCTAATACAAAACGGATTGTTCCTCGCGCTGAAATAAAGGTACGACGGAAGCGGGCCTCGCCATTTAGTTACTTACTTTCATCGAGAAGGTTTACTGTTTACCTGAACGTAGCTCGGCCTTTTTTCTTACTTTCTTTCTTCTTTTTAAATACCTAATTCATGCGAGTAAAGCCGCGAGCAAAAGCAAACGCCGAGCTCGTTTCCTCTGCACGCGACCGCACATATTATGACTCTGAGTTCCGACTCCACTGATCAGCCATTTCACAACGTTATAGTTTTATCGTTTATAATAGGTGCATACATACATATTTAGACCATTTTAGAATGGTGGCCTAAAATACGACCACCGACCGAGACAAGAGACAGGTAGCTGATAATGAACCGTGTAGAAGAGTAATGAATGAATGACGAAGCATATTGCAGATATAATAGCAAACGGGACTTGCTATCGATCAGAATTTATTTAAATGTTTCTCGCCTGGGGCCCGCTATAGGTACCGCACCTCAGACGTGAAAACGGAACTTGATGGTGCGGCCCGTACCGTCTGTCACAAGGTCAAAACTTTTAAACTGAATAGAATTTTTAATGGAATCGAATATTATAGAGAACTTATAATATTTAGTTTTAATTTATATACTAGAGAACTACCTTTTGTCCGCGGCTTCGCTCGCGGTAAACTCGGTTTGATAACAAATCCGATTTAAACGCAAATATGATATTATGTAATAAACGATTGCTTCTCTTATATTATCTCTCTCTTTATCCCTCCCTCTCTTCCCTCTCGTCGTATTATCTAAGATAACGTCGAGAAGGGTCGCCCTAAACGCACGTACTTTGACCAGATCGGGCATGTGCTCAAAAAGGGGCAAGTGCTTAGTACCCGTAACCAACGAGCATGCATGAAGAACATTATGGTAGTGGAAGAGGCGGCAGAGGTGTGTCAGGATCGTGGCACGTGGAGATCCGTTGTCTCTGCCTACCCCACCGGGAAACAGGCGTGACGGTATGTATGTATGTATGTAACGTCGAAAAGTTATTTTCAAGAATTTTGATCTCGCTCGACACATACAATATGTATGTACATGTAAAATACGTTTTCATAACATTCTGTTTTTATTGTAATAAACAAAATAATATGACCGTGATGTTGAAAGCGTCCCTTAAGCGATCGCGATCCACGCTTTCAACATCACTGCAAAACAATTGTGCCGGTGCCCGGTACAGACGGACAGATGGACTTGCTTTGTGTTATAGAGATCACAATACAATACAATATTTTCTAGTAGAAAGAATCGGTCAAGCACGCATCACATACAAGCATAAACTTGACATTAAAATAAAATAATAATAGCTCGTTTTACGGAAACTGACATGATCCTGTCGTGCCAGGTGCTATAGGCTTCACTTAGGTCGTGTTAGTACGTGTTAGTACCTCGGGCACAGCCACCCAGTTCGGAAGCAATAAAAAAAAGCAGATCTAACTTTATGTACTCTTGCTCTACTTAGACTATGACAGTTAATCAAATGGCGCGCTTTATATTATTAAACTTTTGTGATTGAAATAATAAATAACTCTGAATTATATTAGGTCGGGGAAAAAGTTTCTTCGCATTTTATATGAAAACTCAAGACATTTTTTTTTTCAAAGTTTAATTACTTACTTTTAATTATAGAATATGTGTGCCATTTTGTTCGTTGACTTTTTTCCATCTTGTAGGTAGTGACATGATCGCGTTGCTGTAGAAATTTTGGGACTTCTGATAAAAAAAACGCGACAAGTAGTTTTTGCAGTCCTCTCTTGATGTTAACCTGACACTGCCTAAAGAATTCTGAAGAGACCGAAGCACGTGGAAATCTGAAGGTGCAAGGTCCAATTTCCAGTTCTTCAGCTACGCCGTAACTACTGACATGCCGATCTTGCTCCACTTTTTAAAAAATGGCGTCCATTTTATCCGTATATGGCGGTGGCATCAACACCTCCCAGCCAAACTCTCTTAATTTTTGCTGAGTGGCTAAAGATGTGTGTGGTCTAGCGTTATCGTGATGAAAAACCACACCCTTTCTATTGATCAATTCCAGCCGCTTTCTCTCAACTTCTTGCTTTAATCTCATCAGTTGATGGCAGTAGAGATCCGAATCGATGGTTCTGCCCGGCGGTAAAAGTTCATAATGAACAAATATTCCAATCCCACCATACACAGCATCACCTTATTGCGAGTTAACCCGGGTTTTGCCACAGTCTGTGAAGCTTGACCGACCTTTGACCACGACCTTTTTCGCACGTTTTTGTCGTACGTGATCCACTTTTCATCACCAGTTATCAATCTCTTCAAAAACGGTTCGGTTTCATTACGTCTCAATAAAGAATCGCAAATGAGTACACGGTTCATTAGGTTTCTTTCAGTGAACTCGTGTGGCACTCGAATATCGAGCTTTTTTGTGTACCCATCTTTTTTCAAATGGGTCAAAACTGTTTTGTGGTCAATTTCCAGTTCTTCAGCTACGCCGTAACTACTGACATGCCGATCTTGCTCCACTTTTTCAAAAATGGCGTCCATTTTATCCGTAACAGGGCGACCAAAGCGAGGTGCATCTTTGACATGACAATTCCCAGATTGAAAACGCTTAAACCAACTTTGTGCTACTCTTACTGACACTGCATTAGGTCCATAAACGTCACAAATTTTTTTCGCGGCATGTGTTTTTTCCTTTTTTTTTGTAATAAAATTTTAAAAAGTATCGAATTTCTTCATTAGATTCACTCATTTTGACAGAAAGAAAAACAAATGAAAAATAGCGGGAAAGAACATTTTACTAATCTGTTGTATGTAAATGTATGAAACGCACGTACAACAACGATCGCCATAATTTATAAGCTTAAACCAAACTGGAAATGTCACCGAGTTAGTTGCAACTTGCAAAGCATTTCTTAACAACGACAACGGGACAAAAACTACAATACTACGTAGCAAGTACCGTAGCGTAGACTCTCTGCGGCCAACAAAATGTGCTGATGCACATCCAACACAATCTCACATCGTTAAGGGAACCGTTAGAGAAATTGTACTCGAGTACTCGGTGACCCTTAAGAGACGCTTAAGCGACGAGACGTGCGAACCAGTCGCTGGCAAGTGCACGGCTTCCGGATTATTACACTCATTCGCAATGAATGTATTTGCAAAATATACATTCATAAACAACGTCACGCCGGTTTATCATTGAATGAGGTAGGCAGAGACAACGGATCTCCATACGCAACAGTCTCGACACACCTCTAAAACCTCTTTCAAAATTATTGCATACAAAGCTTTTCTGTTTGGGATACTAAGCATTTGACCATTTTAAAGCAAGCTCAAATTTTACTTAATATTATGATTGAAATAAAATAGTAATAAGGACGAGATGCCATGCTAAAGGGCGGCGGGATTGCCACCTCTCACCTTGGCACGGTCCTTCCATCGAGTAGTGCAGCAGGTGGGTCTTTGTACCTGATTTGCTGCTTGATAGGTTATCTTGTTCGAATACTTTGCTAAACGTGGTGGTCGATGTTGTGTTGCAATATTCCAGAGTTCTTGCAGCACAACACTGATTACTCTGCTTACCTTGATTGTCGGGATACAGCGTGTGTGGTATGTATGTGTGTAAAGTAGTTTTACAAGCAAAATATGTGTTGAAATGCAAACTTCCTCAGGCGCTGTTCCGGTTTAAAATTTATCTTTCATACAAAAGTCGGTCAAGACTGTTATCGGACAAACGCGTAGACAGAACGAACGGCCTTTATAGTATTGTTTTGGTTGTAGAAAAAAGAACCTAATATAACATACAATATAACTGTTAAATATCTTTTGTTGATACGCCCACACGCTGTCTACGATGTGATAAATGATTAGGTGTTGGTTGACAGATATAATTTTTTACCTACATAATATACGAGTAACACTTTCCCTTTAGTTAGAATAATGTGTTCAATGTGAAGGTTGTATAAAAGTGAATCCGTCTATGGTGAAAACTGAGGGTCTACATAAGACAATTTGTTTTATTGATGTTTGTCAAAGGTTATCAAATTCGTTGGCTGTAGATTATTTAGGAAAGAAATATGCCTACAGGCACGATAGGTAAGGTATTGAACGGTAAAACTACTGTTAGAACATATACGTGAAAGTGGTTGGTACTAAGTATGTATTAATTTTCATGTGTGACTTTAGGGTAGGTATGTATTGTACGAGTACCTTCGCTGAGTCACATTCTCGCCGAAATAAATTATTTATACTTATTATTATAAATTAATAAAGTACAATACAACAACAATAATAATACCTCCACTAAACAAATCTTAATATTGTCGGCAAATTAACAATATTCAGTCAGCTTGATTATGTGACTGCTAAATAAATAGTGACGTTGACAAATGATTACTCCGTCAGCAGAATTACACAATGGTTAGCAGAAAAATCTAAAATAAAAACGCTGGTTATTTTTTATTCCAAAACATAGATTTTGAATAGAAATTTACGCTATGTAGTATATATTCATCATCACCAAGATCGTCATCGTCATCATCGCCGTCACCGTCATCGTCATCGACATTATCATCATTATATAGATATATTATATTAATTATATAATACGTAAAATCTTCTTATATATATAACTGTTCGTTGGTAATAAGGTTTTAAGGGAAAGAAAAATTTGAAAAGTTGCCGTGAGCGGAGCCACGTCAACTTTTCATATAATATAAATATAATAAGTTGCGCTCATTTTATACTATAACAAATATAATTTTCTGAAGGAATAAAGTTTTCACCTTATGGAAATTTTATTAAACCTGACTAATGTTCTTACTTTAACATTATTAATTAATAGTTTTAGTTTAGGTTTATCCTTGTGTAGAATCCAATAAATTCACATATGTAATATAAAAGTTCTTTTTTTCAATTGTTTGTTAAATTGGCTGTACACTCAACTTTGAGAAACCCAATACAACATTAATTTTTTAATCAATTTTGATATTTTTGCTGACCATAAGTAGCAAACCAATTTATTATATTTGCGGACAGAATACATTCTTCTGTTAAAACCAAAACGTCAATATTTTGGTCAACTGTTTAAATGATAGCCATTGTTATTTGAGTGTTCGCGCTTGATTGTCGGTTTTACTGCCGATATAAAATTTTACTAAATGACATAAAATAATAATTTATTTATTTAGTTTTAGTTAGTTTCATTTTAGATTTAGTATAGTTTTTAATTTAATGTTATTATTTGTTAGTTGTGTGTACTTTATTTGAAATAAATTTCATAAACCGCCTAATAAATATAATATGTTTATGCATTTTCTTTTTTGGATGGATCGCAATTAATATATACCTAGTCATTGACTTTCACTACCTATTTTAATTCAATGTATTTACTTTAGCAAATCCATTTAGTTAAACCAATAAAATAAAATAAAAATAAATCTCTCCTTTCAGATACTGCTGTAAGATGTCCTACCTAATAAAGATTGACAACTACTTAGACGCGCTGAGGACCGGCAAAAGTAAGTAGTAGATACTTTAAAATACTTCACAGGTTAAGTGCCGCAGTATATGCCCGGGCAAGACACCGTGCTACCGTACCAGGCCACAGTGTATACCTGGGCAACACAACACACCATGCTAGCGTACCAGGCCACAGTGTACACCTGGGCAACACAACACACCATGCTAGCGTACCAGGCCACAGTGTATGCCTAGTCACCCCACCGTGCTAGCGTACCAGGCCACAGTGTATGCCAGGTCACCACGCCGTGCTGGCGTACCAGGCTACAGTGTATACCTTGGCAAGACAACACATCGTGCTGGCGTACCAGGTCACATTGTATGCCTGGGTAACACGCCGTGCGAGCGTACCAGATCACAGTGTATGCCTGGTCACCACACCGTGCTAACGTACCAGGCCACAGTGTATGCCTGGGCAACACACCATGCTAGCGTACCAGGCCGCAGTGTATGCCTGGGCAACACACCGTGCTAGCGTACCAGGCTACAGTGTATACCTGGGCAACACAACACACCGTGCTGGCGTACCAGGTCACATTGTATGCCTGGGCAACACGCCGTGCTAGCGTACCAGATCACAGGTGCATGCCTGGGCAACACACCATGCTAGCGTACTAGGCCACAGTGTCAGCCTCGATAGCTCAGTGGTGCAGACAGTCAACTGTCGCTATTGAATGTTAAGCAACGCTGGGTGCGGTCAGTACTTGGATGGGTGACCGCTGACCGTTCGAGGCTGACCGAGGTTGGGATTCCTCGTAAAAGTGTAGGTCCCTTCCCTCCTAATCTTACTTGGTGGTAGGGTTTAACCCGCCCAGGTTGGTACCACCGCACTGAATGAAACGTCGGTCTAAACGGCTATGTAAATAGTTTGTGTTTTCCGACCAGTTCAGTGCAGCCGGCACGATCAAAGGGGGAAGCACTGACATGGCACCTAGTTCACCCGGTGTTATGGGCTGACATCACGGACGTTGTAGGTGATGTAGCCAACCGAGTCAGTTTCCATAAAAAAAAAAAGTGTATGCCTGGGCAACACACCATGCTAGCGTACCACGCCACAGTGTATGCCTGGGCAACATACATTATGTATGTAGCCTCTCCACAGGCCAGTGTATGCCCGAGCAGCACACAAATTTAAACACTTCACATCACCCCTGTTTCTCAGTGGGGTAGGCAGAGCAACGGATCTCCACGTGCCCACAATCCTGACACGCCTCTGCAGCCTCTTGCACTATCGTGCCTCCATATAAAAATAATAACAACTGGTTTAACGTGATATTTACTGTATCAAATGCTCTAGTCAGTTAATATTTAATACAAGTTTAATATGAAATACTTAAAATCTAATTATTTCATACATACCTACCACGAAATAATAAGTTTGTCCAAATCTCAAAATGTTTATTAGAAGTTAAATTATGCGATGAAAATGAGCAGCAAAGATAACGACCGATGGAGTAAACGACTACATACCACACTCTGCATCCCGACAATTGGGGTAAGCAGAGTAATCGGAGTTGTGCTGCAGGTGCTCTTGTGAATTACAGCACAACACCGACCACCACGTTTAGCAATGTATTAGGACAAGATAACTATCAAGCAGCAAGTAAGGCCCCACTTGCTGCACGACTCGGTGGAAGGACCGTGCGAGGTGAGAGGTGGCTAGCCTGTCGCCCTTATGCAGGGGATCTTGTCCTTATCCCTTTTACGACATGCACGGGGAGATATTTTTTTTCTATTTTTTTTATGGAAACTGACACGGTTGGCTACATCACCTACAACGTCCGTGATGTCAGCCCATAACACCGGGTGAACTAGGTGCCATGTCAGTGCTTCCCCCTTTGATCGTGCCGGCTACACTGAACTGGTCGGAAAGCACAAACTATTTACATAGCCGTTTAGACCGACGTTTCATTCAGTGCGGTGGTACCAACCCGGGCGGGTTAAACACTACCACCAAGTAAGATTAGGAGTGAAGGGAACTATAGTTTTACGAGGAATCCGAACCTCGGTCAACCTTCAACGGTCAGCGGTCACCCATCCAAGTACTGACCGCACCCAGCGTTGCTTAACATTCAATAGCGACAGTTGACTGTCTGCACCACTGAGCTATATAGGCTGACTTTGATACAGTAAATTAAATACTTAACATGCTATCACAGTGACTGACTAACCTCTGTCTGAGCTTAAAAAAAGATGAACCTTCTATTACCAGATGCGGCCGTGGATTCATGGCTGCTTATGTCCGGTCCGATGCCCATGGCGGTGATCATCGGCTCCTACCTGCTGTTCGTGCTGCGCCTGGGCCCGGCGATCATGCGCAAGCGACCTCCCATGAAGCTTACGAAGACAATCATCTTCTACAATGCGTCTCAAGTCGTTCTCTCCGCTGTCGTTTGTTATAAGGTATTCATATACAGAGTGTTGTAACGGCCACTGCATTAAATTTAGGAAATGATTATTGGGATCAATAGTAACAAAAAAGCCAAAAAACTTTTTTTCTGAATTCCCTTTAAATAAAAAGTTACAGTTTTCATACAAACTAATTGATTTATTTAGTGTAAAAAGGATCTAATGTTCCGCACGAACGTGGGAATGAAAGGCGCGCGGTGAGTGAGCGAGCAAGGACGAGTGCGCGGAGAGAGGAGATGCGCGGAGAGGGCGCGCCGTAAGTTCTTCGACCCTGACCGCTCCCGCGCCAGCTCCCTCCCCCCGCACGCGTCAAATTACTCTTGACGAAAACATAAATTTCAAAAATTTATATCTCGAAAATTGAACACTTTAGAGAAAAACTCTGTTTACTTTTTTGTCTCGGAAAAACATGAGGATGGCGCTGGCGAAATTAATGTTCTGGCCGTTGCAACACCCTGTATAGTTATAAAGTTTAAATGTATCCCGACAGTTTCAATAGTTTGAAAATGTGCTGGTTTGATAGATATCTCGCTTAACGTGGATTGGCAAGGTGAGGTGAACTTGGCTGTTTCGAGTACTTTTGCTCCCATTGCGTACGAAGTTGGGAATAACACTCTTTGTTTTTAGGAGTTGTACCTACATGTGCCCTGTGTGTACCAATAACTGTTAGAGTACGTATCTCTGTTTATCCCTCTGCCCATCGGATGCTCTAACTAAATATACCACAGAGCATCGAACGGCGGGCTAGTACTTCACTGCTCTGTGAAATAAGCGGAGGTTTTCATTAAAGTTAAATGAAACGAAATTAAATGAAATTAAATGAAATGAAATGCTATTTTTGTTACGTCTCACTATTAAACATGAGAAACACTTACTCTAGGCTTAACTTAAACAGTAAATGTTTTGTCTCGTAACTAGTGGCAGCGGATTCGAATATGAAGAACTTTTCCCTGCGTGTATTTTGGAGTTCTTTGAACTATAGATCACAAAAGAACCTGTACTAATCTCAAGAGGCCTATTATGCCCAGAATCCAATGAATAATAATTTGAGTAGACTGCTGTATCCTTCACGGACTTAATTTGTTCGTAGGTAATTGTATTAATTAACAACTCTGATTATATTAGCTGTTTATTTATTAACAGACATCATTGACAGACAATCTTTTACTTTGGTAACGCGCGAGCGCCGGAGAGCGCGCAGCCAACCTCACCGACCAACGTTCAGTGTTGCCAGAGAGACCAATAATAATATTATGTACATTGACGCGATATTGTAATCACCGAAATATTGTAATGATGTAAACTTTATAATATTATGCAAATAATATACATAAAGTTTGAAAAACTAGTTTGTTAATAAGTTATCTTAAATGTAGATAAAAATTAATGTGTGTACTAAGCTAACGAAGGATTTATTGTTACGAATTTCAGTGTCTACGCCTGGACTTATTCAGTAATGGCATATTATCTGCGGGCTGCAGTTACCCTGGAACCACGCAAGACATGCAGGTATAATCATATAATTATTATCATATTGATGTATTTATTTCACTCAGGGAAACTAATCAAAAGTGCTATTCAACAATCATACATAAGTTCACATAAAAATGTGAATGTTTATATTATTTTCTTCATTTTGAATAGACTACCTTGTGTGTCTCACTGCATAAGTAGTTGAGGAATAATCTCCCGGCTAACGTCTTTCTCTACTACTGTTACGCTTACGATCCGGATGCATCTTAAAATCGCAGAAAATAGCCTTTCTGAGAGACCGTACTACAAGCCAGATTCACACTTGATCAAGGGTAAAATCAGCTGCGCCGCGCCGCCGCCGTCCACTCGGGCTTATAAAAGAACCGGCCAAGTGCGAGTTGGACACGCGCACCGACGGTTTTATACAGTAATTTTCTTCCATATTTGAAGACGAAAAAGTCTGAAACTTTTTTCCAGATACGGTCATTTTATAGTACTTTTTGCTGAAATCTTTCATGGAGATTTCCGTCCATGCTTAACGCCCGACTTTCAAAAATAAAAATAAAATGACTAATTTGCATGCTTAACTAGTACAGTTGAACTGCATTTAGGTAAATTCCAAATAGTTAAATTTGAAAAAAAAAAGAGGACTGGACTAGGTCATTGCACTCCCTAGACCTAGACGGCACTGGTGTCAAATCTCCCCATACTCACTGTCCATCGAGTTTTTATTTTCAATTTTTGTATGAGAAATGCGCAATTTCAATTTGAGTGATAAGGATTTTTTCTTCTAATAATGAGTAGGTACTTTCTATTCCTGAAGCTTCTAAAGCCAATCCTGAAACATCCTGTATAGCTGTTATAAAATCGGGTCAGGATATTTGTCCACCCGATCGTCCATCCGTCCGTCCGACCTTCCTCCTGTCCGTCCGTCCGTCTGTCTGTCACCCGCGGTGTCCGAGGTGATAACTCCGGAACGCAAAGCTTAATAAATCTAAAAAACCGGCCAAGTGCGAGTCGGACTCGCGCACCGAGGTTTCCGCACCACAAAAAAAACATTGAAAAAAAACGTCTCTTGTATGGGAACCCCCCTTCATTTTTTTCTTTTTCTATTTTTTCTTATTTTTTGTTATATCCGCCATAATAACACATATTCTGTGAAAATTTCAACGGGCTACCTATTACGGTTTAAGAGATACAGCCCTCGGACAGACAGACGGACGGACGGACGGACGGACAGACAGACGGACGGACGGACAGACAGACAGACAGACAGACAGCGTAGGCTTAGTAATAGGCTTCCGCACGGGATACGGAAACCTAAAAAAGTATAAAGTAGTCCATTTAGTCCTAACGGCTAGAGAGCGGTTGCCTGTAAGAGTTATTTAATATCATTATTGCGTGCAGGGATCGCTATGCGTGCAAGAAGAGAATGTCTGCGGTACCCTCTCTATGCGAATAACGTTCGTGCTTTACAGGCTTTTCTTTATAATCTAAAGCTGTGTAGCTACTCTATAGCTATCAATAAGCATAACGTCCAGCAAAAATGCTGGAAGATATGTTTTTATGTTCAACTACAGTAGTTAAGCCAAATTCGAAAAGTCTGCGCGTCATCAAACGCGAACCTTTTGATTTTTAGGGTTCCGTATCCGGTACGGGACCCTATTACTAAGCCTACGCCTTCTGTCTGTCCGTCCGTCCGTCCGTCTGTCTGTCCGTCCGTCCGTCCGTCAGTCTGTCCGTGAGCTATATCTCTTGAACCGTAATAGGTAGCCTGTTGAAATTTTCTCAGAATATGTATTATTAATATTATGACCGATATAACAACAAATAATAAAAATAAGAAAAAGTAAAAAATTCACCGGGGTTCCCTTAGAAGAAACCGAAAACTGTATGCGCGCGCGCCATCTACCGAATAGAGTGTGAAGCATTTTAACTTATCATGACATTTAACTAATATATGAAGCATTTCATAACATGCCATCTATGGCGTGAGTGGCGCTAACCATGACATGGTGATAAGGAACCCTCGGTGCGCGAGTTCGACTCGCACTTGGCCGGTTTCTTTTAAATAACGGCTTGTTATTTAGCTATTATATAAGTATCGTCACTGGAAACAAGATTAACCTGATCCTCTTCAGTTCGGCGACGCCACCGTCTCAAGAATTGATGACCATGTGGATAACGAGTTTTCACTTTACGCGTGCACGCACCTCTCTATCGTGCCTCTATGAAGAATAGCCCCACTTCATCTCTCCCCGTGCATGTCGTAAAAGGCGACTAAGGGATATGATTACCTTCTTATATTACTATGTGGTAGGGTTTAACCCGCCCGGGTTGGTACCACCGCACTGAATGAAAGGTCGGTCGAAACGGCTATGTAAATAGTTTGTGTTTTCCGTCCAGTTCAGTGTAGCCGGCACGACCGACGGGAAGCACTGACGTGGCACCAAGTTCACCCGGTGTTATGGGCTGACATCACGGATGTTGTAGGTGATGTAGACAACCGTGTCAGGTTCCATAAAAAAAAATGTAGGGTCCTCGTAGTTCTTCGAGAAACGCGTGCACGCGGAACATCAAACTTGTTGTGCGTGGTCCACATAGTCACCACAAGAATTGGTGACTATGTGGTGTTACGGTGGTGACTTGTACGTCGTCACCGTCTTCGTCGGCGCCACCTCCCCCACGCCGGCCGCACCGCCGCACAGTGGGTCGACACTGCTATATAAGGGACATAGGGATTTTTTTTACAAATTTCATTTTTTAAGAACACCGATCGATAGGTCTTATCATTCTGATGAATAGTTGTCATTAAACATTTTCGTCTAAAAGTGATAGTTTGCCAGGAAAAAAATATTTTTAAATTTTGATGTATGGAATTAGACATAAAACGCTCCGTTTCGGCCAAGTCTTGACAGGTCTTGCTTTAAAACTATTTAAGCATTGTTCTGTGGTTTATTGACTATAATCCTACACTATCAGCGCGCGCCCAATGTTGCCCGTTCACGAGTTATGTGGATCCTAAAAATCAATTAAAAATGTAAGTAAAAAATGTTTTTTTTAATTTCTAGAATCATAGGGCATTAATAGATTTAATCTAAATAATTGTTTTATATAAAAGTACTAACAAATAGATAAAGTTCTTAATTTTAAAACATTATTTTATCGTAAAGATACATCAAAATCTAATAAAAAAATTATAAAAGTGTTTATTAATCAGAGAAAGTTACATATATTAAAGATGTTTTTACATAGAATGCATGACGCATGACAAATAGTACCTATACTCAGATGTATCTACACTGTACCCGCTAGTTCTAGCTATTTGATGGACACTGTCGCCTAAACTGGCTCTAAGACTGTTTCATAGGCGACATTGTTTGGTCAAACCACTGGTGATTACATTTGAGTACTTAACTCTGATCTTATATTAAAAAATGTTTAACCTATAGTTATATATACATACTTATTCTAATTTATCTGTGCACGGTGAGTGAGAGAGACTCATTAGTGCAGTGTGTGCGTTAAATGTGTGAGTGCATTGCAAGACAACCCACACGATGACGCCTTAATCGAAAGGTTCCACGTTATTTTGCGGACAGCGGCTTCAAGAGAGCGAGTGGTCCTTCCAAAATTCTGGAAATTTTGTGAAGATACAGCAACTTTGTATATCCAGTTATATCCGTGGTACTACATGCCCTCTATCTAGGCTCTAGTGTACATAAGTTGCTTGTGCATGGAACTGATATAATAGAACATTTTGAACTTTTACCAATCGAGAAACTGTCGGAAGAAGCATCGGAGGCTAGAAATAAGGTTTTCCGTAAATATAGAGGGAACCATTCCAGAAAAGTAAGTAGGACAGCGACAAATGAAGATATCTTGCATAATCTTCTCATGCCATCCGATCCAAAACTTACTTCTCTAAGGCCAAGAATGGCCAAACAACGGAGAATGGATTTCTCACCAGGAGCAATCGAGCTTTTGGTGTCTCTTACCCGCCCGAGTTAGAGAAGACATCAGGTGACAAAGCTGCTATGTAACAAAAACATAAAGCTGAGAAAAATGAGGTCAAAGTTTTGACTTTTGAATAGATTTTTTTCTATACCTGATAACTAACTGACTAAGTTTACTTTGTATGAACATGAAAAGCGTACAAAACCATGCATTAATACAAAATCAAGCGTCCATGTGGATGGAGGTGTGTTGTACACATAGCTCTCTCATCATGCACAAAAAATTCAATTTATGAGATGATCTTTGGAGATGATCAAACTGGAATAAGGTGTTTTATGACCATAACACCTTCACCACTTGAATAACTCCTATTTCCGTCGTGATTTCGGATTTTCTGTCAGTGCCACTTGATTACTCGGCATATAACACCTTCATCTAAGGTAAAAAATGCATTTCTAAAAAAATTTTACATAGTACCTTCGTCCACTCACGTCTTCGAATGTATTACGAATTTATTTATTTATGTTTGCTCTTGGTGAGAGATCCATTCTCCGTTGTTTGGCCATTCTTGGTCTTAGAGAAGTAAGTTTTAGATCGGATGACTTGAGAAGATTATGCAAGTAACGACTACAGCTTATATAAATAAATTCTAAATCGGGCGGGTAAGTGATACCAAAAGCTCGATTGCTCTTGGTGAGACTTCCATTCTCCGTTGTTTGGCCATTCTTGGCCTTAGAGAAATAAGTTTTGGATCGGATGACATGAGACGATTATGCAAGATATCTTCATTTGTCGCTGTCCTACTTACTTTTCTGGAATGGTTCCCTCTATATTTACGGAAATCCTTATTTCTAACCTCCGATGCTTCTTCCGACAGTTTCTCGATTGGTAAAGTTCTAAATGTTCTATTATATCCGTTTCATGCACAAGCAACTTATGTACGCTGGAGGGCATGTAGTACCACGGATATAACTGGATATGCAAAGTTGCTGTATGTTCTGAAATTTCCAGAATTTTGGAAGATCCACTCGCTCTCTTGAAGCCACTGTCTGCAAAATAACGTGGAACCTTTCGATTAAGGCTTCATCGTGTGGGTTGTCTTGCAGTGCACTCACACATTTAACGCACACACTGCACTAATGAGTCTCTCTCACTCACCGCGCACAGATAAATTAGAATAAGTATGTATATATATCTATAGGTTTAAAAAATTTAAATATAAGATCAAAGTTAAGTACCCAAATGTAATCACCAGTGGTTTGACCAAACAATGTCGCCTATGAAACAGTTTTAGTGCCAGTTTAGGCGACAGTGTTCATCAAATAGCTCGAACTAGCGGGTACAGTGTAGATACATCTGAGTATAGGTACTATTTGTCATGCGTCATGCATTCTATGTAAAAACATCTTTAATATATGTAACTTTCTCTGATTAATAAACACTTTTATAATTTTTTTATTAGATTTTGATGTATTTTTACGATAAACTAATGTTTTAAAATTAAGAACTTTATCTATTTGTTAGTACTTTTATATAAAACAATTATTTACATTAAATCTATTAATGCCCTATGATTCTAGAAATTAAAAAAATATATTTTTACTTACATTTTTAATTGATTTTTAGGATCCACATAACTCGCGAACGGGCAACATTGGGCGCGCGCTGATAGTGTAGGATTATATTCAATAAACCACAGAACAATGCTTAAATAGTTTTAAAGCAAGACCTGTCAAGACTTGGCCGAAACGGAGCGTTTTATGTCTAATTCCATACATCAAAATTTAAAAATATTTTTTTCCTGGCAAACTATCAGTTTTAGACGAAAATGTTTAATGACAACTATTCATCAGAATGACGAGACCTATCGATGGGTATTGTTAAAAAATGAAATTTGTAAAAAAAATCCCTATGTCCCTTATATAGCAGTCTCGACCCACTGTGCGCCGCCGCCGCCGGCCAAGTAGCAGGTTTGTCTTGTTTCTGATGACGATACGAAAACCTACTGGAATAATAAATAAAAAGTGTGCATTTACGAAGACCTAATGATAACATGTAATTAAGTCGTCTCAACCGACGGGTATTATAATTATTAAGTTTAGTTTTCTGCGCATTTTTTTTTTGTATTAGTGTAAATTCAAGTTGTCCGTGTTTATATAATGTACAAATTTCTCATTGCTCCCAAACTTTATTCCAAAAATCATTCAAACAGTTCTTAACTGTTTTCTTAGTTCAGGCCGTTGCTGTAGTATGTTAAAATTTTTTAAATCTTTTGAAGAATTCTTCTAATCAAAATTGTATTTATGACTAGCTGAGCCCGCGGCTCCGCTCGCCTGCTCTTCTTTTTTTTTACACTGCCAGTTTGTTCTGAGACCGAGAGACTGCGTTCACTTCCGTTCGACCCACTGCTCAGCTCATACGAATAAGGGCCTGAAGTGGGAGGGCTGTGTCATTGTTGCCAACAGTGAGGTATGCCGGAACTGTTTCGGGGGCAGACCCCACTCTCAGCCCAGCACAGGATCAGAGTAAATTTTGCTGCCCAATACCTAAACACAGCGGTAGGGGTAGGTAGGTAGGGGCTTAATCGCGCACGCGCACACTCGTCTTGAGTCCAAGAGGTCGGTCGAAACGGCTATGTAAATAGTTTGTGTTTTCCGTCCAGTGCGTTCAGGGAAGTACTGACGTGGCACCAAGTTCATCCGGTGTTATGGGCTGACATCACGGATGTTGTAGGTGATGTAGCCAACCGTGTCAGTTTCCATCAAAAAAGGGAATTGCTATGGAAGCCTCTGTCTCTGTGTGAACAACGATATAAACTCGCGCGAGCGAGACCTCAATCAATGTTAAAATCCATCAAGCCTTTAGGCTACCACGTATACATTAGTACATAGACACACACATACATACATACTCATACATCATTGGTAATCGACAATTAGTGGACCACAACACGGCCAAAGGGAATCCCACTATCTATTGATACAGAGACACTGACGAATCAGTCATATCTATTACTCGTTTAGACCTTTCCGCTATTCGAAATATTATTTTGTGGCGCCAACGGTATATATAAAATGATTGCGCCGATGATGAACTAATAACGATCAATGGATGCATAACCATAAATGGTTTTTGCTACGCGCAGTCGGTTTAAAACATTTTTCTGCTTACACCTCCCAAACGCGTAACATTTTTACAACTTTTACTAGACAGAGAATTAAAAAATATACCTACCTAGCGATAGAGAACAAACATTATTGTTTGCAACAAACCCAAGAACTATAACTAATACGTAACGTTTAACCCATTATAGGCGCGTTAGCATATGTTTTCTAAAATGTATCTTTTTCTGGCTCAATTTTAGGTGGGTAAAACGATACTCTTGCAAAATATTGGGGGCGGCATCGTGCCCTCTGGTTCCGGCGTCCCTGCTAACAGTGGAATAATCAAAGGTCTTGCTTATGATTTTAAATACCTACGGTAAATCGTAGACTTTATTTTTTAAACTTTCGACGATTCAACTCATCCGCCGTGGTTTTATAAACATTTAAATTTTATTTATTTATTTATTTATTCATTTTTTAAACACACATTTTTTTGTTAGACATATGCCCTGCACTAGAATTATCTGTCTCGCAGAGGCAGTTATTGACAATATAAGGCAGACATTTGTGCGCTTATCTAGACACCATTAATAATGAAGTTAACACTATAGAAATAAAATAAAATAAAATTATAAAAGGAAAAAAAAAATTACAACAATATCAAAACCTTAATTAAAATCAAAATAAATATTAAAAATAATTCTTACATGCTTCAGTCGTGCATCAATAAATCTATATTAAAGAATTAAAAGAAAATAATTTTATAAAATACAAGCTAAACCTTTTGTGTGTATGTGAAGGAGTGTGGGTTTTTGTGGGTGTGAGTCAGTGAGTGAGTGAGTGAGTGAGTGAGTGAGTGAGTGGGTGAGTGAGTGAGTGAGTGAGTGAGTGAGTGATAATTTGTTCGTTTAGGCTTTTACCGCTGTTACACATTATCGTAATGTTTTGGGTTACGCGAACGTTTCGTCCTCCGCTTCGGAGACATCGTCAGGTGACTCGCGGAACTTCGGTCGATGGTGACATAGTTTGTAGCGATGAGAGGGTACTTCGGCCGATGCGGGTAGATTCGACATATCTTCAGGAAATGGTCGGTGCACACTGTCTCTATGGCTGCCAAAACTTGATTTTGGTTATGCTTGGAAATTTCAATGGATTCTCGAACCAAACGTGGTAAATAGTGTTTCTCCACTGCCATCGTTCTAGTTTGGTCGAATCTAGTGATTGGTGCCACTGTCCAGCCAGAGCATGCTCATAGATAGCTAAATCATGGAACTCGTTATTTTTCATCGCCCTGATGTGTTCCGACTCTTGCCTGCGCACTCCGCTTCGTTTGTCCGATATAGCACCTTTCATGGTATTTTGCATACCCCCGGAGCCTACAGTGGAATCTGGCCCTTGACAATTCTCAAAATGCCTTGGATTTTTGTAAGAGGTTTGTATAGAAGGTCATTATGCTCAACTTTCTCATCAACTTATCTATACGGCCCGTGATCCCCCGTACGTAAGGTAAGTAGGCGCAACGACTCCCGACCTCTACCCTCTGCCGCCCTGGTTACTGCATGTTGAACAGACAGGTAGTCTCGCGGTTTGTAGCCATTCTGTTGCAACGTGTCCATACTTTGTCCTTATGCTGGAGGAACTTGACAAAGTAAGAACAGCGCTGCAAGCACACATAAAAAATTACAGACATTCAAACACACATATAAACATTTTAAAAATGATTTTAGTGCCTTCTTCAACTTATCCTTATCTTATTCTTCAACCCCCAATAATTTGTTATTATAACTATATAACAAATAATAAAAACCCACCATGTACGTGGAGGTACAGAAACCTCCTCGGTGCGCGAGCTTGCCGCTTTTTTGTCTTTCGGTTTACGGTTTCCGTGACAGGACAGTAACGACAAGCGACTGTTGTGGGCGGAGATCAAGTGTGCGGAGTTACGCTTACTTGTGGTACGCACAACGTGTACTCGCAACTTCTACTCGTAATTTATGTTCTGTGAACCTGCACATAAAACTGTTTATCCGTTTTCCGTTCAAACAGATAGACGTTTCCTTATATAGATAAAATTAAATAGACATAACTGTCATATGCGTAGATTTATGTCCTTCCAGCAAATATCTAAACGCAAGCTCATTTTGATAAGTCCTTAACTTTAATTAGCATAGGAAGTTTTAGATGCGCATTTATAGTATGAAGTGAGATCTGACCTCTTAATTACCTCTCAAGTAAGTGCGAGCAGGTGAACATAATTATTTGCTTATTTTTTTTTATAATAAACACATTTTTACAGTTTTTGCCAGAGTAGTAAAAAACATTTCCCTTGAAAACAATTGCGTATAGTATACCTAGCTATATGTATTTATTTATTTATTTACTTGTATAATTGACTTTACTAAAGGTACACCCGTAGACAATTCCTAGAGGCATGAAGTGTTTTACCTTTTGCTATATTTTCATATTATATATCTATATCTATATTTATATTTGAGTCCAATAAATATAATATAGTATATTATACTATACTACCATGCTATATCAAATTTATTTTATTTCATAAGAACATACGCATTTTCATACAGAGCAGAATCTGTCTCGTCAAAGTCTTAATTAAGTTTCGATAAGTCTGCCTATACTCTTAGTACAAAAATATTACTTAATTTATTAAACAAATTATAATGAATTATTGGTAGACTAGCCATTAAAGAATAGAATAGAATAGAATGTACTTTATTGCTTTTCAAAATTGTGCAAAAGGCGGACATATTACCTAAGGCAATCTCTGCCAGTCAACCTGACTTAATTATGAACACTAAGGCCCACTTGCACCAACACGAGTTTAGAGTTAAGTAGCGAGTTATGGATTTAAACGCGGTTCCCACGTCAACGGGTGCTAGCTTAACGAGTTAAACTGGTTTATAGTTAAATTCGTGTTGGTGCAAGTGGGCCTTAGTCCCACTTGCACCAACACAAATTTAATATATAAACCAGTTTAACTCGCTAAACCAGTTTAAGCTAGCACCCTTTGACTGTGGGAACCGCGTTTAAATCCATAACTCGCTATTTAACTTTAAACTCGTGTTGGTGCAAGTGGGCCTTATAAAGGTAGCAAACAGAGTAGAAGAATAAAACAAACTTAATACTAACAAAACAATAACATAAAGTAAACTAGACGCCGCATGTATATATAGGTACTATATACTATACTAGAACATATTACATAAACATAGGATATATTTATCATACTAAATAAGAATACATAGAAGCATACGTATATATGTATTATGTACTAACAATAAATACTCGATACACACATTACATAAACTACTTCAAATCTGTAAATAATACAAATAAATCACTTATATTCCTTTCTAGAGAGATAATTTCTTTCAGACGCTTTTTGAAAGTGGCAAGAGTTACATTATGAACTGGGGTTAATATTTTGATATCAAAAAGAAGAAGCGTTTATTAAAGAATAGCTGTACCGTATATACAGAGTGATTTCTTTAATCTAAATATATATAAGAAAAGCTGCCAAGTGCATGTCGGGCCACGCGCAGTGTAGGGTTCCGTAGTTGCCCGTCACAATATGCAGACTTATTTCGTTGTTTCGTACCAACTTACAGCTTTTTAGTACTAAAAGTCTCTGAGCTGAGCCGCGGATAGACAGGCGGACAGACGGACAGACGGACGGACATGGCGAAACTATAGGTAAGGGTTTCTTGTTTTGACTATCTAAGTAATTTTCAATTGAATTTCTTTGTTTACTTCTCCAAGTACACACAGCTGCCTCATTTCTCACAATTGAGGAACCCTATCAAAATAAATTATTTGATTATTTGTATAATTTTGTAGGGGAAATAAATTAATGTTAATTTAAAAAAGTTCTTCAAATGAAATGATGGCTGTCGTCCGTACATTTTATAAGCTGGTCGACTATTACTCGTCAACCTGTACAGCCTACTTAGCTGTGTTGACTCTAACAAAAATTTGCACTTAAAAGCTTAATAATTCGCAAACGGATCCCTAAATCGATCTTTTCAGAAACCCGCAATATTTTCCAAAGACCTATTCAACGACATCCCACACGATGGGGTAGACGTGAAAAAAAAATCATCCCCACTTTACGTGTAGGGGAGGTACCCTAAAAAAAATATTTCAAAATTTTTATTTTACTACTTTGGCGGCGTTATTAATATGTACAACTTACCAACATACCAACTTACAACTTTCTAGTACTAAGGGTCTCTGAGCTAAGCCGCGGACAGACGGACAGACGGACGGACGGACATGGCGAAACTATAAGGGTTCCTTGTTGACTACGGAACCCTAAAAAAAGAACAACCCCGGACCAATGATATGAATGAGGTCTGTAAATCAGGTTGATAAATAAAAAATCTCAAATACTTAGTACAGGTTCAAACATATAAATCGGCTCCAGCTGCTCTCGAGTAAGCGAGTACACATACAGACAGGCAGACGGCAAACGTTGCCTTTTATAATGTGTATTTACTTAACAAACATGAAATAACTATCAAAAGGTGCTTTCGAAAATTCCTAGAACGCTTGCAGCATTATGACGCCGCTGGATGGCAAATTGTAGTAAATAGTTACTGAAATAACGATATAAACAATTTTGTGCAAGATATGCGAGTGTGTAAGAACGTACTAAAAATTTTGAAATAATAATGAAAGGAAACCCTTGCGTTGAACTAGGAACATTACAATCTGTTTCTGCAGAAGCTAAGTGCCACGTTAGTGCTTCATTTCGGTCTCGCCGGCTACATTGAACTGTAAGGCAGGAGTAGCGATATCGCGGCTGAGGGATGTTAGCCATAGTAAAAAAACTTTTTTTTATTTATTTTTTATTATTGTAACTGACACGGTTCGATACATCACCTACAACATCCGTGATGTCAGCCCATAACACCGGGTGAACTTGGTGCCACGTCAGTGCTTCCCTTCGGTCATCAAAGATCACCCCATGCATCGCTTCGAATCCATTTAATGTACAGGACGTTTCAGAACTTGATAAATGTTCATTGAGATCGAGAATTTCCTTTTCCGCGTTTTCGAAGTGTCAAATAATTTAACATTACAGTTTTGTTATCGTGTAAAGCTTTTATTTAACTATTGTTTAATTTTCACATAAATCAAAAATTATCCTCATCCATCATGTGGAAAAAGGTTACAGTTCATTAATGAATGATTTTATACCGTGTGCTTAGCCCATCCTCAAATGTTTACATAAATAAAGTACATTGCTTTACAAAATGGCAGCCCTTATTAATATGCCTGCACAAGTTGCCTGATGACATCCACTGTCCGCCTTCCACCTGCCATGGGTCCTATGTAACTATGAGCGCGGTTTCGCGAGGGGCAGAAACAGTTAATATCACCTGATATTAACTGTTTCTGCCTTCATTCCACTTGGTGATGGGCACACCCGGTCCTCTATCTTCTAATCTAACACGGTTGGCTCCATCACCATCTACACCGCCGAATACATCTGGGTTCCTATCGAAACTAGGTGCCATGTTTTTTTTTTATTGATCGCCACCCCCTGGTTACACTAAACTGACAGGAAAATATGTATATTATGTATATATTATTTATTGAGCACCAATTTATAAAATTAGGTACAACAGGCGAGCTTAATGCCGCGAGGCATTCTATTCTAACTAACCTTTGGGATGTGGGAGAAGTACACGCAGGCGAACAAGAATAGTTTGTGGCAATGTGTTAGACTGTAAAGAAATATGTATGATAAACTACATATGAATACTACATAAATACTTTAATAAGCATATACAGGGTGTCCCAGAAACCGACGATAATCCTTTAACAGGAGATAGGGCTGCTAATTACCTCTCAGAATATCTAATTTTAGGTTTAGTAAAAATGGCTTAGTTTTTGAGATATTGTCATTTTTGTAAAAATCCAAAATTTTCTCCCTCAGCTCATTTTTTAAAATGCCACAAGTACAAATGTAAGACTTTCTTAAATCTAGTTTTTGTCAAATATTTCTGAAAAGTAAGGCTTTCACACGGTATAATTTATTTTTTCATGTTTAATCCTGTTTAGCTGAAAAACGACTTAAGAGCCACATGTTAAAAAAATTTCAGCCTCACCCCTTGAGTTTGGCCCTTCGCGGTAAAAAAAAAAATTACTACACTAAAGTGGCATTATGCAACAAAAATACGCCCATCTAATGTAGTTTTTAAAATGGTACATCACTTACCAATTTGCCCAATAATTTATGAGATATTGTTATTTAACTGCAAAAAGACCTCGGAATTTGATAACTGTTCTCCCAACTACGAATTGGTATAAAATAAATACTTGAAGTAATTGGTCTTTATTAACCTGTTAAAGTAGATGTTCAAATAGTTTACAACCTGCACAAATGCTAGCTCGACATCTTCTCACAAATGCCCGGTTGATGCGTCGAGCAAGTACTCGATGCAAGTGCAGATACGTCCACCTATGCTATGTAAATAGTTTGTGTTTTCCGTCCACTTGACTATAGTCGGCACGACCGAAGGAAAGCACTGACGTGGCACCAAGTTCACCCGGTGTTATGGGCTGACATCACGGATGTTGTAGGTGATGTAGCCAACCATGTCAGTTTACATAAAAAAAACCGAGCTACTGCCGTAATTCTTTCTTTGAGATCTATGAAGTTTTCCACCGGTTTCCCGTAAACTTTTTCTTTTTAATAGCCTCAATAATAAAAGTCCGGTGACCTAGACGTCCGATCCATCTGTGGGGATATGCTTGGTCTAAAAAATTACGCACTTCTCTAGCGTAATGGGCCAGCCCATTACGCTAGAGAAGTGCGTAATTTTTGCGCAGCCATCATTTTGCAACCACCTCCGTATGGCCAATGGTACATCTTCTAAAAGGCTCTGAAGCTCCTATTGCAGAAACTCAAGATAATTCGCCCGTTTAAAGTTTCTACAATTCAACGAACGTCTTGTGGCCTCCTAGCCACTTGCATCCCCACAGATAGACCGGACGTCTAGATCACCGGATTTAAAGCCGTTAGATTTTTATTATTTGGGCTTGGTACCTATTTAAAGAAAAAGTTTACTGGAAACGGTGGAAAACTTGATAGAGCTCAAAGAAGGAATTACGGCAGTAGCTCAGTTTTTGTTTTAATGTAAACTGACATGGTTGGCTACATCACCTACAACATCCGTGATGTCAGCCCATAACACCGGGTGAACTTGGTGCCACGTCAGTGCTTCCCTTCGGTCGTGCCGACTATAGTCAAGTGGACGGAAAACACAAACTATTTACATAGCATAGGTGGACGTATCTGCACTTGCATCGAGTACTTGCTCGACGCATCAACCGGGCATTTGTGAGAAGATGTCGAGCTAGCATTTGTGCAGGTGGTAAACAATTTGAACATCTACTTTAAAGACCAATTTACTTCAAGTGTTTATTTTATTCCAATTCGTACTTGGTAGAACAGATATCAAATTCCGAGGTCCTATTTCAGTTAAATAACAATATCTCATAAATTGTTGCGCAAATCGGTAAGTCATGTACCATTTTAAAAACTACATTAGATGAGCGTATTTTTGTTGCATAATGCCACTTTAGTGTAGTAATTTTTTTTTTACCGCGAAGGGCCAAACTCAAGGGATGAGCCTGAAAAAATTTTAACATGTGGCTCTTAAGTCGTTTTTCAGCTAAACAGGATTAAACATGAAAAAATAAATTATACCGTGTGAAAGCCTTACTTTTCAGGAATATTTGACGAAAACTAGATTTAAGAAAATCTTACATTTGTACTTGTGGCATTTAAAAAAATGAGCTGAGGGAGAAAATTTTGGATTTTTACAAAAATGACAATATCTCAAAAACTAAGCCATTTTTACTAAACCTAAAATTAGATATTCTGAGAGGTAATTAGCAGCCCTATCTCCTGTTAAAGGATTATCATCGGTTTCTGGGACACCCTGTATAATGTATATAATAAACTTACATATTATGCACATTAATCGGTGGTACCGTTGTGCAACATAATCAACTGAATGACAGGACAGGAGAGTAAGAGAAGGGGAGCAAACATATGTATGTAATATAAAATTGCATTTACTTCGAACGAAATACATACGAACAATTGTTTTATTGTTTTTATGTTCCGCACCTCAAAGAGGTGAAAACGAAGCCTAATGGTGTGACTAGCGGCTAATCGCATCAAGTTGAAATTTGGTAGAAATTAGAGAATGTTAGATTTCAAGACATTTAAACAACAATTTTTTTTTATGGAAACTGACACCGTTGGCTACATCACCTACAGCATCCATGATGTCAGCAGTGAACTTGGTGCCACGTCAGTGCTTCCCTTCGGTCGTGCCGGCTAAACTGAAATGGACGGAAAACACAAACTATTTACATAGCCGTTTCGACCGACCTTTCATTCAGTGCGGTGGTACCAACCCGGACGGGTTAAACCCTACCACGTAGTAATATAAGAAGATAGTCATATCCCTTAGTCGCCTTTTACAACATACATGGGGAGAGATGCAGTGGGGCTATTCTTTTAAAGTACCGGCCCCACATGGTACAAATATTAATTAAATTATTTCCACAGCTTTCGGAATGCGGCTGGTGGTATTTCTTCGCCAAGGTCACGGAGCTTCTGGACACAGTGTTCTTCGTCTTGCGAAAGAAGCAGAGACAGGTAAATCTATCCCTCCATTGTTATCTATGTAAACTTCAAACTATTGATTGACCATGCAAGAATCTTTCATACTGCCGATTGAAATTTTCAAGTTGTTTGCTTTCCTTCTAACTAAAGTCGTACATGCATACATAGCCATAGGCATATTTTTCTTAACAGACTAAATTAAAGCACAGACAATAAATCGAACCATTGTCTAGTCTAGCGTAATCAGATCGCTAGGCAGGTAGGACGCCTCCTAGTAACGAAATATTATGCTATTTTCGTTTTTAACCGACTTCCAAAAAAGGAGGAGGTTCTCAATTCGTCTGTATGTTTTTTTTTATTTTTTTTTTTTTTATTTTTTTGTATGTTTGTTACGCGATTTCTCCGTCAATTGAGGGCCGATTTAGAAAATTCTTTTTTTGTTAGTTAGGTCATACTTCCGAGGTGGTCCCATTTCAATTTTATCGAAATTGGTTGAGTGGTTTTCGTAAAATCAGCATAATACTATAGTGTGTGGTTACCTTCAGCAAAACTTGTGATGTGGTCGTATTCGGCAATTTTTAGTTTGATAAATTAGTATGGTGTGTGGTTACCTTCAGCAAAACTTTTGTGATGTGGACTTATTCAGCAATTTGCAGTCTGACACATATGGCGAATAATTCTGTACCACTTCAATCGATTTCGATTATTCGATTTCGATTATTCTTTTTTATGTAATATTACTAAAAAGAATGAAATAAAAACTGTTTTAAAAAATATTAAACCGATTTCCAAAAAACAAAACAAAAAAAACTAAAAAGTATTAAATACCTAATATTTTGAAATTTTCTCTGTCCTGTTGAAATACATGAATCGATATACTAGTGATACATATTCGGACCCTTGTTTCATGAATATTCTAAATTTGAAATTTTTTTA
Source organism: Nematopogon swammerdamellus (assembly GCA_946902875.1). Taxonomy (NCBI): domain Eukaryota; kingdom Metazoa; phylum Arthropoda; class Insecta; order Lepidoptera; family Adelidae; genus Nematopogon; species Nematopogon swammerdamellus. The sequence goes on from OX336340.1 coordinate 15,509,901, forward strand.
TCTTTTCCGACCGGCGCTTAATTTATTATGGTACCTGGCCAGTACCTACTGTACCGAGTACCATCGAGCTGGTTTGATGATGGAGACAGAAGGTGGCCATAGGAACTCCTAAACTACACATGATAAACCCATCGTGTTTGGGCTCGTTGCATTTGTCTTCACGAGAAATTTACTTTAGACCTAAAAGATTGTCAATTCGACGGTATGTTTTCTTTTTTTTTGGATGTTTGTTACGCGATTACTCCGTCAATTGTGGGCCGATTTTGAAAATTCTTTTTTTTTTTTATTTGAAAGGGGATAACCCTGAGGTTTTTGAAGTGAAAACTTCTTTAGCGGCTCTTGGCACTTTTTTAGGTGGGTAAAAATGTATAACTCGCGACATCGCGTCAGCGTCATTTTTAAAATGAAACCTTAAGTCATTGCGTTAAGGGTTAAGTTAGAGTGGCACGGGATCTGCCGGCACTCCCGGAGTGCAACTGTTAGGTAGGGTTCCGTAACACGTTTATGTCTGTCCATTCTACTAAGTTCTGCAAAATGAATGTAGGGTTCCGTAACATATGCATGTCTATCCGTTCTACTAAATTTTACAATTTTCAACCAAGGTCCTCCGACGGTTATTTTATAATAAAAGTAGGCTTCCGTAACACGTTTATGTCTGTCCATTCTACTAAGTTCTGCAACATCACCTACAACGTCCGTGATGTCAGCCCATAACACCAGCGCCATGTCAGTGCTTCCCCCTTTGATCGTGCTGACTACACTGAACTGGTCGGAAAACACAAACTATTTACATAGCCGTTTCGACCGACGTTTAATTCAGTGCGGTGGTACCAACCCGGGAAGGTTAATCCCTACCACCAAGTAAGATTACGAGGGAAGGGACTTACAGTTTTACGAGGAATCCGAACCTTGGTCAGCCTCCAACGGTCAGCGGTCACCCATCTAAGTACTGACCGCACCCAGCGTTGCTTAAAATTCAATAGCGACAGTTGACTGTCTGCACCACTGAGCTATCGAAGCTGACGTGGTCCTATTTTAATTGGGTCAAGATCGGATTGGAAAGCGAGGCGGAATCGCGAGGCCGAAGGCCGAGCGATTCCGCCGAGTACATTAATAGCAAAAAATTACTAAAAAAAACTGTGAAATAAAAAAAAAGTTTTAAAAAACATAAAACCGACTTCTTAAAAAAAGTAAAACTAAAAAACTATTTAAAATAAAAATATAAAAACCGCCTTCAAAAATATATGAAATAAAAACCTAAAAAAAAAAACCAACCCTAGAGTTGAAGGCGGTGCTAAAGCAAGCAAAAATGATGCATGAAAGAAAACATGAGTGGATGATAATATCCTTTGTGATTTGTAAAGCAAGCAAAAATGATGCATGAAAGAAAACATGAGTGGATGATAATATCCTTTGTGATTTGTGTAGCCTTTTTAGCACCGCCTTCAACTCTAGGGTTGGTTTTTTTTTTTAGGTTTTTATTTCATATATTTTTGAAGGCGGTTTTTATATTTTTATTTTAAATAGTTTTTTAGTTTTACTTTTTTTAAGAAGTCGGTTTTATGTTTTTTAAAACTTTTTTTTTTTATAAAAATGATTATTAATTCGAAGAATGCAACAATGGTTTTTATATCTATATATTTGTATAATATCACAATTTAGATTTGAAATACCTACCTACATATGTGAAATGTCCAAAATAATAGAATAACTCGTAGAAAAGCCAGACCAGAAAAGCATCTAGTCATATACAATGTGTGCACAAATACGACATTTTAAATATATATAATTTCTTTAATAAATAACAAAAAAGTAATACTAATAACTAAAGAAATAAATCTACCTAACAAACATTAAAATAACTATCAAAAGGGGCATTTTCAAATGTTCCTAGAACACTTGCTGCATTACCCCGCTGGATGGCAAGTAGGCCCTTGATTGCGGGACGCCAGTTGCGTCCACCAGCAGAGGCCCAAGCCTCTTCAAGAAGCTTTTGGCTTCACTGCTCCACGGACCGAGGGTTTCAACCGCAAACGCAACAGATTCGAAATCTTGAATAATATTTGAATATATATTATATTATCGTTATTGTCATTATTTTTTATCAACACGCATGCTTCGCAAATTGTGTACATTTAGAGATAAATTATGATATTTACAACTTAGTTCCATCTTATACCTGATGACTTAATTATAAAATATAATAAAATGTATAATAATTATTTAAAATTTAAATTCATAATTAAAAACTTAAGACTCTATGTAACCTAATAAATTTAAACAATGTGTAATAGCGGTAAAATCCTAAACGAACATAGCCTAACCTAGACTATATTGGGGATGTACTTTTATTTCTTTTGAATTATTTGCTTACGACAATGAACACTCGTAGACGCTGACCTAAATTACTATCTGTACCTAGTAATAATTAAATACATTCATGTCATGTATACTACCAGTCGAACGTGTCGATAAAGTATGTGACCAGTAAATGACGAATGCGACAACGTAAGAGCTAATCGACAAATTAGTGGATCACAACACGGCCAAAGGGAATCCCACAAACTATTGATACAGAGACACTGACGAATCAGTCACATCTATTACTCGTTTAGACCTTTACCGCTATTCGACATATTTTGTGGCGCAAACCGTAAAATGATTGCGCCGATGAACTAATGACGATCAATGGATGCAATAAAAAGCACCTTGGCCTGTGCCAGTTTATAAGAGAATCGAATAAAGGGCTGTCCTAAGCGTTGATACAACGATGAGACAATGACAATTTTCGGGGAACTCGCGCGTAGACTGTATGCGTGAGTGCCTATTCCACGCCGTGTATACGCGAGACAAACCAAATTAGATTTTGGGAAAAAATTGTTTCTCAAAATAAAACTTGTCCAGAAAATCTGCGGCAAGTGTGATTTCGCTCGGTTTCATGAAGATCATTGTTTATTTTCATTACAATTAAGTAACCATGCGTACCTACTGTACACATACATTGTGTAAATGACATGGAATCCGTTTACATATTTTATGATTTAACAAGTTATAAGCGGACAGACAGACATACATACAGAAAGCAGACGTTGGATTTTATTAAAAGTAAGGAAGTATAAGAGTTAGTGCCTCTGAGCCCTGTTGTCACCGCGACCTAGGAAGATCTATTGTGATCTCCCCAAGTCCGATTACCGCTGTCTGTAATTGGCATGGGTTAAAAATATAACCCCCAAGAATACGGCTTCTACTGTGAATGAGCACTTCACATTCAGAAAGGATGTGTATGGGCGTTTCATCCTCTTTTATACTGATCCATGTAGGGTGGATCAACTTTTTATTGTAACGCAAAAACCAGCTGCAAAGTCAAATAAAAAAAAAGTTTATTACAATTTATTACTTAGTTGAAAATCAATAAGTATAAAATACTTAGGTTTATAGGTAATTGAAAAAAAAATATGTGTGCAGCGGGATCGCCCCTATGGCTCCTGCTCCGTCAATGTTCGGCCGTCCAGCAAAACAAACAGCGTTCTAGACTAGAATGATACGCAATTTTATGGGATAATAATTTGGGAAATATCGATTACGTAACGCGTGACGACTCATCGAAGCAATTTTTGTATGAACGAAAATGTTGCCTCCTTTCAAGAGAACGTAAATATTTCCAGAAATTGACACAACTTACAAACGCGTGTCATACCGTATGAAATGGCGTAAAACGGGCTATACAACGCTATAACAATCATCGATACGGGACAAATCTCTACAGCACAGTAAAGTGACAAAGTTGGAATTTTAAACCGTGCAGAGCAAAAAGTACAAGAAACCCTCGTGAAATGTTCCACTCTCCTTGAAAAATTTCTCTTTACATAGCATGAGGAAATGAACGTATTCTATTCCGTACCGAGTCGTCAGTTATTGTGTTAATAATTGTTTTCCTAATTTCGTCGACGATATGATCATGACTGTTACGCGACGACCATGGGAACACCTTACGCGTCGGCCATTCAGATGGCAACTGGCGTCTAAGTGAACATTAAAATACTTGAACATGTTGGTACATCCACTTAACTGTAGGACGACTTACTGTCTTCAGACAACAATCTTAAGTAAGACGTTGCCAGTATGGTAGACGAAACGTATAAAAACGGAAGTTTCACATACACATCTTCTGGTCGAAGGAGTGTGGTTTGAGACTAGTTTAGCAAAATTTGTAGGTAATACAAGTTTAACGTGTCTATTTTATTTATAGTTGAAATTTTGTTTCGTAAAAACATAAAAAAAGTACTTTTTAACACGCGTAATTAAAATTAACATAAACCAGTAAGTATTGCCACATCAGGCACATTGATACACTGTCGCAGAAATCTTCTTCGCTTTTTTAAGTTTTTATTGAGATAGGTAGCACACGTGATTCGATGTTTAATATTCTGCACACATAAAACGATAGCGACGTAGTTAATGCATATACATAAATGCACACGTTAAAGTTTTTAATGGATCCTAGTAATTAATTGCTTTTTCAACATTTAACATCTCATTTTACCACAATCCATTTAATTTAACAATGGAATTGCAATTTTATGCAGTTTTTTATGTATTTGTTTAATGTTAAATATTGTTGAATAACTAATAGTAAAAGTAAACTAAATAAACTTAAACTAATATAAATTAAAATTAAAATAAGGTAATGAAGGAAGCCCATTGCCCCTCTGAATATCGAGGCTGATTCGCCGTACGAGATGAGCCTTAGCCAGATTTGTGACAAGCATATGCCCAGCGTGGCGACGAACTCTTTTCGAAGCCGAACACCACGAAAATACAGGTATCGGCACGGCGGCGCGCGGCGGCGGCGGTGGCTATAGTCGCTGCAGTCCCGTTCGAACGGGAGGAAAGTGAAATGTGGGTGCTAGCTAACGTGTCGACGCAAGTTGCGTCCCACACGACTCCCTGTTGAATCAAGGTCAAGCCGTCAGGTCTCTTACCTTCAGATCGGCTGATCCTTTGTGGTCCCAGTAATCTGGCAGTTTTGCATACTAATTGACGATGACGGCGGCGGTGTGAAAATTAATTGACGAAATATGATAAAATTATTCTTTATTAATATAAATTTTACAGTAATAAATTAAAATTATTAAATAAACTTAAACTACCTATCAAATAAAATAAAAAACTATAACTAAAAACTACTAAAAACTAACTACAAAATAAAATATAAACCTATAACCAACACAAAACTTAATAACCCTCCTCCAGGTGTGACGATGTGGGCACTGTACCGAGGACGCTAGCGGCGTTGCCTCGCCGGATGGCCACACTGATACGCTGCCTCAGGAACACGAGCGAACGTTGTTCTCCTGAAGCAGCGTACAGGGACATCCCGATGTCTTTCGCGAGCCGCTTTGCCCCCTCAGACCATGCCCCCATCGTCTCCACCGAAAATGCGGCGAAGATGTGCTGGTGTGCCACCGAACTGTATTTGGTGTGCTTGTGGCGGGCTGCAGTTTCAGCGGCTGCATATAAATGATATATATATTTTTTACAACTGACAGATTACTTTATTTAAGAGAAATTAGATACAAAACAAACAACAACATATTTTCCAAGGTAATGCTTAACCTAGGTACAAATAAACATATATGACAACATATTGAATAACGAAATAATTGATTATTACTGTTTATTAGTATTATTTATTATATATGACATTACACATTTACCCAATACATCATACATACAGATATGCAAAGGTACGTCAGTCCAGTTCGTTTAGGTAACAACAGGTTGTGCACTTACAATTTTGAAATGAAGGAAATTACGTCATAATGTTTAAGACCAAAATAAAACAGAAAATGGAGTCAAGGACATTTTCGGTGGAAATTCTCGGAAGTTTATCCTGTGAGGTCTGAACAATGGTAACGCAAACATCCCATGAAGAAAACAACGAAACAATGAAAATACAAAATACATACGTGCATTTAAAAATAAGCACATTAGTGCTTTTCTTCAATGGTTTCATTGGCATTATCCAAAAATCAAGTTAGGTGTACATGATAGTTATTACGAGTCTTATCATCGTATATACGCACATAAGTCCTTAAATAGAACCAGTTTATAATACTAAAATTTCTTCGTTTGTGTCACCAGATCAGCTTCTTACACGTCTACCATCACACCGTGATGGCGGCGTTCGCCTGGAGCTACCTGAAGTTCGCCGTAGGTGGACAAGGCGCGGTTCTGGGCCTCATGAACTCAACGGTTCATACCGTCATGTACTCATACTACCTGCTGGCAGCGCTGGGGCCTGCCATCGAGAAGTATCTATGGTGGAAGAAATATGTCACCACTATGCAAATGGTAGGTATTTGCTTTAGATTTAAAGAATTGCCTATATTTTCTCCATATGAACTGTCCGTGGAATATTCCGTCATTTTCTGTGGAATATTGCAGTAATTTTGAAAGGGTTCCCCTGAGAACCTTCTTTCGGTCTTGGATTCTATTCAGCGACGAGCCATTCGTCTCATTGGCGACTCTGTACTCACAAAGGATCTTCAATCTCTAAAGCACATACGTATCATTGGGTAATTGAGCCTGTTTTATCGGCTAATACTATGGGCGCTGCTCTGACGAACTTGCTTCCCTCATTCCTCCTCCTGTTCGTCTTCGCCAAACCCGCCATACTCTTGCGAAACTTTCAGATTCCTCGAATCATTTAATCTGTGGGTCTGAAGACCCAACGTTGTGCCAACATACTTCAGAAAATGGAGTCCAGCAACAGACAACAATTCTGCTGGCGTGACATCTCACTGAGCATGGTGGTTTCACGAGGTTCGGTCCACTGTCAAATTCTTTTTAAAATTTATTCTAAATGTGAATATGAAAGATTAGTAAATTGGGATGCGTTTCTTAATTTATTTTGTTGCTTTATAAATCATTCAGATCTTGTACTCCGCTTTAAACAGAACGTGTAACCGCAACGGATTGCCCACCAGGATTCTTATTTTATATCTGTTCTATTTTCGTCTTATGCTATCGCTATTGGGGTTTTTCCTCTAATGTGTAAAGACGTGAGTGTCTACGAATATTTCTTAATTAGTCCAGTTAATTACACATTTTCCTGTCGGAGTAAGTTCTTCAGTGTTTTCTATAAATGTTTGTTGATTCCTAACTCGTTGTTTCGTTTCAGACGCAGTTCGTGCTGATGGTGGGTTACTGCGTATCGACCAACCTCACTCCCATCTGCAACTTCCCCAAGAGCTTCACCTACTTCATCACCGCAAACATCGTTCTCTTCTTCGCTCTTTTCCTGCGGTTCTACGTCAGAAACTACAGAGCTACTAAATCCAAACCGGAATCCCAAGTTAATAACGCATTCAAAAACGGCTTAGCTATAAACGACATTGGCAAGGAATTGTTGAACGGAAACGCAAAATCAAACGGGAGCGCAAAAGTGAACGGAATCATCAAGGAGAACGGAAACGTAAAGGCCAAAGGTAACTTTAAATCTTTTGAAAATAATGCCGAACCACTGCTTAATGAGGACCTCACGAGTGGAGACGACTTGAGGAATGGAGTATCTTTCGTGAAACTCAATGGAAATACGGCCTACGGAAAAGGATACGACTCACTGCTTGAAAGGAAACACAAATAAAATAGCTAACCCTGTATTGTATCAGAAAGAATTTTGAGTTGTTCATTAGTTATTAGTTACTTAATAATTTATGAAATCGTCGTTTTAAGATAAACAAATGCCTTGGATCGCTTCTTCGTAAATATTTGTTAGACTGAGCCTAGCCTTGGCATGTTTCTACTAATTGTTGCATAGCCAATAAATTAGGGAGCAATATGTTTATACATTTTGATACTAGCTAGGACGACTGTCGATACGAGCTTTTGAGTGTTATAATTTTTATTATTTATACACTAATATTTTACAAATAAGGTAAGAGAATGAGGGATTCAAGACAAAAGTCCCTGGAGGACCAGTGATTTGTGAAGAAGATAATATGCACATGTTGCACCTATACATTATATTAAACATCTAGCATTAGCATTCCTCGTCGCACAACCTATTCGAATTATTCCATCATTTGAGCTTAGTACAGACTGTGGGACCGATATATTTCTGTGGTGTTTCGAGTATGAGTAGAGTGCTGGATCTCAATGTTGTTTGAAGTTCGCTAAATTTAGAACGGAATTAGTCACGAGATTAAATTTTGTTTTGTTTCACTAATTTACTATCAAATTGTTTCAAAATGTATCTATATGAATTATGATTTTTTTTTTAAGACATGGCCTTACTCAATTTATTAATTGCCATAATGAGCATGATTTCGTAGGAGTGATCGCATTATGTATAAATATTTTCGACTTAGTTCTTCCATGGTACCTTCCTATTTTACAATTTACTTAGAATTTAATTTAATAATTTGGAGTTGTGTTACAATGAAATCGGTTTGTTTCAACTTTTCAATAAACATGTTTTATAAAATTTCCAGCGTGTTAATTATGTCTTTAGATTTGTCTAGAATGATCGGGTCGAGTTTGTAGAGTTTGGAACTTTCTTTCCCTATCCTGAGCCCGTCTCAACAAATTGCCAAATTGAACAAAATTCACGCCTAATGACTAATAGGCAAATTAATGTACTTAAAGTTTGGCAAAGTAAGGGCTAAACCACACGGCTGCGGTGCGGCGCCTGAGCGTTACCGCTGCGGATTTTCTACGTACAAAAATGTATTGTAGCTAAACGGCGCCGCTCATCGCGCGCGCATCGTAACAAGGCGCGGTGGGCTCTGGTGCGGCGCCACACCGCACCGTGTGGTTTGGCCCTAAAGCTTTTATGCAGAGTGCAAATTATTTACCTATCAAAAACAGGGTATGACAATGTTTGTGCCTGTCACTGTTGTCCAAATATTATTTTTTTCTATTTGGCAATTTCAAAAAGAATGCGATGGTAGAATTAGGTTTGCCAGATTCTAGTAAATAAATCAGATTTGAATTTATATTTCGAATTATTGCGAAAACAATCGACCTTTGCACATTATTAAGAATTTTGCCAGACTCCAGGTCTCTAAATATTTTGTAGTTCCACGTTTATTTATTGTTTCGGAAACAGGTATAACGGCAGTAAAATCACACAAAAGAAACTGCAGATAATTACAAATATCAATTTATTATCTCCTGACCCAGGCCAATTTTTTATATGTAAATAATTCAGTCAATATACTTAATTCAAAATTCCTAGGTTCATACTCGTATTTATGGCAAACATTTATTTATTATTATAAATGTTCTCTACAAATGCATAAACTTTTTTTCATTATACGTCTAAAACCGTTGATTCTGAACTGTGCGTAGTACTTACATAGATGAATGAAATATTTGGGATTTCTATTCCGGTAGCTACCTACCTATGTAGTTCACTCATCTGTGACTGATCTTTTATTTCCATGCCACATTTACATTATTCTTGGAACGGGTTGATCCGGATTGGCTTAGCGAATAACGAAGTAGGTACATCTATGGTGGGTAGATCAATATTTGACTATGTTTTCGTGCGACGCGGGTGCAAATTCAAGCACACATAATTTAACACTCTATGAAAACAGCATAATTAGAGAAGGAATTGAACTAACCACAATGACGTCTAATCGAATCACTATATAATCCTACTACACAATATATGTACATACATATAGATAAAAAATCAATATCTGTATATTTTCCGTCGATCCAAACCCACAATTAATAGCGAATGCAGAATGTCTGTTTATGTATCTAGTTTTTAGGGTTCCGTAGCCAGCGACTCTAGCGGGACCCTTATAAAACCCGTCAGGTTTATGTTCATCCGTAAGTAAGTCACACGCGCTGTCCGAGGTGATTACTCCGGAATGTAAAGCTCAATAAACCAAAAAATATATCTAAATATAAAGGACTCGATTTAGTCCTTACGGCAAGAACACTATTGTTTTGAACTTTAAATCTTAAACGGTAGTAGAAGAGGACGCGGCGGGGGCGGCGCCGCCACGCGGACGCGGCGGCGGCGGCGGCGCCACGCGCGACACGCGACGGTACGACTGCGCGTGCGCAGCGGGCACTAGCTACGCGGGCAAGAAGGAAATACTTACGGAACACTCTGTGTGTGAGCAACGTTCGCGTTTGAAATCTGGTTTAGCACGATGATTCTCTAAGGAACTGAGCAGTAAACGAAAATCTTGCTCGAAGCACGGGGAAAATACGAACACGAACATAAAATAAAAGTAGTAATGTAAAATTTTTAATAATTAAGTTATTTCTTAGAGATGTTATGAGTAGTTCTATATAAAGTCAGTCGTATCATATAGAGAGTGTAAAAACCGCCAGTACATTAAATTTAGGAAATGATTATTGGGATCAAGATAACAAAAAAGTCAAATAACTTTTTTCTGAATTCCCTTTAATTAAAAAGTTGCAGTTTTCATAAAAACTAATTGATTATTTTAGTGTAAAAATGATCTAATGACAACAGGGCGGCGCGGAGGGGGGAAGAGCGGGTTAGACGTGAGCGCCTCGGACGGAGGTGTTGGCGGGAGGGCCGGGGGTTAGCTTTGTGAGTGGAGGACTGAAGGTCGGCAGGCGGAGGGTGCGGAGCGGCAATAACGCGTTAAATTACACTAGACGAAAACATACATTTCAAAAATTCATATCTCGAAAACTAAACATTTTAGAGAAAAACTTTACTTACTTTTTTGTCTAGGAAAAACATGACGATTGCGCTGGCGAAATTAATGTACTCTCCGTTTTAACACCCTGTATACAGGGTGTTGCGCAGTAGTCGCTACATTAATATTTCGACAGGTCATCCTCGTAATTTTCTGAGAAAAAAAAAACATTATGGAAAGTACATAATAATATCTTAAGTGTCCAGTTATCGAAATATATATTGGTCGTTGTTTGCACGCAAAACCCGTTTACGTTCCTACTTGACGCTGTGTTGTAAGATCGCATTAGAACTTCAGTTTGTACAGAAACGTAATTTTTAGGGTTCCGTACCTCAAAAGAGGGAAAAGTGAACCCTTATAGGATCATTATTTAAAAAAAACACCTTCAAGTTGTCGCCGATTTGGAACCCAGTCATAGCGCCGCTCAAGAGAAGAAGACACGACGGACACGACCAGCCGGAAGTGGACACCGTCAGCGCCTTCTGTCTCTCCGCCGAGATCGGGAACGCACCTGAACCCTCGTCTACGGAAACTACCCGCACTGGCCACAGCTACAATCTTCGTCAACGACGGACGGAGATCTGACAGTTCCCTGCGAACCGTCGCACTAGGCAGAGTGCTCATGCCATGAGGATAGGCCATACGCTTGGCCCGAAACGTCGAGCCACATAGCTCGTGAAGAACCGTGAGTAAAGCTGTTTTGTTTTAAAAAAATACATAACCACGGTAATTTAAAAACCCTTATAGGATCGCTCTTGTGCCTGTCTGATTGTCTGTCACAGCCTATTTTCTCCGAATCTACTGGATGAAAAATTAAATTTTAGTACATATATAATAGAGTGTGATGCTGATGACACAATCATGGACGTATAGGGTAAATGAACGAATTTCGAAGGTGGGGGACAAATTAGAAAGTTAAAAAAAAATTAAATTGCCCCAAATACACTTTTCTGATCCTATAAAGATCAAACGAATCTGCTCCCGAAGTTAATGTAGTGACTGCTGCAACATCCTATATAAGTATACTCGTAGCTCACTAATCTACACTATCTACCCAACCCGACAATACCGCGAGCGGAGCTGCGGGCAAAAGTTAGTCCAAGATATAATAGCTTCACAATTACCCTAAAGCACAGTTCCGTTTAATTAGTGATACATCGGCCTGTCCACACTAGTTATGTGGTCGTTAGTTCTAGGTATCTCACATGAATTATTAGAAATGACCTCAAAAACATGTTGACGCAGTATTAAACACTATCAAAATCAGAGCGTGGTATTTTTCTGTGCCTATGTGTTTAATTTTAGTAATAACGAGAACTACATCTTGCAAATAGTGGCGCGGATTTTTTGTGAATTTTCATGCAAGAATTTTATTTTATTATTTTTTTTATTTAGGAAAAACAAACAATTACATACAAATGTAAGTTATGGAGACAGTAGAAACTATAAACAATTAGGTATGTAACAAGCGACGTTTTCACAAATAGTTTACTAAATAATTAATTAATTAATTAAAAGCGTAACTTGTAACTAAAAGGAAACATTTAACTAAAGTTCTACTGTTGGGTCTAGTTGTACTACCAATGTCAGTGACCCAATTGTCTGCCACCTGTCGAGAATTTGGCAACGTCGCTCTTATCTAAAAACGTACGAATATTTACAGGATAAGTTATCTTTATTAGGTATAATAATTGAAGATTTGGCTTCTATATCACGTTGTTAATTTAAGTACGTGCGTGCATACACGTAAATTCCGTGAATTTACCGAATAGATTATCTAATCATGAAATTTAACTAATATAAAGCATTTCATAACACGCCATCTAAATAACATGGCGATACGGAACCCTCGGTGCGCGAGTTCGACTCGCACTTGGCCGGTTTTTTATTTTATAGATGTTTTATTATTTGTTGTATATCCGCCATAATAACATATATTCTGGGAAAATTTCAACCGGCTAGCTATTACGGTTCCAAAGATACAGCAGTATGACAGACAGATAGACAGATAGACGGCGTAGGATTATAGTAATAAGCTTCCGTACGGGGTACGAAATCTAAAAACCCTAAGTGAAATGGGCTTCCAGCGAATATCTTCCCTATGGAAATCTCCTCCAAAATCCAAAATATTTCCTCTCACGACCTTTCCCTAACTAGAGTTTAGTGCACCTACAAGCCGGACTGGTATCTCCTCGGGGCGTGAAATGGTCTGCACGTGAGCCTTGGCATTGATTTCAGCCATGTTCGCCCGATTTGTTTACAAATATTTGTTTACCAACTCAGTTTTATTTAAGCAAGATTTAAGCACGTAAATTTTTAAGTTTCTGTATCCCGTACGGAAGCCTATTACTAAGCCTCCGCTGTCTGTCTGTCTGTCTGTCTGTCCGTCTGTCCGTCCGTCCGTCTGTCTGTCCGTCCGTCCGTCTGTCTGTCCGAGGGCTGTTTCTCTTGAACCGTAATAGGTAGCCCGTTCAAATTTTCACAGAATATGTGTTATTATGGCGGATATGACAACAAATAATAAAAAATAGAAAAAAAAAATTAAGGGGATTAAGAAACGTGTTTTTTTTCAATGTTTTTTTGTGCTGCGGTGCGCGAGTCCGACTCGCACTTTTTTTCACACACGGTTTTTTTTTACCAAATACTATGTAAATTTCCTGATCTTTGAAATTATCTTACAATATAGGTCTGGACTGAAAAAATAGGCCACGGTTGATCCCTGAGCTTGAACCTGCGACTTTGACCTCTATCCAACGCGGCATAGAGAGGTGCGCGAACATTCGGTCCGTCTCTGATAAATAGATCAGTAAATGCGATGTGTACAGTCATACACATAAATACGAAATAATTTTATCCTATGAAACAATATTTGTAATAAATAACACAAGGACAATAAATATATACAATACACAATAATACAAATAATACGTAAATAATACAACAATGTATAATTGTATGTATATACAATATATAGAAAGTTTATATAATTATATAATTTATTATAATAAATATTAAAAACACTCTTGCGTTTTTTTAACTACTTATATTATATTACTTACTGATGAAGACAACAGCGCCGAAATTTTTTAATTGTAAATCATGTACAAAACTAATTATATACAATATACAAATACAATATACAATACACAAATAATACAACAATATATGTTATAATTTTCTGTCTTGAAAGTATCTAGAACGCGAGCAATGTTTGCCCTGTTATTATTAACCTGTTATTATAATAAGCTAGCAATTATTTCTTCGTGAATTTTTTTTATAAATTTTTTTTTTAAAGAAACTAGTTCAAATGGTAAAATTTTTATTATTTAAGAAATATTCAGCTTGTTCCATGTGAACATGACATACGGTCTTTACAAAAAATATATTCTTTTAATAGACGTGCTATTTCTCTTTGTTTCGGGAATTTGTAGAGTCCTTTGAACATTTTAAGTAGGTAATGGTGATACTAATGAGTTTAGTTTTGATTAATTTCTAAGTAATGAAGAAGCGTGAAAGATTTGTGAAATTTTCAGCTAAAATGCGTGAAATGGCCAAACATATTATTATTAAAATTACCTATTTATGAAATCTAGTCTTGATAATTAATCGCTGACAAAAATAACACCAATCGCAGACATGCCTTTGAATAATAATAATCGGTATCGTCTAACAGAAATAACCGAAGTAAACATTTTTAAAATCCACGCGTTTGTTCGTCACTGTATCGAGCGCTCGTCGTGCGTCCGAGTATATAAAAGTATGGAGACACTCGCTTTTGTGTCAATGAACTAAGTGCTCTAGACCGAAGAGGATCGCCCTAAAAAATAACAAGGAGAAGGAGTACCTACGTAGGAATGTGTTATACGAAAGTGTAAATTACAAATATTGTGATTTTTTTATTTGTGTCATAGGTGAGTTTGTTTATGTTTTATTTTAAATTTAACTAAAATTAAATTCAACCCTTATTTGCTTACAGATAATTTTACATTGGTATGAAAATTAACACTTTACCAGAATTTTTAATAAGTGATACAATATTTTATTAATACTTTGATACATGCAGCACATACTTTTTTCTTTATAATACTTATATAATTAAATTATTTCTTATTCAATAAACTTTAATTTAACCAATAAAAAAATTAGAATTTGGGTGTACCATAACTTAATGGAATCCATCGAATATCTTACCCGGAAACTAGTCCATAATACCACGACACCGGAAACTCTTTTTCATACGATAACATTAATAAACAATAATAATGTTTCAATTTAGCCTTATTTGAAATATCCACTGCCAAATATCCAAATGCCACTGTAAATATAAAATTTTTAAATAATAGTGATACTATTTTTAGATAAGCTCTAAATCTAAACCGCTAAATCTTTAAATTATTTTGTTTATGTACACTTCGCACTGTCTAATACAAATAATACGACGCAAACGTAAACGCTTAACCGTAAATTGAAATAACAATGGTACATAAGGAAATCGTATTTTTATTTTATTACTTGCATTCAATTTGAATAAGTCACCTATTGTCTGAGCACACGTGCAACAAATCTAAACAATTTCATAGTAGTAATTAATTTTATAATTTGTTGACCTGTTTTTATTTAGTTGATAGCCAAATATCCCGACACGTTCGTTTAGTCTTTTACATACAGCTGTTACACTACACATTATAGTACTGCTTTCGGTTATGCGTTATCTATCATACCGCATAACCGAAAACAGTACTATAAAATATCCTGACCATAAATAGAGAATGGAAATGAAAGATTGCATTTAATGGTCAACACAATGTTAAATATTAAAATTAAAAAGAACAACATAAAAAAAATATTTTTGTGACCACAATGCCGGAAAGCTGAAATTATTGCCGAATACAATTTCTTCCGGTCAACCGTACGCAAACTGTTCCTTGGCATATTTTACTACACTTGGGCGACGGGAATAGTGCACTTGAATGTTACTGTTTTGGAAGATTCATTAAACAAAACGAATATTAGTTTCAAAAACATGCCTACCGCTTGTTGCCGGTTTTACCACTAGGCTTAGAGGCGTTGAAAAGGGCAACCATGTTAGACTTAGCACTCTACTCTACCGTGAAAATATTATAGTACAATGCAATAACGATTTTCTTGTGTGCTGAAAACAAAGAAATAATATTGACATCCGTTATACAGCCTTAGTCGGTCCACTTGCTATGTTTTACAATGCCCTGTTGTGTGCTCTTCAAACATGACAACACTGGCCGTTACATGTCAACTGATGTAACCTGGGTAATGTTCATTTTTACCCACGCGTTAGGACTTTTTGAGGCTATGGAGGATTCTAATATAATACTGATTTACGAGCAAAAGGCATTTTGTAGAATGATGTCGTTACCGGTCAGAGAGAAAAAAAAACTTTAATGTTCCAGAAGTTTTTTCGTAATAAACATAATTTACTTGAGGTGCAAAGGTATTTTCCAGCCCACCTTTGAATGATTTGGAGTCACCATTCAGTCAGTCAGTCAGCGTGTTAAGTATCTTAAATTTTAAGCGGCGTGTGACCGAGTGGTCTGCTCGTCGGCTTCTCTTGCGAGAGGTCCGAGGTTCGATTTCGGTCGGCTTATACCAATGAGTTTTTTCTGACGAAAACATTAAAGTACTTACATACCTACGCCTGCTGCTTCACCGTTCGGAAACGGTGTAAAACTGTAGGTTCCTTCCCTTACGTCCCGTCCTTTAGCCCTTACTAGGTGGTAGGCTCAAATTTTAGCCGACTGAGTTGATACCACCGTACTGGATGTAAGAAGACCGCATATCAGCCTCGTATGTGTTCTCCTCTAGTCCAGTATAGCCAGTAAATTAAGCATTCGGGTATGGCACCTACCTTCTGGGAAGCGTTATTGGCTGGTCGGTGAATGTGCTCAGGCAACTCTGACTCATCAATATTTACCTCGTACCTACTCTACCAATATTCCCTGCATGGCGCGCTCCTATGTTTCAATTTATAGGCTTGCCTCGGGGGAGAAGGAGTTCAACCCCACCCCCTTCCCAAAACTTTGGGCATTAACTAGGGATTAAATGGCCCGACCAACTAAAAAAAATTTCTGGCCTCGGGCCAGTATTGCAATTTCCTTTGATCAATTCTGGAACCTCCCCCAAACTGATATCCTGGGCACGCAAGTGTTTCAATTTATTGAATTATTCGATCTAGCCCGATTGAAATGATCAGTTAAGATGCCTTCTAACTATACATAATGTATCGTTCCGTCTTTATAAAATAGATTATAGATATAAATGGATTATAAGCTCCGAGAACGTGTTTGATAATGATAACTTATCAGTCTTTTAAATTCAATAATATTTAATGCCTACATCGCATGTAAAAATATGCACTCGGATGTTATTTTAGATTCCGGCGGAGCCAAAAGGAGGGTATGTATGTATGTATGTATGTTTGGATGACTGTAACTACTAAACGATTCGTCCGATATTGATGATTCTTTGTGTCATTTGGTTTGTCTACATTACACGAGTAACACTGGGTAGGTACCATATTTTTTTTAAAATAAAAAATGGCGGCACCGGGTCGGCATATTGTCCCATTCAATAAATAAATATCTCCAAAACCCATCCAAAGGGTTATATATAATTGTATAGCTAAAGCTTAACACAGAGATTTCAAACATATACTACTCTTTATGGTTGAGAGCTAAAAATAATTAAATAAATAATCCTCTAATTTAGTCTGGGATCCTTCACACATAGTGTGAAGGTGCACCCGGCCAAAATGGTATTAGCAGCCCCCGTAAATATCCGAATGCCAGTGGGCGCCGTCGGACTACACCTCTGCGTTAGTCTGACGCGCGCCATATGTCGTACTTCCCATAAAAAAAATAATTATAAAAGCCGACTATGAAAAACGATGAAGACAAGGCAAGCTGATCTTAAATAAAATGCGGTAGTTGGGCGTTTAAACGAATTAGAATTAACAGAGAGCCCGACTACATCATTTTATAATTTGCCTCGTTTGTTCGTTTTTCATATTCGGGTTTTATAAATATTTTATTTTTATAAAGGTTTTGCACAGAATGACATTGAATAAGAATTAAAATTACAAGCGCTGAATCTAGAAATGCTGAATGACTGGTTGTCCATTGCTGATATAGAATTGATCTCCAGAGCTACGCGCCCTCCAAATTAAACTCTAGCAATATGTTTTCCGATGGGCAAATATTCAATAATTCTTGCCCATCTTGTAAAGAGTTTGTAGACACCATATGGGTGGCTCGGCGCCGTATGTCGCGCTTACTATAAAAAAAGGTACAGCGAAAGATCTTCTATACGAATGCAACATTTCATTCCTCAAAAAACATTTTGAGGAATTTTTCTTCTCGAGGCTGAGTCGGAGGGGCCAAAGCACATGTTCCGACCAGCCAATATCATCTCCGAGAAGGTAGCTGCCATTCCGAACACTTCCCTGGATTGCTAGCTATACTGGATTAGAGGAGAACACAACCTACTGCGGCCATCTTACATCAAGTACGGTGGTACCAACCCAGTCGGCTACAATTTGAGCCTACCACCTAGTAAGGGACAAGGGAACGGACCTTAAGTTTTACACCGGTTCCGAACTGTGAAGCAGCAGGTGTAGGTATGCATGTACATTTTTTCGTCAGAAAAAACTAATCTGTACACGTCGACCGGATTCGGACCTCGCACCTCTTGCGTACCATCGCAGGCCGATACCCAAACCAACCACTCGACCACCCGCCGCTTAAATATATTCGAAATTATCAGAAAGGTTATATAAAGCCAACCCATATAGCGCGGACAAGGGACAACTATGTACTGTAATAGTAATGGATTCTAGAAAGTGCACTTTGTGAAGCCTGGAGACTTAATATTGGGCGCATCTACTGACTGGCAACTAATGATGGACACACGGGAGAAGTGTGACACCACATTATGCCAAATGTTCAGAAATGTGTGTTATATCGTTAAAGCGGAAAATTTACAAGGCATGTATACTAACATACCTACCTACCGAAGGACCATAATATGAAAGTTATCAAATATTGCCATCCAGTAGACCAGATAGTGAGAAAAAAACTGTTTAAAAAAACTATGAAACGACTTAAAAAAACAACTAGAACTAAAAATTGTTAAATTATATTTGTATTATTCATATTCGGACCCTTCCGGAGTTGAAGGCGGTACAAAAGCACGAAAGGGGGCATATCTATCAATATTCAGCTGCGCTTATGTACGGCCTTCAGCTCAAGGGCCCGAATATGAATAAAAAAATTGTTTTATTATATTATTATAATAATTTTTTAAGTCGGTTCAATGTTTTGTTTTTTTAACAGTTTTTAAACTCTTTTTAGTTATATGTATATATCACACAACAAATTCTGCGTAGAATTGGACCGACGACGACTAGTTTTTTCAGTTATTGGTACACACTTAACAGTCCATATCTTGAAAACTATTGAACCGATTTTGTTAAAACTTGCACTATTCCCTAAGTTGTAAGATACTTAATCCAATAAAAAATTATGGCAATTCTATTTCTAGTTTTCGAGAATTTCGTGGACTAACATACATACCTACATGCATACTTACAAACATACATACAACACTTATGAAAATTTGGCGCACCTGTTTAGAAGCCCACATAGACTAACATATACGAATATTGTGCAATTGCAACGATATTCTCCTTTTTTTGAAGTCGGTCAAAAAGGGTACCATGTGGGGTCGTCGGTACTGTATCGGTAGGAAGGAATTTAGATAGTAAGTACACTGTACTGTGTGTAAGCCGGTATTTCAAAAGAATATCTCCACTGCATTTCTCCCGTGGTAAAAGGCGTTAAGGGATAAGGACAAGGTGCCGTGCTAAAGGGCGGCAGGATAGCCACCTATCACATTGGCACGGTCCTTCCACCGAGTCACGCAGCAGGTATTGGTATTCGTCCTTACTGGCTGCTTGATAGTTGTCTTGTCTGATACTTTGTTAAACGTGGCGGTCGGTGTTATGCTGTAATTTACCCGAGTTCTTGCAGCACAACACCGATTACTCTTCTCATCCCGATTGTCGGAATACAGGCTGTGTTATATGTATGTCTATGATTTCTTCAAGAACCTAGGCTTGCATTGATCGGCTCCTACATGGAAAGAGCATCTCAGGTCGCACTGAAAGCCTCACACAGAATTTGGATCGGCATAGAGTGGGAAGTCTAGCACGGGACTAGTTCTGCGGCACGTCCAGCCTAGTTAGTAGACGAGATTAGCTAACGAGCGCTTGACGCGAGCCGGAACTTCTAGCTTGCTGCAAGAGAGCAAGATTGGCCAATCGCTAGTCTCGAGCTCGACTGAAACCTTCTTCTGCTTGCAATGGTCCAGGATATATTCGGTGAAACCTCAGGGTGAAACCGTTGCGTGCAGAGTTCGTCATTAGGATCGCCTAGCTACATCTAAAAGCCATAATGACGACATGACCTTGACCTCCTTATCTCCGAACCTTTTAGATTCAACTTCTATATAATAGATATAATTATTTTTAAATATTCGAAAATTATTTTTGATAAAGGGGTGTGAACTGTGAATATAAACTGAAAGATCTGTAATAAAAAAAATCACAGATCTCATTCATTACATGACCTTCGGGTACATTGAAAATTACTTTTAGGGCGTATTTAAATACAAGCGTATAGCGGATCGCCGACTGTGAGCGTGAAAATACCCTGGTGTGGCTGAAGCGACGAACTCAACGAGCGAACGCACTCCAGATTCTAACAGCGCGCACCTGTTCACTATATAATTACTTCTACTCCTCTAAATACTAACATATATTCATATTTAAAAATTTGATTATTAATTTACTTACTTTTTCATACTGAAATATGTCAATTTTGAAAAATAGACAAAAAATGTCAAAAAATAAAATTAAAATTCTGAATTTTCAAGTATTATGCATACACGAAAACCATTTTAACTACTCACACTGCAAGATAAAGGACTCATAACTCTCGCGTAACGGAAAATTTAACAAAATCATAACTCCCAAAATTTTCACTTTTTTCAAACAATTCAAAAAACTAATTTTTTTTTTCTAACAATCAAAAAAGCTACACCAGATATTGAGTCAATCTACAATATAAAAATATAAAAGTTTAAAATATATTCAACCTAACCCTCCGTGATGCAGTCACGTTTTTTTTCTCCTGTACAAAAAGAAAGAAAACATACATACATTCAATATTACAATCCAAAATGTCATTAACTGAAACGAAAAGAATTTGTGTGGATGGAAATTTCAAAGTCAAATGCATCACGTGCCATCGGCACGTGTCTTCCGATTGACAAACACACAAACGTCACCCTTGACGAAAACTGTTTTTGTTAATTATTAATACTTAAAATTATACGATATTATCACACGTGTGCGTCACGTGAAAAATTAACTCGTTACTCAAAGGGCACGCTCATCTTAACTGCGTGAATGCAAATTAGTCAGGGCGATCCACTTAGTGAGTAAGAGACAAATAGAAATGATTATATATGTGCATAATGCTATATAACTCTTGTTCTTTATCTTTGCTGAAAACACAATATAACTGAAAATTCGTATAACAGAAAGAAATGAAGAAATAATGCGGGAATTGATTAAATTCAATTCTTACTTACATTTTTTATCTACTGCTTGCCCAAGTCAAGTTGAAGACAGTGCAATGTCAATCGACTGAAACCGAGTAAAAATAAAATTAGAATTGGTTCATGATTATAGTAGAATAGTTCACTTGGAAGAGCAAATTCTATACATACACTAACATATTTTAATAATGTGTTATGCATTTTTTTTATGGAAATATTTTATAAAGAAATATTATTTTTACCGCTAGTCGATCAATAATTATTTATATCTTTTAATCAACTATATTCTCTGTGCCATCTGGCTTAGTTCTCATTGGTCCCGACAGGAATGAATGTATAGACCCGCAGGCCTGGAGGCGCCGTCACAAAGTACACCAGTCAAGCAAATATTGAGGTTTACGTTTGTTTAGCTAGTTGCAGCAAAATTATAAAATAAAACATGAAAAATTTCACTGAAGTAGTTTGGGAATGCAACGGAGTGTTAAAGCAGCCTAACTCATGTCCCGGAAATCGGAGCTGATATCGGGGGATTACAGGTGGGGGTAAAATCGGGTGCTACACAGAGGCCTTGCTGCTGCCGCTCGACAAGATCGCCCCGATGCTGCATACATACATACGCTACAGCGGGTTACTCTGGGGCTGTCGGCCACTACAAATCACCACTGAGGCCCTGAATCGTGGGGCCCGCTCATCCCGATTTGAATAATAATTACTGCAATTATATTTTTATATGATAGTGCTCGCTTTTTATATGTCTTCATTAGATAAATGCAAAGCCGAAAATGGCGATGAAAATCGACCCGATGGCGGAATTTGTAAAGACAGAGTTCCAGGTTCGAATCCTGGTCGAAACGTATTTTTTCTCTTCATTTTCGGCTCTGCATTTATCTAATGAAGAAATAATTACTGCGCCGATTTATCTACACACCCGGCATCCTAACAATCTAGGGCATTCCTAGCCACTGCTCCCGATATTAACTTTGATTTTAGGGACGTGAGTAGGTCGCATAATACTCTCGCCGCATTCCGCACTGTTTGATATTTTTCCATCAACGAGAGTCGCCTGAAATATATCTTCATTGGAAGTGTAAAATAAATACATTTTAAATTAATAAAATCAACCTTTTGAAACTGCTTGAAATGCATCTAAGGAACCTACCCTTAGATAAATTGAAATAATGTATTGGTTGGAATCATGTTGGAATTATTAAAATGTGACATCGGAAAAATATTCAAAGCCAAGTGTAGGTAATCGTTCGTTATTCCTTTGCCCTTTAGGAAAGCTACCACGATGACAAAAATTTATATATTTCACACGTGATGTGAGATAAAACACGTGAATTTAGTATATAAGCATATCGATCAAGCCCGAGCTACCTACGTCATACCTTCCGAACCAGTATTGGGTCATTTTAATTATTCACCGACGTCGTCGGTAATATTCAGGTTATTGAATATGAGGCTGAATTGCTTCTTGTTTTTATTAAATTCCATGAATACGATTTGTCTTTGCGATCAAATCAACAGCTAATTAATTTATTGTATAGATAAAATGTGAACATTAGTAATGAACTAAAAGGCTTGATGTAATTCCTAAATATTAAAAAATGTTATGAAATGAAATGAAAAATACTAATTTTGTCCTATAAAACATAAAACAAAAATAAGAAAAGGATAACAAAAAAAAAAGTGAAGAAGAAATTAGGAACCAACTCAGCATTTTTGCATCGCTGGTGGCGAGCGCGGCATTCTCAAACTTTGAATTTTTTTTTCTTCAAACCCCATCGACTGGAATATAGTCCATAGTTTGAAAAGGAGATTTCAAAAATATACCACACTTTATGGTTTAATAAAAATTTTACAACATTTTTACCAAACCCGACTACGAGACACGATGGAAATAACAAGGAAAGTTGATCGAAAATGCTGTAGTCTGGCATGTAGAAGGCTTCGAATAGGTATGGATTTATTTTATTCGTTCTCCGTAGGCGGGTTTTACGAAAAATGTTTTACTCATGAATTGAGAAAGAAACAAGACTATTCCGACAAGTGCGAACTCACTGTATAGAACACCTGTTAAACATTCAAATAGAAATAACTCAATTTGTATGTTCGGATTACAATGTACAATAGTCAGATAATTGTATTCGCAAATTTTTCTTTTGTCATCATATTTAAATTAGTTTTCCCTAGACCGGATTTGAAGCTATGACCTTAGATGGTAATTATCCAATTACTTAACGACGTAAACGCAGTTACAATGTAATCAATTTATTACTTCGAATTGAACATGGATTAGAATGATAGGTTCATGTAGTATTAAATGAAACCAATTTTTTTTTTCAAACAGCCAACACAAGACATTATTTATGCAACCTGACTCGGTTGGTTCTACACGTGCCACACTCGTGGTGCATCTCACTGCACTATGTTCCTGTCGCAGCTAGGTGCCATGCCAGTGTTTCTATTTGGTCGCCGAGGCTGATGTAAATATTGTTTAACAAGTATAACAATGTGTATGTCCGCTTTTGGATTCGGCTGGCCAAGCGATATTTCACTGAGGTATCTTCAAAGAATACAAGTACGTACTCGGCGATATAATTTTAAGCGTGACTGAATAGGTACCGTTGTAGGTACTTGACACTCGGAGAAATGGTGGCAAGAGTCGGCACTTACTTTCTAAAATCAATAACTTATACATAGTGTTGAAACGTAGAAAGTGTGATGGATGAGAGATATTTAATAATATTCGATTTAATTGAGCAAAATTTCAGACAACACATTTCATGAGATTTGCCGTATTCTTTCACAAATAAAAACAATTATGAATAAATTCGAAAATTATATAATGAAAATAAATAAAAACGTCTAAAATATATATAATTTCTTTTAATCATTAAAATCTTGTACCAACCGTCAACTCACTCGGGCTCCTAATGTCGTTCGCATAAATTATTACAATAAAAAATATTTTGTCTAACGCCCCAATGCCCTGGTGTCATCAATCAACCTCTACCTAGGTATCACGAATCACTTATATACTTTATTTTACAAACAAATAAAAAAAACATTATTGATTTTTCAAAACACAATACTTCAATCACTTGTAATATCGTAGGCAGGAATTTAGATATAGTAGTAAGTAGATATTATTATGTACTATGTGTAAGCCGGTACTTAAAAATAATAGCCCCACTTCATTTCTCCCCGTGCATGTCGTAAAAGGCGACTAAGGGATAACGACAAGGTGCCGTGGTAAAGGGCGACAGTTTAGCCACCTCTCACCTTGGCACGGTCCTTCCACCGAGTCATGCAACAGCTGCAGGGTTTTCTTGCCTTACTTGCTGCTTGATAGTTATCTTGTCCTAATGCATTGCTAAACGTGATGGTCGGTGTTGTGCTGCAATTTACAAGAATACAAGCAGCACAACACGGATTACTCTGCTTGACCTGATCGTCGGGAAACAGCGTGTTGTATGTATGTATGTATGTCTATTATGTAAGTTGATTTTTTTAGAACTTTTAACAATGATTTGTTAATTTCAGCCACATAGTACTCATCTTCCCTATCACTTAGGGCCCAGAGTCCCTAAGCCTTAGGGCCTAAGGGATAGAGAACGCTCAACGAAATAAAACACTAATTCATCAATTATGATCTTGTCCACAGTAAGCAGTCGGTCGGTCAAAAATGTCGGCGCTCGTTGGCTTAAAAACCGACAGCTGGGACCTGACTAAGGGAAAAAGTGAGTAAATTTAATAAGCATTTTAGTCGTAGATAAGTAGAATTTTTTTAGACTGTGTAAAAAATATGTGATTAAAACCAGTTCAACATTTCTTGTGTACATAAACAATAGAATGTAAGTGTAGGTTCAAGAATTCAAAAGTATGGTAACCACCTAAAGCTATATGTGACTCACCCAGTCAGCTTTTATGGAACCTGACGTGGTTACTACACCCGTGAGATGTCAGCCCACATCACCATGGTGAATTAGGTGCCACGTCAGTGTTAACATATCTATCACAAGCAAGAATTTGTGCACTGTATATAATGAAACAATGTAGATAGTAACGGCAACTTTTTTTCTCTCAGTCGAAATCGTAGACACATGGCCGATGATGGCGTCGCCTGGACCCATGGTCATAATTCTGGCCGTCTATCTCCTCTTCGTGCTGCGAGTGGGCCCATCGTACATGGAGAAGAGATCCCCCTATCAGCTTAAAACGGCCCTGTTAGTCTACAACGCGATTCAAGTCTTCTTCTCCGTCTTCATTGCAGCCAAGGTATGCATCTATATACTTCATATTTAATCACAGTGACTAGTCCGAAGCAACCTAGATGGCGCATTCAAGAGTAACAATTTCTATGCCAATTTTATTTTTTTGCAACATTGACATAGTACCATAAATTGGTTTGTGAATTTTTGTTTACAAAATGTAATGGATTGGGTATTATGCAATCTGAAATGCAGAATGTTTGACTTCCCGATAATGATGCGAGTCTCTTAATAACTGGTCAAGTGGGAATATCAAATGAATTGATATTAGAATGAGACAAATCGTTTGCATGATCCTTTAGCTCTCCATTTAGAGCATAGAACTAATGGAAGTCATTAAAACGACATTATCTAAATATAGGAGTTAAGAAACCAATTAACGTCTTTTCAACTCGTGGTAAACCAACTAATATTTGAATGAAGATATATTAATAAAGATATTATAATAATGGCTACTGAGGAAACATAATTGGTCGTTAAAATCTAATGAACTGAGAAATCTGGGAGTAAGTATTCAATGGTTGGAAAATTTAGAATTTGTTTAGAACTTACATATCAACACCGAGCTACGGCCCACATTGAAAACTGAGTGACGACTTTTACTCATACGAAAGTAAGAAAAAAAAATAATAGCTAAGTATAACACGACTAGGTACGAAAAACCGGCCAAGTGCAAGTTTATCTGCCATAACAACACATATTCTGTGAAAATTACGTATTACCTATTACGATTCAAAACATATGGCCCTTTAGAGGTAGAACAGACGAACGGACGGACGGACGGATAACTTTTTTTTTTTATGGAAACTGACACGGTTGGCTACATCACCTACAACATCCGTGATGTCAGCCCATAACACCGGGTGAACTTGGTGCCACGTCAGTGCTTCCCTTCAGTCGTTCCGGCTACACTGAACTGGACGGAAAACACAAACTATTTACATAGCCGTTTCGACCAACCTTGCATTCAGTGCGGTGGTATCAACCCGGGCGGGTTAAACCCTACCACCTAGTAATATAGGAAGGGAGTCATATCCCGTAGTCGCCTTTTACGACATCCTATTACTTTAAGTGAGCTAAACTTGTTTAATTGTTGGTTTACCTATATATACATGTATATATATATATATATATATAATTGGTTTCACGGAAACGGCTCTAACGATTTGGATGAAATTTTGTATTTAGATAATGTTATTTTTTTCAAGTTCATCTAGATAGGCGGAGACGCCGAGCGAAGCTCGGTCGCCCAGGTACTAACTCTTTATAAGAAGTACTTTAGGCTGTACAGTCGAACATAGATAAGTCACATACATACATGTTAAACTCAGAACCCTTATTTTTGGCATCGCGGTAGTCAGATAAAACAAATTGGATTAAAGATAAAAATGAGAACCTGTTATTGATTTCCAGTGTCTTCTGCACCACTGGCGGCACGGTATAGTTCATTCAAAATGCTTAATGAACGAGCAGGAGACACAGAGAGAGGTGAGGCATGAGTTTTCAAATTTCCTATATTTGACAGAAAATAGCGATTGAAACTGGATTATGATATGACAATATCATCGACTGACTTATTAAGAACATCATGGTATATTATTTAATAAATCTATCGATTCAACACAACATTGCATTACTTATTACTGAAATGATAAAAAAAAATCCTTTACATTCGATGTCTTCACATCTTCAGGTCGCCGACTGCATTTGGTGGTACTTCGTCGCCAAAGTGACCGAGCTTCTGGACACCGTTTTCTTCGTTCTCCGCAAAAAAGACTCCCAAGTCTCCTTTCTCCATATCTACCACCACTCCCTCATGATGGCCTGTACTTGGATGGTTCTCAAGTATGGTCCGACCGACCATCTTATCTTCCCCGGGCTCCTTAACTCTACAGTTCACATCATCATGTACAGTTACTATGGTCTATCTGCCTTGGGACCTCGCTTCAATAAGTACCTGTGGTGGAAGAAATATCTTACCAGGATTCAATTGGTGCGTATTCACATGTTATTATTTTCACAAATAAATATTGGATTCCTTACATATATACGTTTGTATATATTTATTTTTATACTTTTATTTCAGTAGGTACCAATGTTTTTCCGGTTTTTTGACGGTTAATTTTTTCCCCAACAATAACCGTGAAAATGACTCACTATGCAGATTTAATTCCTGTGGCATTATTTGATGGGATGTCATTCTAGGCCTAGCCCTTTTACAAATTCTGAATATCTCTAAGCGGCCTTAGAATTTGAACTTTTCCCCAATATTTATTAAAAAAAAAATCCTTCCGTAAACATTTATTGCGAATGATTTATACAAGAACGTTAGAAAAAGTATTGGACTAGATAAGAACGGTGCCTAGTGGAACTAGGCAGCAGCGTCGCTAATGCTGAGGAAAGCGGGATGGGCGCAGTGAGATAAGGCGTGCACTGATTTCTTGTCAAAATGGAGGGGACAGACGGTGGGCATTTTACGAGACACTGCCGTTCGATACAAAAAACTTGTGTGTTCAGACAACTAGGGAAGTGTCTCTGTCCACTCCTTTTTCTAACGTTCTTGGCTTATATTAATGTGTTGTACTATCTTGTCCACTAACGGTTTTCCGATGTTAATCTCGGAGAAATCATCTCTAAATCCGCCCGAGCCATAGGTGGACAAGATTTTTTGAAAGTGTGTTACATGTACTTAATTTTATTGCTAGTTGATTCTTTCTTCTTCTTTCTTGCATGTCTATAAGAAGGCTTCTTTAAATATATCTTGAATACTCGAAAACGAAAAATACATTTTAATTTATTCAATTTCCTTGGTATATGGTAACATTATATTCAACTGAATCATTTCAACAATCGAAAGGCATAGGTATATTCTCACTATGTACTCAGTATTTTAGAAAAGTATGTCACAATATCCTCTAATAAACTAGTTCTACATCTCTTCCACTTATCTTCCATGGATAGTAAAGATCATGAACGAATTAAGCTAAGCATGGAATATTTCATAATATTTTAGTTAAATAATTCGGTAGTTGGCTATCTAAATAGTTATAGTCGTATCAAAACTAAATCTTTCTTTCATCAATCTAAGAAATTCCTGAAGGTAAGATTCTTTATTCTTATCCATCATCCTGCGACAGTACACTGCACTCGGATTCTTCATTTTTTAACATTAAACATATATCATTTAGCCAGAATAGATTAGATTAGATTGGGTAACAACTAATAATTCTGACTTGCATGTCATAAGTAAGTGAATCGTCAGTGTCGGTGGTTTCAATGGTGTATCCAGACTTACCAGTAGAAGTCGAAAGTTGGTAAACTTTAAATTCACTTCAAAATTTGACTATTCCTATGACCTACCAATTTGCTCTCTTGGATACGCTGTTCTTTTGGAATTTGTTCGGATATAGTTATTTTCTGACGTCGTTCCTATTTCTTCTCGATTCAATCGAAAATCTATCTCAAACATTCATGCAAAACATTAATTAGCTACACGTTCTTTATAATTTACATTTCAGTGGGTTTCATTTCTGTATTATTTCTGGATATAAGGTATGTATATATGGCATTGGTTTATTATTCATCCCTTGGATGCTGCTCTGTTGATTTTTTTCTTCTTCGTGGTTATTTCTTCCTTTCAACCGGTCAGTGGTAGTTTAGATTTTCATGCCAATATTAATATTTGGCATTATTATTCTATTTCAGACCCAGTTCTGTACGATGCTCGCACATATGTTCGTCTATTGGTACATAAACAGCTGCCCGACACCCCGTTGGACAATTTATGTTGAAATTGCCCTTACTAGCTCGTTTTTGATACTATTCATGAACTTTTACGTTAAATCTTATAGAAGAAAAAAGCGACGTGTTACAGTTGAGTCAAATAAAAAGACTGTAGACGAAACAAAAGAAGTCAATATGGAAAAGAAAGAAACTAGACACGTTAAGTTCATTGAAAGCGATGACGTTATAGGAGCTCAAGTAGTCAGAAGAATATCCTAGTCTCAATTAATTTTTTCGTATTTATTGTACACCTAGTATTAGTATGTGGCGAGGATAGTTCAGGTTATGTCGAATACTTACCAAATGTAGCAGTAGCAGGAGATATTCAAAGATCATATTAACATGATTCTGTTAGAAGAGTTAAGGAGATGGTTTCTTAATTTTAGTTGTAAATAGTTTAACATTATTTAGATATTTAGAAACTACGTTAATATAGTATTTAAATTAACCCACGAGTCTGTAAAATAAGTCATGAGATTTGGATAATTAATAGATAATGAAATTGATAAACAGATATATTCGAAACAAATACATTTCAGAGCGAAACCTTTATTTTAGTATTACTTCAGTCAATGGGTATTGTCAGTTTTTTTAGGTTCCGTACCTCATATAAGTAAAAAGAGAACCTAATGGTGCGAATCATGTGGCCGTCCGTCAACTTCTAAAAAGTTGATATTACCAAATTTCCGGTACCTACGAAATTATAAAATTGTATTTTACATAAAATCGAGAAAACTTCATCAAAATTTAAACCCAAAGCGGGGATGTAATTTAAATAATAATCTTAAAGGTACACAATTTCGTACATTGAATATATTCGAAAAAAAAAAACAACCAGGGCTTAAAATAAGAAACTAAGCATGTTAGAACATTTAAAATCGCATTTAAAATCACAAAGTCCAAAGTACAGGTTTCTTGTCAGTTTGTTTTTGGCCGGTGGTGATGATTATATTTTGATTTATGGAATACAAAAATTCAAGTTGACTACCGGAGAACTGCATCTCGGTGTCAGCTGGTCGGTGACGAAATGTACTATATAAAAATGAATATTTGTTTCTTTGTTTGTTTGTTTGTTCGTATGTCTTCTATGCATTCGTAAACCGTTCATCCGATTACGATGAAACTTTCGTGGATTGTTGTGGGAGCGCCGGGAAAGGTGATCTGAAAGTTCTCTTACCTATTAATTTAAGGGATGATTTTCGTAATCCTTAATATCATCTGTGTCTCCATTGTCAATTAAGAAAATTGGCAGCAAATACAATTTGAATAAAACATTCATTAATATTTATAAGTAGGTAGTATGTACTACGTAAATGTCAGTTGTTCTTTTTTTAGGTTTCCGTATCCCGTACGGAAGCTTATTACTAAGCCTGTCTGTCTGTACTGCTGTATCTTTGGAACCGTAACAGGTAGCCAGTTCAAATTTTCACAGAATATGTGTTATTATGGTGGATATAACAAAAAATTATAAAAAATAGAAAAAGTAAAAAATTAAGGGGGTTTCCATATAAAAAATGTGTTTTTTTCCATGTTTTTTTTTTTGGTGCGGAAACCTTGGTCCGCGAATCCGACTCGCACTTGGCCGGTTTTTTTTTTAAACTTGGCCTCGTTACCACATAGTGTGTAAGTATTTTTGCTTTCCGTAGTATAAAATAATTTGAGAAAGATGCATTTAAATCTTATTGAAATATTAGTATAGATAGGACGAGGCCGAAGGCTGACCTGCGTTCAGGTAAACGATAAACCATCTCAAATAAAGTAAGTAATTAAGGGCCAGTCCGAAGGCCGATTCATGTAAATAATAAACCTTTTCGAAGAAAGTAAGTAACTAAGGGCGAGGCCAAAGGCCGAGCTGCGTTTAGGTAAACGATAAGCCTTCTCGAATAAAGTAAGTAACTAAGGGTGAGGCCAAGGCAGAGCTACGTTTAGGTAAATAATATACCCCGCCCTTAGTTACTTGTCTTATTCGAGAAGGTTTATCATTTACCTGAACGAAGCTCGGCCTTCTTACTTACTTACTTACTTCTTTCTTTTGAAATATGAATTTCACGCGAGCGAAGCCGCAGGCAAAGGCCAGACTTTAAATATATAAATAAAAATAAACTTCTAAGTGAGTTGAAGGTTGAAGTCATAGAAATAACCTAAAGCCAATGGTTGAAGTGTGTTGAAGAAAATGATGTTCCATGTTACCATTAGCAGTACTAAAGTACCAAGTTATTTTCTAAATAGAACTCATGCATTATATA
This sequence comes from Nematopogon swammerdamellus, assembly GCA_946902875.1. NCBI lineage: Eukaryota > Metazoa > Arthropoda > Insecta > Lepidoptera > Adelidae > Nematopogon > Nematopogon swammerdamellus. The sequence goes on from OX336340.1 coordinate 15,541,551, forward strand.
ATTTTATTTTAGGTCATAATGTCTACAATTTAAATATAAACACGCTAACATATTTACAATTACAACCTCATTCTTACAGTTTACAGTGAGTGTGGCTCAGTGACAGTAGACCTACCACAGTAGATTAGAGGAAGTAATTAAGTGCTGGTTTTGTATTTGCAGGTTCAGTTCGTATCGATAGCAATCACGCTTAATGTCCACGGCAGAGTGTCGGAGTGCCCTCTACCACGAGCCGTGTACTGGTTTTATATGTCCACTGTGTTCATGTTCTTCTATCTATTCGCCGACTTCTATAGAAAGGCCTTCTTCGGCAGACACAGAAATGTCGAGAAGAAATTGTTAACGGCGGCGGCGCCTGTAACTTTTAGCGACAACGATTCAAATGGTACGGAAACGAAGAAAGGGCAGGGAGTGATTACGATAAAAGAAAATGCATCAATTACAAATAATAACAAGAAGGAGAGATAAACATTGTTGTATGGAAATTAGGGGATATGGTAATTTGTATGGCTTTGTAATTATGGTAAGCGTACCGAATGTTTACTCAGGAGGGTTTGCTTGCTTTGTTTCCATGTGCAGTCAACTCTAAAAGGAAGATTGACGTTTTGAACTTTCTCCGTGTTAGTGACTGAGCACAACGTTTTTGAGATGCATCTTGAACTTCAGAGCCGATTACAACTATCAGACTTTTGAAAACAAACATATTTTTTATATTATTTATTGATTTCAATGAGCAACGTATTCCAATATTTCATGTATCGAATTATCCTGTCTTCTGATAACCTGTAATACATACTAATACATGTACGTAACGAGTAGTTTACATATTTGGGGCATCCGACAACAACCTTCCATCTTCCCGTACTGGGTGGTAGGATGTTTGTTTTGTTGACTTGTGCGGCTTATACAGATGTCGGATTGGACGGTTAAACACCCATTGCGCTATTGAACGTAGGTAACTCATGTGGAAATACAATACTTAACCCATATTTATAATTTTGTATTGTATACTGTCTGTACGATATAACTGAACGAGTATAGTAGTTTGTAAAATTGTGATAAATAAAGATATTCAATTACCTGATACCTGTGTGTGTGTGTGTGTGTGTGTGCGTGCGTGAGAGAGAGAGAGAGAGAGTGAGGGTGTGTGTGTGAGGGTGCGTGTGTGTGTGTGTATGTATGTAGATATATGCGCGCAAGGCAATTGAATGCAAAAGAGTGAACGTGAGGGTCTATGAAAGTGGTTACAGGTCGGTAATGTTACAAAATAGTTTTAAGCGACGGAATATTTAGGTTAAATAGCTTTATGAATACTATTTAAAAATACAAATAAACACAATCTGCATTAAATAATTGGAGTTTTATTAAATAACTAGCTTTTGCCCGCGGCTTCGTCCGCGGTAGATTTGATTTAATAGCAAATCAGATTTAATTTTATCCCTTCTTAAAGTCTTATTCCTTCTCTTATCCCTCCTTATCCCTTCTCTTCTGTACGTTAAATAATCCTGGTGCCCCCCAGTACCATGAGTGAGCGGTTTGAATTTCTTTGTTCGCACGGCCGACCACTGAGATCGACCGACTCCCTTGTGCTGGCCTTCCCCTCTCATACCACCACTTCTTATTCAAACTCCTTCACTGTTAATGCTGTCCGTATGTGGAATGAACTACCCATCGACGTTCGTATGTCCCCTTCTCCTTTTGTTTTCAAAAAAAGACTTATGTCAAACTTCCTACAGTAGCTTATTATTCTCCTATTACCTTTCCTTGTATTGCTCTTCAGTCCGTGTACACTTATATAATGTATATATTTATTATATACTAGCTGAGCCCGCGGCTCCGCTCGCGTGAAATTCCTATTCCAAAGAAGAATGTAAGTAACTAAGGGCGAGGCCGAAGGCCGAGCTGCTTGTAAACGATAAACCTTTCTCAAATAAAGGAAATAAGTAAGGGCGAGGCCGAAGGCCGAGCTGCGTTCAGGAAGAACAGGCGAGAGCTCAACGTCGCTGCTAGATCCTGCAAACGAACGCAAAACTTGGCCAAGTTCAGGCACGACCGTGGAATTGGCGCGAAACTTGCGCGTAGCCCTTCGGGTAGCCGCGCCTTCTGGTCTCTCGCCAAATCCATCGGTCGGAATTTCTGCCGTCCTGCTACACCTCCGCTGGAGCGTCCGGATGGCTCGCTCGCTATACTCGCGAAGGAAAAGGCGAATATCTTTGCACGCCTTTTCGCATCCAACTCAAACATGGACGACCTGGGCGCCAACCCCCCTTCATTGCCCCATTGCGGGCGTATGATGGATAATATTAGGTTCCATCCCAGAGTCGTCTATAAAACGCTACGTGAGTTGGATATTTCGAAGAGTAGCGGGCCTGACGGCGTCCCGGCGGTTGTCTTGAAAAATTGTGCTCTGGAATTGGCGCCAGTCCTTACTCGCCTATTCAAACGCTCCTATTCCTCCGGTTCAATGCCTTCTTGCTGGAAAAGAGCTTCGGTCCAGCCGGTCCCCAAGAAGGGGGACCCAGCGAACCCATCGAACTATCGCCCTATTGCGATAACCTCACTCTTGAGTAAGGTTATGGAGCGTATTGTCAACTCAGCGCTCCTGACGTACCTAGAAGACTATAAACTCCTCGACGATAAGCAATACGGCTTCCGCAAGCAAAGGTCGACTGGAGATCTTCTAGCGTACGTCACGCACTTGTGGGCTGAAAGACTCGATGGTTTTGGGGAATCGCTGGCGGTCGCTTTGGATATATCCAAAGCATTCGATCGCGTCTGGCACCGGGGACTCCTAAGCAAGCTTCCGGCCTACGGTGTCCCTACAAAACTGTGCACTTGGATCTCCAGCTTTTTGAGCAGTCGGTCGATCTTTGTCACCCTTGATGGTGCATGCTCGGCCGATTACTCAATCAATGCTGGTGTTCCACAAGGATCCGTGCTGTCGCCTACGCTGTTTCTATTATTTATTAACGACATGCTCTCGCTCGGCGAAATACATTGCTACGCGGACGACAGCACGGTGCACGAAGGGTTCATCAAAGACTGGAAGGGTAGAGAGGCGTCAGCAGCAAACGCGAGACGCGAAACTGTTGCTCGGGTTGACCTGGTTCTCGATAAAGTATCCTCATGGGGGAAGGAGAACTTGGTCAACTTCAACGTAGCTAAGACGCAAGCCTGTGCCTTCTCTACTAAGGCTGATCCGTTTCCACTCCAAGCAACTTTCCAGGGCAGCCAAGTCCCCAATGATGGTAGTCTGGGCGTCCTGGGTATAGAGGTGTCCAGGGACGTTGGATTTCGATCGTTCATAGAATCCAAGGCGAATCTAGCATCTCGAAAATTAGGGATACTCTACCGATGTCGGCGATTTTTCACACCGGTCCAATTGCTTACACTCTATAAAGCACAAGTAAGACCGGTGATGGAATATTGCAGTCATCTTTGGGAGGGTTCCCCTGAGTACCTTCTTTCAGCCTTGGATTCTATCCAACGACGAGCCATTCGCCTCATTGGCGACTCTGTACTCACAAAGGACCTTCAACCTCTAAAACACAGACGTATCGTTGGGTCATTGAGCCTGTTTTATCGGTACTACTATGGCCGCTGCTCTGACGAAATTGCTTCCCTTATCCCTCCTCCTCCTGTTCGCCTTCGCCAAACCCGCCATACTCTCGCGGAACACCCCTTTGTAGTGGACAGACGAGTACTTCGAACGGCACGATTCTCTAAATCGTTCTTGTGCCGCACTGCAAAGGTGTGGAACGGGCTTCCGGGGAATATCTTTCCCCACTCCTACAATCCACGGATCTTCAAATCGCGGGTAAATAGCCTTTCCCCAGCGACATTAGTCCACCTCCAAGCCGGACTGGCACCTCCTCGGGGGTGATATTGGCTGCGCCTGAGGCTTCGACCTCGGACACAGCCAGCTAGTTCGGAACCAATAAAAAAAAAAAAAAAAAAAAAAAAAAGACGATAAACCTTCTGGAAGAAAGGAAGGAAGTAAGTGCGAGGCCGAAGGCCGAGCTGCGTTCAGGTAAACCAAAAACCCTCTTCCGCCTTCGGGCCTCGCCCTTAAAGACTTCCTTTATTCGATAGAATATAATATCGTTTACTCAATCTATTTATTTCATATAAATAAAAAAGTAATACTAATAACTGAAGAATTAAACCTACCTAACAAACATTAAAATAACTATCAAAACGGGCATTTTCAAATGTTCTTAGATCACTTGCGGCATTACCCCGCTGGATGGCAAGGCTTACCCTTTGAATGAAGTACATAAGCCCTTGATGGCGGGACACCAGTTGCGTCAACCAGCTCAAGCCTCTTTTGGCTTCACTGCTCCACGGACCGAGGGTTTCAACCGCAAACGCAACAAATTCGAAATCTTGAATTATATTTCTATATTTGCTGCGTTTGAGGCTCTCCGCCCCAGCCTCGGCCGCGCCAGCCGCTCTTGAAGATGTCCTAACGTGACTTGGAGCCAATGTGAGAACAAAAGTGGCGTCCCACATCAAAGAACTACCCTTAGTCCATGGCACTAAGGTGATAGCATCGGGCCTCTTGCCATCCAGCCGGGAATAACCGCGAGGTTCTAGGATGCACGGTATATTTGCCGTTAGAAGCGTGGACTTTATAATAAAATTTAAATTAAATTAACTCAATCTTAATATTAATTAACTTTATTCGAGATGGTTTAGCTTCTTCCTGAACGCAGCTCGGCCTTCGGCCTCGCCCTTAGTTACTTGCTTTCTTCGAGATGGTTTATCATTTGTCAGAACGTAGCTCGGCCTTCGGCCTCGCCTTAGTTGCTTACTTTCTTCAAGATGGTTTAGCTTCTTCCTGAATGCAGCACGGCCTTCGGCCTCGCCCTTAGTTACTTGCTTTCTTCGAGATGGTTTTTCAATTATCCGAACGTAGCTCGGCCTTCGGCCTCGCCTTAGTTACTTACTTTCTTCAAGATGGTTTAGCTTCTTCCTGAATGCAGCACGGCCTTCGGCCTCGCCCTTAGTTACTTGCTTTCTTCGAGATGGTTTTTCAATTATCCGAACGTAGCTCGGCCTTCGGCCTCGCCTTAGTTACTTACTTTCTTCAAGATGGTTTAGCTTCTTCCTGAACGCAGTTCGGCCTGCGGCCTCGCCCATAGTTACTTACTTTCTTCGAGAAGGTTTATGGTCTTCCAGAATAGAGCTCGGCCTTCGGCCTCGTCCTTAGTTACTTACTTTCTTCAAGAATGTTTTTTTTTCTTCCTGAACTCAGCTCCGCCTTCCGCCTCGCCCTTAGTTACTTTCATCGAGAAAGATTAATTTCACGCGAGCGAAGCCGCGGGCAACAGATATACAAATTTTATTGCACCAATGACAGCGACATAACTTCGACTTTCAATTATTATTTTTATTTATCAAACAATTTGTCACCGGCCAGCTCACGTCGAGATGACAGTTCTCCGTTGTCAACATGACATTTAAAATTGTTTTTTACCTTTACTTTGGATTACGTGATTTTTATTATATTTTTTAATTATTATGTTAATCCGGGATATACACTGTCACTATAAAAAGTTTCGTCAAATTCCGTTCAGTGGTTTTTGCGAGATGCGCGTACAAATAGACATTTTTGCATTTACGATTTTATGATATGTATAGAAAGAATAGATATGTATAGACTATTGTGTTCAAGTTATAAAAAAGAAGAACTGTCATTTTCGTTGTATCTACTTATTTTTTAATTTCGAATGAATATTTTATTCAAATTGTATTTGCTGCCAGTTCTCAAGATATAATTATATACTTTGGACTACGTGATTTTAAACGCGCAATAATGTTTATAATTGTTATTTTTTTTTATTTTTGTTAATTTTTTTTACGTATTATGTTAACCCGGCATATAAACTGCCACTATACAAAGTTTCGTCTAATTCCGTTCAGTGGTTTTTGCGTGATGCGCGTACAGACAAACAAACAAACAAACAAACAAACAAAAATTTTAAAAACTGTTCTAACATGTTCAGTTTCTCATTTTAAGCCACCCTGGTTAGTTTTTTTCCGAATACATTCAATGTACAGACTTTCTTACCTCTACGATTTTATTATATGTATAGATATGTATAGATATATTATATTTATTTATGTAGTTTTTATTTACTAAAATATTACCTATAATATATTTAGTATATATATATATATATATATATTTTTTTAATTAGATTTAGAGCACTATTTTCATGTCTCCTTCTTCCTGCCACTCCATAACCACTCTATAAATAATAAGGCGTACTGTAAGAGAACCCTATATTTAGAGTTAAGTATTTGCCTGTTGTACAATTTTTGAGTGCAATAAAGATATTTGATTGATTCGATTTAAACGCGAATACTATAATAAAATCTCTCTCTCCCGTCCATACTATAAATGAAATTATACTAAGGCTATTTAGCGTAATGGTATCCTTACCTATAATAAAATCCAACGTCTGCTTTCTGTATGTCTGAGTGTCTGTCTGTCCGCTTATAACTCGAGAACCACTGAACCGATTTTAATAAAACAAAATTCTACGGATAGCTTGATTCTTCCCATCAACTATAGGCTACTTACTATCACGCTAAATAGCTTATGAGGTTAGCAATGAAGTGAAATATGAGAGCGGGCGGAGCCGCGGGCACGGCTTGTATAGCATATAGTGAGCCTCAAGAACTACTCTTTCCATTGGTGCAAACCGCATCAAAATCTGTTCGGTGGTTCCGGAGTTTACTTCAAACATACATACATACAGACAGATACATACCCTTTTATAAGAAGTAGAGAAGAGATAGAGATTTCATAATTGACATTAAAAATGCAATACAATTTCCACAATTAGACAAAGAAAAATTAAATTAAACAGAAATGTAACAACTTAATTTAAATAAAAATATTCCTGCATCCTCGGGACATCATTCATTGTCCCGAGGACAGCCGCCGCGTTCCCGCACTGGATGGCGAGGCTGATGTTTTGTGCGAGGAACGCTTTGGCACGACGGTCCCCGGACGCTTCAATAAGCAGCTGACCTAGCTGCTTCACGAGGTCTTTAGCGTCCGGACTCCACACCCCAAGAGTCTCCACAGCAAAGGTAACGAACTCGTAGTGCTGCTTAATAGTATTGTATTTCAGATGTTTCGCTTTTTCTGCCTTTGCTGCGGCATAGCCAGCAACCTGACTAGAGCCCACTACATGACTAGGAGCTAAGGTATCGGCACACGTGACATCCCAAACCAAAGCCCTCCTCTGCTTCCACGGCAAGAGTGTGAGACCGTCTGGCCGTTTTCCGTCGTCTCTAGACAGGCCAAGAGGTTCCAACATACTAGGCATATTCGCAGATGCAAGGGAGCGCTTTAGAATACGGTTGATGTCAGCGTGGCGAGATATCCTGCCAGCACTCCTGGAGCAAGAAAGACCATGATGCCCTAACGTCCTCACCAATTCACCGCAAACACATGTATGCTGCTGGCAGATCCTGACACCAAACCGCAGACAGAAAGCGATGCGTAGCGTATCTCTGTCAAGCAGAGTGCCAAGATGTGGTGACGGAAATGCATTAAGCCACGCACCGGATTCAGTCTGCGACGATGCCAGGATGCGTGCCTTATCAGCATCGCTGCCGTCCAGAGAGAGAACTCTACAAATTGAATTAATAATAGGTTCATCCCAGCCACGTTGCGAATTTGGGAAAACTGGTGGAGATTGATTGGGACATTTCACCAGCCACGCCTCCCTCGCCTCGACCGAGTGTACAACCTCAACGTCACCGAGTGACGGGCTTAATACAGAACCGATGAGGTTTGATACACTGTGGATCGACGAGAGGAAGGCAGGCAAGGCGACATCCTGGACCAAACGGACTGCGCATCCGCCGAACCTAACTGGTAAAGTTAGTTAGTTCCACAATAACATGACTCGATCACACATAATATTAGGTAACAGTAGCTGAATGATTGTTGATCCATTTGCGCAAGAGACAAAAAGAATATTCTACACGAAATATAAAAGACGGGACTTGTTATTCACAACGTTATTATTCATATTCATTGCGCATTTGTGTAGTTTTTGAATCTCGAGTATGCCACCCAATAGTTACTTTATACAAAACGAAAATTTGGACGTTTCCATTGTCTAAAACAAATTATTAAAATAAATAGGTGATAGATAAGTAGTGGGGCATATATTTGTTAATAAACAGAAACAATAATTATTTTCCCTCAATAAGAAACAAATGATCACGGGAGAGCATATTACCGATATTACTCAGCCATTAAAATATTAATCGTTCGCCTGAATCAATAAAACATTAGGAACTTGGTGCCACGTCAGTGCTTCTCTTCGGTCGTGCCGATTACACTGAACTGGACGGAAGACACAAACTATTTACATAGCCGTTTCGACCGACCTTTCATTCAGTGTGGTGGTACCAACCCAGGGGGGTTAAACCCTACCACCTAGTTATATAAGAAGGGAGTAATATCCCTTAGTCTCCTTTTACGACATACACGGGGAGAGATGCAGTGGGGTTATTCTTTTAAAGTACCGGCCCCACACGGTACAAAATTTACACCTATTACGATTCAAGAGATACAGCCCTCGGACAGACAGACAGACAGAAGGCGCGTAGGCTTAGTAATAGGGTCCCGTACCGGATACGGAACCCTAAAAACGGCCAAAAATCGACTCGCTGTTTTTGCTGACGTCCGGGCCACAACCCATTCTTCCAACCGAAGTCCTTACAACGCGAGATTTTGGCTGCTATTGATGGCATTCATTTCCTCCAGCATTGACGTGAAAGGTGGGACATGGAGACTGCAAACCTGAACCTTTGCAGCTCCTTAGATAAATTTCTTCACTAATGTGTGTTCTATCGGCGGCTGCTCGAACTCGAATGCTCTGAGGAGCTGTTCGAAGCGATTCCGAACTAACCGTCTCACCATAGGTCCACGCGTAACAGACGTTGACTGGCTACATCACCTACAAGATCCGTGATGTCAGCCCATAACAACGGGTAAACTAGGTGCCATGTCAGTGCTTCCCTTCATTTCGCGCTGGCTACACTGAACTGGACGAAAAACACGAACTATTTACATAGCCGTTTCGACCGACGTTTCGCTCAGTGCGGTGGTACAAATCCGGCCGGGATAAACCCTACCACCTAGTAAGATAAGAAGGGAAGGGACCTACAGTTTAACGTGGAATCCGAACCACGGCAGCCTCCAACGGTCGAGTGGTCACCCATCCAAGTACTGACCACGCTCAGGTGTGCTTGACAACAGTCGACTGACCGCACCACTGAGCTACCGAGGCTGACGAATTTCCATAGCCCTTAGTCGACTTTTACGACATGCGCTGGGGAGAGATGCAGTGGGGCTATTCTTTTTAAGTACCGACCCCACACGGTACACTTCTTCTAATGCAGGCACGTGCCCGTTTACGCAATTCTGTTCGAGTTATCCTCGCCGAAAAGTTTTCTCTCATTGTTGCAGCGCCTTCTTCAATACGCTGGATACGCCTTTTTTAAAAGGTATTTAGTTATTATTTATAATATCTTATTTTAAAGCTGCTTAAGTGCAAATGTTTTTACACTGATTTGTACACTTCACGTAGTATAAATTTTTCGAAATAAAAACTGTACAATTAGAAAACCAAGCTTTTATTTCTGGTATTTTCCATGTTTAAACATGCACTGTTTTTATTTGTGGCATCCCATTTTATTAATTTTGTACAATCAAGTATTGCTATGCTATGTAGTTTACAAAATAATTCAAAAAAAAAAAATAAAAAAAAATTCAGTGATTTTTTTTTATTAAGAAAAAATTGTAGCAAGGTTGACGTAACTCGTAAACCAAGCATTTTCGGAATAGGAATTATATAGTTAAATAAAAAACACAAATTACCACTACTATAACCCCCTGAAAGGAATGCATCGAATTACCAATCTAGTGTAAACTGCGTGTCGAAGGGGCGGGGGGGGGTCCGGAACCCCTAACCCCCCCCCCCCCCCTTATATACGTCCCTGCCGTGTGGGGCCGGTAATTAAAAAGAATAACCCCACTGCATCTCTCCCCATGCATGTCGTAAAAGGCGACTAAGGGATAAGGACAAGATGCCGTGCTAAAAGGCAAAAGGCGAGCCACCTCTCACCTTGGCACGGCCTTTTCCACGAGTCATGCAGCAGGTGGGTCTTCGTGCCTTACTTGCTGCTTGAGGATTATCTTGTCCTAACACTTTGCTAAAAGTGGTGGTCGGTATTGTGCAGTAATTAAACAGAGTTCTTTTAGCACAACACCGATTACTCTGTTTATCACGATTATCGAGATACACGTATCTTAAGCGGTTATAGAGAAAATAGCATTCTTCTGAGCGTAGAAGTGTCACACAGGCGATCGGCGTGGTAGCCGCGATGCATCATGACATGAAGTAGGAAATGGCCTCTGTGTATGAACAACGTTCGAACAGATTACGCTTTTTTAGAAGATAATAAAAGTGCGTGTTTTAGATATACAATATTTTTAACTAAAATCTCTCTACGATACAGTAACATGGTAACTACTCGTATGTATAGATAAATTATGTAATTTACATACGCGAAGACAATAGTTTTTATATGGAAACACACAACTTTGGAAGCAATTCGAACATCCGGTTTCGTTTAGAAATCATAAACAAGCTTGTCAATCAGTCAGTTGTAATATTACTTCATAATATTATCTCCATTACTGAATTGCAGACGTCTCTTCTCTAGTTAAAATAATTTCTTCTTCTCTTATTTTCATTGTTTCAACAGAGTTTGTAATCAATCTATAAAAAAATTGCACCCAACCGAAGTTAGACTATAGTGAATTCAGGCAGAGAGTGGTGGGTCTTCGTGCCTTACTTGCTCCTTGATATAGTTATCTTGTCGGAATACTTTGCTAAACGTGGTGGACGGTGTTGTGCTGTAATTTACAAGAGTAATTGCAGCAAAACACCTATTACTCTGCTTGCACCGATTGTCGGGATACAGCGTGTGGTATGTGTGTATGTATGTAGTGGTTGGATCACTTTCTAGGATACACTTTTACGAAATCTTTAAATAAAAGAAATATTCCATTTACATTCATATTTGAATTTTGAGGTACTGCTTAATCTTGTCTGCATTCAAAATCATAAAAATTAGTTAACAACGAGCCAAAACAGTGTAAAAATTTGCACTCCTGGCCATTCACAAATATTTGAATTTGGAGAATGTTATGTTTAAAAAAAACATAGAATTAGTGTGTGTAGAATTTTTGTAGCCTATAAAGACATTTGCATGAAAATAACATTACAAAGTGTCGTTTCGTTGTCGCCCATTTGTCGGTTCAAAATTCACATAAGATCAGAAACTAGCTTGCGTCGATTGGTGCAAAGAAATGTGATCGTTGTCCCAAGGACTAAAGCAGCGTTTGCCCCCTGAAAGACCAAGCTTATGTTTTGCGTTCTGGCACCACGGTCCCCGGAGTGCCCCAGACGCCTCCGCTCCATAAGCAGTTGTCTCAACTGCTCCACCCTAGGCTCCACCCATGAATGAATCAGAAGCAGTTGGCTCAACTGCTCCACCCATGGATGAGTCTGATTTACCCATGGCTCCACCAGTTTAATATACCCTTGGAGAGACTCGTACAATCTATTAGACACTTTTTAGAAGTATGAAAGCGTACAATAATGTTATTTAAGTACTATAGTATTTACATAATCAAACATAATTTATTTGGAAGACGTCAAGAATTTCAGCATTATTTATAAACATTTTACATTTTTTACATATTGATACTAAACTTACTAACGTTTTTAGTCATGCTCTATCACTTGACTCAAAGGGGAATGCCCATTTTCGGCCCACGACGAGACTTTTTCTTCTTTAAATATTTCACAAACGAAAGTTTAAGTTACATTCACAAAATCTTTGAAAACCTATGTCGTTCCTGGTTAAAACGATAGTAATGTTTCTATTCTATTCGTTCTCATACACCGATCTCCGCTTCCCTTATAGATAACGACGGATTTTATTGTTTTCGTATCGCGTTTTCAGTATTATTTCAAGATACTTACATACCCTGAAAGTTTAATCAGTTAGAACACATCGTGGGCCATGCCAATCGGCATTCTCTTTTATTATAGTACCTACCTACGCGTTGGTAACATGGTATTAACATAGTATACAATGGAAGGCTTTGATTTTACTAAGATAACAAACAACTATATATGTACAAGTAATTTGAGCGCGTGTGACTAATATAAATGATTTTGTGAAATCCAGCAAACTTCTTCAGGCACTTGAATGTACCTACCTTCACGTAACAACGCCATAGACAACTAAGTAGCTTACAACTAAAGTAATGCTCTAAACTAAGTATCTTCTAGTCTAAAATTAATTGAAAAGAGAGTATTTAACTATTAAATATCTATAAAATGTGCATGTATTTAAATACGAGTTATTCTTCTTTGTATACAATAAATTGAGTAGATAGACTGACAGAACGACTGTAAAGTTTATGACCAGGATCAAAAGATGGCGCTACAAGCAGTTAGCATAGACTTGAACCACACCATATAGCATGAACGGTCGTGATACGTCGCGTCACGTCGCGTATGACGCGCATAATGACGGGTCAAATTATCTTTCTTGCATCTGTGTAATGGTTTTCTACATAAACGCATTTGCCATTACGTTTTGCACCCAGAGGTATAGGTGGCGTTGTATTGTATTATTATTTCATACAGCTACGAGTAGATACATTATGGCAATAACGATATTTTAGCGAAAATGATTTATGTTACGTTAATTTAACGCTCTCGGATAACTCGATTCTCCAGGTGACTGGCTGTTTCATTTCCGTTGATTGAAAACGCTGATAGGTTATTGCGTGCCAAGTGGTCTGCCTATTCAGTGATGGGTATTTTATGAGTTGATAATATCAAATCAAATCACAACGTCTTTTAGTGGAGCTTCTTTAGACTGTTAGATCTCTCAGATTTACTAGTTAAATTGTTTAAATGTCCTCAGTTTATGAGAATTGACACGTTTCTACAAGTCTTTTTTGTTCTTATTGCTATTCTTCTCGCTAGTGCCGTTGATGAGACCGTTTTTGACGCCATTAGTGTGGGCGTGTCCGTTTTGCTTGGATTCGGGCTTGTCCTTCTCGGAGCTCTTGTATGCCTGATTGTAGAAGTTGGCGAAAAGGTAGTAGAAGAAGATTGCATTGGGCAGAGTGAAGCAGACGGACCAGCGCGGGTAGCCGCAGTCGTAGATCAGAAGCTGCGATGAATGCAGGAAAGCGATGCAGAACTGAAGCTGGAATACAGAATATTGCAATACATTACAATAAAATACTGAACTAAACAAAATTTTATGAGAAAACAGTACAAATCTACTCAACATTTAATGCCAATTGAAATGAAGGTCTTGAAAGTAATAATTTTTCATTCATATGAGGAATCTTGAAGCAAAGTAAGCTATACTAATAGGTAGGCTTGTATTTGGTTGAGCCATGACACAAGTGCTAACAGTTACTCCAAGCAGGACCTAGACTACGTTTTATACAAAAGACACAAGACTTCGTCTCTTCTTATCCACAGTGGAGCTTGATATACTCTTTCTTTGTTATTTCCAAAGTCATTTTCGAACAGAGCGTGGACCTGTTGATACAAGCCGACGTGTTCACACACCCTATGTATGACCCTACCTAGTTCAATTATTACTAAGGAAAATACGAAAGACACTTCTAACGCCCGAACTTTTCCCCTGGATTATGCCACTAGAGCGTAAACCAAAATGAATACGATTTCAATGCTTTTTGATACTTAATATAAAGCGTGTAGTGGATTTGTTGCCTTGTTGAGGTCAAGAGACCTCCTCAATTATTTCGTACGTTTTGATTTTTTTATAAGTTATTTCTTTAAGGAGCTAGGAACGTCCTTTCTGGAAGTATACAACTTTCACGACTGTTAAGAAAGCAGAACGTACGGATACCTATGCAATATTTTCTTTACTGTTGATGAAACAATCATAAAATAGATTTAGTAGTAATAAAAGTTTTGGAAGAGTAAACCATCGAGTGGAGTAAACAGGAAAATGTGAAACTTTGGTGTTGTCGATTTTATACTAAATTGCTTGTTAGATGGCAGAACGCGACAGTATGTAGATTGCCAAATAAAAATAAAATTTATTTTTATTTAGCAATATTTGCTAAATAAAAATAAATTTTAAAATTTCTCGCGGTCCACATATCGTCATGAGAATAACTTTGTAAACTGATGTCATTTAAACTACTCCTTTAATTTAGTATATTTGTCTTACGAATCTTAGTTTGCCGAACTTAGAGAGGATGGCCAATTTGGAAAGATGAGTCTTTATTAAAAGTTATCCATTGAAGTACTACTAAAAAAGTTACGAGGCCAAAACTTTATGCATGTAGCCCCCTAAGTAAGTATGCACGAGTATGTGTACTTATTATATGGTTTTTTATTTCTAACTGTATCGTATTACGGTTTTTACAACAATGGAAACTACAAAAAGGGGCAAGTGCTTAGTACCCGTAACCGACGAGCATGCATGAAGAACATTATGGGAGTGGAAGAGGCGGCAGAGGTGTGTCAGGATCGTGGCACGTGGAGATCCGTTGTCTCTGCCTACCCCACCGGGAAACAGGCGTGACGCTATGTATGTATGTATGGAAACTACTAACCATCTGAAGGGTGGTGATGTGTTTCTTCCAGAAAAGGAACTTCTGATATTGCGGACCCATGGCTGCGAACATGTAGTACGAGTACATGATGATGTGGACGAAGGAGTTGATGACCCCAATGAGGGTTCCGTGGCCACCCGGATAGTACTTGGTGGCGCCCCACGAGATCATCGGCATGACTGTGTGGTGGTACATGTGGAGGAAGGTGATCTGGCGGTCCTTCTTCCTGATCACGAAGAAGATCGTGTCCAGCAGCTCGGACATTTTGGCCAGGAAGTAGATGTATACGCCTCTAGCCACCTGGAAATATATTATAGAAAACTATTAGCAAACAAATAAACTTTTTATTTCATGTGTTCTGTGTTCATAGATAAATAATCATTTGTTTTTAAAGATCCAATTAGGTACATACGTAAGTAATAAAAATAAATAGTCAGAGATTTATACAACACAACACACAGCATCGGAGGGTTGGATACACGTGTGCTAACTGCTATGTATGACGCAATATGCATAATGAAAGACTGCACGACTTGTTGACTGAACCATAAGGGTACAAATTGTGTGATGTACGGAAGGATTTAAAATTTAATTTACATGAGTCTGTTGAGATACGCTAGTAAATATGAGAAACACGAAGTAAAGAAATGACTGGTTACTTTTAAAAAGAAACGTAATATTTCAAAGAAAGTAAGTAAGCCCGCTACCGTACCTTTATTTCGGCGCGCGGTACAATTCGGTTTGTGAGAATCAAATCTTAGCGTAACCGGAACTGAATATTATTTAGGCTATCCTGTGTCCCGTATATTTAAATGTGCTTGTACTAAGTTTCATAGAATTCGGATCATCGGTTTAAGAGTTATGGAGGAACATACATACAGAAAAGATTTTTAAAAATCGTCAATTTAGTTTTAGTAGAGTCTACAAACTCAGTATCACATAAAACAAAGTAGCTTACTCCATGGCCATCCCTTACAGATTTATTATTAGTATTGATGGTTGATTGATGATTGATGATGATATTGATTGATGATTCTGCGTGAGGTAGGAAAAAAAAATTGAGGAATAGTAGAGCGCAGGCGAGATTCGGTGTTTTGCTGTGACAAAGTACTACATATTATTTTTAAAACAAAACAGCTTACTCACGGTTCTTCATGAGCTATGTGGCTCGACGTTTCGGGCCAAGCGTATGGCCCATCCTCATGAGCACTTTGCCTGGTCAACCAAGCCACCCGTCGCGGTTGGCTTGGTTAGCAGTTCTCTGCCAACCGTCGCACCAGGCAGAGTGCTCATGAGGATGGGCCATACGCTTGGCCCGAAACGTCGAGCCACATAGCTCGTGAAGAACCGTGATTATCCTGTTTTGTTTTAAAAATAATGTTTAACAACCACGGTAATTTAAAAACCCATATAAGTCCTATATAATGGGGGGGGGGGGGGGGGGGGGGGGGGGTTCTGTATCGGAAATATACCACTTTTGAAGAACAAAGAATTTTTTTTTTATAAAAAACTAAATTTTAAGTACATAATATAAAATGTAAAAAAAATTTTTTTCTTAATCGTTTCAGTTTCATGCCAGGAACAAAAAAGTCTTCCAACACATCTTCTTCTTCTCTTTCTTTCAGAAATTGTGAAAAACCACAATTTTAGTTTTATTAGTATGGAATCGAAAGAATTTGATTTTTTTTACTAACTTACACGTGTTACATCATAATGGTAATGAAGACTTTTTTGTTACTGTTTATGAAACTGAATCGATTAGGCTATTAAAATCAACCACCTATTTTTTTATTTAAATACATAAAAAAAAAGATTTTACATAAAAAAAAGCCCAAGGTCCAAAACATTTTATATAGGTTTTACTCCCTATATGATACAGAACCCGTACTAGCGTACCGTATTAGCGTACTATGAACTAATTTTGAAAGACCTTATATATCTATGTTTTTAGAACAGACTGTACATTAATTGCGTAGCCCCTGTGCGGTGCAACTGCAGGTGCAATCAAACAACTAACCATCAGCACGTGGCGTCGGACGGAGAGAGAGAAAGGAAAAAGTGAAAATCAAATTATCCGACTTCGTCGACTTTGAATTATTTATGCCTACTTATGTACAGACTTGCACTTTCATAGAAATGTGGAGGGAAAACTGATCAAGTGTGAGTCGGACTCGCGCACCGAGGGTTCCGTTACCACCACGTAATTGGCCGGTTTCGCGAATCTGCTAATAAAATAACCTTAATACATATCAATAAATCAATACTAATAATAAATCTCTAATCAAGGTCATGGATTAAGTGCTTTATGAGATATTGCATTTGTAGACTATATGTATGATAGATAATAAACTAAATTGACGATTTTTAGAAATCTTTTCTGTATATATGTTCCTCCATAACTCTTAAACCGATCATTCGAATTCGATTAAACTTAGTACAAGCACTATTACCTATACGAGACACAGGATAGGCTATAAATTCAGTTCCGGTTACGCTAAGATGTGGTTCTAATACAAAGCGAATCGTTCCGCGCGCCGAAATAAATGTACGGTCGATGGTACAGTAGTGGGATTATTTACTTTCTTCTTTTTAAATACGAGATCGTAATGACGAAAGTTTACTAAATATGACAAGGTTTCATAGATGTCTACACTATTAGAGATTCGATCGTACTTCCGACGACACAATGCCTTCATAATTATCGTTTTAATAACACACTTCGGAGACATTATGTGTTGTGGAAATCCCTCACTGCGCCATGCCGCGCATGCGGAAAACAACATGATAAGTATGGAGATGGCTGCGAAGAGATGATGATTAAGATAAGATGATTAACCTGTGTATTCATGGTTATAATTTAAATGATATACCTATGTGTATACTACTTACTTGACTGCATAAATAGTTAACGCTTGACTAAGTATGATTAGTATCCCAAATTGTATTAAAGATGTTTTATCTCACGAGCGCGGGTGAGCCACGCTTGTGTGTGTAAATGTGTAAATATACATGCACACTGTCTTTGTCTGCGTAAGCTTGGGAGCGCTAACGCTACACACACAGGAGCGCGTGTCTATACGCATTACAACTACAAGTATGGCTCACCCGCGCTCGTGAGATAAAACATCTGTAACCCATTGACAACTTTCTACTTCAAGCACCTTAATATTTATATGTAATGTTTTGATTTTTTCACAATTATGTTAATTTAATGTATGTTTAATTTAATGTGTAACATATAATATGTAACATAGTATGTTTAATTTAATAACATAATTAATTTGATACAAATGAAGTATCAAACTTGACAAAGGCTCATTACACCTGATACACTTAATTAATAAGTCTTTGTAGTCAGAACTCCAGCAAAATTGTTAATCTTGCTCTCAAGCTGTATATTTTTCAATAGACTGTAATCGATATTATAATGTGGATAGTCACTAAAATACTTGTTAAGCACACCTGGGCGCGGTCAGTACTTGGATGGGTGACCGCTCGACCGTTGCTTTGGAGGCTGACCACGGTTCGGATTAACGTAAAACTGTAGGTCCCTTCCCTTTTTACCTTACCAGGTGGTAGGGTTTATCCCGTCCGGGTTGGTATCACCGCACTGAATGAAACGTCGTCGGTCGAAACGGCTATGTAAATAGTTCCTGTTTTCCGTCCAGTTCAGTGCAGCCGACATGAAATGAAAAGAAGCACTGACATGGCACCTAGTTCACCGGGTGTTATGGGCTGACATCACCGATTTTGTAGGTTATGTAGCCAACCGCATAAAAATACTTATTTTAGATAAACATTATTTTAACTTTATGTTATTATATTACTTACATAATATTTTAAATCTTTATAAACGCATGAAGCGTACGAATGTCTTTATACTTAGTTAGCGTGCAGTGTATTGTGAGGGCATTATGAGATGAGGTTCCGTAGCAGCGCGTGACGGCTCTGAAAGGGGGAATCCTCCGTCCCCCATCGTACCTTCATAACTAAGTTGTCATTATTATTTGCATATTTATTATTATTTATTCAAACGCAAATATGATATAATTGACAGTATTATACAATGATTAATGTTAGTTAAAATTTGTTTTCAGCTTGCAACTTTAAATAAAGAAAAAAAGAAAGAGTAGGTTATTAATTTTATCCATCGGTCGTGCCGGCTTCACTGAACTGCGCGGAAAACTATTTGCATAGCCGTTTCGTTGCATTCAGTGCGGTGGTATCAACCCGGGCGGGTTAAACCCAACCACCTAGTAAGGTAAGAAGTTTTACGTGTTACGTACACACCTACAGTTTTACATGAAATCCGAACCACGGTTAGCCTCCAACGAACGGTCGATAGTGTTTTTTTTATGACTTGTCGAACAAAAGGTTTCACATTGTCCTTAAGTGCAGGGCCAAAAAGTGACAAGGTATGTAAATATCGATTGTTCTTACGCGCAGTGAGACCTTAGATTTTTTTTAAATTCAGCTATTGTTTTGATATGTTGAGACATCGTCAAATTAATGTTGAAATAACGTCTAGACTGCTCGCGTGAAGTCCATAGTACCTACTCCATAGTATAATAAACTTTATTTCAGGTAATACATTTTACCTATAGTTAATTTTAGGAATTAAATTATAATTAAAAATGATTAAAATTTTAATTAAATTAAAATTAAACATAGTTGAAACTAAATTAAATAAACTATTAAAATTTAATTAAAATTGTATAAATCCCGTCAAATTGTGATAAATTGTATTTAAATCAGCCACATTCTAACTACCGACTAGACCAGACATAGAGAACAAAATCGCAATCTACTAAACTTGCTACCTATGGAAGTAACTATTAAGTAATCTGTGACCTAGGTAACAAGTGACACGCCCGCCCGCCCGACGTTAGATGCATGACGCATTGACGTTCGAGATCAATTTCTATGAAAATATTCCCTATGTCCACTCTATGACCTATAATTTTTTTTATGGGAAGCACGACATATGACGCGCGCCAGACAACGCAGAGGTGTAGTCCGACGGCGCCCACGGGCATGTCGGCCGGCTAGGTGCACCTTCACATTATGTTTGAAGGACCCCAGACTGTACATTGGAGGAAAAGATGCAGTTGGGGTTGCATTCTACATGTTGGCAACCCTGTAAAATCAATCATCATCAATACTAATAATAAATCTGTAAGGGATGGTCATGGAGTAAGTTACTTTGTTTTAGGAAATATTGAGTTTGTAGCCTCTATGTATGATACTAAAGCTAAATTGACGATTTTTAGAAATCTTTTCTGTATGTATGTATGTATGTATGTATGTTCCTCCATAACTCTTAAAGCCATCATCCAAATTTGATGAAACTTAATACAAGCCCATTTTACTATACGGGACACAGGATAGGCTAACTAAAATTCACTTCCGGCTACGCTAAGATGTGGCTCCCATACAAATCGAATCGAAATAAAAGCGGCGCGGCGCGGCGGCGGCTAGCTGGCGGAGACTGGTGGCGCGGAGGTGGAGGCGCGGAGCGCGGCGCGGGGTGCGGTCTGCCGGAGCGCGGTGTGTGTATGCATTGTCTCGAGCAGAGTATTTTATTTAATTTGATTCATAATATTATGTAGGTTTACGTCGTTAGGTATCTATTTGATTAATTTTAGGTGCAAACCTATGTAAAAGTGTTCTTGCAAGTCGATGTTAGCGGATATTTACTTACCTGGAGTTCCTATTTGATCTAAGTTATTTGATCGTATGTGTATTATATTGTACGTAGTGTAGTATGCGCGCAATATTAGCGAAAAGATTCTTATTTTTACCCGACTTAGGCGAAGCGAAAAGGAGAGTTATGTGTTTGACCGGTATGTATGTATGTATGTATGTATGTATGTATGTATGTATGTATTTATATATGTATGTATGTATGTATGTATGTATGTATGTATGTATGTATGTATGTTCATCTGTTCCCTCATAACTTCGAAACTACTTATCATAATTTGACAAATGAGGTATCGTTGGATGCGTCTTGACGCTGGATAGAGGGCTAGAGGCTATGTGACGTCCCATAAAATTGTATATGGCGCCCTCTAAAGGACATAAAGTCATGACCTAAACATTTTTTTTTTAATTAAGCCGTGTTGGGGATCAAATGAAAGGGCTTAATTAACACATTTCAAAAATTTATATATTGTTAGCTGTTGCTTTCGGATTTGCTTGCATGCATCCGATAATTGGGAATAATTTCTAAAATCAGGCCTCACTCCGAACCTACCCAAAATACATCCTACTAATATTATAAACGCGAAAGTTTGTGAATGAATTGCGTTCAGGAAGACGATAAACCTACTCAAAGAAAGTAAGTAACTAATGGCGAGGCCGAAGGTCGAGCTGCGTTCGGGAAGACTATAAACCTTCTCGAAGAAAGTATGTAACAAAAGGCGAGGCCGAAGGCCGAGCTGCGTTCAGGAAGACCCTAAACCTTCTCGAAGAAAGCAACTAACAAAGGGCGAGGCCGAAGGCCGAGCTGCGTTCAGGAAGAGGATAAACCTTCTCGAAGACAGTAAGTAACTATGGGCGAGACCGAATGCCGAGATCTCTGTTACTTACATTCTTCGAAAAGGTTATCCTCTTCCTGAACGCAGCTCGGCCTTCGGCCTTGCCCTTTGTTACTTACTTTCTTAAAGATGGTTTATCCTCTTCCTGAACGCAGCTGGGCCTTCGGCCTCGCCCATAGTTACTTACTGTCTTCGAAAAGGTTTATCGTCTTCCTGAACGCAGCTCGGCCTTCGGCCTCGCCCTCTGTTACTTACTTTCTCCGAGAAGGTTTATGGTCTTCCTGAACGCAGCTCGGCCTTCGGCCTCGCCCTCTGTTACTTACTTTCTTCGAAAAGGTTACCCTTATCCTGATCGCAGCTCGGCCTTCGGCCTCGCCCATAGTTGCTTACTGTCTTCGAGAAGGTTTATCGTTTTCCTGAACGCAGCTCGGCCTTCGGCCTGGCCCTCTGTTACTTACTTTCTTCGAAAAGGTTACCCTCATCCTGAACGCAGCTCGGCCTTCGGCCTCGCTCATAGTTACTTACTGTCTTCGAGAAAGTTTATCGTCTTCCTGAACGCAACTCTGCCTTCGGCCTCAAAAAGTTACTCACTTTCTTCGAGACGGTTTATCGTTTACCTGAATCCAGCTCGCCCTTAGTTACTAGCCAGAACCCAGCTCGCCCTTAGTTCTTCCTTTGAAATACGAATTTCACGCGAGCGAAGCCGCGGGCAAAAGCTAGTAATATAATAATCTTTGATTTAAATAAACCTACCTATATTTATAATTGGCAATGCCGCCAGTGTCGTGACATTTTATGGAACATTACTTATTTATTACTAAACTGAAAAAATTCACATGTCTTGTCTATGTCAACTGTGGCGTTGTGCTTGAGTATTTATATCAAACTTTTTATTACTATTTACATGATTTCATATTACTCATTTATGTATTCATTGAAATAAGTATACAGTTCTATGTGTAAGAAAATAATATTATCTTTAAATTGGCACGTTGATGGCTACAAGGAGGTTCAACGTGCTACAGTGAGAGGTCTAGAGAGGCCACTACCCACCTCACACACACACGTCCGTTAGTTTCTAATTATGATTTGAACAGATGACTACCTACCAAGTACTTACGTAAAGCTGATTTACTTTTGCTTGTAATTTCTCATAATTTTAAGAGTAGTAATATTTTTTTTTTTTAATTAAGAGTAATTTCTCTATGAAATATTGTTGATGAAATGGATTTAGCTATAGGTGATATTCCTTTAAACATGACCTATAACTTTAGGTATGCATTGTAGTTCAGTTTCAGTTTATTTATTAATCTCACTTGAGCACTTTAAACAATTGTTTATCCGCTTATCCGCCCTTTTTATTAGGGTTCCGTATCCTTACGGACGTCTATTACTAAGCCTGCTCCTTATGTCCGTCTGTCCTACCTTTAAAGGTCTGTATCTTTTGTAACAGGTAGCTGGTTGAAAAGTTCACAGAATATGTGGTTTAATGGCGGATATCCTAACAAATAATAAAAACAAAATTAAGGGGGCCTCCATACAAGAAACTAGTCTAGAAATCATTTACAACGATTTATTTATATTTTTTAACTACTTCCTTATATTATTTACAAATAAACACACGAAAGAACTTTACTGTAAAACACATTCCTTTAATTTCTAATTTTTTAACTGAGGCAGAAAATTTAAAATTTAATAATTTGTAGATTTTATTCGTGCCCAATGTTACCAGTTTTTTTATAACATATTTGATATAGGTATCTAATCTCAAGGTAACGGACACACTAACGGTATAGAGCCAAATTATGTATTACACTGCGCCGCATCAAACCAGTTGTAAGTCGAAACACTAGCGCGTATAAATGAATACCCGTATTTAATTATATCAGATGAACTATGTACTTGTTATTCGAAGTTAACGTTTATTTGTATCAATGAAAAATTTTGGTTAAAGGAACTTTTGAAAGTTGGACTTGAGAATCTCTAAACATAATTGAGCATACTACCATTTATTCTATAAACAGTAACAATATAACATAACAGAAATATTTTATTAAACTAATATAAATTAAAACTAAAAAAAAAAAAACTTTATGTTAAAGTAAAAAAAATTCCTCCAATTCGACCGTCGACCCCCCTCTCTGAATTTCGAGGCTAATTCGCCGAACGAGATGAGCCTTGGCACGTGGGTCACCAGACTTGTCGACAAGCATATCGCCCAGCTTGTCGATGAACTCTTTTGATTCTGGTGCCCACGCACCGAGGGTCTCGACGGCGAACGCCACGAAAACATAGGTATCGGCAACGCAGCCGTATTTACGCCGCTTGTTGGCGGCGGTTGTAGCATACTTGATTTTAATTATATTAAATTAAATAATTTATTATATTTTAACATCTCTACTATTATAACTACGTCCGTCGTCTGTCGGTCTGTAACGGGTAAACCTGAATATGGTACGGCTGAATCAAGGGCAAGGCAAGGCATGGAGCTAAGACACGGTTCTACAGCTTGTACAGAGGTACAGACTCTAAATTGGTATTTAAAACGTGGAAGTATAGAAGAAAGCACATGTCGTCACAAAATTGGCCACGGTTGAACGCATTGTGCCCAATTGATTCAGTTTAATACTCTCGACATTGACTTTTCGATGGTTGATGTTGTACACAAAGCCTTGGATTCAATAGGAGGTAACAACGCATCATATAGCCTACGTTGCGCGAACGATGCCTGCAACATACATACTTTACGGCATTATTACGGCATTTACGTGCCGCAGGACATATCACGAGCGATATCTCTACTGGTGGATACAGAGAACATAATCTGCGGCACGTTCCAAGATGTTCCCCGTAACATAGACCGTCGTCATATTCAGGTCGAGGGACATGTCCCGCGACAGTTGCTTCCTAGTGAATCCAAGGTTTCAGTGTGTAATGCGGCGCAGAACGCAGGCAGGTCACAGAATGCAATTTCATCCACTTCCACACCTTGGAACCATCAACAGCGATTTGGCGATTGCGATTAAGCAATCCAGCGATTGATTTACTTGCAGGTTTCCCAGTGTGTTTTCTTCACAGGAGTGAAGTATTTTTTTAATTCTCTGTTATCTTGAAACCGTAACTTACTCTCATAGCTTCAGGATTAGAGGAGAAGTCGACTGGCTGACATTTCCAACTGTAGGTCCGCAGCCAGCCCGCATCCAGACCCTGCAACGTTTATCATCACATTATTTATCATCATCTTAAATCACTTTTGCGGTACAGCTTTTAATTTTCAGGCGATAATTCACATTTTACTCTTCGAAATTTTTCAAAAAGTTCACCCACAAATAATAACAAAGCTGATGCAGTTTTTATACAAACTCGCATCCTTTTGTGTCCTACCACTTAATTAGGAACATTGAGTGTCAAAGCCATTACAAAAGCTGTTTCAAAAGGAGTTTCATAACGCTTCAGTAAGATTTTGGTGACACATAGAGGTGCTAATCACCACTGCGTAAATCTGCAGAAGAAAGTTGGTAATGCATTACAATTTGTGTGCAGTTAGAATCACGTAGAGTTTTGCTGCCAGTATTTCAAAAAACATTCTCGTTCTTTAATTCTCTCAACGCATCAGGAATTAGCATTTTAGATTTATGATTACATTCCCTCCTTCTTTCATTCTGTTTTGGTACACTAATACCAACACGGGACAAAAAGCTTTAGGAAAGAGAGGTGAGGTAGTGGAGAACGCGAGGGCAGTCTTCCAAAGAGATTACGACGACATGAAGAGGAATGCGGTTCGAGGATGAATGCATCAGTGAGAACAGTGAAAATCTGGCTTATACCCAGGATTGAGATAATTAAGCACATGCAAAGGAAACTACTAAAAAAAGTAGGTACTCTTAGACCAATAGAAGTGCCGGAAAGTTCATCTGCCGACATCTGACCCGCAAATCATCAGAAACCCATAAGTGAAGACAACCGTCGTAAAATGGATGAACGTTGTGAACACAAAAAATGCGGACAAATGCGCTATTCCTACTCGTTGGGTTAATGGTGGGATGTCATGTGTCTTATGAAAAAAAGATACTCATTAAAATGACATTTCAAATTAACATTACACCAGGTGAACCTGGTTCTACTAAAGATCGTGATAGAATTCTACCTACGGAAGATAAGCATCTTATCTATACATTATCTTTTTTTTATCAGTTGTGGCAGAAATAATCTATTCCAATTTAAAGTCTATTATATTTAATTAATTGAAAATGGTCACAAATATTAAATAGCCATTACAAATGGATCTAACTTCACCAGATAAATGATAATTAGATATATTTTTGGGAAATATTTATGCGAGCGTTAACTAAATTACCTACTTCAAGAGGAATTATTTTACGACCTATTATGCTTTAGAAGTTAGGCATATATTAATTGGCATATGTACATTATTGTACATACATTATTAGGCACATATTATTTAACATTGCTTGTAAATTATATTTTAAATTAGGTACCTACAAATTTTATTTTATTTTATTTTTTTATAGAAAGCGCATCATGGTGGCACCTAGCCACCCGTGTCTAACAATAGTGTTTTTACGACGCCCATGGAAATAAATGTTTTGACTTTGACTTTGATGGTACCTACGATAAATATGCAAGTGAGATTAGAAGTGTCTAGTGTGTATCTAATTTTTCTGTCGATAGACATACATACAGACAGCCACCAGACAGACTGAATGCGGAGCTTCGTAGGAGACGAATGGGAAATGGAGTCTATGTGAATTGTGACCCAACAATGATGTCAGTAAGTTGAACATCACGAAGCACACACACATGGCTTCAATGGAACTGAAGCGAAATACGGTGACAGCTAAATAATTGAGCTGAGTAAATGAAAGAAACCCGTCACGTCTCTTAGTGATACCGATAGAGGAAAAACTATTTAAAAATACAATTTAAACGACACATTAGTTCAGGCAATAATTTAAAACGCTTCTAAATTTGTGCATCCTTGTGATAAGCGATAACACTAATTTTAATTTAATGGTCTATGTTTATATTTTTCCAAGACATAATTATACTCCTAGAGTGTTTTCATCTTGCAAAGGCACGCGGGGTACGAGGCAGGAAGTGGTGCGAGAGGCTACCGCGCGGAGCTCCATAGCTCCGTAGAGAACGAACTCGGTGCCCGGTCTCGGGTCTACACACGTTCTACACGTCTCCGCGTCGTCGCTCCGGTCGAACCGAGTCGTTCCCTACTGAGCTTCGCGCGGTCTCACACCACTTCCTACCTCATACCCCTCGTGCCTTCGTAAAATGAAAACACACCAATATGGAAGACTTTTCTTGGAGTGATAAATAATCAACAACCTTGTTTCCATGGTAACGATTAATCGTTTGCATTAATGTTCTAACTATTCAATTTCTAAAGTCGGTATTAGATAATGTTTTTTATTCAAAGATTCAGTGCCAAACGTTCGTAAGTTTTCGTTTTCCAATGTTCGGTGTTCAGTCACAGAATAGATAGATATACTGTTCAGTGCTCATATTTTTAATAAATACTATTTATCTTATATATATTTATTGTTCGTTTTTCAGTGTTCTGTGTCCTATGTTTATAATGTTTATGTATTTAGTTCAAAGTCAACGTCGACTGTTTTGTACGATTCAATATTTAAATGTTCTAAAGGCAACGGTCAGTGTGAAGCGTTTATAGTATAGTCTGTTTGGTCAATATCATTTTCTCCACGGAAATCATATTAGAAAATACTTACCTCATAAAACAGAAAGCAGCTAACGACAACTTGTATGAAGTTGTACACCACTAGCGTCTTCTGCAGAGAGTAGGGCTTTCTGTGGGCCATGTACCGGGGGCCCCATTTCAGTGTGAAGTACAGGTACAGTCCTAGGATGGTCAACCCCGGGATCGGGTCACTGATGAGGAACCAGTCGTTCGTTCTGGGATCTGAAATTATACATTTTGTTTGTCATTTTTTAACCCCCGTGGAAAAAAACGGAGGGTTTTGTGTGTGTGTGTCTGTCTGTGGCATCGTAGCTCCCAAACGGATGGGCCGATTTGGATGCGGTTTTTTTATTAGGAAGCTTGTTTAATCAGGATGGTTCTTAGCTATGTTTGTAATCAAGTAATTAAATAATAAAACAAATAATTATCTTAAAAAGTGGACCGATTTGCATGCGGTTTTTTTTAAAAAGCTTGAAATAAAAGTTAAATTACAAATTTAAAAAACCCCCAACTCTTAAAAAGTCAAAAATAATTTCCGTTTACTTACTTAAAGGAGTCGGGGGACCGCTAAGTAAATAAAATATAAAAACTCAGAGCAGGCCGGGAATTTACTTAGCGGTTCACCGACTCCTTTAAGTAAGTAAACGGAAATTATTTTTGACTTTTAAGAGTCGGGGGTTTTTTAAATTTGTAATTTTAGTTTTATTACCAACAACGCTGGCAGACATCATTATATCATCATCAGTTCATCCATCTGTCCGTCCCGTTTCCGTCCGTATTTGAAATATATTCTTGAAACTTAATATATATCTATTATATCTACTGATTTCGTGGACCAAAAAAAAAATTTTAAACAAGTAAAAATCGTGTCAAAATTTTAACGAAGAAAATGTTTTCTCAGTATTTCTCGCATCCATTTGGGCTACGCCGCACCGCCGCCAGTTCTATTAAATTGTATTACCGGTTTCTATTTTTATCTCGTGTTCTGTTTCAAAATTTATGCAAATTAACTAACGTCATTGTACTTGTATATATTACGTAGTTATTTAAATATAGGATTATAAAATTTCCTAAGGTCATTATCTCCGTATTATTATATGGAAACTGACACGGTTGGCTACATCACCTACAACGTCCGTGATGTCAGCCCATACCACGAGGTGAACTAGGTGCCATGTCAGTGCTTCCCTTCATTTCATGTCAGCTACACTGAACTGGACGGAAAACACGAACTATAACCGTTCCGAACGACGTTTCATTCAGTGCGGTGGTATTAACCCGGGCGGGATAAATCCTACCACCTAGTAAGGTAAGAAGGGAAGGAACCTCCAGTTTACGTGGAATCCTAACCACGGTCAGCCTCTAATCGAGCGGTCACCCATCCATGAACTGACCGGCCCAGCGTTGCTTAACCATCAATAGCGACAGTTCACTGTCTGCACCACTGAGCTATCGAGGCTGACAAAAACAACATAACATTCACAAAAAAATGTTTACTAATTTGCGCATTGGCTATTTACACAATCGTATCGTGCCCTCCAACGCATAACATATTATATTTAGGTACAAATATTACTCTCACCCGCCAGTTCTGTGAATATGCGATGGTAGAATTTCGTGAATGAATTGTTGTACAGCGCCATCTTTTGTTGGAATGTCTAATGTCTACACTCCAATGTCTTCTATCCACTACTGTACTGCCTTCAGTGTATCATAGAGCCTTCCGTGTCATGAAGCTGGCCGCATCCTGCTGTCTTCTGGGAGATTTTTTTCTGAAACAAGTGAAAATTCAGTGTTAAAGCAATTCATACAATACAAGTTATGAATAATTCAACAGTAATAGCGTCATCTTGGGAACCGGAAGAAAAATATAATTTTATATTTTCCGTAACGACCCAAAATTTCAATTAGGTAACATAATTAAAACATTACTAATACTAATACAAAGCCAATAATAATATGAAATCATATATCATCGGAAAATCACTTTGTATTTTCTCTCCATATCTCTTTATTTCATCATCATCAGCCCGCGTCGGTTCACTGCTGGGCATAGGCTTCTCCCAAGGCGCTCCACCACACGCAGTCTTCCGCTCTTCACATAATATCCACTCCCGGCTACCTATATGACCTCCTCCCTATATTTAGTAGGTATTAAATTACATTATTTTAATAATATTTCGTTAAATAATTTTTCCATGATAATTATTCTCAAATGTGAAGTGCCAAAACAACACACCAGAATCAAAAAGATCCAAGTCGATTTATTGCAGCAATAAAATTCAAATTCCCGTGTCTAATTTTGTGCGAACCGCTGCTGCAGTGAAATCGATTCACGGTAAACAAGTGAGCTTATGCAGATCATTCCGATGAAACCAAAAGTGAAGGTTTTGTCTCTCTGTATATTCTTACAAACTTGTGTTCTCATTTCCAATATTCATTTCCATTCCATACAAAGTGCACTTTGACCTTTACACCTGTAGGTCAGGAGGTTTTTCGAACGAGAGCTCCATTTTCAATTTAATTTCTGTATAGTAATTTGCTAGTTTTACCACTATTTAAATTGTGTGAATTTGCACAGAAAAATATAATACTTAATTCGTTATAATATTTCGAGCAGTTTTTAATTGAAATATTATAAAAATTTAGAGGGATATTACGTATTGATTTACAACTGTTAGAATTATATAAATAAATACAATTAACATTTACACAAATCTACCATCAGTAATCATCGGAATATTTCCAGACACATCAATATTTCTTCAGCATTGCAGTGATCTCACCTATATCATTGAATCCGTGCACCACGCGCCATCCGAGGCGTCATATTTATACAATACTTTCTTTTAATTACAACAATCTAAGAATCATCATTTTAAACTTAACATTATTTCAGTAAGCAACATTATTTTGGCACTGTCGACGCGCGGCGCGTCCGCTCTCGCCGGCCACTCGGGGTGAACTGACAGACTCCGAGGGGTCGGGGTGGGAGTGTAGGGGAAACGACAGAGGGTGGATGTAGGAAAGGGAGCCGGCGGCAGGGCGTGCATGGATGGTGGCTGGAACTTTTGCTAAAGAAAGATACCATCAACCTAAATCTATGACTTTGGCCTAAAAAATAAAGCTTGCCATAATTTTATCGGAGCCCTCATACATGAGATATTCAGATCATGTATTCGTCATCTGTTTTTTTTTATCCTTGTCGCAAAAAAGAGGCGTATTATAAGTTTGACGTCTATGTCTGTCTGTGGCATCGTAGCTCCCAAACGGATGGACCGAATTGAATGCGATTGTTTTATTAGAAAGCTGGTTTAACCGTCATGGTTCTTAGCTATGTCTTCATGCGCTCACTCGTCCCTTTCAAGTAAATAAACGGAAATTATTACAAAACAAATTTATATACTTGTAACCTAACGGCAAATGAAGGCATTAAAAAAATGTAAAATTATTTGTTAGGGTATCAACCAAAATTATTACAAGTTCAAATTACGTCCCTTAAAAAGCTTGAAATAATAGTTAAATTACTAATTTAATAAACAGTAAATTATATAAGTAAATACATAAAATTATTTTATTTATACTTAGTGGTCCCCCGACGTCTTTGAGTAACTAAGCTAAAATTGTTTTTGCATTTTTAAGAGTTATTGATGTATCGGGTATTTTTTAAAATTGTATTTAACTTTGGTTACTCTTAACTTCACTATGTCGGCTAGTTAGTTAACCTAACATTTACCTTGAGGGTACGTGACATTCTGCGTATAGTCTTCAAATATCACACGAGCGTAACTGCGGGTAAGAGTTAGTTTTCGGTAAATACCACAGTGATAAATTCGATGTACTCGTATTTACGTAAAAACCATAATCTGCTTTTAAGTTACGATATCTAGCGCCCATTGGAACAAACAGTCAAGACAGGTAAATACTTTGCAAGGAAAAACCGTTGCGGCGAAATAGAGAAATGTATTCAAATGAACGAAATAATGGTCCATAAAGCTCCCAGACAGAATGTATTCAAGCGGATGGGTGCCTAATACAGGATGTTTGATGGTAGGGTTTCGTAACTTCAGGGTTCGAAACTTTTTCCCAGATTCAGTCATTTTATAGTACTTTTTTTGGTGAAAATCGTTTCATCTCGCTTTGGTGGACGGTTAACGTCCGCCTTTATTAAATAAAAATAAAATGACTAACTTTCATGCATTCTAGTAGAATTGAATTGCATGTCGGTAAATTCCAAACACTTAAATTTTAATGACATCAAAAGGAAAAGGAGACTGAACTAGGCCACTGCACTCCCTAGACCTAGACAGCACTGTTGCCAAATCTCCCCGTACTCACGGTCCATCGAGTTTTTATTACAATTTTCAATTTTTGTATGAAAAAAATAAGGAGTTTCGATTTGAGTGATAAGGATTTTTTTCTTCTAATAATGAGTACTTTGTATTCCTGAAGTTTCTCAAGCCTATCCTGAAACACCCTGTATACTTGCTGCTTGCTGGTCCTAATTAATACTTTGCTAATCGTGGTGGTCGGTGTTGTGCTGTAATTTACCATAGTCCTTGCGGTACAACACGGATAACTCTGATTACTCCAGTACATGGATATTGAATAGCTTTGTGCGTAGTTATAATTTGTGCATAAGTATAGATACTTACTTGGAAAAATTAAATTGTTCAGTTCAAGGAACTTATTTTTAATATACCTCATATTATTCAATAATGGTCAGGTTTACGAGAACTATAATTATTGGCATGTTTTTGAATAGATATAAAATGCTAACGATTCCCAGGTTAATACTCATGTATGATAATGTTTATACGTGTTAACAACTACGTGCTAACAAGAGAACAATCGAATGCTTACTTGACAAATGTTTTTTTTATTCAGTCTTGTAATATACCGAGCGAACCGAAGCTCTGGTTGACTAGGTCATGTGTGTCATAAGTGCGTGATACATGTGAAAATTTAAAAAAAATTTAAAACCCGACTGCGAATAAAAACGACGGAAACAAGGAAACATGAGTAGAGTTGCTGCAGTCAATTAAACTATTAAACTCCTTCTACACGCCCGTATTTTATTTTATGGAAACTGACACGGTTGGCTGCATCACCTACAACATCCGTGATGTCAGCCCATAACAACGGGTAAACTAGGTGCCACGTCAGTGCTTCACTTCGGTCGTGCCGGCTACACTGAACTGGACGGAAAACACAAACTATTTACATAGCCGTTTCGACCGACGACCGACCTTTCATTCAGTGCGGTGATACCAACCCGGGCGGGTTGAACCCTACCACCTAGTAATATAAGAAGGGAGTTATATCCCTTAGTCGCCTTTTACGACATACACGGGGAGAGATGCAGTGAGGGTATTCTTTTAAAGTACCGGCCCCACACGGTACGGTTTTCCAATCTTGTCTACTTCGTTTTAAAACTTAGTACCTGGGTGTCTACACCTATCTAGATAAACTTGAAAAAAATAACATTATCTAAATACAAAATTTCATCCAAATCGTTAGAGCCGTTTCCGAGAAACCAATTATATATATACAAGTTTAGCTCACTTAAAGTAATAGGATTATATATATAGGTATACGTACCGTGTACGTGTACTTGTACCGTGTGGGGCCGGTACTTTAAAAGAATAGCCCCACTGCATCTCTCCCCGTGTATGTCGTAAAAGGCGACTAAGGGATATGACTCCCTTCTTATATTACTAGGTAGTAGAGTTTAACCCGCCCGGATTGGTACCACCGCACTGAATGAAAGGTCGGTCGAAACGGCTATGTAAATAGTTTGTGTTTTCCGTCCAGTTCAGTGTAGCCGGCACGACCGAAGGGAAGCACTGACGTGGCACCAAGTTCACCCGGTGTTATGGGCTGACATCACGGATGTTGTAGGTGATGTAGCCAACCGCGTCAGTTTCAATAACAATAAAAAAAAAATTATATATATATAAGTTTAGCTCACTTAAAGTAATAGGATAAGAAGAACTTAAAGATTATATTTTGTTTATTTAAATCCCATTTAAATAGGACGTCGAAGAAAAACAATAAAAGTTTGACAATATGGCGCCTAACGTCCGCAATTTTTTTTTTTTATTAATGTCATAGAGCCGCGTCACTCGCGAAACATCATTTGTCAAAATCTATTCAGCCATTTTGGTGGAAGGAATAAAAAACTCAACTACTCACACACTCAGCCCCATATATACCTCAAAACGAAATACATTACCTTCTTTTACGTTCGCACTCAGGTAAAAAGTGTGTGTTTTTAAACAGCCAAGAAATTTCGAAAACTTATGAAAATAAAACACACAGCAGCGATCGGCGGCCGTCTATCTCCAGCCGCGAGTGCGGCAAAGCTTTAGGTTCGATTTTATGTTCCATAAACTGAAACCCAGGGCATAAGCGAGTTCAGTATAAGTTGACATAGTCTGTTAAGGGTGACAAGTTTATGGCATTGATGTACAGTACCCGACAGTAAGTAATGAACATCGAGCTTTAGAACGAGACAATCCGGCTGTAAAGCGTCGTCTCTGTCGCACAGAGTCGTTAGAGTTTTCGCGACAGAGACAACGAGGCTCTACAATCTGATTGTCTATTTCTAAAGCCCGATATCCATTAGGAGGCTGACCGTGGTGCGGATTCCACGTAAAACTGTAGGTCCCTTCCCTTCTCTTACCTTACTGGGTGGTAGGGTTTATCCCGCCCGGGTTGGTACAACCGCACTGAATGAAACGACGGTCGAAACGGCTATGTAAATAGTTCGTGTTTTCCGTCCAGTTCAGTATAGCCGACATGAAATTGAAGGGAAGCACTGACATGGCACCTAGTTCACCCGTCCGGTAATACCATTCGACACTAAATTCCGTTCAAACTATTCTTTATTTGATACTGCTCAGCCCTAATGCCAGCGTGATGATGGTATATAGCCTATAGTGACCCTCAAGAATTACTCTTACATTGGTGCAAACCGTATAAAAATATGTTCAGTGGTTCCGGAGTTTACCTCAAACATACATATATACAGAAAGACTTTCCCTTTTATAAGAAGTAGAGAGTAGAGATAGAGAATAGAGATTGATTTCATATATTGCGTACGTTACAAGGCCGCCGCCGCCGCGCCGCCGGTCGCCCGCAGAAACTTCGCTATATTTATTAGGTTATGTAACCTTATCGATATTTGCCAATGCAGATTTGTACACGAAACTCTTTAGCACGGTTTCTTGACATGCTTTATTGTTATAGTTAAATGTTTAATTCTTTAATTTTTTCACTCCATTTCACTCTTTACTGCAGGTGTATTGAATTGTTGTAGTCAAATTGTTTGTATGAATACTAATGAGAATTCGCATAAAATGCATATTAAATTTGAACTTTGAATAAACATTGCGCCTGAATTCTCCTTCCGTATTTTGAAATTCAATTCTGTTTTTTTTTCAAAAAGGGCGTGAAGGGCTCCTGTCTGGCCAGCCTGGCATTCGCAATCCCCGTGCATCACATAATTGTCATGGGCATCGTTAGACACCTACTCTTAGGTGAAAAGATGCCGCATGTCGCGCTTCCATAAAAAAACATTAAATAAAAAACCAATATACTTATATAAAAAAAAATCATAATTTTTTCCTCTGCCAATTGCACTGCAAGTGTATAAAACAATCACTTCGATCGGATCCACCATCTCGAAGTGAACGGTGTACACAAAACAACAAAAACATACGGACCGAATTGAGAATTTTCTCCCTAAAGGTCCAATCAAAATATTTATAACTTCGTCTCAGCCGATGAGCTCACTTACCTACCATTTCGAAACATTTCATGACAAGGCGTGTCTCATACCAACATTACTGAGCCAATTATCGGTATGTATTAATTTCCTTTCTTGGCTCAGTGGGGCAACAACACGGCATAACGATAAATGCATCTTTATGGAAAGGAAACATTTGAGCACTTTTGCATAAAGGCCGATTTTTTCGTCCTTTCTTTCGACCTTGTGAAAAGTTAATTACATTGAAAAGCATAATAAATCCCATTTTGGGTCACCACATTTGACTTCATTCGCCGACCTAATTTGGTCTAAATTTGTCTAAACCTAACCACAGACTACAGATTGTACTGGCTTATCGAGGTGGTAGCACGATTAGTATAAAAATATTATAAAAAGAATTGAAAAAAATCTACTAATCCAATTTTACTTACAACAACAGTTGTTTGGAAGCGGATTTCACCACCTTCGGTTGCAATGTAGATGCCAGTTAACTCCCCTGTCAAATGTATGAGAAATGTCACCGCAACCGACATAGGCCTCTAATATCAAACATGGCTTTGTCCACCCACCAAGGAAATGGGTTTTATTTGTTAATATGAAAGAGTACCTATTTTCCTACAGAAATCAACGGCGATATCACATCAGAAATGGCTTTGTCTAGTATAAATATTGATCTGAAAATACCATTGCGCAACAGAAACAGCAATGTCCAACTAGATCGCTATATCGCGGCTCACAGAACGTTTTCATGCACTACTGTAAAATTGCAAAAAGTGGACAAAGCTATATTTGATATTAGAGGCCTTTAATAAATGTTGGACTAGAATTAATCGGAGGTGGAGAGAACGGCCAATAGACAAGGTTTACATAAAAAAAATGTTTATGAATCCTTGGTGAGAGTGACACCAATTTGGCATTGTTTGGCAAGTTATTTATGTATGTACGAGTATGTACATATTCTTTATTGAACATCAACGTATACAAATTTGACTTATACGAACCTTTGGGATGTGGGACAAGTATATGCAACAAGAATTATTTGTGGCAATGTAATAAACTGTAAAGCAATATGATAAACTACCAACGAATAAAACATAAATACTTTAATGCGCATATATTATATATGTATATAATAGACTTACATATTTTGTACCCGTACATTAATCAGTGGTACTGTCGTACAACATCATCAACTGAGAAGAGGCACTTCTAGAAGAGTGCGCGCGCTTGTGTGTTGTAATGATGTTCTTAGCGACCGGTTGAAGGACTGGTGTATCAACTCAGTAACTTGTGGAGTCACTGACCCGCAGGATTCACCTTTTTTTTTTATGGAAACTGACTCGGTTGGCTACATCATTTACAACATCCGTGATGTCAGCCCATAACACCGGGTGAACTTGGTGCCACGTCAGTGCTTCCCTTCGGTCGTGCCGGCTACACCGAACTGGACGGAAAACACAAACTATTTACATAGCCGTTTCGACCGACCTTTAATTCAGTGCGGTGGTACCAACCCGGGTGGGCTAAACCCTACCACCTAGTAATATAAGAACGGAGTCATCCCTTATTTTAGGTGCGAGGAAATTTCCATTTTCAATCAATCATCAATCAATACTAATAATAAATCTGTAAGGGGTGGTCATGGAGTAAGTTACTTTGTTTTAGGAAATATTGAGTTTTTAGCCTCTATGTATGATACTAAAGCTAAATTGACGATTTTTAGAAATCTTTTCTGTATGTATGTATGTATGTTCCGCCATAACTCTTAAACCGACCATCCGAATTCTATGAAACTTTGTACAAGCACATATAACTACATGGGACACAGGATAGGCTACATAAAATTCAGTTCCGGTTACGCTAAGATGTGGCTCCCATACAAACCGATATGTTCAATCCGCGCGCCTTAGTACTATACATAGGTATTTACCGAGCGAGCGGCAGTTGGCGGCGCGGCGCCGGGGGTGGCGCGGGGGAGGCGCGGCCTATAAACTCAACAACGAACCGAGCAGCCGCACTATATTCCTCTTTCACGCAAAAACTACTGAACAGATTTTGATGAGCCTTTACAGTACTATAGCTTATACATCAAAAAGGCTATAATTTATAAAGACATTGTGTAAATTTGCCCAAATATCGATAAATGTCAAGTAAGTCGGAAAAAATCATGCCTTCTGAGAGCTATGTCGGCGTGCGCTGCATAAACCGTTAGAGTTACACGAAGATAGTGTATGGTGAGGTTGTTTCTCTAAAATAGTTCTAAAAAAAAGTCCGCGACAGCATATATCAACCTTTTATGTGGAAGCCACTATAGCCAAAAGAGTGAACCAAAAATACATTTAAATTGGATACTGTATTTACAATGCACATTTTATAGTTTTGAATTAATTCTTATCAAAATATCGCTTCTGGTATTTAAAGTAGAGAAACTTTGGCTGTTACCCTAAGTAATTTGGACAAATAGTTTAAAAGTTACGACGATGAGAATATCTTGAGAGAAGCGCTACGCTTCTCTCAGCGGGGGGCAGCGGGGCGAGGCGAATATGTTTGTATGAATTTCCTCCATAAAATTTAAGCCGATCATCTAAATTCGATTAAAATTACTACCTATACGAGACACAAGATAGGCTAAATAAAATTCAGTTCCGGTTATGCTAATATGTGGAGTATTTTACTTAGTTAGGTAGGTATCTAAAGTATTTGATTTATTTTAATTGCATTTTCTTATTTTAATATCGATAGCTTTTTCCCGCGGATTCGCTCGCGTGAAATTCGTATTTCAAAAGAAGAAACTAAGTAACTTAGGCCGGGACCGGAGGGCGAACTGGATTCAGATAAAAACAATAAACATTCTTAAAGAAAGTAAGTAACATACTAAAGGCGAGGCCGAAGGCCGAGCTGCGTTCAGGAAGAGGTTAAACCTTTTCGAAGAAAATAAGCAACAAAGGGCGAGGCAGAAGGCCGAGCTGCGTTCAGGAAGATCTTCAACCTTCTCGAACAAGTTCTCGAAGAAAGTAAGTAACTGAGGGCGAGGCTTAAGGTCGAGCTACGTTCAGGAAGACTATAATCCTTCTCGAAGAAAGTAAGTAACTAAGGGCGTGGCCGAAGGCCAAGCTGTATTCTGGAAGACACTAAACCTTCTCGATGACAGTAAGTAACTATGGGCGATAGTTACTTACTTTCTTCAAGACGGTTTATAGTCTTCCTGAACGAAGCTCGGCCCTCGGCCTCGCCCTCAATTACTTGATTTCTTCGAGAAGGTTATGGTCTTCCTGAACGCAGCTCGGCCTTCGGCCTCGCCTTTAGTTACTTACTTTCTTCGAGAAGGTTTATGGTCTTCCTGAACGCAGATCGGCCTTCGGCCTTGCCCTCTGTTACTTACTTTCTTCGAAAAGGTTATCGTTTTCCTGAACGCAGCTCGGCCTTCGGCCTCGCTCTCAGTTAGGTACTTACTTTCATCAAGAAGGTTTATAGTCTTCCTGAACGCAGCTCGGCCTTCAGCCTTGGCCACGATTACTTAATTTATTCGAGAAGGTTTATAGTCTTCCAGAACGCAGCTCGACCTTCGGCCTCGCTCTTAGTTACTTACTTTCTTCGAGAAGGTTTATGGTCTTCCTGAACGCAGTTCAGCCTTCGGCCTCGCCCTCTGTTACTTACTTCTTCGAAAAGGTTATCGTCTTCCTGAACGCAGCTCGGCCTTCGGCCTCGCCCTCAGTGACTTACTTTCTTCGAAAAGGTTATCGTCTTCCTGAACGCAGCTCGGCCTTCGGCCTCGCCCTCAGTTAGGTACTTACTTTCATCAAGAAGGTTTATAGTCTTCCTGAACGCAGCTCGGCCTTCGGCCTCGCCCTCTGTTACTTACTTCTTCTAAAAGGTTATCGTCTTCCTGAACGCAGCTCGGCCTTCGGCCTCGCTCTCAGTGACTTACTTTCTTCAAGAAGGTTTATAGTCTTGCTGTACTCAGCTCGGCCTTCGGCCTCGCCCTCAATTACTTACTTTCTTTGAGTAGGTTTATCGTCTTCCTGAACGCAGCTCGGCCTTCGGCCTCGCCCTCAATTACTTAATTTCCTCGAGAAGGTTTATAGTCTTCCTGAACGCAGCTCGGCCTTCGGCCTCGCCCTTAGTTACTTACTTTCTTCGAGAAGGTTTATGGTCTTCCTGAACGCAGCTCGGCCTTCGGCCTCGCCCTCAGTGACTTACTTTCTTCAAGAAGGTTTATAGTCTTGCTGTACGCAGATCGGCCTTCGGCCTCGCCCTCAATTACTTACTTTCTTTGAGTGGGTTTATCGTCTTCCAGAATGCAGCTCAGCCTGAAGCCTCGCCGTTAGTTACTTACTTTAGTTGAGAAGGTTTATCGTTTACCTTACTTAACGCAGATCGGCCTTAGTTACTTACTTGCTTATTTTAAAATACGAATTTCACGCGAGCGAAGCCGCGGGCAAAAACTAGTAAATAATATAATCCTTCTCTATGACTTCTTAATAATTTAAAAAAATGTGAAATAAAGGAAATACATTACTTACTTGCTTAACTTCTAAATACAGTTCCGAGCCTGCGCACAAGTCCGACAATGTAGTCGCGAGCGGAGATGCGACGACATATCTAACCTACCTACTGTTTCTCAACACAATTCTCAAGTGTGAGCTAAGATACTGAGGAGGTGCAATTCCTTGCTAAATGTCAACTAAAACGTGGATCACGATGTGACAATAACTATGGGCCAATAATATGTCTACTCCGCGTTATTCTTGGTACATCATTGTGTTTGTTAGATGGTATTTCTCTGTTTGTTCAAATTATTTACTGTCCTTGGGCAACTGTGAAATGTTCAAATCTCTACTAATGTAAATTTCAATACTCAACATGATGCTATATAATCATCCATGATTTAGGAAAACACCGTGAATTTGTGAAATGTTGTGTAAGAGGTTGACCTCAGGGAAGATGTGTAAAATGCTAAAGATCTACATTATGTGCAGCAGAAAAGGGTAATAGTTATATTTTTTACGTAAATAATAAAGCTGTGAACGTTATTATTTATTTATACTATTACTAGCTGTGCCCGCGGCTCCGCCCGCTCTCATTTTTCACTTCACTGCTAACCTCATAAGCCATTTAGCGTGATAGTAAGTAGCCTATAGTTGATGGGAAGAATCAAGCTATCCATAGATTTTTTTTTAATTAAAATCGGTTCAGTGGTTCTCGAGTTATAAGCGGACAGACAGACAGTCAGAAAGCAGACGTTGGATTTTATTATAGGTAAGGAAAGGAAGGAAGGAAGGATAAGGATAAGGAAGGAAGGAAGGAAGGAAGGAAGGATGTAGTATTATTGTTAGTACTATTATGTCGTAAAAGGCGACTAAGGGATATGACTCCCTTCTTATATTACTAGGTGGTAGGGTTTAACCCGCCCGGGTTGGTACCACCGCACTGAATGAAAGGTCGGTCGAAACGGCTATGTCAATAGTTTGTGTTTTCCGTTCAGTTCAGTGTAGCCGGCACGTCCGAAGGGAAGGCAGACGTGGCACCAAGTTCACCCGGTGTTATGGTCTAACATCACGGATGTTGTAGGTGATGTAGCCGACCGTGTCAAGTTTCCATAAAAAATAAATAAAAAAAAATTTAAAAAAAATTTATATGTTGCCACTGGGGTAGTGCATCGCTTTAAGTTCTTATAGCTTACGGTGACACTTGGTCCGGGTGTCTCTCACCCTATGTGTAATAATATGGTCAACGGAGGCGATCGCTGGCCCCGGTGTGATGCTAGTGAACTGGTGCTGTTTGTCTGGCCTGCTTCAAGTGGCAGCTTCGAGGGCGCATGACATTTGGTCATGAATAAGTGCTATTCGTGAATGACGAATATAGGAGAGAAGAGAGAATGATGACATGTGCATGTGTGTGTAGGCAGCGGCAAACATTTTGTAAACGTAGACTAAGTGGGCATTAAAAACAATTCCAGCGAAGTTTCTTGCCAGTTCTTCTTTACTGTGATAGATAATAGAGCTGACGAAATGTAAAATTATGACAAATCTGAGTGCAGTGTGCTGCCTAATAGGCAGCACACTAGGCTGTGCCTATAGATGCTTAATAAATTATAAAAAACAGAAATATCTGCATATACATATAATCATTGGAAATTATAGTTGACAAATTACGAAAGGAAAATGTCAACCCGCACCAGATAATCAGAAGTCGGAGTATATTTCCAATGCTTACACGTTTCTACATAATATACCTAATAGTATTACTTACTTACTGCTTAGTTATCACTTATGAAATCATATTGCACCTTCGAAGAATATTGCACACACAGCTCATCAAACAGCTGTTGTGAATGTTGTGATAGAGTGTGCATACAATACTTCTTCGGGATAATGTCACGTGTTTAGTAATACTGCACTAAACTGTTTACGATCTTACAATTTGTTTTTTTCACTTATGAAATAGTTTTGAAAAATAAAATAAACGATTTCCCGATTGGTCCAAAGCTGAAACTATTGGAAAATCGTTTTTTATGCAGTCCTCTTCGTAATAACGTATAGAACATACATTAAATATTATATCTGATGATCGATTTGGCGTAAATATTACAGAAAAAATGCGGACTTTGTTCACACACACAGAGTTGCTTAGTCATTCCCTTGCATGCATAGCGAGTGCGAGTCGCGGTTACTTCATGCTCCGTATCTCTCAATTATTATAATATTATATTATTTTCTAATTATTTTTTTTTACAACCGTGATAACACCTCATTCATGTTCTCGCCCGCGCGCAGCCACGACCAGCGCTGCAGCGTCCGAACCGCTACTTTAGAAGGCGCTCGCCGAAATTGCGACACTAACCACTTGTCGGAAAACCGGCTGACCCAAATACCTACTGCCGGCGCGGCTCTGCTTAAGTTTATCAACGCACTGACCACTGCGCAGTGCACTCGGACATTCGGGTATGCGTCGGTGGCCTAGTGGTTAAGGAGTGGCTGAATCTCGTACGAGAGGTCTACATTTCAAAACGTCTGTACTATACCTTGATTGTATTTTCGAAGAATTTGTGCCGTCACTTCGGTTAAGTAAACATTGTTTGAAAACCTGTAATAATGCTTATTTTTATTGTGCAGAAGGTCAACGGGATGGAATCGAATTCAGCATGTCGTCTTCTGCAATATGTATAAAATGGTTTAAACAACGACGAATCAGATTCGTGATTAGTAATTTTACAAGACTACGACGAATCCGAATGCAGAGTTCAGTATGATTCAGTACTTAAAACCTGAACGATCGTGCGTTCATTGCTGTTCATTTGTAGCGTCCTAACTCCTAAAGTGCTTAAAACGTAATCATCAAAATCGTAATCAAAATCAAGTCCTAATTAAATTACAAAAAAATCCATTATTACATTTACATTAGGTGTCTCATTCGCTGAAATGTCTATGCTCTGCATGAAATTCCTCATCCTGAAC
This sequence comes from Nematopogon swammerdamellus, assembly GCA_946902875.1. Taxonomy (NCBI): domain Eukaryota; kingdom Metazoa; phylum Arthropoda; class Insecta; order Lepidoptera; family Adelidae; genus Nematopogon; species Nematopogon swammerdamellus. The sequence goes on from OX336340.1 coordinate 15,583,774, forward strand.
TAAAATGTCACAACATTTGAAGAAGTCTCCCTTGGAGCTATCTAGCAGGTGTTCGTCAGACCCACTTTTTTTATTTTGCCGCAAAGAAGAGTGTTCAAAGTACCTACTCACTCATACTCACGAAGCGGAACGGTCGGACGATCGAGATAATTTGACTTTCGAACAGCAGCGGTGTACGCGCCAGACACGTATTTTGAACATTATCATGGTATGAGTCGGGCAAGTTTTGAACGCTCTCGTGGGGTAATATTAAATTTTAAATAATTTTTTTAAACATTAAATAATAAAATATTTTTTGGAAGTGATAGAGAATGTGGCTGTAACTTATAAAGGCTTAGTCTAACTACATTATTTCTAAATTGATTTTCTGCAATACTAGAGACAATACTGTCCACGGTAGGTAGCGCAATGCACACGCTAATTGTGCAAAGTTACTACCTACCACAAAAGCTTGAACGGTCACACACTTTGACAATTTGTCAAAGCCATGACAAAAACGCGCTTAGCCGCGCATATGCGCGTTGTCTCGCATTACATTAACGTTACGTATTTTAACGTTTATGTCAACGCTATGCTATGACCACAACTGTATGTTCTAATTTAGGAACATTTTTATTGTTAGTTATCCCTATTCTGTTTCTGTATAATTTAATTATTGTTGGTTTTGTTTGTTCTATAAACGGAAATATACAACTCAATTTAGGACGCAAGCTATAAACGTTTTAAAGTAATGTTAATATTTTCCCAGTCATTCGATCCATCAATCAAACATTTCAGTACTTAAAATGTTCAGTGCAGCCCAGCAATTTTAATTTATGAACACATTTTTCAAATTTTTATTTATAATTTTTTTTTTTTATTGCTACCGAACTGGGTGGCTCTGTCCGAGGTCGCAACCTCAGGCGCAGCCATTTTCACCCCCGAGGTGGTGCCAGTCCGGCTTGGAGGTGGACTAATGTTGCTGGGGAAAGGCTATTAACCCGCGATTTGAAGATCTGTGGATTGTAGGAGTGGGGGAAGATATTTCCTGGGAGCCCGTTCCACACCTTTGCAGTGCGGCACAAGAACGATTTAGAGAATCATGCAGTTCGAAGAACTCTTCTGTCGACTACAAACGGGTGTTCCGCGAGAGTATGGCGGATTTGGCGAAGGCGAACAGGAGGAGGAGGGATAAGGGAAGCAAGTTCGTCAGAGCAGCGGCCATAGTAGTACCGATAAAACAGGCTCAATGACCCAACGATACGTCTGTGCTTTAGAGGTTGAAGGTCCTTTGTGAGTACGGAGTCACCAATGAGGCGAATGGCTCGTCGCTGAATAGAATCCAAGGCTGAAAGAAGGTACTCAGGGGCACCCTCCCAAAGATGACTGCAATATTCCATCTAATGCATTTGTTAACGCTTTTACCCTTATTCCACGACATATAAAGATTTTTTCGGTTATTTCGGAAATGACAGGACAAATTTACTGTAGAAATATATAGGAACGGACCGATGATTTCAATTTCAGTTTGAGAAAACCATTTGTGTTAACTTACTGTGTTTCCTACGTGTTTTAAGAAATACATCACTCAAACTGAACGAACATCACCTTATAACTGGCATAATATGTAGTCTGCCAAAATACAGAACAAACGTTGCACATATGTTTCACAATAAATATCGATTACGAAATACCTTCTTCAAAAGATATCTACAGCTAAATAGATAGAAAATAACTTATTGCTTTACACAACATAACACACGACAATAATATGTCCAAAGAAGGATCACTTAGAGGCATGTTTTCCGGTCAACCAGATTGAATGTTTTAGACATGGGTACAGTGAAATTTAAAGTAATAGTACCTAGCAATAAACCTACTAAATAACCTAATAAACTAACCTACTAAACCTACATAACCATATCCTCATAATCATGTTGTACTACAATATCATAATAAAGCTATTCAGCCCTACGATTCAGCCAACCGCCCAATTTCCATTCCTGTCAAAAGTGCTCGAATCACTACCACAAGACAGCTAAGCGTGAGCACGCCGCATCGTTTGCTTCCTAAGTGGCCGATAGCAAGCATAGGAACCGCAAGCATAGAAAGAAATACATATAATGGACATCAACTTGTCGAGTTGGTACAAATTTCACAAAGACGAAATGGCTTTAAAAGCAACCGTCTCCAGTTTTCTTCGTAATTCTTAATACAAAAATCGGAAAGTGTGAAACATTTTCACGCGTCGAGGTCCGTCGCCGCTGGTTTGCTCTCATCTAATTATATCTACTACTAGGTAAAGACAGCGTACCTAATGATATAATGATAGAACTCTAGCGGCGTCAGAAAACAATGTTCACCATCATCTTTCCTTGCCAGCTACGGCCCGCAGCGAAGACGGCGCACGGAGGCCTTTTGACCGATCCACACGAGCAATAGGTATAAAAATGTAATGATTAGTTTTTCGATACAACTATTTTATTTAAATACCTAGATAGATGTGTAACCTTAACCCATACTCGGAACAGATTATACGTGCGCACGTATGCAGGGGAATGAGCGAGAAGTATATCTTGGTTGCGCTCGCGATCACATGAAACGAGTCAGCCAGTTGGCGGCGAAACTTCAAAGAGTGTGCAAGCTGTTTTTTTTTTTCTAAAATATTTACGAGTTACTATGGAACCGACACGCATAGGTATGTACAATAACTTTACGTATTAATTGTTGTTATAAATCCACAATGATTCAATGAAAATCGTTTTTCCTTCGATAGCAATATTTTATTTGTCCTAGACTTTCAAGTGACATATGCCAGATTTTAAAATTTTCTTTTCTGTTCCATTTGGTCGGCTACAATCTCCTCCTCGTTCTCTGGTGGATGCCGACTGGTGGGTAGTGTCTCCGCCTGCTCTCTTCCACTTAGAAGCAGTACAATGCGGGATGCTGGGCGGCGCATTGTACCTCCTCTTGTGGCGACGTCGACAATGCGCACTCGTCCATCTTTGCCTGGTACAATAGCAGAGATCCTGCCCCGAGCCCATGTGTTTCTAGGAACCGTTGAATCTGCAATCAGAACAATGTCGCCCACAGAGAGCTTATTTTGGCTACCTTGTGTCCATTTTGTGCGTCCGTGTAGCGACGGTAAAAATTCTCGAATCCATCGTGCCCAGAACATGTCAGCGAGCCTTTGTGCGATGCGCCACCGTTTTCTTAGCTGCAGGTCTTCGTCGGTAAATGTTCCTGGCGTCTGCAGAGAGCTGGCCGAACCCAGAAGAAAATGATTTGGAGTCAAGGCCTCCTCCTCGTTTGGGTATAAGTTTACATGGGTAAGCGGCCGGCTGTTCACAATGTTCTCCGCTTCGGTGAGTAAGGTTAGGAGAACCTCTTCGCTGGGAGCTCTGGAATTCAAGGTGGCGTATAGTGCCACCTTTATAGACCGAACTAATCTTTCCCATACACCACCCATATGCGCCGCGTCCGGAGGGTTGAAGCGCCAGTCGATTCCCCTTTCGGTAGTATATTCTTGGAGCCTGTCATTTTGCACCATATCCTGGAGAGCTTTGCGTAGTTCTTTGTCCGCTCCTCGCAGATTTGTCCCGTTATCCGAATACATTTGTACCGGATTCCCTCGACGAGCTGCCATTCGTCTTATTGCAAGGATCGCGGAATCGGTAGTCAGGGATGCAGCTAATTCTATGTGGACTGCTCTAATGCTTAGACAAGTAAAGAGAACTCCCCATCTTTTCTCGTGTCTTCGGCCAATGGTCACATTCATGGGACCGAAAAGGTCTACTCCACAGTAGTTGAACGGTCTACAGTGGTGTTCGAGACGTGCCGGTGGAAGTCTAGCCATGAGAGGTTGTTCACTGTGAAGTCTTCTTGCTCTGCAGATGACGCATTTGGTTACAATGGAGCGTGCAGTTACCCGCAGTCGGAGTATGTGATATCTTTGCTTCAACTCGTTTAGCAGTGTCTCAAAACTGTGATGCCCTAGCTGCTTGTGTTTATCATTAATTATGAGTCGGGCTACATGGTGACGTCCGTCAACAATTACTGGTTTCTTCATTGCATGTGGCACATCTTTCACTGCTTCAATCCTACTATCAACAACAAGTAATCCATCTTTGTCGAACATAGGTCTAAATTGTCTCAATTTACTCGTTGGTCTTATTTGTTGGCACTTTTCCAAAACTTCTATCTCCTCAGGGAAAGAATCTCTTTGTATTTGTTTTAAAATTAGTCGTTCAGCACGTCCCATTTGATCTGTCGTTAAGTGTGTATTTCGTTTTCTGCACTTGTCGATAAAACATAATGCCATTGCAACTGTTCTGAGTAAACGGCGCCAATTGGAAAATCTACTCATATCGATCAGAGGGGTCCGTTCGATGACTGCCAATACGATCTCATGCAATTCTGTTGTAGTCTGTTCTGCGTTTGGTTCGAGGTTTGGCCATTGATCTTCAGGAAGCCGCAGAAAGTCGGGGCCTTCTATCCATTTTGACTTGTTAAAAATACTACTCCTTGTAGCTTCATCGGCCACATTTATCCGTCCTGGCAACCATTTCCACTCGCTTGCTTTAGTTATTTCTTCTATTCCTGCTAGTCGATGTAAAACAAATGGCTCATTTTGACGTGGGCTCTTCTGTATCCAATGCCAGACGGTTTTCGAGTCAGTCCAGAAGTAACGTTTCTCTATTTTAAAGTCGATCTCCTTTTCTACGGTAGAACCGAGCCTGGCGCCCATCAGTGCAGCTTGTAGCTCCAGCCGGGGAATTGTGGTTAGCTTTAGTGGTGCTATACGACTTTTTGCCGCTACGAAAGCAACTTCTCGTCCTCTTTTTAAGTAAGAAACTGCTGTATAGGCCTGCTCAGATGCGTCGACAAATACGTAAAGCTGAAAACTATCTTCTGTTTTGCTGAAGCCGTAACATCGAGGGATAGAAAATTTTTTACAGGCTTTAATTTCATTCAACCAGCTGAACCAGACGTTAGATTGTTCGTCAGGTATTGTCTCGTCCCATGTCAAACCAGTGCGCCAAACCTCTTGCAACAGAATCTTTCCACGTACCAAAATCGGTGATAGCAGTCCAAGGGGGTCAAATATTGTCATAATCACCTTGAGCATCTCTCGCTTTGTTGGACTACGACGACATTCGGCCACTTCAGCATTAACCTTCTTAAGACTTAAGTCAAAACCCAGTGTATCATTCGATGTCTTCCAATGTAGGCCCAATGTACGTTCAATTTCATTAGTCTTGTTTAGAATGCTCACTGCATTGTTTTCTAGTTCGTTCTTTGGAAGAATGCTGGGTTTGTTGGAGGCCCATCCTCGTATCTCAAATCCACCAGCTTTATGTATCATGATTACGTCTTCCATTATCGTCTTCATATCCTCCTCAGTGTCAGCGCTGTCTAAATAATCATCGACGTAGTGTCGCCTTTTTATAGCCATTACAGCTCGAGGGTGTGTCGAAGCGAATTCATCAGCATTTCGACGTAGAATATAGGTAGCAGTGCACGGAGATGAAGTTGCGCCAAAAGTCATTGATGACATCTGGTAAGTACGAGGTGGTTTATTACTATCCATTTCTCTCCATAGAAAGGATTGAGCCTTTCGATCCTCTTCATCTATCTTCACCTGAAGAAACATTTCCTTTATATCTCCCGTGACTGCGACAGCCTTTTCTCTGAATCTGAAAATAATACCTAAAAGAGAATTTAGCAAATCGGGACCAGATAGCAGTTGTGTGTTAAGGGAGATGCCTTTTGTTTCTGATTTTGCATCGAATACTAGGCGTAGCTTTTGAGGCTTGTTCGGATTTCGGACCCCAAAGTGAGGAAGAAACCAAACTCGTTCTCCTGTTATCGGCTCTTCAATCTCTTCCGCATAATCACTTTTCAGAAAATTGTTCATCTGCTTTGTATAGTCGGCAGCAAAACTGGAATCCGTTTTCATTTTTCTCTCTATAGTTTTCAATCTTTGTTCTGCATTCCGTCTATTATTGGGAAGCTTCACGTCATCAGAACGCCATAAAAGGCCAGTTTTCCATCTATTGCCGATCCTCTTGCTTTTGGTATCGAGTATCTCGATAGCTCTTTTGTCCTCTGGTGACATCCTTTCTACACGTTGAATGCCGATACTTTCCAGGTTAAAATAATCTTTAACCATTTCATTTAGTTTCTCATCGTCTTGGTCCCGAATATGAAGTATGAATTCTGGCATGCCTTTCGTCGTCGATGAAGTAAATCCATGCAGCACCCACCCTAAAAGTGTCTTAGAGGCAACAGGTTCATTTTTCTTTCCTTCTTTGAGTTCTCTAGTTACAATCAAGTCCCAATAGTCTTGACCGATCAGAATTGTCGGTCGTCCCTTGAATGCCTCGAGAGGTATGTCCTTTAGGTGTGAAAAACGAGAAATGAATTCTTCTTCTACGGTGTGCAAGGGCATGTTGAGCTTATCAACTGTACGTACATTATCGAGACGGTATGTTCCTTCCGCTGATCGAATGTTAAAGGAAACCTTGCCCGCCTTTGCCTTTGTTCCTTGTCCAATAGCGCCTTGCAGTTCTAAAGTGGTAACAGGCCCAATAACTCCAATCTCCTTTGCAATCTTATTTTCTATAAGCGTGACAGAAGAACCTTCGTCAAATAATCCATATGTACTGACAATTCCACTCGGGCCCTCTAGCTCTAAAGGCAATACCTTCAGGAAAACCATTTTCTTCTTTTTATCGTGTAAGTTAGCAGTAATTTCTTTATCGCATTCACTTGCTGTTTCTTTATCGCATTCACTTGCTGTATTTGTGGTCTTCCCCCAGTCCTCACGATGCAATAGAGTGTGGTGTCTGGCCTTGCATGATGTGCATCTCTTCTTGTACTTGCAACGATCCCGTTGGTGCTTAGCTAGCAGACATTGAAAGCAAAGTCGCTGCTCACAAACCCAATGCCATCTCTTGTTAACTTCCATCTTCGTGAATATGGGACACTTCTGAACCGTGTGATCTTCAGACTTGCAGTAAGTGCATTTCAACTTATTTGACGTATCAGAAACTACGTTAACATGAGTTGATGTCTCATCACTCGTGAGCTCATCATCAGAAGTGGAGCCTTCTGCAGTTGTCAGTAGTACAGGTCGCTTTATTATATTTTGAGGCTTAAACGTTTTCTGTGGCAATTCTATTACTCCAGCGTTGGATGCTCGTTCAGCTTCTGCCATAAGATAGCTCGCAAGTGCAGGTAGTCGGGGCTGGTCGTAGTCTAAATTCGCAGAGTAATCGAGCCACCGATAAATTAATACCTCTGTCAGTTTACTGATCACCTCAGAAACAAGCTCTGGACTGTGTAAATATCCGACATGTTTAACTGTCTCTATAGCTGCCACACAGTTTGACACCTTTGTCGCTAGTACTACTAGTTCTGATCGGGCACCCGTAAGTTTCGGAGTCTTCTTCATTTCCCCAATAATCTTATTTAAGACCAGTTCAGGTCGACCAAATCTTAGCTCAAGAATCTTGATGATCTGTTCAGCTGATGTAGCAGTAATCAGCTGTGCGGCAACTGCATCCCACGCATCACCTTGGAGACTTTTCTGTAGGCGGGCTACATTTTCCTCTTCCGTATATTGCCCAATTTTGGTCGATGTTACGTAGGCATTTTTAAATCGAAGCCAATCGAGTGAATCTCCAGAAAAGGTAGGTAAATCTTTGGCAGATAATCTTCCGAGTAATTTTTCTCCAACAGCTGGCTTAGATCCACACGAAACGTTGACAGCATTGGTAATCGCCTTTGTCAATTCTGCCATGCAGTCGCTTCTAGATATCTTTCGGCCTCTCGGTTCATCGTCATTCTGCTGGTCTGGTCCATCAAGCATAGCCATCGTCTGAGTGGCAGGTTTGACCGGTAATGTTACCGGTGTTTTCATCTGAAAAGGTTTTGGCAACGGAGTAGTTGGATCACAGCAAGAATTTCGTGCAGATTGTTCGAGCCAGCTTGTCACGCTGGCTTGAGCTGACATCTCGTTGGCCTCGATATCGAGCATAGCTAATTCTTCTGCAAGCTGTGCTTCTATTAATGCATTCTCCGCTGCCATGCGTCTTTCCTCTAACCTGTTCTCTCTCTCAATCCGAGCAGCTTCCTGTTCTGCTTTTTGCCGTGCCGCTCGGGCTTCAAGCAAATGTTTTCTAGAAACGATGCTAGTGCGGGACATGGTACTATGTGATGATCGGAGAGACAAATTTGTTACACTTTCAGTATTGTCAGATACTGGAGCAAGTACCTTACTCTGACTTGAAGAATATATTTGAGGCGTCCCATACCTGACCCCGGTATCGCTTCTCGAGTCGCGAAACCGTTGCATGGACTCCTCTACGTGATCATCAATAAGTGCAGAAAGTCCTGGGTTTGTCATTGGTCCTGACTTATCCGCCTCATGTTGCCTTGCGGCAACCCTCTTGCTCTTCCGAATACCGAAACGTGTCTGTAAGCTCATGATCCGGCTCGAAGGACCAAACATTGTTATAAATCCACAATGATTCAATGAAAATCGTTTTTCCTTCGATAGCAATATTTTATTTGTCCTAGACTTTCAAGTGACATATGCCAGATTTTAAAATTTTCTTTTCTGTTCCATTTGGTCGGCTACAATTGTGTTCAATATTTGTAAGTTGGGCCGCATACAAGGATTTCAAAACAACAATAATTTTAATGCGAAAAATGTTTATATTTTTTCGTTTACTGGACCAGAACTATTATGCTTGTTGATGATTGATCTAGAAGTTATTATTATTATTTAGAGTCGTTACTTAGCTACACAGAAGTGTAGACATCGGCTGCCCCAACTTGCCTCTGTATTTTATAATTTTTTTTTTTCAGAAATGGCGGGAGGCATCATACGAAGTGAGTTGTTCACAGTTTGGCGGAGTGAAGAAGACAGTGTGCGAAAGACTGATGCATTACTTACGTATGTGATGGAAAATAGCGATTTACGTAATTATGGTGAGACGTTAAGCGCATCCGTACGTAAAATAATCGGTAATTGTTTGTGTACAGCTACTACGCAAATGGAAAAAGCACAACCGATCAATGGACAGATTTTTATCGCAACGTTAAATAAAGTTATGTTAAATTTTTATTTATGTTAAATTTTGTTATGTTTATGTATATAATGTCTAATTAAGTTGGAATTCTGTTAGTTTTTTATAGAAATAAATTTTCACTAAAACTTTTGTTTTATTGCAAGATTTCTCAAAAAGTCCTATAACATGTAATGTTGGTCAATGTAATGTAACATGTTTGTCAGCCTCGGTAGCTCCGTGGTGGGGTCGGTCGACTGTTGTTAAGCAAGCCTGAGCGCGGTCAGTACTTGGATGAGCGAACGCTCGACCGTTGGAGGCTCACCGTGGTTCGGATTCCACGTAAAACTGTAGGTCCCTTCCCTTCTTACCTTACTAGGTGGTAGGGCTTATCCCGTCCGGTTTGAAAAAATTCAACCCCACTGTACGTGTAGGGGAGGTATCCTAAAAAAAAATTATTTCAAAATTTTTATTTTACCACTTTATATGTATTCCCATACTAACTTACAAGTTTCTAGTACTAAGGGTCTCTGAGCTAAGCCGCGGACAGACGGACGGACGGACATGGCGAAACTATAAGGGTTCCTTGTTGACTACGGAACCCTAAAAATAAGCATAAACACCAAATTGAATTTTTTTCACATAATAAGTAATTTTAAGCGCATAGAATTGCAAAAGTGACCTTTGTGCGGCGTGGCGCCTTTCGCCGCGGGACCGGTTTTCTCGTCACCAATGTCTCCCAAACAAAACGATCCCAAATCTTTATTTTTACCATTATCAAAATCATAACGTTAGCTACTAGCGGGATGATATTGCCTACTACCAATGTTATTTTGAGATTTTATCAAACTGTGACAAACTGGACCATCACAAACTATGACTTGATGAATATGAATAATTGTTTCCAGAACTACATATTATGTAAGTACAGTAGTACTATATTGTGAAATTTTCAGATTTTTTAAATATTTGTAAATGTAATAAACATGTCATATATTTTGAAATTGCCTTAGCAATTACTTATAGTATGAGATCCTACTCAATGTATTTAAAACATATATTTTTTTGGCCATAGTGTGGGATACCCTGTACTTTCTAGCACACATTTAAACAAACTGATACATGGCATATAATTATTATGCGTATTTTAGTATAAGTTTCATCGAAATCGGTTCAGTAGATACCGAGATATCTGCGTGCGACCGACAGCCAGACGGACAGACGGGCGTAGACTTAGTAATAAGTTTCCGTACGGATACGGAAACCCCCAAAATGGCGTTTCTGGGTATTTACTTCCATGCCCGCAGCCCGCAAGCCTGTGGTCGTACACTCGCGATTTCTTCACGTCAAACGATGCGTGCTTATTTCAACACGAGTGCATTTGACACCGAAGCCCCGATCGGTTGCGGGCCTTGCACAAAGTGTGCATTAGGTTAGGGCTCTTGTTCGGAATATGTACATTTATATTTTATGTGTTTATATATTTTTAATTAATGTATTCTAAGTAGCCTTGTTAATGTATTCTAAGTAACTATTTAGTAATCTGTGGCCTTGTAGCTAAGCCTAAGTAGCCTATGATGAATAAAGAACACTTATGTTTTATCTCTTAATCTTAAAGGTTTAACTTACCAGCAGCTACGTCGAAAGTCGGAATAAGAGCAAATCTGACTTCTATTTTTCTCCAAGTTCGATCGCTTATGTCTGAGCTTATGTAAAAGCTTAGTTCCTATAATATACCTAAGATGATGTGATGTTGCCGATAACTTTTCGGAGATAGTATATTATCAGGTCACATAGTTTAAAACCACCTGTAGGTATATTAGCTGATATGTTCTCGAGTCTTAAGCAAACGTACAGACGCATTTCATTTTGTTATTTGCCGTATGTTCTGTTTCTTCAGTACGTCATAAAGGATTTTTTATGGGACCTGACATGGTTTGCTATATCACCCGTGATGTCGGCCCATAACACCCTTGATGAACTAGGTGACATGTCAGTGTTTCCCTTTGATCGTGCCGGTTACGCTGAACTGGACAGAACATATAAACTATTTGCATAGCCGCTTTGACCGATCTTCCATTCAGTGCGATGGTACAATTACGGGCTCAAGTCTCCTACGGAATAAAATGAAGTTACCGACTCGGGTACCTCAAGACTATCTTTGCGAATTCGCTATCTGATAGGTAAACTCTGAAACCATTCACCACAGAAAACACTCTGAAACCTGTGCCGTCGATTGAGTATTGTCTAACTGGGGACTAATATTATTTCTTTGCGACTTGGACACCACAAAAAGCTGATTATATTACTGGGGTTCTTGGCATTCTCTAGAAAATGAACAAAACTATTGATTAGCTTAGAAAGTAAACGACATGATACTAATTCCTTATCTTGGTAAGACCACATAAACCGCAACATCAGGTGGCAGTGACAGTGGAACTATCTTATTTAGAGTAAGTTGCATGAAAGTATGTACAAGCAAAGTTGTTTATAAAACTATTAGATAAGCATATACGGTACGAGTATTACGAGTATGTTAAAAAAATCTACGCTACACTAAAAAAATCTCACTGACATTAATAAATGTTTTGTTTTCTGAGTAGGAAAAATTACATACATATCAGACGCTGTATCTTGATAATCGGGGTAAGCAAAGTAATCGATGTTGGCGCTGCAAGAACTCTTGTAGACTATAGCACAGCACCGACCACCACGTTTAGCAATGTATTAGGACAATATAAATATCAAGCAGCAAGTAAGGCACGAAGATCCGACGCTGCACGACTCGATGGAAAGACCGTGTCAAGGTGAAAGGTGGCTATCCTGTCGCCCTTTAGCACGGCAGCTTGTCCTATCCGTCAGTCGTCTTTTATGACATGTACGGGGATAGATGCAGTGGTATTATTATTATTTTTAAGTACCGGCCCCAAACGGCACACAGGAAATATAACGAAGCTTGCAGAATCACACTAAGTCGAAAAAACCTTCGACAACCATTGACTTACATATGGCTAACGTAACTTATGCATAAGTAATGTTAGGAAGTCAATGTCCACAACAAATAAAACACCAACCCTGTTACGGCCACTGCTCTGAGCGACACACCACAGGGAACTCCGGACAGAAGCTGAATCGTATGGGTCTCTACATATTTTATGAGCTGTGTCACGTCCCATACAATTTTACCGCCGTCCGCAAAATCCGCCCGAGAATTATTTCGGTCTGTGTGTCTTCAAGCTTATGCTACATCCACCAGTTCGTATACATCGAACGCGCGAATAAAAAAAAACATAATTGTTTATTGTTTATTGTTTATTGTATAATTTCATCCATAGGTAGGTAACCTACGCTTGGACATGTCGAAAATTCCGCCAGTTCTAAATTCAATGCGAAGAAGAACTGACAAACAAACTTCGCAAGTCACAATGTTTTGTTAGTACCTTATAAGTATTATATTATAGTAACTTACAAATAATTAACCCATACTACCGCTCACAGGAGCATTAATATTTATAGCATAAACATGAATACTGAAGAATTTGGCCACACTGCCTATTTAAATTACCTATATCTGGTGTATAGTGCCATCGTCAATTTTGATACTTCATATTATATCAAGTCAAAAAATAAATAAAAATTAGTTTACATTTATTACAAAGAGATGTAATAAGTCATATAAAAAAAATTTATGATACAAAGTGTATCCAAATGTCAAATTGTCAAAGTTTGTTAGTGGAAAAAACAGTAGTCAAACTCTTAGATAAAATTACGGTCAGTTAATGCATCCTTAATAGTGTAATAACTCTTTTGAATTAACATTAATTTAATCCGTCGTTTGAAATTATTATCATCTAATTGTTTTATGTTAGAAGACAGTTTATTATAAAATCTAACACTATTACAAATAAAGCTTTTTGAGGTTTTAGCTAATCTATGTCTTATTAGTTGTACATTATTTTTACACCGTGTATCATAGTTATGATTGTCGGAATTATGAGAGGAATCATTAATGTATTTTCTGGCATAGCATATGTTCTGGTAAACATATGCACTTGGTAAAGTCATGATTCCTATCTCCCCGAACGCTGTCCTACAAGTATCTCTAGTTTTCATATTTAGGATGTACCGCAAGGCCCTCTTCTGTAATAAAAATATTCTATTTGAGTCTGCTGCATTTCCCCAAAACATAAGGCCATATGACATGATGCTCTCAAAATAGGCATGATAAACCGTCTTTGCAGCATGAGTTCCGCATAGCTCTTTAATTTTTTTTATAGCATAACAAGCGGAACTCAACTTACCAGCTAAAGAGTTTATGTGGGCTTTCCAAGTAAAACTCTTATCAAATATTACCCCAAGAAAAGTTAGTTCATTAGCAAGGTTTAATGACAAGTTTTCTGCAGTTTTTAATATGGCATCAGTGTTATTACGTCTATGAGTACCTAGAGCAAAGTGCATAATGTTAGTTTTGTTAACATTTAGTAATAGATTGTTGCATTCGAACCATGATTTTAGAGATTCTAGTACATTTAAAAAGGATTCTCTTAGTTTACTTATATCATTGTTTTTCAGTACAACTGAGATATCGTCTGCAAACATTACCATCTCTATATCGTCTGTTATACAGCTCGAGATGTCGTTAACATATGTTAGAAACAATAATGGCCCCAGGATAGAACCCTGCGGCACACCCATTGTAATTGATTCTACATTAGATTTTAAGCCATTGACGTCACATATTTGAGCTCTATTTTCTAAATATGATTGGAATATACGCAATTCATTGTCTCTTATACCATAATGTTCTAGTTTCATTAGTAATATTTCATGATTTACACAGTCAAAGGCTTTGGACAGATCACAAAAGATGCCATAAGTATGCTGAGAGTCGTCTAGGGAAGTTAATATTGATTTTACCATAGAAGCTATAGCATCACCCGTTGACAGTCCTTTCCGAAATCCAAATTGTTTACAATTTAAAAGTGCATTATCAATAAAGAATTTAATTAACCGTTTTTCCAAATTTTTTTCAAAGACCTTACTGAAAACCGGCAATATAGAGACGGGACGATAGTTCTCAACATTGTTATGACATCCCTTTTTATACAAAGGTATAACTTTGGCTACTTTTAATGAATCTGGGAATATGCCATTTTTTAGAGAGTCATTTACAATATCTGTTAGCGGGCCGATGACACTTGTTATAGATTTCAATAATACAGGTGAGATACTCCAAAGATCTTGGGAATGTTTAGATTTAAGGTCCCTAATTACTCTCTTACTGCCTTATTCAGAGTCACGCGGTTAAACGAGGACTAGATCGGTATAACTTAACACTTGTATTTGATGTAAAACGAACATAACATTCTTGTCTATTCAGAGTGCCACATCAACCGCGAACTAAACTAACACTCGAATTTAGTTTTCGTGTGGCAACACTGCATAAAATAACCACTGTCTACGACACAAAATGGAGTTTGTTCATAATGACAGTTTGCGCGCGTATCGTGCTATCTCATTATCTGACATATGTTAGAAGAAGACAACACTACTGTTTAATTAGTTAGGTTAATTTGGGTATTCTGTGACAAAGTAGGCACTTTAGGCTCATGTTTAGTGCTAGCTATATATTAAAAATATCAAGCAATTGTATGTTGTACGTACGTATGTAGCTTACTTGTCTGTTGTACTTAAGTGGCAAAACCACTTAGGCATGCCAAAATCTTCAGAACACACAACACTTCTCGTACTCGTGAATTTCCGCGAGTTATTCCATTACAACACTAAAATGAATCAATAACACTTGTGATCACCACAATTCACAAATTCACCAACTCGAAATCACGCTTCGAAAAATCAACACAAGCACAACAGCTGTCTAACAATCATGGCCGCCGCCATTGTAATTATATGACCGCCGCTCGTTAGATAGGGTTTAAACCCGCCTCTACCTGCTTTAAACAATGAATGGAGCTAACTCGCTGCAAATATGCCGAATAAAGATAAAACTGCTCTCTGAATAGCTTTTTTGTTAACACGGTCTAAATAGCCGATATAACTCTGTGTTAACTTTAACCTGGGAACTCTGAATAAGGCAGTTAGTCTCTAGGTATGTGACAGGTGCAAATATGGCTGATTCAGAATTCCGAGGGATAAACGCTTTGAGGTAGTTTAATGATACTTCTTTACTAGACTTTAGACTTTGAGTAGTACTATGGGCTATTGTGGAAAAGAATTTATTCACATGATTGGCAATCTTTGTGTTATCCGAAATAATTTCTGATCCAATTTTTAACTCTAGCTTGGTGTTACAGTCGTTAGATTTGCCAGTTTCTTCTTTAATTATGGTCCAGGCCATTTTTATTTTATTATTTGAATTCATAATTTTGTTTTTAAGGAAACGTTGCTTGGCTTTAATGGTAACTTGTTTAAAGATTTTGCTGTAACGTGTAACATAAGATCTAAGATCTGGATTATTGTTAACTTTAAGGAGATCATATAAATAAAATAATTTCTCTTTAGAAATAATAATAGCTGGAGTAGCCCAGTCGGCAAATGTTTTTTTATTAGTTACACACATATGTTTTAGTGGCATATGCTTGTCTAGATATCTCATAAATATATTGAAAAATTCTTTAAAGCTATAAATATTATTACCACAGAATTTAGTACTAGATAATAGAATATTATCACTCTAGTATATTGGAAGATTGTTTGTCTAAGCAAAAAACTATCCATCAAATCAGATAGCTCATGTTGCCCTCCTTCTTCTAAGGGGAATTTAATATTAAAGTCTCCACAAACAATTATTGATTTATTATTATTGGTATTCAATTTACACAAACATTCTTCCAATTTGTTTATAAATGATGGCACATTCCCACACGGTGACCTATATACTGATACTATGAATATTCAGTCCATTTCTATACAACTTATTTCAAACTCTTTTTCCACTGACTTTTTTACTACATCTAGTCTGTTTTTAGCTTTGTGACCGTTCTTCACAAGAATTAAATATAAAGTTTTTTATAAAGTTTTTTCGATGGCTACTGCTAATAATAGAATAGTTATTAATACATTGAGTGCTTAATTCATTACAATGAACAAACGTTAAATGTTAAATGTTATTTCTTTATCAACAAATGTTAAAGAAATAACATTTAACGTTTAACTTTTAACTTTTGATACTTAGACTTTTAATTGTGCAATTAATTTCAATTTTATTTCATTTTATTTTCATTTTATTTAATCTTTTAAATTTATAATTTTCTATCGTTTTTATATACCGTGTATTATCAAAATGTAAACCGAATGAATTATATTCTAGGCTATTAAGTTTTTATAGTGTAGATTTTTAAATTTTTAGGGTTCCGTAGTCAACAAGGAACCCTTATAGTTTCGCCATGTCCGTCCGTCTGTCCGTCTGTCCGTCCGTCTGTCTGTCCGCGGCTTAGCTCAGAGACCCTTAGTATTAGAAAGTTGTAAGTTGGTATGGGTATTAATATTAATAACGCCGACAAAGTGGTATAATAAAAAAAATTTAATTATTTTTTTTAGGGTACCTCCCCTACACGATAAGTGGGGATGATTTTTTTTTTCACGCCTACCCCATCGTGTGGGGTATCGTTGAATAGGCTGGAAAATATTGCCAGTTTGTGAAAAGCATTTTTCGATTTAGGGATCCGTTTGCGAATTATTAAGCTTTTAAGTGCAATTTTTTGTTAGAGTCAAGTGTCCCCCCCCCCCCCCCCTGCCATCTAAACGGTTGTTATTAGAAATGTGAAAAAATTCACCGCAGTAGTATATATATCGAAATTAAAAGGAAAACTATCACAGCTAAGTAGGCTGTACAGGTTGACGAGTAATAGTCGACCAACTTAAAAAATGTACGGACGACAGCCATCATTTCACTGTTGAAGAACTTTTTCAAATTAAAATTCATTTATTTCCCCTACAAAATTATACAAATAATCAAATAATGTATTTTGATAGGGTAGGGTAATCCGCAACTACGGAACCCTACACTGCGCGTGGCCTGACACGCACTTGGCCGCTTTTTTATTGTCATTAATCTGTCGAATTCTCTAATATATATCTAAATAAATAAATTTGCTGCGCCTGAGCCTCCAACCTAGAGGTTAAATATCAGACTGCCACAAAAATTCGTGCCTAATGTACATTAGTTGCATCGGCACATCAAGGACTCCTACATTCGTGAGGTCGACGGCTCGTTTTACTATTTATCCTTTCGTTGTGGTCAGATCCGTGTTGCTGTGGCTTTGCGGTTTGCGAATTTGAATATTCCTATATATATTCGTGCAAATCTTGAGTTTGATCGACAGCTTGTGTGGACTGAAAAACCTTGGAGGTGCGTTAATGGATTATTGCATACCGAATTTAATCGAAAACCAATGAACCAAGTATTGACCCGACTGTTTTGAAAGCATAATATAAATAGTCTGTGTTAAATATATAAGTACACAAGTATACATGTATGGTTTACCGTAGTTGTTATACATATAAAAAAAATCGCGACGATTGACAGAGAGATTCTCAGAGCCTCTCGAGTTCTCTGTCAACCACCGCGAAATTTTCGGGGGGTGTTATTGTATCTGAATCAATTTTATAGATTTTATAAAATTATTTTAACTAGTACACTAACTCGAAGGTAGGAAATAGATTGTAAGTTTAATGATATATATGTTTTTATATACTTACATAATATTGGTTATTTATGTATTTGTGTCATTGGACACATTTGAAATCTTAAACTTTTCAAATAACGTTACTTTTACTCATACATAACAGAGCCTCGATAACCATTATCGTGTGAACAATTCTCAATTTAATCGCCCAGTAATATATTATTGTAAATTGTTAATATTTTGTAAGTGACTGCTTTATACTATGGTGACTTTACTCAGTCGACCAATCAAGATGTTTCTACATAAAACTGAAATAACAAATATCACACACACATACACTCGAAAAGCATAACCCCCTATTTGTTTCGCGCAGTCGGGTAAAAAACCGGTGCAACCCTCCTTTTTCTTAATTTATTTAATTGTAATAGTTATATTTAATTTAAAGTTCATTTAATTATAATTATTTTTAAGATAGCTTAGTTTTAATAGTAAATTATGATTTAAAAGTGCAACAATGAAAATGTGAAAAAGTATAAAATGTACCTACTTTATACCTGACGGTGTTAAATAATTGTTGTACTTAAAAAAAAACAAAATATTTGGAACACGTTTTGTTTATAGGTATGTGGCTTACAGTAGTAATTATTTTTTATTTTATTTGTATGCGTATGAGATTTATTGAACACTCCATAACCGGTGTATGAATAGTTTATAGGCGTGCATGTATCTAGCAGTACCAGCAGATATTGTAAATGATGAATGCATGCATGCATGATGATTGAGTGTGTACATCAGTCGAGACATCACAGCGTCCCCCTACTCGTATATTATCTCTTCTTCTCTACTATTATAATAAGCAACGTCTGTCTGTATGTATGTAACGGATAAACTCTAAAATAGGTGAAACTATTTACATTATCTTTTCTGTAAATCCGGCATACCTCGAGATGGTTGTTTGTATGATAGTTGTTTGGAGGGACGAGCCACATAAATCAAAGGACTAATTAAGGCGTCCAGCCAAAATCACTTATCAGCAAAACATTGCGATATTGCTCACAATTTACGAAATTGAACTTTGAAAAGAGTGTGATCCGTAGATATAACGAATTGCCTTAAATTTAGTATACATACTGTATTACATACATTTCCATTATGGATTCTGACATCAAGACCGTTGGAGACTGACCGTGGTTCGGATTCCACGGTCAGCCTTCCAAACTGCAGGTACCATCCCTTCTTAAATTGCTAGATGTTAGGGTTTAACCTGCCCGGGTTGGTACCACTGCACTGAAAGGTCGGTTGAAACGGCTATGTAAATAGTTCGTATTTTCCGTCCAGTTCAGTAGGTATAGCCGGCACGCACGACCGAAGGGAAACACTGACTTGGCACCTAGTTCACCAAGGTGTTATGGGCTGACATCACGGATGTAGTGGATGATATAGCCGACCGTGTCATTTTTTATAAAACAAAAAGTATTTTGACCTTTTTCATACACGACAATACCGCGAGCGGAGCCTGTAGACCGGAGGCTATAGTCTGTCTTAATCATCGGGCATTGTGAATGTCAGGCTTTAATCCTAACGAGAAATCCTACCTTGACATTTTCAAATATATCAGGCTAGGTAAAATCTTCGACGTCTTTTTAGTAGGCACAATAATTTCGGAAATACTTTTTAAAGCTTCTTTTCATATTTTTCACTTAAAATACTATACCTAACTGTGCTAACTTGGTTTTCAAATTCCCCCATAATTGTTCAAAGGGTATGAAATTCACGCTCTCGAAGATGTCCTGTTTAAATACATAAAAACATACCACACGCTGTACCCCGACAATGGGAGTAAGCAGATTAATCGGTGTTGTGCTGCAAGAACTCTGGTAATTTACAGCACAACATCGACCACCATGTTTATCTTAGTTTAAAAATTTTGTTTAGATTAGTTTTCCCCCAAGTATAGTCTTGTGTCCTTCAAGAAAGGCGTGTATAGACACCTGTCAGGCCGCCATGGCGTCGTTAGACACCTAATGGGTGGGCCAGCGCCACTTGTCGCGCTAACTATAAAAAAAAGTTGAAAAGTATTATTATAGGAGTATATTTTATACATTATATTATATCCTTTTTACCTTTAATAAAATCCAACGTCTGCTTTCTGTCTGTATGTATGTATGTCTGTCTGTCCGCTTATAACTAGAGAAACATTGAACCGATTTTAATAAAAAAAAGTCAAATATGAGAGCAGGCGGAGCCGCGGGCACAGCTATATGTTATACTAGCTGTGCCCGCGGCTCCGCTTGCTCTCATATTTCACTTCACTGCTAACCTCATAAGCTATTTAGCGTGATAGTAAGTAGCCTATAGTTGATGGGAAGAATCAAACTATCCGTAGAATTTTGTTTTATTAAAATCGGTTCAGTTGTTCTCGAGTTATAAGCGGACAGACAGACATACATACATACATACAGAAAGCAGACGTTGGATTTTATTAAAGGTAAGGATTATTTATATTGTCCATCGTTACAGAACGGTTAGATAGAACTAGTTATTCGCATATTCTTCAGCATTTGGAGGGAGAGACAGGTATTCCAAGAGTTGAATGATTAATCATTCTCCAAAAATAATGTCAAATTCCGTTATCAACATTTGAAACTCCACCCAAACAAGTATCTGCTATTAAGTCGTTCAACTCATAATAAGAACATATTCATACTTTAATATAAAATTGTTCTCATCCACAGGTTAAAACTATCTTGCTCATAAAGATACTACAGATACAACATGCAAACAGTTGGGCAAACATACGGCAGTTGGGATAAAACTGTTTCTTTACTTCGCAAGATTACACAAGCAACCAGTTTCTCATTGCTCATTCCAGCTCATTCATTCACCAAAATGTAAGTTATTCGTTTTAAACTTATCGATAGTTAGAGGCATGAACAAATAATATTTTGTTGATCTCGAACAAATGTTTGTTATATTTCAATTATTTTATTTTATTGTTGGCTTGACTTAATTACAATGTGGGGCCGGTACTTAAAAAGAATTGCCCCAATGCATCTCTCCCCATGCATGTCGTAAAAGGCGCCTAGGGATAAGGACGAGATGTCGTGCTAAAGGGCGACAGGATGGCCACCTCTCACCTTGACACGGTCCTTCCACCGAGTCAGGCAGTATAGGCGGGTCTTTGTACCTTACTTGCCTGCTTGAGAATTATCTTGTCCTGATACTTTACTAAACGTGGTGGTTGGTGTTGTGCTGAAATTTATCAGCGTTCTTGCAGTGCAACACCGATTACGCTGCTTACTACGATGGTCGGAATACAGCGTGTGGTATGTACGTTTGTATATATGTAGGCTTGACTATGACAAAAAATAAAATGTTGCATAATTTAAAAAAAATATCATAAAACAGAAAACACGCATACATAGATTTACAACGTTAGTAGAAGGTTTAATAGGTTCTGATGAATGAAGATACCACCTTGAGTAAATTGTTCACGATCTTAATTCAACAAAATAACATTACATACATACGGTCTTAAAGTTGACTAGTCTTTTTCGTAATGTTTATAGGCTATTTAACGTCGTGTTGTACAGACAGTAGATAATGAGAGAGCTCAAATGTGACCTAAGCTTTTTTTTAATACTCGAGCAGAACGCGCGCCGGATGAGAACAATTTTATATTAAAGTATGAATATGTTGTTATTATGAGTTGAACGGCTTAATAGCAGATACTTGTTTGGGTAGAGTTTCAAATGTTGATAACGGAATTTGACATTATGTTTGGAGAATGATTAATCATTCAACTCTTGGAATACCTGTCTCTCCCTCCAAATGCTGAAGAATATGCGAATAACTAGTTCGATCTAACCGTTCTGTAACGATGGACAATATAAATAATCCTTACCTTTAATAAAATCCAACGTCTGGTCTGCTTTCTGTATTGTCCGCTTATAACTCGAGAAACACTGAACCGATTTTAATAAAAAAAAAGTCAAATATGAGAGCAGGCGGAGCCGCGGGCACAGCTATATGTTATACTAGCTGTGCCCGCGACTCCGCTTGCTCTCATATTTCACTTCACTGCTAACCTCATAAGCTATTTAGCGTGATAGTAAGTAGCCTATAGTTGATGGGAAGAATCAAACTATCCGTAGAATTTTGTTTTATTAAAATCGGTTCAGTTGTTCTCGAGTTATAAGCGGACAGACAGACATACATACATACATACAGAAAGCAGACGTTGGGTTTTATTAAAGGTATGGATTATTTATATTGTCCATCGTTACAGAACGGTTAGATCGAATAAATACATTGATAGACATGGATTTGACATAAAATGTATCATGTGTCTATAATGAAGTACCTAGTATTTCAGGACAGATGAAATCCTATTACTTTAAGTGAGCTAAACTTGTATATATATATATATATATACAATTGGTTTCTCGGAAACGGCTCCAACGATTTGGATGAAATTTAGTATATAGTTAATGTTATTTCTTTTAAGTTTATCTAGGTGTAGACGCCCAGGTAGTATAAGTTAATTCTAGACAGCAACCTCACTAGAAATATACAGGCAAATCTAGAGCTTAGTGGTGCAGTGCTCGAACTACATACGACTCACAGCAAAAATTTACCAATGCAGTCGGTTTATTGTTCATTCAACAGCATTGAACTATTATTTATTGGTAAGCAACAGTGAATAAACTGTAATAAACAACCTGTAACTTGTGGGGTCATTACTGAAAAAGAATAGCCCCGCTGCATCTCTCCCCGTGCGTAAAAGGCGACTAAGGGATAAGGACAAGATGCCGCGCATAAGGGCGACGGGTTAGCCACCTATCACCTTGGCACGGTAACAGGTGGGTCTTCGTGCCCTAGTTAATGCTTTACAGTTATCTTGTCCTCATATTTTGCTAATGTGGTGGTCGGTGTTGTGCTGTAATTTACAAGAGTACTTGCAGCACAACACCGACTACTCTGATTACCCCGATTTGCGGTATACTGCGTGTGATATGTATGTATAAACCACCTATAATTCTTAAACTTCCCTAGAAGCCTAAAATAACTTATATTTCTGCTCGGCGAGGCACGCCTTAAAATATCTACAAAGTTCACCGCGGGAGAAAGTGGCCTCGATGTTGCGTTCGCATAAAAAAGCAAATCGCCTTATTACGTTCTTCTCTACTCTGAGTGAACGCGAAATTTTACTACGAGTATTATGACATGTTTGAAGCTCCGCAAGGTTAGCGCGAGAACTTTCTCGTGTGGTTATCTGCTATGAGAAATATTATGACACTTGCAATTTTCAATCGAGTTCATGTACGTTTATTTAGATTTTCGGTATAGGGCGGAGTGCTGGGTTTCCGAAAAAGTGGTCGTGGTTGGATATTGGAATTTTTTTTTTCAAAAGTTCCATCATAGGAGTTTACTGGATCGAGAGACCTTCTGTTATCATAAATTGTGCACGGAAAAAATTACTATGTTGAAAATGCCTAATCTTACTTCATGCCAGACATTTTATTTCTATATGTGTTACTTATAGATTTGAATTAATTATTCATGAGCTACTTTCTTATTTATTTTTTAGAAAAATACTGAGACATCCGTTGGCTTTAATAAACACTGAATATGACTTTGCGTAAGCAATCTGTTGTTCCTTTACGTATTTAATTCTAGGTGGGAGAACCGCTACTGACATAATGTACGCAACAGCATAAAGCTATAATGCATTTAGGTACAACCACCAAGATACCGCAATAAAAAATGGTGATGGTTGGATATTGTTAATTGTTTTTTTTTAGAAGTTCGATCTTAGGAATGTACTTATTTGAGATGCAGACTTTATGAAATTACAAACAAACTCATGTACCTACTTCCGAATGTTGAAAAAAATTACTATTCTGAAAATACCTTACCGCACTTCATACTTGTTTTCTAATATAAATAAATAAAAAAATCATGCCATACATTTTATTTCTATATTTGTTACTTATCTCTTTAGATATTAAAAAATAAAACTGTGATAATCTCGAACCAATTTATCGCTAGAGAATAGAGATCCAGCTTTCGCAGAGTTTGTCTTTGCGAAAGCTGGAAAACTTTTCAACATAGAGTTTGTCTTTATGTGGAAAAGTTTTGATTTTTGTTTTTATTATGTTAAATATGAATAAAAACAAAAATCAACACTGAATCGAAAGTGGTATATATAATGAGTGCCTAGTGTTATTATAACTACATCACCATAATACGACCTGCGTTTAACGCGACTAGCGCAAGGCGTTCGCCTCCAAAACGCAAGGTGAAAGCTGACAAATTGTAATCTCGCCATCAGATGAGATTTGAACTGTGAGAACAAACGGAAGATGAATGAACTCTATTTTGTTGCTAAACAAGTCTGTAAAGTCTTACTACGGACGAGCATGCCGCGTTACTGTCAATTATACATTTAACAAGAGCTGAGTAGTTACCACAGCTGGTAATAAACAAGCGATCATACTTCCCTCACTTTAAACTAAAAACGATTATACAGAAGTTCCTATTTATACGAACTCAGCAACCTCAATAACAAAGTAAGTAGGTAATTACAACATTTGAATGCATTCTGCAGAACAGTGGCATCAATAATGCAACTGTGTGAATTCAATCGTTATTGCAAAGATTACGGAATTAACCTAGTCCTATTTATTTATGTGCACAAATTGATGCGCACACATTTTAATGTGTAGGTATTTTTATTATTTCTCCTATATGTATGACACTGTTCTGCGGAGTGAATTATTGCAGAATGTAATTTCTTCCAGTTGTCCTTAACAACGCATTAGCAGTGTCAATGTACGTACAGGTGTCCTCGTCGCAGCAGGAATAGATAGTATATATATGAATGTACAGCTAGTATACATAGGTATCATAGAGAAATAATATAGGTATAGAAATGTTAGGGCGGAACCTTACCGAAACATGCGTTGTTAATTTGTCCGTCCATCTGTTTATCGAAAGTTAGAGCGGTGCTTCCTCATATTATTTTCTATTCTAGAGGTCATAGATCAGATTTCCAAATGTTAGATCTCACGGATGCAACATTCGAGATATATTTTTTTAATTAATGTTTTATTCTTAAGCATTATTTTGGAGTTATTTCGTTATTTTAATTTAACTTGTACACCCAGGTTTTAGGTCATGTCATTAGTACATCTATTTCTATATTATTTCTATATTTGTTAATTAACCGTCTCTCTAACATTTTGTAACATTCCCAATTTCTAATAATGGTTCAAAATTTCATCAGGCTGAATTATTTGATGGAGTTGGTAATGTGACTTGGGAATTATTTATAATTTTTAAGATAGGATGATATTTAATTAATTGAATATATTTGTATTTCATTAGTTTATTTGTCGTAAAGGTCCTAAAGTACTGAGTAATTTTAATTACTGTACTTAATGTACTATGTCCTCTTATAGTTGATTAAAGCCATTAATCCAAAGGGAATCCTCCGGTTTGGCACCGTGGTGATATTAATATTGGCTGTGCTCTGGTCCTCTGACTAAGTCTTTTTCCTTCTTCGATGCTCTCCGACGTCCATCACTGACTGCAAGATAACTTAATCGATCTAAATTAAATTAAATATAACTTTGAGTAATTAATTATAATGTATGTGCGATATAGAGTTTATGTATTCAAAAATACATTTTTTATTATTTAATTTTAACTGAAATTTAGCTAGATTTTAATTTTTTCATGTCGTTTTATAATGCATAGTTTTATGTGGAACCTTATAATATATACTCGTATAATCTTATTTCAGGCGTTTGTAACAGTACTCATACGAGTTTTATTGTTTAAATACATTCATAAAAAATTAAAATTTTCAATATTATCTATTCAATAAATGTATTCGTACCTAATTGGCTGAAGATCGTAGTATTCTTCGTACTTCGTGCTCGTAAGCGAATGTGCGTACGCCTCATATACGGGACGCATGCGAAGGTTATCGGAAATCAAGTAATTACCCAACTTGCGTTAGTGCATCCCATACACTTCCGGTCGCAACTCCTCGTGTCGGCTTTGTAGCGCTCAGTTTGAATTTTTGTTTTACCAGCTCTGAGCATGATTAGTATTCAAGTCTGACTAGAATTTTGTCAGACTTCGTTCACTTTCGGTTCTATTTACTCGATCCCTTGCGTGAAGATTTATAACCAATTCAAATCGCGGATTAATAGCCTTTCCCCACCAACATTAGTCTACCTCCAAGCCGGACTGGCACCTCCTCGGGGGTGAAATTGGCTGCGCCTGAGGCGTCGACCTCGGGCAGAGCCACCCAGTTAGGTAGCAATAAAAAAAAATCACATATTATTGGTGAAAGAAACTTTGTATTTAAAATTGTGTAGAGAATATCTATTATACTTTTTCGCTTTGTAGATTGATATTCCTTCGATGACCTTGTTACACAATAACACATTAGAATCGCTAGTGTGTAGTATTTTTATTTGGAAAATGTTTTCCTCACTTTAGTAACACGTAGGTGCACACTCAGATTTTTAACAATAAACCTTTCGCCTATTACCACTTTAATGAGAGCCGAACCGAAATGAACTTCATAGGAGAAAGCTCAGGGTTATATTAATCTGACAGCACAGTAGATTGAAGACATGAACAATTAATTGTCTTTTTTATTAGTGATATAAACTAGAGAAACTAACATTTAAACGCGTTCATTTTCAGTGTTAAAACTAGTCTTCATAACGAAAATGAGAGAAAATTAAAACTGCAATGCAAACATGAAAAATAAAAATACGCAACATAAAAATGCTCCATGATGCTGAAGCTGAAACGCCGAGGAAAAACTCGACTAATCGTACCTTATATAATTGGTCTATAATTGCTACAGTAAACATCAGCAATCATCTCAAATATATAATTAATACTGTACAAATATTATAAATTCAAATTGAAAACATAAAAAACTCTCACCTACGCCTCGTAATCCGAAAAAGAAAAAAAAAGTGCACACGCGAAGAAATTTCGTATCAACTTTTACTATTGTGTACTTTTACTGTTTCAGGTGATTTACTATTACGGAATCGCGAAGGCTGTGTGGTCAGTGCGACCGGTCGAATGCGGCGGCGCGGTCGGACTGAAGAGCCGGCACCGGATATATATTGGAGCCGGCGAGCCTTCGTCGTATGCGCATCGCTTAAGCTCCATTCGCATCAAGGCCTCGCTGCGTCGTGAGGCAGCGGCGAGCGCGACGTTAGTAAGCTTTGTAAAAATGTATGTTGGTTGTATATTAAATTATATTCATTTAAGATTATAGTGTAATAATTATTTTAGTTATTGTCACAGTCTTTTCACCAAGGCACCGAATATATAGAATGTCCCAGTTCTACCGGATTTGCCTTCCACCACAGGATTTATCGTTGAATGTGATTAACAAAAATCTCAGTAAAATGTTTTGTAAGTACTCGAATTCTTCGAGATAATCGAAAGGATCGCCAAACCATACAAGTTGGGCTTTTAATGGCGATTTAATCGAAAATACGAGTACGAGGAGAATATTTTGCTCAACTTTTTTTTAAGCTTATTCAACGAGCAATCCCGTGGTGGTAAGCACATTCGAACTGGGACAACCTGTAAATACTGTCCAAGACGTCATGCAGTAAATAACAATCTTGCTCCATGCTCTAATACTTTGCTGAAGGTCCGATGTTGTACGGTAATTCTCCCGAGTTCTTGCAGCAAAACAACAATTACTCTGCTAAGCCTGATTGTCGAGATTCATTGTGATAATGTGTATGGATATAATATGTTCATTAGATAGATGTAAATTAGAAAATCCAGAGAAAAATACGTCCCGACCAGAATTCGAATCTAGAACTCTGATTGAGCCGCCGCGCCGCTAGCGCGTTACCATTTCGCCACCGGGTCGATGACTTATGGAATATCAATATGGAATCGTGCAAATAGACTGAAGGCAGGAGATTGCGTTATACCTACTATAGAAGTTGCAACTGTTCGAAATTTAGAGAGAATACGTCATCGACCCGGTGGCGAAGTGGTAAAGCGCTGGCGGCTCAAGATGGATTTCCGGGCTCGAATCCTGGTCGGAACGTACTTTGCATCTATTTAATAGGAATCACAAAGCGCGTGCATGCTTAGTACTAACATTTAAAAATAAAATCTGTATGGATAAATATGTAATTATTTTTTTAATTAATCCGGAATTATCAACTAAGAGATTTAGTTAAAATTTATTCAACATGTCAGTCAGTCAGTCAGCGTGTAAGCGGCCACTGCTGGACATATGCCTCTCCAATTTTCCTCCAGTCCTTAACAAATTATAATACAAAATTAACATTGCGAATTATGTATGTAAGTAGTTATTTTAAACATTTTAATCAACTTAATTCATTTGCCATATTTATTTGTTTATAACGTAATGGATCAATAAATAAATACGCAATCATCACCATGATAAAAACCTATTATTTTTGTTCACATTTTAATTTCAGTGGCTGTTCAGTGTCGGCTTGCTCGTTCGCCTCTCACGTTCGCCGCGAATTCGTCGCCTCCGTCTTTGCGAACGCCTCCGTTGGCACAAATCGGCTGGACGGTGAAACAAACGGCAACATCAAGTCATGGACACTATCCGCCCACAAACTCGGTCGAATGCTACGGGGTTTCGGCGTGATGATGCTTGACGTGGGCCTGGTGGGCAGTCAACTCTTCTAAAGTTTTATAAAGTTTATTCTTTGTTTTGGCAATGGCAAATTACGCCAGTGTCAAGAACTGAGTTAGATAACATGTGAATTTATTTTTTATTTTTTACTGTGTGGGCCGTTACTTAATAAGAATAGCCCCACTGCATTTCTCCCCGTACATGTCGTAAAAGGCGACTAAGGGATAAGGACAAGATGGTGTGCATAAGGGCGACAGGCTAGCCACCTCTCACCTTGGCACGGTCTTTAAACCGAGTCATGCAGCAGGTGGGCCTTCGTGCCTTACTTGCTGCCTGATAGTTATCTTGTCCGAATACTTTGCTAAACGTGGTGGTCGGTGTTGTGCTGTAATTTATGAGAGTGTTTGCAGCACAACACCAATTACTCTGCTTACCCCGATTGTCGGGATACGGCGTGTGGTATGTATTTTTTATTTTTATTTAAGGCATTACAATTTGAATTTAAAATTTCAAAACATTCATCAGTTACACCACGATTCGGATTCCATGTAAAACTTTAGGTTCACCGGGTTGACTGATGAAATTTGCCTAAGGCAATAAGTCTGCCATTGTCACTACCGTTGGCATAAAGTGTAATATTATTATTTTGTTATTCATTTATTCACACATTTTTTTAAATATAAATTTTACATTTTTACAAAATTAAAACCTAAAATTGATATAAAAACAAATGGAGCTTCCACCACCGGGGCGGGGCGGCGGGGTGAACCCAAGCTACCGATGGTCGGGTCCCAAAGAGACCCTCCGGACGATGCGTGCAGTGTCGAGCAGGGCTGCCTTCTGGATCTGGCCCTTGACTTGACCCAACCACTCAGCGAGAGCCGCTTAAGGTAAGGGAAGACATCAAATGTTTTAGATGGAATTCAAACCATGGAACAACTGTAACGAAAAAGTCGTCAACTGGTAGAAATCACTCGCACTGATAACTCCGCCTTTACGTACTCCTATAATTCTTGTTTCTTTTCTTTAAATTGTGTGCAATAAATACAGTGATTCTATTCTACCAAATAAAATTTAATGTTAATTTATTTGTCACACGTGATGAAATTAATTACAAACCTTGACTTTAGTTGGGTAAACAATTGATTGAACAACGTTCTGACCTGTGAATCTTGACACATAACATTTTCCTGCTGACAATACAACAAGTACATATTGTGTTACATCGGTATTGTTATGAAATCGTTATGCATTAATTTGTGCTTTACATTCGGGCCCTAAATATGCAGTTTTACGTCACAAAATATGACAGATACATTAATGTATTTTCGTGTAACTATTAATCATTCATATTATTTTATATATATGTTTATAAACCATTCATTTATTTAGATTTTTTTATGGAAACTGACACGGTTGGCTACATCACCTACATACAACATCCGTGATGTCAGCCCACAGAGCATCAAATGCGCGCGCGGTAGGTATTTGATGATCTGTGTGTGAGTTACTATGGGGCTGATATTAACAAATTATTGTTAAAAGCCCTAAAAAATTCAAAATAAATAAAAACACATCGTGGTATTTTATTGCGTAGTATCAATTTGTCCATGGTCAACACGTGAACCAAATCGTCTTTCTAATTTACAAATTTTTCTGAATACTTACCACCTGCTGCTTTTCGCTCGGTGTAGTTCCCTCTTGCTCCATCCCTTGCCCGATATTAGGTGGTAGGCTAAAATTTAGCAGGCTGGGCGACCATTGAGTCTGGCCTTGAATCGAATTCCACGTAACACTGTTAGGTCACTTCCCTAACCTTACTAGGACGTAGGGGATGTAAGTATTACCAGCGCGCTGGTAACACTTACATCCCCTGCTGCAGCGCACTGAATGAAGGGCGGTCGAAACGGCTATGAAATCGTGTTTTCCGTTCAGTTAAGCTCAGAAGACACGACCAAAGGGAAAAACTGTTATGGTATCTAGTTCATCGAGGTGGTTTGACTTGACAGTAGGTGATATAGCCAATAAGGGTTGGGGTCCATAGAAAAATTGCCTCGGCTGTGTTCTTCTCTATGTGTCCATCATAGACAGCAATCTAAGGGCGTCACCTTATGATACCTTCTTTCTCGGAGCGAGACAGGCTGGTTGGAGCATAATGTGCTTTATTTGCTAATAGTCTCAGGGATCCTCAGGGATCACTTACTTTATGGGCATCCAAAAGTCTTAGAAAAGCTTCTTAATGAAGTATGTAATAAAATATGTAAGTAATTTTACATTGTCTCATAATTTCATAATAGTAGGTGAAAGTGATAAAAGTGCTCGGCCTTACGGCCATACAAAGTTTATAGTGTTCGGCACAACATTTTATTATCATATTACTGTACGAGAACGAGATATACCTTTATCATTGTTTAGGCATAGTAAAAAGGAGTCTGTTTAAACTATGGTTTAGGGCAGGGATGGGAAAACTACGGCCCGCGGGCCGTCTCCGGCCCGCGAACGGTTGCAATCCGGCCCGCGACCATCGGCCCAGAAGTAAATAATAACATAACATAAATAATGGAAACATTCAGCAAACATTAAATTGTGTACTTGGTTACTTTAATTAATCAATCTTTGTCCTATTTTATTGATTACCTATTTAATAGTGCGCCAGGTCAGGTACACTGGACCTGATTCGAGTATCTATAGATAGATGGTTAATATAATTTAATATTGTATATAAATAAGAGAACTTTTAATATTGTTGAAACATATGATTCAATAAATAACTTAATTTCGGAAAATACAAATATTTTTATTTCAATAAAGTATTAAGTATTATGTACCTTGGCACGGTCCTTCCATCGAGTCGTGCAGCAGGTTTGTGTCTTACTTGCTGCTTGATAGTTATCTTGTCCGAATACTTTGCTGAACGTGGTGGTCGACGTTGTGTTGCAATTTTCCAGAGTTCTTGCAGCACAACACCGATTACTATGCTTACCCTGATTATCGGGATACAGCGTGTGTGGTATGTATGTATGTATTATATTAGATATAGACTAAAAATTAAAAAACCTGGCCCCCCATAGATTATGTTTGTAAATATTGGCCCCCGTAGAAAAAAGTTTGCCCATCCCTGGTTTAGGGCCATTGTACTGTACCTATGCAGAGTGCCACCAGTTTTTTTTTCCAATTTACATTCTTTATTGACAGAAAGGTCACATCCCTTTCTAGGCTGTAGGGTGATTGATTACATAAATAAATATTAAAAATATAATGAAAGGATTTTTTTTAAATAAAACATAAATAAGTACAAATACATCTCACTTCACGAGCGCCGCTCCGTACCAGTAGATTTGCGGACTATAGAAGCGCTACCCAACCTGTTAATACGACGTTTGAATACTCCCAGGTGAAACTGTTGAAAACTGTTAAACCTTCAGCTTAATTTTTGTTTTCTTAATTATAACAATATATTTAATAATTTTGATTTATTGATTGAAATCAAAACTCTACTTGTGTAAAAAATGTACAGTACTCATTGTTCATAAATGTTCTAGGTGAAAAGTAAGTTTAAATACAATTTTGTAAATATAGAAGATTTTTAAATAAATGTAGTACTAGGTGTCATATTGACGAATGAAAAGCAATTCATCAATAACTCTACCTTCTGCATCTAAAACGAATGAGCTCTTCTTAACACTTTATAATAATGTACTCGGTGATCGATTACAAACAGACAGAGATTCGGTGGAAAACTCCGGCAGCGGTTAGGGTTTCCTGGTAGGTAGGTAGAGCATTAAAAATACACTAAAATAACTTGGTTAGTCTACCTGAGTTCATGCTGGCTGACTAAGTAATCGCCATACAATTACAACAATCTGTTTAGTGAAGATCGTCGACGCGCCGCCGCCGCCGGTTAAAAGTGATTGTCAACTGGTGGTGGGGGTGCAGCGTGGTGCGTGGCGTGGTGGGTGCAGCGAGAATGCATCTTCAGCAAGGCCGTTCTATAGCCGCGGGCAGTCGGGTTGCACCGAAGCAGCTACAGCGTGCATCGTGTCAGTTACTTTACCGTTGTAAATGCCAACTGATCTACCCGTACCCCTGCTCTCAGCTATATAGCTAGCAGTAGTTGTTGCAAGTAGTCTACGACCAATTAATTCGAAAGAATGAGGGGTTAGGTACTTTATTTCCTGACATACAGAGCAAAAAAGTTATTAATTTGAATAAGAAGTATAATAAAATCTATGTAAACCTAACCGTGAAGGTTGCTATATAAATCTCAAAAGTGGCTCCATCTTGACAGCTCTAATTATGTTCCTGGTCAGGTTTTACAAACAAATTTTAATTAATAGGGGAGAACAAAAAAAAAATTTATTTAAAGCTGACGGCAAAAGCTAAAATCTATAAATACACACAATTTGCATCACTGTGAGCTTCCCCAGTTTTTCTCACATTTCTATAACCCACGGAATAAGGAGTAGCTGGAAGGACAATGAAACGGACGTCCCATTGAACTTGAACTTGTACTTGTACCACGATGATCATTCTACTTACTAAAATTTTGGTGGGTAGGTACTACGATAAAATTAGTGTACTTAGATATATGTCTCCTGGGGATGTCTGCAATAAGTCATGCGATCTCGTGCCTCGCATAAAGTAAGTCAACCAGTACTTACTGCACTCTAAAGCTGGCACCCCACGGTGCGTGATGTTACGGATGAAGTGCATTGCATTCGTGCGTGCATTCTCCTACCGATTGGTCGGTTCTGTTTGCATGCGCAAGTAGCTCTCCTGTCCTTGCTCAACTTGGTCCGCTCGGCTCACCGCTCAATTGTATTATTACCACTATCACGGTTTCCCATTTTACTTAAATATTAGTACCTAACTCGTGACTTCTGACATGTTCGTCTGTGCTTACACGGATCACCACGGACCGCGCACGAACTGGCACCGCACCTTTGAGCTTACAGATTCGCGGCGGATTCCGATGAACCCACAGGGACGCATCTGCTCCACCGCCGCAGACATCGCCTTCTCACGTTGCGTCGTCAGTGACGCGTCCGTGGTGCTCTATTAAATCACGCACCGTGGGATGCCAGCTTAACCTTACCGGTTGGTGTTTAGCGCGCAGCTTATCCGCCACCGAACTCTACTCTAGAGGAGGCAAAGTACGATGAAACGTGTTAGCTGTCGGTAAACAAGCGTGCGTGCCTTCATAATGTAATTTTCATCACGAATATGATCAAAGGATTCCACTGAAAGCCATCTCATGCTATGAAGGTGCTAAGGCTCCTGAATTGCGTATTAAACTGATTTGATCGGTGACATCCTATTTCGAGAGTGATGTGTGAGAAAGACTCACCTAGATACTATAAATATGTGTCAACCATACACTCTGTTACCAGCGGCAAAGTTATGGTCCTCTGCCTGTAATAGCTCGTTAAAATCTTCAACAAGCTTACAGGCAGATATTATGCAATGCAAAATACAATAGCATAGAACATTCAACAAAATGTGTGTCAGCTCTTGTATTTTCACATCTCCAAAGATGTTAACGCCTGAGGTGTACATGACTATAAAATTATACTTCGGGACTCACGACAATTAATTTAAACAGCGTTAGACCTAAGCAATCTTTTCCACGACAAACGCGTCAGATAACCTAATAGAGTTGAACAGGCTTTAGTAGTGTTTTTAATAGAACCACAGAACTTAGTCTTTTCTCAAAACGAGAGAAAATCAAAGTTTCTCGCAAAGCGCCATCTACCACATGCCAACGGTACTTGTATAAACATTTGCCGTCATCGTATATATAATCGGCTTCGTAATGTTGGTATTGTGCTATTTGTGCTAGCATGTTTTTATTTTATTTACACAATTAATTTAATAGATGGCGCGGCAGTTGAAAGCATTCTTCGAATTTATTTATTTTCGAATTTGGGTTTTTTTGTTGATTCGTTCATTATAGCAATAATTTGTTAATGTTCACCTTTTGTTTTTACGGAACCTGATATGATTGATTACGACGTCAGCTTTCTGATTCCTGCACACTACGTTCCTGCCGAAATGCCAGGGTTTACCTTTCGGGCGTGGCGATTACACTGAACTTGAACACTGTACAATCACGAACCATACTGAATATGCATAATATGTCTCAATGAAATATATATATACAGCTGTGCCCGCGGCTCCGCCCGCTCTCATATTTCACTTCACTGCTAACCTCATAAGCTATTTAGCGTGATAGTAAGCAGCCTATAGTTGATAGGAAAAATCAAGCTATCCGTAGAATTTTGTTTTATTAAAATCGGTTTAGTGGTTCTCGAGTTATAAGCGGACAGACAGACAGACAGACAAAGCAGACGTTGGATTTTATTATTGGTAAGGAAGGAAGGAAGAAGAGAAGAGCGGAAGACCGCGTGTGGTGGCGTGCCTTGGGAGAGGCCTATGTCCAGCAGTGGGCCGATACATTCTGATGATGATGATGATGATGATGTCAACGTTGTGTGTTCTGACAGAATAAATACTTGAATGTAAATCTAGACGCAAGACCTATCGGCTTTGGCCGACCCTCATTCACTGCTTATAACTATTAATTTGGTATGTTTATTGGAAAAAGGCGCGGCGGAATTCCGGCGTGGTGACGATAACATTTTAAGCAACATTTACAAATGACATGACCTATCTATAACGAATCGCAAAAACTGTTTTTTTGTTAGAGAAACGTTCAATCAATGATGACTATGGAAAATACGAAGGATCCTTTCAGCGTCGCGCACGATGCATTTTCTACACAATTCCTATAGGTAAGTATATTCAAAAATTCACCGTCTGCCGTCTGAATGAATGCATGTACATATGCTCAAGAATGCTTGAACCGATTTACATGCAGTTTCACCGTTACAATACCATCACGTCATATTAACATGGGGCTGAATGGTAGGGTCAGAAGAAGGAGAAAATGGTCGTCAAATTTTTCAAGACCATCTAGAAAAATATAGAAATGCATAACACATACTTCCTGTTTCACCCTAGTCATGTAGAGTTGAATTTGTACTCTGTTCGAGGAAGACCACAGAAGATCGATCGGCGGCCGTCTTGCGGTGTGTGTTCTTACTCTGTTAGTAAGACATTTAGTTACCTACTTCTAAAATGAGTGACCGAAAACAAAAATGGAAAAAACATAAGATCTTCCACATGTTGCATCATGGTCAAACGAGTTGCGGTTAGAAGACTTTGGGCTTAACGCCAGTTATGCAGAAATAGCTTCCTTGTCGAAAACAACTTTTAGTATCAATGCTAATTTGGTTTTTTTTTTTTGGAAACCGACCAATCCGTCAGACTCAGGAAGTTTTTAATGAGTAACTCCGAATGAGTGGCCCGCGGCTCCGCTCGCCGCAAAGTCTGATAACAAATTTGATTAAAACGCAAATCATAATATACGATCGCTTCTGTATAACTTTTATCCGCTGTCGCCTTAGTTTCCCAGGCCGAAGGCCGAGCTGCGTTCACGTACGTACCTTTTTTTTTTTTATACTAAGCGCGACATGTGGCGCCCATAAGGTGAGAGGCTGGGCCATAAGGTGAGAGGTGAGAGGTAGGTGCCATACCGGAGACTTCCCTGATTGCTGGCTATACTGGACTAGAGGAGAACACGACCGAGGCTGCTATGCGGCCATCTTACATCCAGTACAATGGTATAAACCCAGTCGGCTACAATTTGAGCCTACCACCTAGTAAAGGGCAAGGGAATGTGTGTTTTAATAATGTAATAATTTAATGCTGAAGGGAAAAAATCTTTTTTTATTCCTAGTTAGTCAACTTAGTCAGTCAAGTCAGTCAGCGTGTAAGCATCCACCGCTGAACATACGCCTCTCCAATTTTCCTCCAGTCCTCCCGGCCTTCAGCGGTACGGAACCACTGCTTTCCGCCGACGTACTCGATGTGGTCGTCCCACCTGGCGGCTGGTCTTCCCACACACCGTTCTCCTGTCCACGGCCGTCAGTGTAAGACACGGTTACTCCAACGGTCGTCGTCTCTTTGGCTGACGTGCCCAGCCTTGACGTGACCCATAAGGTGTCTAGCGACGCCCATGGACATTCGGGCGCAGGCGGGGGCTGCGAATGCCATGCCGGCCTGACAGGTGCCCATTCACGCCTCTCTTGAAGGACCCGAGACTATACTTGGGGGGAAATATGTGGGCAGGTAGACCGTTCCAGAGTTTGCCGGTTCTGTGGAGAAAGGATCTGCAGAACCGATTTGTACGCATCCGCGGTAAGTCCAGCTTATAGAGATGCAATCCCTGCCCAGTGCGCGTTGTACGGAGGTGGAAAGGGGACGCCGGAATCGCGTTAAGCAGCTCCTAAACGGTATACCTACTTTCTCGAAGAAAGTAAGTTTCTAAGGGCGAGGCCGAACGCCAAGCAAGTTCAAAAACTACTAAGTAACTATTCTTTTTAATATGACAACATATTTTTCAACTACGCATAGGTACTGTACACAGGGCCATAATAAACATAATATTATTTCCTCATGCAACTTTATACCGAACACATTCTACTCACAGTGCAATGATCGTTGTCCATTGTCGCAACAAAGGCGGCAAGTATATGCCCTTAATGTGAACTTACGTCACAATTTGTCACGGATGCTCAGCTGTCAAGCTCCTGACAGCTGCTACTACACAATATGCATGTTATAAATCCACAATGATTCAATGAAAATCGTGTTTTCCTTCGATAGCAATATTTTATTTGTCCTAGACTTTCAAGTGACATATGCCAGATTTTAAAATTTTCTTTTCTGTTCCATTTGGTCGGCTACAATCTCCTCCTCGTTCTCTGGTGGATGCCGACTGGTGGGTAGTGTCTCCGCCTGCTCTCTTCCACTTAGAAGCAGTACAATGCGAGATGCTGGGCGGCGCATTGTACCTCCTCTTGTGGCGACGTCGACAATGCGCACTCGTCCATCTTTGCCTGGTACAATAGCAGAGATCCTGCCCCGAGCCCATGTGTTTCTAGGAACCGTTGAATCTGCAATCAGAACAATGTCGCCCACAGAGAGCTTATTTTGGCTACCTTGTGTCCATTTTGTGCGTCCGTGTAGCGACGGTAAAAATTCTCGAATCCATCGTGCCCAGAACATGTCAGCGAGCCTTTGTGCGATGCGCCACCGTTTTCTTAGCTGCAGGTCTTCGTCGGTAAATGTTCCTGGCGTCTGCAGAGAGCTGGCCGAACCCAGAAGAAAATGATTTGGAGTCAAGGCCTCCTCCTCGTTTGGGTATAAGTTTACATGGGTAAGCGGCCGGCTGTTCACAATGTTCTCCGCTTCGGTGAGTAAGGTTAGGAGAACCTCTTCGCTGGGAGCTCTGGAATTCAAGGTGGCGTATAGTGCCACCTTTATAGACCGAACTAATCTTTCCCATACACCACCCATATGCGCCGCGTCCGGAGGGTTGAAGCGCCAGTCGATTCCCCTTTCGGTAGTATATTCTTGGAGCCTGTCATTTTGCACCATATCCTGGAGAGCTTTGCGTAGTTCTTTGTCCGCTCCTCGCAGATTTGTCCCGTTATCCGAATACATTTGTACCGGATTCCCTCGACGAGCTGCCATTCGTCTTATTGCAAGGATCGCGGAATCGGTAGTCAGGGATGCAGCTAATTCTATGTGGACTGCTCTAATGCTTAGACAAGTAAAGAGAACTCCCCATCTTTTCTCGTGTCTTCGGCCAATGGTCACATTCATGAGGCCGAAAAGGTCTACTCCACAGTAGCTGAACGGTCTACAGTGGTGTTCGAGACGTGCCGGTGGAAGTCTAGCCATGAGAGGTTTTTCACTGTGAAGTCTTCTTGCTCTGCAGATGACGCATTTGGTTACAATGGAGCGTGCAGTTACCCGCAGTCGGAGTATGTGATATCTTTGCTTCAACTCGTTCAGCAGTGTCTCAAAACTGTGATGCCTGCTTGTGATGCTGTGATAGCTGCTTGTGTTTATCATTAATTATGAGTCGGGCTACATGGTGACGTCCGTCAACAATTACTGGTTTCTTCATTGCATGTGGCACATCTTTCACTGCTTCAATCCTACTATCAACAACAAGTAATCCATCTTTGTCGAACATAGGTCTAAATTGTCTCAATTTACTCGTTGGTCTTATTTCTTGGCACTTTTCCAAAACTTCTATCTCCTCAGGGAAAGAATCTCTTTGTATTTGTTTTAAAATTAGTCGTTCAGCACGTCCCATTTGATCTGCCGTCAAGTGTGTATTTCGTTTTCTGCACTTGTCGATAAAACATAGTGCCATTGCAACTGTTCTGAGTAAACGGCGCCAATTGGAAAATCTACTCATATCGATCAGAGGGGTCCGTTCGATGACTGCCAATACGATCTCATGCAATTCTCTTGTAGTCTGTTCTGCGTTTGGTTCGAGGTTTGGCCATTGATCTTCAGGAAGCCGCAGAAAGTCGGGGCCTTCTATCCATTTTGACTTGTTAAAAATACTACTCCTTGTAGCTTCATCGGCCACATTTATCCGTCCTGGCAACCATTTCCACTCGCTTGCTTTAGTTATTTCTTCTATTCCTGCTAGTCGATGTAAAACAAATGGCTCATTTTGACGTGGGCTCTTCTGTATCCAATGCCAGACGGTTTTCGAGTCAGTCCAGAAGTAACGTTTCTCTATTTTAAAGTCGATCTCCTTTTCTACGGTAGAACCGAGCCTGGCGCCCATCAGTGCAGCTTGTAGCTCCAGCCGGGGAATTGTGGTTAGCTTTAGTGGTGCTACACGACTTTTTGCCGCTACGAAAGCAACTTCTCGTCCTCTTTTTAAGTAAGAAACTGCTGTATAGGCCTGCTCAGATGCGTCGACAAATACGTGAAGCTGAAAACTATCTTCTGTTTTGCTGAAGCCGTAACATCGAGGGATAGAAAATTTTTTACAGGCTTTAATTTCATTCAACCAGCTGAACCAGACGTTAGATTGTTCGTCAGGTATTGTCTCGTCCCATGTCAAACCAGTGCGCCAAACCTCTTGCAACAGAATCTTTCCACGTACCAAAATCGGTGATAGCAGTCCAAGGGGGTCAAATATTGTCATAATCACCTTGAGCATCTCACGCTTTGTTGGACTACGACGACATTCGGCCACTTCAGCATTAACCTTCTTAAGACTTAAGTCAAAACCCAGTGTATCATTCGATGTCTTCCAATGTAGGCCCAATGTACGTTCAATTTCATTAGTCTTGTTTAGAATGCTCACTGCATTGTTTTCTAGTTCGTTCTTTGGAAGAATGCTGGGTTTGTTGGAGGCCCATCCTCGTATCTCAAATCCACCAGCTTTATGTATCATGATTACGTCTTCCATTATCGTCTTCATATCCTCCTCAGTGTCAGCGCTGTCTAAATAATCATCGACGTAATGTCGCCTTTTTATAGCCATTACAGCTCGAGGGTGTGTCGAAGCGAATTCATCAGCATTTCGACGTAGAATATAGGTAGCAGTGCACGGAGATGAAGTTGCGCCAAAAGTCATTGATGACATCTGGTAAGTACGAGGTGGTTTATTACTATCCATTTCTCTCCATAGAAAGGATTGAGCCTTTCGATCCTCTTCATCTATCTTCACCTGAAGAAACATTTCCTTTATATCTCCCGTGACTGCGACAGCCTTTTCTCTGAATCTGAAAATAATACCTAAAAGAGAATTTAGCAAATCGGGACCAGATAGCAGTTGTGTGTTAAGGGAGATGCCTTTTGTTTCTGATTTTGCATCGAATACTAGGCGTAGCTTTTGAGGCTTGTTCGGATTTCGGACCCCAAAGTGAGGAAGAAACCAAACTCGTTCTCCTGTTATCGGCTCTTCAATCTCTTCCGCATAATCACTTTTCAGAAAATTGTTCATCTGCTTTGTATAGTCGGCCGCAAAACTGGAATCCGTTTTCATTTTTCTCTCTATAGTTTTCAATCTTTGTTCTGCATTCCGTCTATTATTGGGAAGCTTCACGTCATCAGAACGCCATAAAAGGCCAGTTTTCCATCTATTGCCGATCCTCTTGCTTTTGGTATCGAGTATCTCGATAGCTCGTTTGTCCTCTGGTGACATCCTTTCTACACGTTGAATGCCGATACTTTCCAGGTTAAAATAATCTTTAACCATTTCATTTAGTTTCTCATCGTCTTGGTCCCGAATATGAAGTATGAATTCTGGCATGCCTTTCGTCGTCGATGAAGTAAATCCATGTAGCACCCACCCTAAAAGTGTCTTAGAGGCAACAGGTTCATTTTTCTTTCCTTCTTTGAGTTCTCTAGTTACAATCAAGTCCCAATAGTCTTGACCGATCAGAATTGTCGGTCGTCCCTTGAATGCCTCGAGAGTTATGTCCTTTAGGTGTGAAAAACGAGAAATGAATTCTTCTTCTACGGTGTGCAAGGGCATGTTGAGCTTATCAACTGTACGTACATTATCGAGACGGTATGTTCCTTCCGCTGATCGAATGTTAAAGGAAACCTTGCCCGCCTTTGCCTTTGTTCCTTGTCCAATAGCGCCTTGCAGTTCTAAAGTGGTAACAGGCCCAATAACTCCAATCTCCTTTGCAATCTTATTTTCTATAAGCGTGACAGAAGAACCTTCGTCAAATAATCCATATGTACTGACAATTCCACTTGGGCCTTCTAGCTCTAAAGGCAATACCTTCAGGAAAACCATTTTCTTCTTTTTATCGTGTAAGTTAGCAGTAATTTCTTTATCGCATTCATTTGCTGTTTCTTTATCGCATTCACTTGCTGTATTTGTGGTCTTCCCCCAGTCCTCACGATGCAATAGAGTGTGGTGTCTGGCCTTGCATGATGTGCATCTCTTCTTGTACTTGCAACGATCCCGTTGGTGCTTAGCTAGCAGACATTGAAAGCAAAGTCGCTGCTCACAAACCCAATCCCATCTCTTGTTAACTTCCATCTTCGTGAATATGGGACACTTCTGAACCGTGTGATCTTCAGACTTGCAGTAAGTGCATTTCAACTTATTTGACGTATCAGAAACTACGTTAACATGAGTTGATGTCTCATCACTCGTGAGCTCATCAGCTCATCAGAAGTGGAGCCTTCTGCAGTTGTCAGTAGTACAGGTCGCTTTATTATATTTTGAGGCTTAAACGTTTTCTGTGGCAATTCTATTACTCCAGCGTTGCATGCTCGTTCAGCTTCTGCCATAAGATAGCTCGCAAGTGCAGGTAGTCGGGGCTGGTCGTAGTCTAAATTCGCAGAGTAATCGAGCCACCGATAAATTAATACCTCTGTCAGTTTACTGATCACCTCAGAAACAAGCTCTGGACTGTGTAAATATCCGACATGTTTAACTGTCTCTATAGCTGCCACACAGTTTGACACCTTTGTCGCTAGTACTACTAGTTCTGATCGGGCACCCGTAAGTTTCGGAGTCTTCTTCATTTCCCCAATAATCTTATTTAAGACCAGTTCAGGTCGACCAAATCTTAGCTCAAGATTCTTGATGATCTGTTCAGCCGATGTAGCAGTAATCAGCTGTGCCGCAACTGCATCCCACGCATCACCTTGGAGACTTTTCTGTAGGCGGGCTACATTTTCCTCTTCCGTATATTGCCCAATTTTGGTCGATGTTACGTAGGCATTTTTAAATCGAAGCCAATCGAGTGAATCTCCAGAAAAGGTAGGTAAATCTTTGGCAGATAATCTTCCGAGTAATTTTTCTCCAACAGCTGGCTTAGATCCACACGAAACGTTGACAGCATTGGTAATCGCCTTTGTCAATTCTGCCATGCAGTCGCTTCTAGATATCTTTCGGCCTCTCGGTTCATCGTCATTCTGCTGGTCTGGTCCATCAAGCATAGCCATCGTCTGAGTGGCAGGTTTGACCGGTAATGTTACCGGTGTTTTCATCTGAAAAGGTTTTGGCAACGGAGTAGTTGGATTACAGCAAGAATTTCGTGCAGATTGTTCGAGCCAGCTTGTCACGCTGGCTTGAGCTGACATCTCGTTGGCCTCGATATCGAGCATAGCTAATTCTTCTGCAAGCTGTGCTTCTATTAATGCATTCTCCGCTGCCATGCGTCTTTCCTCTAACCTGTTCTCTCTCTCAATCCGAGCAGCTTCCTGTTCTGCTTTTTGCCGTGCCGCTCGGGCTTCAAGCAAATGTCTTCTAGAAACGACGCTAGTGTGGGACATGGTACTATGTGATGATCGGAGAGACAAATTTGTTACACTTTCAGTATTGTCAGATACTGGAGCAAGTACCTTACTCTGACTTGAAGAATATATTTGAGGCGTCCCATACCTGACCCCCGTATCGCTTCTCGAGTCGCGAAACCGTTGCATGGACTCCTCTACGTGATCATCAATACGTGCAGAAAGTCCTGGGTTTGTCATTGGTCCTGACTTATCCGCCTCATGTTGCCTTGCGGCAACCCTCTTGCTCTTCCGAATACCGAAACGTGTCTGTAAGCTCATGGTCCGGCGAAGAAGGTACCAAACATTGTTATAAATCCACAATGATTCAATGAAAATCGTGTTTTCCTTCGATAGCAATATTTTATTTGTCCTAGACTTTCAAGTGACATATGCCAGATTTTAAAATTTTCTTTTCTGTTCCATTTGGTCGGCTACAATGCAATAGATATATCCGCGTGTGAAATGTTTCCTTTAGCCTTTTTTTTTTTATGGAAACTGACACGGTTGGCTACATCACCTACAACATCCGTGATGTCAGCCCATAACACCGGGTGAAATTGGTGCCATGTCAGTGCTTCCCTTCGGTCGTGCCGGCTACACTGAACTGGACGGAAAGCACGCAAACTATTTACAAAGCCGTTTCGACCGACGTTTCATTCAGTGCGGTGGTACAAACCCGGGCGGGTTGAACCCTACCACCTAGTAAGTTTAGAAGGGAAGGGACCTACAGTTTTACGTGGAATCCGAGCCACGGTCAGCCTCCAACAGTCGAGCGGTCACCCATCCAAGTACTGACCGGCCCAGCTTTGCTTAACCATCAATAGCGAAATTCGATTGTCGGCACCACTGAGCTATCAAGCATATCAGAGTAAGATTATACTGTGCGGGGCCGGGTACTTAAAAATAATAGACCCACTGCATCTCTCCCCGTGCATGTCGTAAAA
Organism: Nematopogon swammerdamellus; assembly: GCA_946902875.1. Taxonomy (NCBI): domain Eukaryota; kingdom Metazoa; phylum Arthropoda; class Insecta; order Lepidoptera; family Adelidae; genus Nematopogon; species Nematopogon swammerdamellus. Next base: position 15,627,281 of record OX336340.1, read on the forward strand.
GATGACTACGGGATAAGGACGAGATGCCGTGCTGAAGGTCGACAGGATAGCGACCTCTCACCTTGGCACGGTCCTTCCAACGAGTCTTGCAGCTGGTGGGTATCCGTGCCTTGATGCTGCTTGATAATTATCTCGTCCCAATACTTTAACTACTGCGCTGAACGTGGTGGTCGGTGTTGTACTGTAATTTACCAGAGTTCTTGCAGCACAACACCGATTACTCTGCGATTGTCGGGATACAGCGTGTGCTGTGTATGTATGTATTAATAATCGCTGTTGCACAGTTCTGCGATGTGAAATACGTTCAACCTCTGCTCGCGGCTCGGCAATGCCTGGTTCGCGCTAAGGCTTTTAAGCTGCACTTAGGAGTTAGATATAACTTAATATTATAATTACCTCCACAGAGCATTTGAGTTGGTTAAAGGGGAAAGGGAGGCACCGCCGCAAGTAAGTACCGGTTGACTTACTTCATAGAAGGCACACGAGATCGCACCACGCAGACGTGCAGCCGCTATCTATATGTATATTCATATTATATATCCAGTTGAAATGTACCTATGTAAAATATATAAGTATGTATGTATAGTATATGAGAGTTGATGTAGGTATATTACAATATTTATTTTTCTTATTGTATATATCTAAGGATGTATATTGGTTGTATATATCTTTGTACAATTTGTCTATGTAAGTTGTGTATTTCTTTTATTTATTTTTTTATGGAAACTGATACGCGTTGGCTACATCACCTACAACATTATTTTATCATTTATATTTCATACTACTGTCCACTCTTTAGTACTGCATTATCCGCCCCTACATGTCCGTACATGTTATCCGCATCCCAAAGGTTAGTTCGTAAAGAATGCCGCAAGGCATTAAGCTCGCCTTATGTAACCCTTTTATATATTGGTGTACAATAAAGTATATTTTCATTTCATATATTATTATGTATTGAATAGCAGGCACAACGAAATAAATCAACAACATTTGGGAGTAATTAAATGAAAAAAAATTACTGCAGTAATATACCTACCTAGCACCTATACATATGTATACGCTTGTAAACACACAAACACACATACTACAGCAAAAGTGTCGTGACGGTCGAAGTCTTACACTTTTTTCGGCCTAGCTCTCACTAGGCAAGTGTCTGAAGTGTAACGTGCGATAAGGAACATCGTTCCAAAAAATTAAAAATAAAATCTCGGTTTCAACACTGCGCACATGCTGTGGGCAGATAGCTATAAAATGAAGGAAATGATCGCTACAAATTGGTTTCCGCGTCTCTGCATAAAGCTAGCTAAGTAGACGACGTCTATGCAAATGAGTGACTTGTCAATTGAGCAGCTTAATAGATGATTCTGTCGACCAGGTATTTGCAGGTTGGCGAGTGAGTAGTCATATGTGCATGCAGTTTAGACTAAGACGTAGGCAATTCTCATACTGAAGATAATAATTCGTTGTAATTTTTTGTTTCACAACCAATCGAAGACGCAATTTGTTTAAGAAGTAAACAAAACTACAGACTACAGAACAAACTTAAACTTGAAAATTATAAGGTAACCCGAAACTTTCACAATAAGCCTAAACTGTTTTCTACTCTAGTCAAGTATAGCCAGCAATCTAAAGGGAAGTCTCCGGTATGGCACCTACTTTCTCGGAGGTGATATTGACTGATTGGAGCATGTGCTTTGGCCCCTCTGGCTCCGACACACATACCGGATTATATACAAAACGTAAAAAACCTAATTACTCTAACCATTTAAAGGAAGACATGAAATGAAGGGAAGCACTGACATGGCACCTAGTTCATCCGATATTATGGGGTGACATCATACATGATACGTCATTGGTGACACCACGGATATTGTAGGTAGATGATAACCGTGTCAGCTTGCATACATAAAAAAGGCATGGCTAGCTTCCTAGCCGGTCACATTCTGCAGGGAATTTTTATTTTGGTCAGTTTACAAAAACAGCTCAAGAGTACTAAAAGTAAGTTACAATACAATAACCTGAAGTTATGGGCAGCTTCGGCGTAGCTGCCCATAACTTCAGGTGTATGACACACTATGAAAAAAAATTAAGATTTCCTATTTATAAAAAGTGTTCATACTATATTATATTATACATGAAAAGTGTTCGCTGAAGGCTGCGGTCCATCTTCCGGCTAATATTTCAATATCTTCGTCCCATCAGGAACAATGCGTAAACAAAAGGAGGGTTCGCTATGCAGACGCTACTCTATACAATTCTTCTGCATGAATGAGGCTTCACATATTGTAGGGAAGCTCCTCAGACAAGAGGTTGTATTTCCTTGAGTGTTGTTTTGTTGTTGGCAGAAGGCCAACGAGCTTAGGTACCGATTGCGGTCACTGATGGTATCAAAGCTTACATACCTACAGTATATAATGTAAAAACAACAATTTTAGTATTAGTATTAAGTAGGTTCTTACATTTGTTTAAATAGTGAAGTTCGACTAGCAAAAGTTAGAAATTATACATACTTTCTTTTACATTGTGTTTTATTTTATTTATTTACAACCAATAGATGTATACTACCACTAAAACAAAAAAGTCAAACTACAAATTTAAAAAACGCCCGACCCTTAAATAGACAAAAATAATTTCCGTTTACTTACTTAAAGGAGTCGGCGGACCGCTAAGTAAATTCCTGCGCAGCTCTGAGTTTTAATATTTTATTTACTTAGCGGTCCCCCGAGTCCTTTAAGTAAGTAAACGGAAATTATTTTTGACTTTTTATGGGTCGGGGTTTTTTTATTTGCAATTTACCTTTTATTACAAGCTTTAAAAAAAACGCATGCAGATCGGTCCACTTTTTAAGATAATAAATTTTTTTATTACTTGATTACTTGAGTATTTGATTACAAACCTAGCTAACAAAAATCCCGATTAGCTTTCAAATAAAAAAAACGCATCCAAATCGGTCCATCCGTTTGGGAGTTACGATGCCGCGGACAGACACACCCTTACACATATACACACACACGTTAAACTTATAACACCTCTCTTTTTTCGTCGGGAGTTAAAAAAGCATTAAAGAAAAATCATACGAGTACTTTTCAGCCTGCACCTTATAAAATTCTGTAGATATTTTAATCTATCCAATATATTTAATAATTTAAGAACAATAATTGTTCTTTGCTTGTTTGCAAGCACTTATTAAGGACAGATAAATGCGACAGAAGTAAAAGAACTTATTTACATACAATTTTTGTAAGAAAATATTGGGTCCATAATTGAAACGCTTATGTACGTACCTCTTAATTTTTTCGGGGTACGGAACAACTGATTGCCACCAAGACGTCCTTAATGTCAGCATAGAAGCCGACTGACTGACATAATTAAAAGGAAAGTAGTAAAATTAAAGCTAATTTAATATCCGTGATAATGTCGGGCTGGAGTAGCTGAGTTTCAATGACGTTAAATATAATATTTACACACGTAAATTAAACCATCAAAAACATCAAGACTGGGATAGTCATGTTTGTATTTTTTGTATTTATTTTTATTGTACACCATTTTTCGATAAAATAAGGTACAAAAAGTTCGGCTGAATGCAGATCTGCATTATATTGGAGCAAACCTTTGGGATGTGGTAAAGAGTGTATACCTAAGTAGGCGCACGGATAATGAGAGAATAGTAACTAATTATAAATAGGCATGAATAAACATACATACATGATTATAATATATAATATATACGTATACATAGTACTTAAGCTTGTATATATGTTCGTCCGAATGCTGTAATAAAACCGGCGCATATTCAAGAGTGATGTATGTATACCATGCACGCATTAATAAGCACAATTCGAGACTGGAATCATTGCGAAGTTATCAATTGTGTTAGTACTTTCAATCAATAGAAACAAAATTAAAGTTATTCCAAATATATGAAATAAACCAAATGTCCTAACGAGGAACATGAAATTCACGGCCTAATAAATTCGGCGATAAGAGCGCAATGTCTTTCAAAAGGCGGCCTTGAACAGACATCATCTCGTTGGTCTACTGTTTCCACAGAAAAAAAGACTAAAACTAACGGCCGCCGCTCTATTTAGCTACTCTCGCTCGTTGGACGCCGTCGTCGATTGCGAAATATCTAGCAAGCGATGTTAAATGTTCAGCTAGAAGCTTCTGAAGTTGTCTGCATGTATGTATGTATGTATGCCAGACAAGAAAAATGTCTCAGATTCTTTTAAACAATTTTGTTTGTTTAAATAAAAGCGTTAAAACAACTGTTGTGTAATATCATCGTTACTAAATCTGTAATGTAATATCAGCCTCGGTAGCTCAGTGGTGCGGTCGGTTGACTGTTGTTAAGCAACCATGAGCGCGGTCAGTACTTGGATGGGTGACCGCTCGACCGTTGGAGGCTGACCGTGGTTCGGATTCCACGTAAAAACTGCAGGTTCCTTCCCTTCTTACGTGGTAGGGTTTATTCCGGCCGGGTTGGTGCCACCGCACTGAATGAAACGTCGGTCGAAATGGCTGTGTAAACAGTTCGTGTTTTCCGCCTAGTTCAGTGTAGCCGACATGAAATGAAGGGAAGCACTGACATGGCACCTAGTTCACCCGGTGATGCGGGCTGACATCACGGATGTTGTAGGTGATGTAGCCAACCGTGTCAGTTACCATTAAAAATAAAACTATCACAATGCAATATCACAATATGCATGGATGGAGCTGTAATATGTATTTTACAATGTATATATACTATATTGATACTCACCAAGACCGAACGAATAAGAAATTCTTCAGTCGGTTGCGATAAAAACAAGGTTTCTCGAAATACACATAACCTCGTCTCGTTTCAATTCCTAATTTCGACCATTTTGACGAATAAATGTAAAACGCACGATCAATTTCGCAGACACGCTTACGCTTACAAAAGACTTGAACGCGTCGGGTGCAGGAAACCTGATTACTAGCGAAATAGTTTAGATTAGCTTTGTCTCTTTATTATAATATATTTTTTATCAAGCAATAGTAATAGTGTAAAAACCGATTTTTTAAAGTACAATAAGTGTAATGTTTGTACCTCTCTAAACTGCCAAATAAGAAACGTGACCAAGGTGGTGACGGACGGACGAAGGACGTGAAAGAAGGTTTTTTTTTATGAAAACGCGAAGTGGAAATTACGTCGTTTTTTTTTTTTTTTATGTAATCCGGTATGGGTGGCTGAGTCGGAGGGGCCAAAGCGCATGCTCCGACCAGCCAATATCACCTCCGAGAAGGTAGGTGCCATACCGGAGACTTCCCTGGATTGCTAGCTATACTGGACTAGAGGAGAACACAACCGAGGCTGCTATGCGGCCATCTTACATCCAGTACGGTGGTACCAACCCAGTCGGCTACAATTTGAGCCTACCACCTAGTAAGGGGCAAGGGAAGGGACCTACAGTTTTACACCGGGTCCGAACGGTGAAGCAGCAGGTGTAGGTATGCACGTAAATTTTTTCGTCAGAAAAAACTCATTGGTACACGCCGACCGGATTCGAACCTCGGACCTCTCGCATGAGAAGCCGATGCCCAAACCACTCGGCCACCCGTCGCTACATGGTACGTTTGAGGGGTTTTCGAAGCTCATACAAGCCTGACAGGTGTCTCTTTAAGCCGCTCTTGAAGGACCCGAGACCGTACTTGGAGGGAAACTATATGAGGAGGGAGAGCATCCCAGACAATGTTAAGTTGCTCAACTATTTACAGAACCGATACATGCATTCTCTATAATCTGAAGGCAAATCTGAAACAATTTTACTAGTAATCGCAGGTTTCCTGCACCCGACGCGTTCAAGTCTTTTGTAAGCGCGAGCGTGTCTGCGAAATTGATCGTGCGTTATACCACAGAATAGAAAAGAGTACTCCGTACAGAAGCTGCTCTGTACAAACACTCACAAAGAAATAGCTACTCTGCGACGACGCGATAAAGTACAAATTGACTCGCCCAGAGCTGCATGCCTAACCACGATAATTGCCTACATTTCGCTTCTCTTTCTGTCGTGTATTTCTATCTCTAAAGCGCGCCGTTCAGCGCGTTAAGGGCTGTGTCTTTGTGCTGTCTTATTGTGAGGAATAAAATGAAGATGATACCTACCAACTTTTATCGTTCTAGCTACCAACGATATGATATTTAGCTACGGCAAATTCATGCGAACAAATTCATGCATGCGTTAGCGTCACAATTAGTTTCTCACATCGAAGCGTGCATTGCGTGCAACCTTCCAGTGATAGTTTTGTTTGATCAATAAATTTAATGATCAATGATCATCTACAATGTACCTATTATCCTTATACGAATTAGGCCATACACACCACGCTGTTCGGCGTTATCTAACTAATGTTATTGGCAATATAATAATATCATTTTAAATCAATGACCTCCTACTATATGAATAAATAAATTACTAGAAATAAATCAAAATGCTACTAAACAAAATACTTACCTTTCCATTTGTCTGTTGACTTTTGCACCCGTCCACTGCACAATAATTACGTGATTTCGACATTTTCTGAATTCGAAAGCGCCACACGCCCGGTCTGGCTGGATAGCGACAGCCCACTGTTAATTGTACATTAGTCGGTACGCCAAGCGGTAGGCATTTAACTCGCGACCTTGAGCGAGTGACGAAGGCCTGGTTATACTTAAAATTTTAATTCGAAATGATAATATGAGGCTTAGTTGTGTATTTCGATTACATGATTGATTCCCTTAAGGGGAAGATAGATTCATTCTCCAATTATTGCTGACTTAATATTGTTATAAAGCTTGTGCACGGAAAAAATTATGTATGTATTTTTAACAGACACATATAGGTATAGCACATGCTGTATCCTGACAATCGGGGTAAGCAGAGTAATCGGTGTTGTGCTGCAACGACTCATATCATCAGAGTAAATTACAGTACAAAGACCACCGCGTTTCGCATAGTATATTTTTAATTCAAGGCTAAGCTCAGTCTTCCCTCTAAATAAAAAATAGTTTTTTTTTTATGTATAGCACCTTTCTAACTGTCCTGCCGCTCTCCCGCCCTTGAGTTGAACAAGCAGGAGCAGTTACAAGCTATTGCGTCCACCTCCCGGTGCAACGTTGTGCAACTCGCCACCGACTCTGCGCCGGCGCCGACGCCGCTCCGCACGACCTCTCAGTAACGCTGCAGCCTTAATTCTCGTCGCTACTACACGCGGCTTATCGTACGGCTCCTCTCCTCGCGAGCAACGAGCAGCGCGTGAGCAACTGGGCATATTGCGCGTGAGCATACCGCGTGTCCGGCGCGTACATCACTGACCTTGGATCAGCGGCGGCCTTGAGGTAACTGCATTGCATCACTTTCTAACGCACGCGATCCGCGCGACCTTTGGTTATGCGTTATTATACGATTTTTATAAGCGTTTCGCAATGTATTGGAAAATGTCGATATGTTGAGTAGATCGTTATTCACTTGACGGACTTGTATGCTTATTATCTAGCGCAGTAATGGGGTCATAAGGTGAATGAACTTTGTGTCCTGAAACTCTCGGATTTATAATATTTTGAACGGTTTGTGAGTTGACACTGGCAGCTCAAGTCTGATTGGGGTTAATAACCCAAATCAGCTTGTCTTACGCGAATTTTAAACAAGAAAATATTATATGTTTGTATTCTTCATAATGTTTTACTATTTTATTAAAACTAGCTTTTGCCCGCGACTGCTCGCTTTTTTTTTGTAAGAATCCTTCCCCGGCGCGCTTACCACAACCCACCAAAGTATCACCATAATCGGATGAACGGTTTATCAACGCATAGAAGACGAACTAACGAACGAACAAAACAACAAATGTTCTTCTTATATAGTAGGTAAAATAATGTTGTTTTATTTTATTTTGCAATTATTTTTAAATTTGAATTTTTAGTTAAATTTTTCTTGTAGTGCCGTCATATTTAATCTACATCAAACATGAAGCCACTACTATTACTATTTATCATTAGCGTTCTTTGACTAAGTCGATCATAGATTCACAGCAGGCAAGAGACGCGGCAATCACAGACAATTAAATATGATGATCCATCCCGTGTTGATGATTCCATTCATAGTTTTACTGGGGCCAAGGTCTTTATATTATCTCAGTGGTGAAACAGTTTTATTGCTTGATACGAGTAGATAGCATACATAAAAAAGCATTAACATAACATGAAAGGCCATATTTTATGTTTATGTTAGTACTAAGCACGTACTCGCTTTATATATATTTTTTATTAGAAAAATGCAAATCGGAAATCATTGGAAAAAATACATCCCGACCAGGATTTGAACCTGGGTCTCTGGCTTGAGCCGCCAACGCGATAACCAACTACTGATCGCAAAAGTTATGCGACATCATTCATGAAGGTGCAATAGATCGAAAATTTGGAGATAGTATGTAACGGCCCGGTGGTGTAGTTGGTTATCGCGTTGGCGGCTCAAGCCAGAGACAGAAGTTCAAATCCTGGTCGGGATGTATTTTTTCCAATGATTTTCGATTTGCATTTTTCTAATTAAAAATATGAAAGGCCATGTTCAGACACTAAGTGATCTGTTAAAGTGAGCATCTATACGTAGACACAACAACCCATATTTTTATAATTATAATAGTAGATCAGCTCGATCGATCGATAAGTCGTGCGACCACCCGCGCCAGATCATTTTTTCTACAGCGAATAGGGCTGGAGATTCAGAGGGGTATTCAGAAGTTGGACGAAATGTACTTTAAATTTAGTTTAATTATAGGTAATTAGTTTAATCATTGTTATTCGTTTTAAGCCGTTTTCAAAATATTAAAAGTAGTTTACATTATTTTCGTCATTAAAAAAGTATTTTATTATTAGGAAAACTACAAGCTATATAATAACACTATTACAATTAATATCATAATTAATTAAAAGTGTGCTAATTACGTATACGTGTGTGAAAAGTTTTCACGTATAGAAACATTAAACTTAAGTAGATACGTATATGCAAGAACGTGAGAGGGAGGGAGTGCGTGTGTGTGTGTGTTCTAGGAAGAGAGGGGAGGGGAAGTGAGTGTTGTGAGTGTAGTGAGTAATGTTGACATAAACGTAAAAATATACATACATATATACATAGAGTCACGTCTGTTCTCCAATGGGGTAGGCAGCGAAAACGGATCTGCACGTGCCACGATACTGACACACCTCTGCCGCCTCTTCCAGTCTCATAATGTTCTCCATACACGCTCGTAAAAAAGATAGTCTATTAAAATGTATCAGTACCTATATTACTTTGTGACAAGTATCGAGATAAGACAAAATAACGAATGACTTACAAAAAATTACTTACGAAAAAGATTATATATTATATGAATTATAATCAAAACTCACCACATCTAACAATAACTAAATTTATAAATATTCCAAATTGAAAATATCTATTAAAATAACTATAAATTGCGGCTATTCCCGGCGGGATGGCAAGAGGCCTGACGGCATTCCGTGGGCTGAGGGTAAGTCGTTGATGTGGGATGCCACTTGCGTGGCTACGTTAGCCCCTAGTTACCTTCAGGGGACCTCTAGGGCAGCCGGGGCTGCCGCGAACAGGGCAGAGGACCTCAAACGCAATAAATACGGTGATCATGCAGACAGTTTTCACTTTGTTGCTTTTGCGGTAGAGACGCTCGGTCCGTGGAGTTCTGGTGCCAGGAGTTTCCTGAAGAAGCTCGGGAAGCTTCTAGTCGATGTAACTGGTGTCCCGCAATCGAAGGCTTACTTCATCCAACGAGTTAGCCTTGCCATCCAGCGGGGAAATGCCGCAAGTGTGCTAGGTACTTTTACATTAGATTCATTTGATAATTATTTTAATATTGTTTAGTTATCTTTGTTTGTGTTGTACTTAAAAATTATAATCATATCGAAAGGAAATAATAGACAAGTATATATAAATTTAAAAAATAAAAACTATAAATTACTTTAAAATCATCTTTAAAAATCAAGACCTGGACTTTGAAAGAAGTTCCTGCAATAATGGTAGAGCAATACTGTTTACCTAGTTAATAAATTACTTAAACATTTACATGCATCGGAATGCACTTCCCGTACAATATAACCTTGAAATCAACTTATAAACCAAAACAAATATATGTAAATTACTGTTAAATGAATGTAAATTACTGTTAAATGATATAAACCTGATCCCGGACATACCAAAAAGTACCTGTAATAATGGTAGAACAATGCCGTTTGACTAGATAATAAAATATATCACATGCTTTGCAATGCGCTTCCCGTCCACAAAATAGCCTAAAAACAACTTACAGACCAAAACAACGATAAATTATTATCAAATAATATTTAAAAACCAGACCCGGGCCTACGAAAAAGTTCCTGTAATAAATGTTAGAGCAATACTGTTTGACTACATAACAAATTACATCACATGCATTGCCTTCCCGTCTACAATATAGCCTTGAAAACAACTTATAGACCAAAACAACTATAAATTATTATTAAATAATATTTAAAAACCAACACCCGGACACACGAAAGAAGCTCCTGCAATAATGGCAGAGCAATGCCGTTCGACTACATAATAGGTGACATAAACATGCATCGCAATTCACTTCACGTCAGCAATATAGCCTACAAGGTATTTTCATTCAAGCAAGTTCTTTCAAAAGTAACGTAATAAAAAGCACTTGTGACTCTGTCATTACATACCTAGCTCCCACACGTTTCAATCACTTCACATCGCGTCATTGATTGGTCACGGAAAACAAAGGCGAGGAATAATGGCCGACCGAATGCAAAAAAAAAATATGTTTATAAAATGTGACGTTTGCTTACAGCGTCTGCTATAAGGCTATAACCGTGACCTCAGCCCATTACTCCTTTCCCCTGTCGGATCTAAGTTCCATGTCCGCGAAGCCTCTGATTATACCGACTATTACTAGATGCAAACTATTACACGTTTCCTGGGTTTTATAATTTTCGTAATATGGGAAGTTCCTAAAAATCAAGATTTTCTATTTAATTATATTCTTTTGCGGACTGCAGCAAGACTGAGGCAACTCTGTTTACTCTGTATTTTAAAATGAAATTAAATTATACTTTATTGTACACCATTAAAATTATATAAAAGGGTTACAAAAGGCGAGTTTAATACCTTGCGGCATTCTTTAATAACTAGCCTTTGGGATGTGGAAAACATGTAGGGGCGGACAATGCAGAACTAAAGAGTGGACAGTATTTGTATTTTAAGAAAAACAATGTATGTTTTAGATAAATTATTTCTTTATTGTTTTTTTTTTTTCTAGCTCTTCTTTCTGATTAATTATTTAATAAGGTAACCGTTTCCATTCTCAAGGATGCGGAGTTTGTTTAAACGAACACGTCTTTCTCGAGTGACGTCTTGAGCTAGATTAAACGAACACGTTAGCTCATTGCACCATGTTCCGGTCGGAAGTCTTGTCCGGCTGAACGAAAAACGAGAACTATTTACATAGTAGCAGACCTTCACGGTTTGCGTTGGCAACAATCGTCCGGACTTTACCCTACCATATAGCAAGATACAAGTATGTAATCCGAACCAAAGTTCCGAACCAAGAATCAGAAACAAAGTTTGTTCGGAAACAGCATTTTCAACTTCAAAGAAGTTTGTGCAACCTCTTTGTCGCACTGCTAGGGTGTGGAACTGTCTTCCGGCAAGTGTGTTTCCCGAATCCTGTAACCTGTGTGTCTCCAAACGTCGTATGAACAGGCTAGACAGCCTAGCAACAGTCCGCAAATCTGCTGGTATGGCACCTAACTAAGCGTGGTTCCACGAGGAGAGGTGTTTTTGGCTCTGTCGAATGCACCATTGGTCTCTCGGCATAGCCACCCATGTTGGTTTACATAAAAAAACCCTCCCCGGCGAGATCTTAAACATAAGTAGCTACACGTTTACACACAGGTTTCCTATCCTGCACGTTTTTGTGTAAGGTTCTATAAGCATGGGCTTAAACCAGGACAGCGTCTCAAGTGTGATCTATCGCTTATTCCATGGAGAGAGTTAGGATAGCTGTTTGACGCGATGCTACAGTCCCCTTTCCGCTTCCGCACAACGCGCACTGGGTAGGGATTGCATCCCTATACGCTGGTCTTACCGCGGATGCGTACCAAATTTTCTCCTCAGAGCTGGAATACTCTGGAACGCTCTCCCTGGCCGCATATTTCATTTCAAGTAGTACAGTCTCGGATCCTTCAAGAGGGGCGTGTATAGACATCCGACAGGCCGCCATGGTAGGAAGGTGTGGATCTAAGCTTACGATGGCTTCACCGAACATATCCGGGCCCATCGGCAGTAGAGGAGGGTATTAATCGAGGCCGGGACTAGCGAGTGGCCACTCTAAATTTCCCGCGCATGCTTCACGTTTCGGCTCGCTTCAAGCCCTCGTCAGCTAGTCTGCGTTGACTAGGACGCGGGGAAACCACCAGTCCCGCTCTCGACCTCCCTCTCTCTACCTATCCATATTCTGTAGGATGCTTCCAGTGACGTTTTCGAAGCTCTCTCCATATATGAGCTTAGCGTCGATCTTGGGAGCCCTAGATTCTTGAAGAGACTGTAGAGCGACTTCGCTGGTAGTCCTCTTGCTCCGACTTCCACAGCGAAGAGATCAGTCTTGAATCCGTTTCTCACAATCCGGTCTACTAAGTTGCAGTACTTGTTAAGTTTGATGTTGTGGTCCTTCGGTATGTTACTTTCCCATGGAACTGTAAGTTCAACAAGTACTACATGCTTTGTCGCTTTTGAGAATATGAGTATATCCGGTCTTAATGCTGTGGTACAGATTTCCGAAGGCATTTGGTAATGCTTCTCATGTGTGTCCATCAACAATTCCCAATCCTTTGCTGCTCCCAAAATTGAAGAAGGTTTAGTCCTATCTTTGGGCAGCTTATTGGCTCCAGGTTTCACAAAGTTGACCTTCTGGAAGCCGCTACTGGTTTGCCCTTTCCTGGTCCGTGCAATTGACAGGTTGATGGCCTCTCTGATGATTTGGAGGACTTTATCATGACGGTAGGAATACTGGCCTCGCTCAAGTAGTATTTTGCATCCGCATAACAAATGTTTGGCCGTGCCTACGAACTCCTTACATGACGGGCATAGTTTATTTGTAGATTTCCCCCATCTAACTAGGTTACTCGGGTCGGGGAGAGTAAGCTGGAATGCATTTAAGTAGAACTTAAGCAGCTCAGGGGACCAGTTGTATATTATGGATTTCCACTTCAATGCAGGAGGGATGCAGAAGTCACCCACTGTTAGCCAATCATTCTGCATTTCTAGGTTTAAGGCGTGAAGTTTGAAGCCTTGTTCCATGTCCTCCTGAGCAAAACCTTTCAGTATTTCTTTATCAGACTTTGCTGTTTCTATGCCCAATCCAGATCTATTGGTGCGTGTACCAACTTGGAATGATTTGTAGAAGTCGAGTCTCGATTCCAGTTCATCTGATAGTGATGTGTTGGGTAAGGCTTGAATAGCGCTATCATTGGAGTCTTTGAATATACATCGTTTGGCTATTCTCGCCTTTTGATAAAATATCGACGGTTTCTTAATGTTCAGTCCAAAGTTATTGTGAGATCTGTATAGCGTTGACGAGTCAGCCGGGTGAGCCAGTCCAAACCATGATTTCAGGAATCTGGTCACATACGAGTCTAATTTAGTCAGGTTTTGCTTTGTGAAGTCGTAGACGAGAAATGGCCATGAAAGTTTTGATGTCAGGTAGTTATCGTAAATCCATGCCTTTTGTGTACCCAGGAGGGGAAGATTGTCAGTTTGGCGGAGGCTCTCTTCGAAAAGTTGGACAATATCATCAGTAGGATGCTCCTTTCCTCTGCTGGTGATCCTTTTGCCCAAGAATTTAAAAGGAGCTTCATCAGCCACGGTTGCGATTGGTTTTCCGGCTACCGTCAAACCTGGATTGCTCGAGGTAAACTTTGAACCTTTCCTGGTTAAGCTCAAACAGTAGCACTTCGCTGGTTTTATCTTCATCCCTTTGGTCCATTCACAATAGTCATCCACCACCTTAAGAAGCGCCTGATTTTGTTTTGGATTGCGGGTTAACAGCGTAATATCATCCGCAAATGCCAGGATGGCCGCCATATATGTGTCTCCATATTTGAACCTGTATCCCCATTTCTTTTCTTTTACGACAAGCGTATCAATTAGAATGTTGATAACAATGTTAAATGTGACAGGAGAGAGGCAGCAACCCTGGAAAAGTCCTATGCCGTAACGAATTTCCGGTGTCTTCTCCGTTTCGCCTTTTACTTGTATTACAAAGGAAAGTTTTTTGTAGTAGGAGGCTATTATATTACAGATCAGAGGTGGCACATTATACCACTCTAGCGCCTTTAATAGTAACTCATGGCGCACCGAACCGAAGGCGTTTTCAAAGTCTAACCACGTGGCAGTTAATTGTCTCTCATTCTTCCTTGCATCTCTAAGACATTCAGTCAGCAAAGAATTATGTTCGAGGCACCCTGCAACTCTTGGGAGAAAACCTTTCTGGTACTTCTTCGGTAAGTAGTCGTTGGTACACATGTGTTTGAGTAGTCTGGCCTGTATAATGGAGAAGAATATTTTCGAAATTGTGTTCGTAAGGGCTATAGGTCTAATATCCTTGGGATCAGTAACTTCTTTCTTTTTTGGTAGAAGAACAAACACGGCTTTACCAAGACAGTCTGGCACTTCTCTGTTCGTCCAAATTCTTTTGTAGATGTTCAACATGTGTTTCCGCACTGATGGACATTTTTTGTATATGATGTATGGTATGCCATCGGGTCCCGGGGCGGAACTATTTGGTTTCCTTTTTATGTGGTATTCCAGCTCTTCCATCGTCGGTGAATCAGCATCAAATGCTAGAGCAGGTTCTTTGGGTTTTGGAGCTGGTGGATCCCTGTAAGTTATATCTGCCTCCGGGATATGTGGATTTAAAGTAGTTGAACATCTCGTCCGTACTTAACCTAATTGTACCCTGCTGTTCCTTAAAAGCTTTTTTGGCGAAATAAAAGGGGTTCTTCTCGAAAGCTGCTATATTCTGAGCCTTTCGAAATTCATTGCCAGCAACCGTAATTTGCTCAGATACTTTCTGGATGAGTTTTAGGATAGATCTCATCGCTCTGGCTAATTGGTGGCATAGATTTCTGTCTCCTGAGGCTTTAGCCTTCCTTAGCTGCTTTATCAACTCTCTCTTCCTTCTCCTAAGCTTTGCTTTGAAAGTGTTTTCTCTTTCCATTGGGTTGTGGTGATAGCGAACAGGGTACAATTCGGAGAAGTAATAGTAAATTGTTCCCTGGAAGTCATACAGCTGATCTTCGGGACTCTGCCTGCAGCCTGGGAGGTCAAGTCTTTCGGCTAGGCATCGATCATGTTGCTTCCAAGTGGTCTCGGATATGCTCGGTAAGCTTAGTCGGTCTCTGGGCGAAAATGCTTCATGGTGAGAGGAAGGTTGCGCAACACTTTGTGACGTGTGAGGTTGTACTCTGTCAATAGTGTCAGGTGGAGAACTTACAGGCGCTTTCTGCCCTGCTTCACTGTCGCTATGTTTCTCCTTCACGTGCTTTTCTAGCCAGATTTTTCGCTTATATTGTTTCCCACACTTCGAGCATTTCAAGTCCATATTCATGCCAAGGTTGTCAGAGATATCGATCGGTGAGCGGTTCATCCTCCCTCCCTCTCGGACCGCTCTGAGGGTATTTACTCTTTTGACTGTCGTAGCTTTTATTTCCTGGCGCGGCTTGCTAGGCCTAACGCCCGTCTGTCTCTCCAGCGTCACCAGTCTTTCCCGGTCGTCAAATGGACTTTCCCATTCGTCAACGGTCTTTCCCGGTCGCCAGCTGTCTTTCCAGCGTCATCCCGTCTCTCCGGGCTGTCTTGTTTCGAAGGTGTGGATCTAAGCTTACGATGGCTTCACCGAACATATCCGGGCCCATCGGCAGTAGAGGAGGGTATTAATCGAGGCCGGGACTAGCGAGTGGCCACTCTAAATTTCCCGCGCATGCTTCACGTTTCGGCTCGCTTCAAGCCCTCGTCAGCTAGTCTGCGTTGACTAGGACGCGGGGAAACCACCAGTCCCGCTCTCGACCTCCCTCTCTCTACCTATCCATATTCTGTAGGATGCTTCCAGTGACGTTTTCGAAGCTCTCTCCATATATGAGCTTAGCGTCGATCTTGGGAGCCCTAGATTCTTGAAGAGACTGTAGAGCGACTTCGCTGGTAGTCCTCTTGCTCCGACTTCCACAGCGAAGAGATCAGTCTTGAATCCGTTTCTCACAATCCGGTCTACTAAGTTGCAGTACTTGTTAAGTTTGATGTTGTGGTCCTTCGGTATGTTACTTTCCCATGGAACTGTAAGTTCAACAAGTACTACATGCTTTGTCGCTTTTGAGAATATGAGTATATCCGGTCTTAATGCTGTGGTACAGATTTCCGAAGGCATTTGGTAATGCTTCTCATGTGTGTCCATCAACAATTCCCAATCCTTTGCTGCTCCCAAAATTGAAGAAGGTTTAGTCCTATCTTTGGGCAGCTTATTATTATTATTATTAGGCTCGCAACCTCCACATGCGACCGAATGTGCATGGGCGGCGTTACTTGTGGCTCTGCGCCACATTTCGCACTTTCTGTAAAAAAAAATTATATTCAACTCACAATGTCAGTCCGAGGGGGTTTTGAACCGCGATAGGTATCCGGTTGAAATGTTCATAGAATATTTATTTATTTATGTATATGTATTTCATTATTAGTACAGAGCAAGCCCCAAAATGTAACTATGTGTGTGTATGTGTATTTTTATATGTGTATTATGACAGATATGTAAACAAATAATAAAACAAGCAAAACGTAAAAAAATAAGGGGGGATGCAAGAAACGTGCTATGAATCGATTAGTTTATATTCCGCTACTAAATAATAGATGGCGTCACAGGTAGTTTGCCTAGCAGACAGACAAAAGATAGACGGAGAAAGTTTTTTGACAATCGTCATTTCCGGTATTGTTCTTTCGTAGATTTTTTGTGTGCAAGATACAATTTAAATTTTTTTTTGTGAGAATCACATCATGGCACGCGCCAGACTAACGCAGAGGTGTAGTCCGACGGCGCCCATTTCCATTAAAAGTCATTAAAAGCTCTTTCAAGCCGTGCATTCACTAACGGTTCTATTGCACTAGTTTTTAGCACCTCTTAAGCTTGACAAATAGCCGTGCCCCATCTCTACCCGCTAATTATACACGCACGTCAAGTTGTGTCACGTCTAGCCTATGAGAACTTGCGACTATTCGGAGGTCATTTCTATTAGAGCTTTCTGTTATGGCTTTTGGAGTGCATAGGTTATGAAGGGCATTTTTTTTAAAGGAAAGTAAATTGTTTGTACAAGAAGATCAATATTATTTTTATCTGTACGTTGAAGATGTGTAATTGTGTGACTCGTTCGTCTGTATGTCTGTCACAGGGTCATAACTTCTACGGATCATGCTGGACTTACCGCGGATGCATACCAATCCGTTCTGCAGATTTTTCCTCCACAGAACTGGTGAACTCTGGAACACTCTCCCTGCCCACATATATTCCCCTAAGTATAGTCTCGGGTCCTTCAAGAGAGGCGTGTATAATAAGGCCGGCATGCCGACCGCAACCCACGCGTACGACCGAATGTTCACGGGGGTCATTAGACACCTTATGGGTGGCTGTAGAAATTTACAAACGACAATTGACACATAGGCATCATTGTAACCAGGTCGACTTGTAGATTCGAATGGTTTTTATCGAAATAATCATATGAATGAATTCCTATTATCATAGAGGTTACTGAATTACTGCAGGTGAATGGCTTAGATTGCACGCAGCAGTGAATGTGAACGCCTTAAGTAGTAAGTGTGACACTACAAATGATGTAAGGTTAAGTTCATTTCACTTTCATCTTGATGTCGATGTCGATGCTGCAGCGCTTGTTAAATACAGCCTACCTGGACAAACAATTTAAAATGTTTCTCTAATTTGGTCGCATACCTAATTTTGGCAAAAGTTAAGTGATATTTTATTTTATTTTAATTATTTACATCGACCCCCCAAGCTCACGTTTATTTATATACTCAAGTTTATTTATAATTCTCATTACGTACCTAAGAAATGCTGGTGATTTATATCGCATCAGTTATATACCGATACCGTGTGGTGCCGGTACTTAAGAATAGCCCCACTGCATCTCTCCCCGTGCATGTCGTAAGAGGCGACTAAGGGATAAGGACAAGATACTGCGCTAAAGGGCGACAGGATAGCCACTTCTCACCTTGGCGCAGTCCTTCCACCTAGTCATGCAGCAGGTGGGTTCTTCGTGCCTTACTTGCTGCTTGATAGTTGTCTTGTCCGTATACTGTGCTAAACGTGGTGGTTGGTGTTGTGCTGTAATTTACCAGAGTCCTTATAGCACAACATCGATTACTCTCCTTACCCTGACTGTCGGGATACAGCGTGTGTTATGTATGTATGTATGTATATATCAGTTATATCTCAGTCTCTCTAGTTATGTTATCAGAACTCGCTAGTTATGAAACATTTACGAATACGTCTCGTGTCATACTTGGAACCGAGCGGCAGAAACGGTTGGCGCTGTCTCACTTCGTCTAACTGCCCGCTGCTAACCTTGAACTACTTACCTCGAATTGTTAATAATTACATACATGTTGTTTTATATTATTATTTATTCATATAAATTAATTTCTTTTCACTTTAAATTAATACATTTTTCTTTTATAAAAATAATCTATTTCATTGCTTGTGACGCATTCATAAGGACGGAGGCCAATGCCCAATAGCTTCTAATAGGTATTGCTAGTTTTTTTCAGCCGGGTAAGGGAATAACCCTTGCGTCGCTGAGAAAATGAAAAAAAAAACAGTACACCATTATTAGAAACAGACAAACATATTTTTACAATTTAAAGATAAGGTGCTGCAGAAAATATTATGAAATATTTTTTATTTATAGAAAACGCGACATGTGGCGCCGAGGCACCCATAAAGTATCTAACGACGCCCATGGACATTCGGTTGTACGCGGAGGCTTGCGAATGGCAAGCCGGCCTGATAGGTGCATATTCACGCCTCTCTTGAAGGACCCGAGACTATTCATTAAGTAAATCTACATTTATAACATGCATGTTTATTATAAATTTCTGATATGCAAAACTATTTAGTTACTTTCATTCAACCTTGCACACAGCATTACAATATTATTAGTTTCGTCAAAGTGTTTTTCTTCATCGAAATGTCGCTTATTATGCACTGAAATTTCCCTATTACTGATTACATAGTCATAGCAGTTACATGATCTGTAAGCCGACATTTTGTTGTCCTTGTTAAACGTACACGTGTAAAGGGAAGCGCCGCAATAGTTTCCCGCGATGGGCTTATTTCATAACTTCCTGAGAGGATGTTAGGAAAACTATATCATCCGTTGGTTGTTACACGTTATTACAGTTATATTACATTTACACGTTGCGTAATTTTGATGATTGCGTCATTGTGAATTAATATTTTATATAATGAGGGTTTTTCGGGAAGTAGAAATATTTATATGTACTACGACTGAGCGACGCCGCCGTCTAGAAATAATAATTAAATGTTTATTAACATATTCCGTACGTCTAAATTCTAAATTCATTGGAATTTATATATGATAGAGACCACACCACAATCTTCACCTTTTAAAACCGCAGCCTGAAATCAAACGCCATTTGCCCGCAGTGTTTACCCGCTTAACATAAAGCCGGCGACACACGGGTCGGGCAGCCTTGCGGCCGCACTCTCACCACGAAATGTGTGAGAATGTCTGAATCTTGCGCAAACTGTTCCAAGAGGCGTGTTTCAAGGTCCCAAGCCGGAAACCAGTTCTCGCTGTTGGGAAAGAGACTAATTTGAGAGATGGCTGGACATTGGACATGCGTCTGGCCGTGAGTTATTCTAGTTTAAAATGACGAAACTCTCATTTATGCACACCATCGAAAACAATGCGCAGTCTACTGCGAGGGGATGGAGAGGTACATATTCAAGATATTTTCAACGTGTTTGACACGAAAGTTCAGAACAGTGCGTAATTTTACTCATTTTTAAGTTTCCGGGTTAACAGTAGGTACTAAAGACTTACATAAGTCGACATTTCGACAAGTCACGGGCTTCTTCAGGAACTGCGGGGAGTTCCTGGAGCCGATGTCTGGTGTCCGTCCAGACGTCAACTCTTCACCCACTGCTCTATGGTTCGGATCCCAAATAAAATAAATGTATTTCCACCGGGTTGACTGGAGGAAATTGCCTAAGGCAATAAGGCCGCTCTTGTCACACATTAAGTGGCTTAAAGTGTATTTTAATTTTATTTAAGGTTTTTTCTTGGGAAATAAATAAATATAAATAAATAAATATCCCCAAAGAAACTTTATGTGGGGACACCTCAAAGAAACTTTATACATTATTTAACAATAAATAACAAAATGATCCTGATTCCGATACATTCGATCTGCATTTATCTATAATCTTTTTTTGAGAACCAATTTCATACAAACGTGTTAAAATAGGTGACGCTATAAGGCATTCGATTCAATCTGACCTTTTGCATGTGTTAGTGCACGCAGTTGAACAAGAATGAATTTTAGTGATATTTTAAATTGTGAAATAGATAATAAGATACAAGCGAATACTACATAAATATTTCAATATGCTAATATATACCTACATAAACTGCAGCTCGAGTGCGGCTTGAACTCGCTGGAGATCGCAACAATGCAGGAGTATTGACGATTGGGAATGCCTTTATTTATGTCCAGTAATGGACTGTGACGGTCGCTGTTGTCCAAAGGTTGAAAGTTACCCAGCGAGCAATGGAGCGAGCCATGCTGGGAATATTGCTACGTGATAATGGTACGTAAGGAGGCAATCCTACGACTCACCAAAGTAGTCGATATTGGACACCGGGTGGCTAAGCTCAATTGGCAGTGGGCTGGGCACGTCAGCCGAAGAGACGACGACGTTTGTCAGTCTCGGTAGCTCAGTGGTGCGGTCGGTCGACTGTTATTAAGCAACCCTGGGCGCGGTCGGTACTTGGATGGGTGACCACTCGACCGTTGGTGGCTGACCGTGGTTAGTGTGGGAAGACCACCCGCCAGGTGCGACGATGACATTTTATTTTAAGTAAATTATGTACATTATGTTTAGAATATTTTCACTGAATATTCCAAATTAAAATTTTTATTATTGTTGATTGATAAGGTTAGTAACAATTGTATTTTTAACCCCCGACGAAAAAAACGGAGGGGTGTTATAAGTTTGATGAAGGGTGAGGGTGTGTGTGCGGGTGTGTCTGTCTGTGGCATCGTAGCTCCCAAACGGATGGACAGATTTGGATGCGGTTTTTTTTTTATTAAGGATATAACAAAATTTGTTATATCCTTTATTTCACATTTTTTTCGAAATTTTATTATTTAATAATAATGTCCAGCACTGGACGCTTACTGACTGACAAATGAACTGTGTAAATGTTGAACTTTGTACACAGCAAGTAAAGCTGTTGACAGGGCAAAGAAGAAGAAAGGGTAATTTTGTGTAAATATGAAAAACTAGAATTTAATTTTTAAATAGAATACAATTAATATTTAACAGTTCCCAGATACCAGCTTTTCGTCATATTTGGAGTGATTCTTTGGTAAGGTACAAAATTTTTATTTCCAAGTAAAACAACAGATTCGCCTTTTAAAAAATTACAGAACGAGATTATAGGAACCCCTAGTTAGTAAAAGATCACGCATTCCATTTTCACACACTTGAAAATGGTCAAGCGTGAAGCGGCGATCAAGTGGCGAGCCCACTCCGGTTCAAGGTCCGTTGCCGGGACTTCCAAGAGAACCGGTTCTTCCACATGGACTTTTTGTAAAAACAAAAACAATAATGGAAACCACGGACCGCAGAATACACAGTAAACATTTAGAAGTGCCGATACTAACTGCCTGGCCTGTAAAATAATTCATTCGCGAAAATACACACTGCTGTAGAAAAGTCGGTTTTGTTTGTGCATTGAAGAATATAGAACTTTTTGGCTCAAGAAAGTTGCAGTGTGACTGCGTAGCTAAGTTCGTATGGAGAAATAATATGAAGTATTATAAAATTCGAAATAAGTACAAGTACAAGAGAAAATATAAATTGTTTATGCATCACCACAACCACACCCACCATAGCAAACAAAACAAAAAACATAAAAAGGTTTTATAAAAACATTTACATAACTAAGAATAAAATTATTTCAGTGGTTATATTTTCTCCATTTCGCATACAGATACACGATTTTCATTTGGATGCGCTCTTTCAAATACTTAAATATTACTTCTCTATTCCATTGTTAAAATAATACGAATATTACACAATTTATGCAAATTTTGCCCTATTTAACATTTAGGAGCTCAAGTGTGTTCTATGAGCATTGTGATTAAAATAAATGACTACAGCTTATGTGGTGATGTCAGTTAAAGTTATTACTATGTACCTATAGTAGGTATTGTAGAGTGGAAGAAATATATTTTTGTGAATCTTACCGATGAGGTCCAAAATGTGAGCGATCATTCTGTTTAGCATAAATCGAATGATCCCTAACATTTTGAAAATACAAATTGTGAAGTGAAATTGTTTGAAACAAAACTTTTAATAATTTTAAAAACATTATGAAAATACTATTTAAAAAAATATGCATGTAACCGACGTCAATATCCCACTTATTAGAAGCACGAAATAAATAAAAATATACGACAAAGTTGAGTTTAAAAATTCGATTGCAAGATTAAACAGATGCTTCATTATGTATATAGTTACATTAATTATACATACGAATACACACCCACAAGCTACTGAAACAAGTATTTAAAGACCTTTTCATCAATACACACTACTCGATCTGTTAAAAAATAGATTTATTTATTTTAAAATACGTTTTTGAAATAAAGTTGAGGACCCCTGATCTTGTTTACACATGGAATTTTGTTACCCCTCTCCCGGGAATCTATATTTTATATATTACAAGCTGTGCCCGCGGCTCCGCCCGCTCTCATATTTCACTTCACTGCTAACATCAAAAGCCATTTAGCTTGATAGTAAGTAGCCTATAGTTGATGGGAAGAATCAAGCTATCCGTAGAATTTTGTAAAATCGTAAAATCGGTTCAGTGGTTCTCGAGTTATAAGCGGACAGACAGACATACACTCAGACACTCAGACACTCAGACACTCAGACACTCAGACAGAAAGCAGACGTTGGATTTTATTATAGGTAAGGATATATTATATAGCATTCCCAGTTTCAAGAAGATTGCTCGAAAAGTTTAGGAGCCTGTAGCTCCACGTTTTCATGTCCTGTAGTTGTGAATTCACCTGACTTATTTTATAAGGTTCCCTCCCATCGTAGCGGGATACGGAAACCTAAAAATTTACCACTGACCAGAATATCTCGAATATACCCACGACCAGTTTTATAACGGGTGTTGGTTGAATCTGTATTTTTTTTTTAACTGTATAAATAAATCACATTTGGGGTTCAAAAAACTCGTCAGATGATCCTCGCTAAAAGTATACAGTCAAAAAAAAAACATGTTTTAGAACGAGTTCAGGCATAATGGGTATCCTACGCTGCATAATGTTAATGATACATTCTTTGATGAAACTATTAACATTAAATTATTTTATTAAATAGTACCATGTGGGGGCGGTACTTAAAAATAATAGTCACACTGCATCTCTCCTCATGCATGTCGTAAAAGGCGACTAAGGGATAAGGACAAGGTGCCGTGCTAAAGGGCCACCTCTCATCTTGGCGAGGTCCTTCCACCGAGTCATGCAGCAGGTGGATATTCGTGCCTTACTACCTGGTTGATAGTTATCTAGTCCTAATACATTTCTAGACGTGGATTACTTGCAGCACAACTCCGATTACTCTGCTTACCCCGATTGTCGGGATACAGCGTGTAGTATGTATGAAATAGTACCTAATACTTATAGAATAGAAACACTTTTTGCAAACAGTATTAAATAAAACAGTAATTTGGGCACGTGAAAGGAAGATAAAAATATAGGAGTGGTCAAAGACGGATTTATTACTAAAAATGTTCTCTTCCAGTCAACCTTTAGGTGACAAGGCGAAATTATAAAGAAAAATGTATGGGTATAAATATGAAATACAAGTATTTTATTCTGCTCTATGAAGAATTAGTTCGGTACTAATAGATATAATAACGCTAGAGATACTAGGTTGCTCCTCAAACATTGAAATCAGACACAGTGAATGCTAGATGAGGTATAACGTCGATTTACCCCTCGCCCTTTACATTTATTTCAACCAATCTTTAGAGGTGTTGAGATATGCGAATAATGAAAATAATAAAAAAATATTTGAATATTATAATATTGCGGACAGGACACGGATGACGGGTTGAAGGAGATATTTTATATTCTTTAGGCATGTTTGTATATATTTTAAATGTTAAATTTTAGTTATATTGCATGATTGTATATGATGATTTTGATTAGGTAATAAATACCGTTTCCTTTGAATATTCAATGTATACTTATTAAAGTACGTCGCTGAATGCTGGGAGGACTGGTGAAAAATTGGAGATGATATGTCCAGCAGTGGACTGACTGACATGTATTTTATACTAGCTCACTTTGTACAAGTTTGCTATCTGTTTTACTATGTACAGCACAAAGAAATGAGTAACTGTATGAGACATCTAACAAACCACTTCTAAGATAGCGAATTCCCGTATAAATTATTATAATATTTCAATTGCAGTAAGTTGATTAACTTCTTTGCAATAAAAATAATATCACTAATGACACCCCGAGCTACGACGACCTCTGTGATCTGGTAAGGGAATTCCACACTGTTTACTAATGTACGTCTATCATACACATATCAACTGAAATATGTGGAACCTTACTAGGTGGTAGGGTTCATCCCGCCCGGGCTGATACCACCGCACTGAATGAAAGGTCGGTCGAAACGGCTATGTATATAGTTCGTGTTTTCCGTCCAGTTCAGTGTAGCCGACATGAAATGAAGGGAAGCACTGACATGGCACCTAGTTCACCTGGTGTTATGGGCTAACATCACGGATGTTGTAGGTGATGTAGCCAACCGTGTCAGTTTTCATAAAAAAAAACCCTTGTCACAGTGACTTCAGGCTAAATTATAAAATAAAATTAGAGTCAGTTTAATTATTAGAAAATTAAAAACGTCCCAGTACGTTCGAATTTCCGTATCCACAACAATAAAAACTATAACTGCATTTTTTTATATTTCATAATTTTTTTAAATCATCCAATTAAAAGAAATTAAGAGTGATTGAGATGAAATTTATAGTATAATCTGTTGGTACGATATTTTTATTGTGTTTATATGGTAGTTTATACGATTTCAAGTAATTCTCCAACGTATAGCTTTAAGTAGTAATTACTTGTGTATCTCAACACAAGACACGTGCTACTATGAATCACATTAAATGTGATTATATGAAATTTAGTGATGATATAAATTATTTATAGTGTTGTTTACGATGATCCAAAACATTAACTTTGATTTCTGTTAAATTATTGGGCAAATTAAAACCATTAAACTCCTTAAATCACTTGTGGTTACCTCTTCTCGCGAAATAACGCTAAGTAAGATGCCATTCCAGCAAAATTTACGGACCGTTGATGGGCTGTCTACCATATTAATGCGACAGTTGAAGACCTATAGGATAAAGAGAGGTGGCTGGTGTAATGGGTAAACTCCGCGCTCACGCTGAGGACAGGATGGAGGAAATTTATTACACCTTGAAATTTGATTATTAGATTTTTTTATGTAATCCTGTATGGTGGCTGAGTCAGAGGGGCCAAAACACATGCTTCGACCAGCCAATATCACCTCCGAGAAGCTAGGTGGTATACGGAGACTTTTCTTTGGATTGCTGGTTACACTGGAATAGAGGAGAACACATCCGAGGCTGTTATGCGGCCATCTTACATCTAGTCGGCTACAATTTGAGCCTACCACCTAGTAAGGGGAAAGGGAAATTTATTCTATTGAAGATTTAGATCTGGTCAAATCGCCTGGAGACAATCGAGCGAGGTCTATCCTCCTCCAGCGCGTCATATTTTTCAAGTACAGAGAGGGAAGGAAAGCAGCGAGTATTGTGGGGATCTTTTCGCGCCCTCGTCGTCCCCGTCGGTTCCCATGGATGATATTCATCGTTGGTGGCACCCGGGACCGCTGCGATTCCGGCTCGTCCGCCTTTGTCACAAAATTGTTTATTAATCTCATTTTTGTAATTACGTTTTAGTTTTAGTATTATCTACTTTAAGTTATTTGTAGTCAGTTTTTGTAAATATTTCATTAAATGTTTATCAATTAATAATAATTTACGAATTTATTTTAGAACTTTAGATAGTTTAATTTTACCTTAGAATGTATCTTCATCTTCATCATTTTGTTTTTTTTTTATGGAAACTGACACGGGTTGGCTACATCGCCTACAGCTTCCGTGATGTCAGCCCATAACACCGGGTGAACTAGGTGCCATGTCAGCGCTTCCCTTCGTTCGTTAGGCTTAAATGATTAGGCTTAAAGACTCAAAAGTAATTTTTTAATTGTGTTAAGACAATTTGCTTTATGTGAGTTTTGACATTTTATTTTGTTTTTGTGAAATTATTTCGTAGTGCTTAATTATGAAAAATAAACTATATCTTTTTTTATAATTTTTGTCGTATCTGTATATATTAATTTTTCATTTTTTCCCGTACGTAGTTAATTTTATATATTTTCCCCCACTTGCAAGAATTATCTATTTATGCAAATGACTAGTTCCTAACAACGCCAATTAATCGAACTCACTCATTGACATCCGCCGCTCTTTGTTCCAGGTGACACCGACAAAGGTCGCGGCTAGAAGATTCGATCGACCTTCCTATTATACGATTTTGCAATTACACACTCGAGAAGCACTGACACCGGTTGGGAAACACGCCATAACTTCAACAACAGATCGCACGATAACCGGAGTCATAACCAGCACGAAATATACCTAAAGGCGTACGTAAACAGAATATCAAGGTTTTATTAAACGTAGCAAAATTCAAGGACAAAAGAGTCACCGGAAAGACATAAGAACACACTCTAATAAACGAAGACATCTTGTTTACAATTAAGGATATACATTATAATGTTTTAAACGTTACTAAATACTGAGACAAAGAATTATCTGAAAGATAAAAGTGAGCCCAGAGGTGAGCCCAAGAGAATTTCAAGTATCTAGCAAATAATATCAATACTGCATAAGTTAAGAACGCGAAGTTCAAGTGCCTTTCAAAAGTAAATAAAATAAGTAAATACATAACACAGTATTCGATTCTACAAAAGGTAAGAATAATAAACGAAACGAAACTGAACTCGAGAAAGTAAATAAAATTAATAAACAAGAAAAGTGCAAGCGAAAAATAAACAAACGGAAAACTCGAGATGAGCTATTTACTGTTTGCTGTGTACTACGTCCTGTACACTATTCTTCTTGCACTTGGCGGACTGTGGTGCTTCGAAGAGTGCAGTCTTTCTGAAGAGGAAGAGTACCGCTTCTACGAGGAATACAACGGCGTCGTTCCTTACTAGAACTGCTTCTGAAAGAGGTAAGTTTAGTGTGTTCTATTTCTAAAATATTCATATTGTTTACTTTTGAATATTTGATTATTATGTATTTATATTTATGTGTTTTCTTCTACGACTTGTGGAACGTTTAAATTACTGTTATTTTCCCCCATTTTAACATGTCGCATAAGATATTAAGATTGATAAGCGTTAATGTTAAAATAATCCAAAATCATTTTAATCGAATGTTTATCAAATAAACCGAAAACTAAACCAACAATTTGTTTTTAAGTGTAGTGCTTTTTTATTTTATCAGAATACCTATTGAATATTACTCTTGGCAATACCGGCTCACTCAAGCTCTTTCTACACGGACTCTTTCACAGTACAAACAGCTCGCCTCTGGAATAATCTGCCCGTGCATTTACGCTCCTCTACATCTATGAATGTATCTATGATTAATTTAAACAAACTTCTCCTCTCGTTACCGAAGTAAATGCAATGTATAATATTAGATACATATCTTTACTCCCCTTCTCTTACTCTCTTGTCATTCAGTTGGTTGTGTCGCACAACGGTACCACCGATCGATGTACATAATATGTAAGTTTATTATATACATATATATGTTTATTAAAGTATTTATGTAGTATTCGTATGTAGTTTATAATACATATTTCTTTACAGTCATAACACATTGCCACATACTATTCTTGTTCGCCTGCATGTACTTCTCCCACATCCCAAAGGTTAGTTAGAATAGAATGCCTCGCGGCATTAAGCTCGCCTGTTGTACCTAATTTTTATAAATTGGTGTTCAATAAAGAATATATACAATACAATACAATATTAAATTAAAATTCAAACTAAACATCATGAATAAAAATTACATTTAAAAATTGGTTGTCTGTAAAGTCGGTTTACGGACGATAGTTTCACGTGATAACGTCATAAAGTGGTTTCAATTTCTGCTGCCCTGCTTTAGAACCAGAGAGATAAATGTGTACAAGCCGACGCTTGGGCCGATTGTGCCTCTCTATCGCTTGTTACGCGCTCTCGCTTGCACACACAGGCTCAGATGGAACGTGACACTTTTTGGTGCGTGCAGCCGGTGTTCGTCAATTTATAAGACGTGACGTTATCACGTCAAAATTTAAACTATCAATTTAAATATTTCCTCAAGGGACCTCGTGCACGGGATGGTTACCAGGCCTGCGGTCGCGCTGCCCCTCTATATCCCCAGACTAAATCTTTGCCGAAGATACGAGAGGCAGCACTGGTTTCCAGTAGCGGCCGCCATCCCGGACCTCCGACCACGTTCCAGAGACGTCTCGACGATGAAGGCTACAAATCAGTAGTTGGCACCCAATACCATCGTGTTTTTCGTACTTCCTACTTAGATGAGGAAAATAACAGTGATTCAAACGTTGCACAAGTCGTAGAAGATAAAAAATAAATGTAAATACATGTGAATCAAAACTTCAAAAGTTAACAAAATGTTGTTTTAGGAAGACAACATACTAAAGAATTTAACAATTCAAATAAAAATAAATTCATGTTTCACTATAATATTGTGCAGAATAATAAATACACTGAGATAAAACTACAAAAGCATTCCTTCCAGTCCTATTATTTGGATTTATTAGGCGACAAACAGGATAATCGTAGACAAAAATAATAAAAAGGAGAACTTAGACTAACCGCCTCGGTCTCGTGATATTTTAAACATCACGGGTTAGATTATTATTATTAAACTGGACCGGTTTGTAGACCTAAAACAACATAATTAAACATTTTGTTGTGCGTCACAAAGTGTTCAAACCTACTGTTCATTGACTTAGAGAATTGTTCAATATAAAATAATAGATGTTTTCATTTCATTTCGCAAAATTGTGAAGACAAGGAACACTTATGAGATCACACTGACGTCTGTCTGTCTGTATGCCTATATGTCCGTGTTTCGATCACATACATATATCTCTGGATCTATATTATAGATATTGATGAAACTAATTCCAAAATACCCAGACAGGCCATAGATACAACAGTTTGGTGGAAAGTACAGGGTACCCCAAAATGTGAACCAAACATAATAATAATATATATAATTATATAGGTATGGTTGGGGCAATTAAAAAAATATATATAATGGCTATAATCACTAAATTTATTTTACGAAATATTGCGTTTAAAAGTTGACAAAAAACTGCAGTTTTCTCGCCAAAGTTTTCCCTATTAACTGATGAACCTATAAATGATGAAAAAAATTACAATATGCGACAATGACTGCATGCAGCATGCATACAGTCATTGTCTTTATCTTTATGAAGTTTACATAAAATGAATCCCTTTTACATAAAATGGAAAAATAATAATTAGGTTAGAAGAACGCAATATGGTTGCCGGGTGAAGCTGCTAACACACTCATTTGAAAAATTCTGGAAATGCCAAAAAAACCATATCCTGGGGAGGCTCTTATTTATTTCGGATGTAATTAGAATTTTTTTAAGTTCCTATCGTATGTCACAACATTGCAACAATTTCACTAGGCAAATAAAAAATTGAAAGAAGAACCAATTTTACCGATATTTCGGAATAGCCGGGTACTGACTGAGCGAGACTCTCGAGGCCGCCTGCGAACCAAATGCTCGGTCGGACAGTACGCGAACACAGCCGCGACCGATCCGGCCGGGGGCGTCGTCGGTTTTTTGTCGTTCTCAAACGTGCCTCAGTCCATTTTCCGCACCCACCCACTCAGAACGAACGTTGTGTGCCTTGCTCGCTCACGCACGAGCGAATTCTCTCGGAGATCGCACGCGCAGTATCATCTCGCGTTAAACTGAGATATGTTCGGACGGGTCATAGCTCGGATTTTCCTCACGCGGCAGCCTCGCGACGTTGGTTTTGTAGCGAGGCAGCCTCGCTCGCGCGGCATACGGCCGAAGCGCCACGCGAGGCTGCTCGCGCAGGCAATACGCGGCTATAAAGCTTCATTATTGACCTGTAAAATTGTTTATTGATCACTCCACTACTTATACAAATAGATACATGATTATTAACAATTCTACGATCGAATCTATGTCGCACATTATAAATTGGCAATCCTAATAAATAAAACGTAACGTGCGTCAATGTATGAATATCCTTATAACTCGAGAACCACTTTATCGATTTAAATACGGTTTTCTCTATTACATTCTGTAACTTCTCAAGATGGTTTTAGTTAGGCTATAAATCATAACGCTACGTCATCAGCGGCCTGAGGTGTGAGCAAAAATTCACGCGAAGCGAAGCCGCGGGCAAGAGCTAGTACATAATAATATATTTGACCTCAGTCACTAAGGTAAAATCATAAGGAAATATGAGACGAAAATTAATAAAACAATAGACGCACTAATACTGAACTTGACTTCTATTTGGACTCTGAGCCTATTGTTTAAATGTCAGAATAGTATAAGAAAATTCTTGTAAAGTGTTTATCACATCACGTAGACCCTACGTAATATGTACTAACTGTGCCCCCGGCTCCGCTCACTATAAGTCAAATCTGACTCCCATTTTCTTCGACTTCTATCATTACTAGAGATAGGATAATCGCATACATATTTGCCTAAATGCTAAAAATATGGAAGTGGCTTCTTTGAGAAATTGATTTATTTAAATAATTCCCGGGCTTCCCGGGAACGTTACTATACTATAAAACTTAGCAAATCTATTCAAAATAAATGTTCTTAATACGCTTTTATCACAATACGCCATTAACCCAAAAATATACGGTTACAATTAAAATACGTCAATCCCGGGAAAAAATGAAAGAAAGAAAGAAAGAAAAACGTTTATTCAGCTAAAACTATAAAATAACAAAACAAGATTATAAAAACAAAAATGTAAAAAACATTTTTTTAGCTGAAAGGGAGCAGACACAGCACGATGTAAAACCTAACAAGTAGGTAGTTGCGGCTGGTTTTAAGTCTGCCCCCTTACATTATTACATAACAAACAATTTAGATTTAATCAAATTATAAACTGAAAATCAAATTTAACAACCAAAAACCAAATATAAACACAAAAATATTTAAAAACATTATGGTAGGTAACTCAAAGACACATTACATAAAAAATTTAAAGTGTCTTTCCATACTTATCTAACCTCTCAAGTTTACGAGTAGGTAAATATGTATTCGATTATCCTATCTCTGATCAATGATCATTATTACTTGCCTTACTAGTCTATAGAAATAAGATAGATAGGGTATTACGCGCATGTAGCCTATTAATCTAATCTTTAAAAAAAAACATGGATAATATTGAGAGTGGAAGTGGGGTCAGAAGTGTTTCAGGAGCACTCGACGAAAAAGAGGGGTACTATAAGTTTTGACGCCACCGTCTGTCATAGGACGTGTGTGTGTGTCTATTTGTGGCATGGTACATAGTTCCCAAACGGATGGACCAATTTTGATGCGGTTTTTTTTATTAGAAAGCTGGTTAACCGATAGTTCTTAGCTGTATAGTAATCAAGTAATCGAGTAATTATGAAGTAATCGACGAAGTAGTAATCGAAGACCGACTTGGATGCGGTCAACTTTCGATAAATAAAATGTAAAAGCCAAAACTGCGCGGGTATTTACTTAGCGGTCCCCCGACTCCTTTAAGTAACTAAAACTAAAACGAAAATTATTTTTGACTTTTTAAGGGATCGGGGTTTGTTTCAATTTGTAATTTAACTTTTTTGTCTCGGCATATTGAGAAACATAGGTGTGACGTAATGTATATAAGTGTAAATATTTGTAAACTTGCCTTGTAATTACAAACTGTAAACAATAATTGATTAGGTACAAATATAAAGTTTATATAACCATACCACGCTGCCGCGCGCATCGCACCGTGCATGTCACGATACCAGGTACCTAGAAGTCTTGTTAGCCTAAGTAAAAGTTGATTTCTCGCTGAACTCGCTGTACACATTTAATTTGCCCATTATGTGTTTTTATGTGTTTGTATGTTAAATGAATTTGGAACGCTCTCCCTGCCCTCATATTTCCCCCAAGTTAAGTCTCGCGTCTTTCAAGAGAGGCGTGAACGGGCACCTGTCGCGGCAACGTGGCAGAGAGACTCAGCACCCTTTTGTTGTTGACATTGGGCTTTTGAGAACCCATCGGTTTTCTAAATCGTTTCTTTGTCGCACCGCTAGAGTGTGGAACTGTCTTCCGGCGAGTGTATTTCCTGAATCCTTTAACCTGGGTGTCTTCAAGCGTCGTATTAACGGGCTAGACAGCCTAGCAACAGTCCGCAAATCTGCTGGCATGGCACCTAACTGAGCGTGGTTTCGCGAGGAGAGGTGATTTTGGCTCTGTCGACTGCACCATTGGTCTCTCGGCACAGCCACCCATGCTGGTTTACATTAAAAAAAAAAACCTGTCAGGCCGGCATGGCATTCGCAACTCCCACCGAATGTCCATGGGCATCGTTAGACACTTTATGGGTGACACGACGGCGCCACATGTCGCGCTTTCTATAAAAAATAATGTTTAGCTTTTTCCCGTGTTTTCGTTTATTATTTAAATTTCGACGAAATTCGATTTAAATAAAAAACGTTAGCTACAATGTTTTAGGCCATCATGCATTTTTTACAGAGTTTGCTTGGATTTAGCAGAAACGACACATAAGCACTTACTTTGTTTAATATGTATATACTTTGTTTATATATAGTTTACATAATTTGTATAATATATGTAAGACTAGCTGGGCCCTATAACCGTACTTAGAGGTAACAAAAGAAGTCGTTGAAAATCCCATGTAAACTGATTGTAGTTCACGATTGTCGAAAACCTCACAAAATTATCATTACACAAAATGTATGAACAGGTAAAATAAAACTGTATCAAACCAGACCATACATTCGTACGAGTAATTTTTTGCATACATGTGAGTGCAAAAAACCAAAAATAAAGCTGTTGAACTCTTAGGTGCATCGACCACATTCAAGGACAAGATAATGAACTTAGTTTTTTTTTATTTAGTAACGGGTTTAGTCTTAGGCGAGAAAGGTATTTTGAGTTAATTTAATTGTAAATGTATTGCTTTACACCAGCTAATAATTAGTATTTCCGCATTAAAAACACACACTGACATAGTCAATGTTTCTAAAGATATAAAATCCAAAAGTATACCTATGTACTTACGTACGTAAAACTTAATAACTGTTTAATGAATCGGGTGGTGTTTCGCCAGATTATGTTAAAAACAATACAATGTTTTGTAAGTTTATTTAGGTTTTTATATGTTAAATTTTACATAGCTTTAGATTATTTTTATAGCAGATATTATTTGTATGAATTTCAAGCAAATGTATTTAGCAAATAACTGGACATACATAAAACCTTCAAACTTTTCAAACTGATCCAGATTTCATTTTCTTGGTCCCTTCATTAAACGTGTATTCAAAGCACAAAAGACAAAAGCTTGCGAACGTTGTTCATATGCAAGCGTTCCATAGCTAGTTGTTCCCTTCTTGCACGCTTATCGAGTTGCTTCGTGCTCCGTATTGCTGCCGTCCGTTCACCTTGCTAGCACGCACCGCGCAGTCTCCGCGCCGCGCCGCCGGCCGCCGCCGCAGGGCCGCCTTCGCCACCGCGCCGTCGCCTGTGAGACGTTTCTACTCTCAGAATAATGATAGGTACTTTTCCGATGTTTTAGATACAAACTTCGAAATAGTTTTCATGCCGTAAGAACTTCTTTTTTTTTTATGGATACTGACACGGCTGGCTACATCACCTACAACATCCGTGATGTCAGCCCATAACACCGGGTGAACTTGGTGCCACGTCACTGCTTCCCTTCGGTCGTGCCGGCTGCACTGAACTGGACGGAAAACACATACTATTTACATAGCCGTTTCGACCGACCTTTCATTCAGTGCGCTGGTATCAACCCGGGCGGGTTAAGCCCTACCACCTAGGAATATAAGAAGGGAGTCATATCCCATAGACATACGCGGGGAGAGATGCAGTGGGGCTATTCTTTCAAAGTACCGGCCCCACACGGTACTTAATTATTAACTTAATAACTTAATGAACTACTTCAATATATATTTTTTTTAATAATCCGTATTAAAAATAGTTCGCGTTTTCCGTTCAGTTCAGTCAGTGTAGCCGGCACAAATGGAAGTACTGATATGGCAATTAATGCCTACAACAACAAGATTTAATGACTTATCACGGTGGTAGCGGCGAACCATAAACAATACCGCCACACATTGACTTTGATTGCATCCTCTTAACAATAAAAACGGCAATCAAATTGTACCAGTACTTGGCTACCTTATATTTTGCAATGGGTATTTTATATATATTTGCAATAGGCAAACCTACCTACGTTTTCTTCAAACTTTGAAAATATTAGGTAAATATGGAAAATGCACTAAAAGCCTTCAAGATAATTTTGAAAAATTTAGATAAAACAAACAACAAAATTGTTAAACAACATTTTTGTTTAACAATTTTTTTCCAGAACCTCATATGCCTGGCCGCATAGTGAATCATAGGAATGAATAGCAATAATGATGATATGATAATTTTTCTTGCGGATAAGGTGTCAGCCAGTCGGAGTATTTTCCTCACAGCGTGCGGACGGAAAACATGAAACAGGTAGTTTCTGTAAACAGCATTTTTGTAATTAATTAAAATGTATTCATTACATTACTAACCCTTTTGAATGCAAATACAATATGTATACACAATAATCTATTGTGCAGAAAACAGACTTATTAAAATATAATTTATTTCAGTCAACCTAGTAATTGCACAATGGTTGTTCGACAACATCAACCGCTAGAGTGTGGAACTGTCTTCCGGCGAGTGTATTTCCTGAATCCTTTAACCTGTGTGTCTTCAAGCGTCGTCGTATTAACGGGCTAGACAGCCTAGCAACAGTCCGCAAATCTGCTGGCATGGCACCTAACTGAGCGTGGTTTCGCGAGGAGAGGTGATTTTGGCTCTGACTGCACCATTGGTTCCTCGGCACAGCCACCCTTGCTGGTTTACCCAAAAAAAAAATTAAGAAAAATAAAAAAATATTCTCAATCGTATTGTGTGTGTAATAGGGATCGGCGTAGGTAGTGCTATTCCCGGGATTTGGTGACCATTATCTTAGCATGGATATGCCTTCTGAATCCCGGGAAAATTTATTTCATATTTTCTCGAATGTTGATGTTTTTTCGTCTGAATCTTATTTCTAGACGAAATATAAGACACTTTTATTCTTACACGTTTTTCAATAAAATCGATATTTTCGGAGAAAAAAAAATCACAATTTTTTTTTTCACAATGTTCTCGATTGCTGATGTTTTTTGGCGGATTCTTATTTCTAATCGAAACATAAGACACTTTTATTCTTACACGTTTTTCACGTAAGTCGATATTTCCGGAGAGAAAAATAAAACAACCTATTTTTAAATAATTTCTCAAATGTTGATGTTTTTTCGCCTGAATCTTATTTCTCGACGAAATACGAATCTGTAGTGAACATATTTTATAAAAAGTGGCAGCCATTTTGAACTTTTTAGTTACTGGACCGATTGCTTTCAAAATCGATATCTGGGTGTCTGTGTGAGCTCTAAATACGAATCCGTTCTCAAAATTAAAAAAAAAGTGGCCGCCATTTTGAAATTTTTATTAGTTACTGGACCGATTGCTTTCAAAATCGATATCTGGGTGTCTGTGTGGGCTCTGAATACGAATCTGTAGTGAACATTAAAAAAAGTGGCCGCAATTTTGAACTTTTTAGTTACTGGACCGATTGCTTTCAAAATCGATATCTGGGTGTCTGTGTGGGCTCTGAATACAACTCTGTAGTGAACATTTAAAAAAGTGGCCGCCATTTTGAACTTTTTAGTTACTGGACCGATTGCTTTTTTATTTTAGTTTATTCATCTCTTTTCGAGATTGGACCAATTGCTTTCAAAATCGATATCTGGGTGTCTGTGTGGGCTCTGAATACGAATCTATAGTGAACATTTAAAAAAAGTGGCCGCCATTTTGAACTTTTTAGTTACTGGACCGATTGCTTTCAAAATCGATATCCGGGTGTCTGTGTGGGCTCTAATACGAATCTGTAGTGAACATTTAAAAAAGTGGCCGCCATTTTGAACTTTTTAGTTACTGGACCGATTGCTTTCAAAATCGATATCTGGGTGTTTGTGTGGGCTCTGAATACGAATCCGTTGTCAAAATTTAAAAAAAGTGGCCGCCATTTTTAACTTTTTAGTTACTAGACCGATTGCTTTCAAAATCGACACAAAATATGTGAATATCCTGCAAAGGCCATTCTCCGCACTCCTTGGTATATGCATGTATGACTAATAAAGAAATCCACAACCTCCTTGAAGTTCCTACTAGCAGTGAGGAAGCTAAACATCATAACAAAATATAAACACCGGCTCTCACTTCATCCCAACATCCTGGCAACAATATTGACCCAACCCGCAAAGAAGAGGCGCCTGCGGCAAAAAAAATCCTGGACCTGAAGAACTAAGAATCTTGGACAGCAGCAAAGGAAGATATTGGACGCATTGGAGACAGACGTCTGAAAACCATGAAAAAAATTCACAGATCTCATGCATTACATGACCTTCGGGTACATTGAAAATGACTTTTACGACGTATTCAAATATAAGCATATAGCGAGTCGCCGACTGTGGGCGTGAAAATATCCGGGTGTGGCTGAAGCGACGAACTCAAAGAGCGAACACACTCCAGATTTTAACAGCGCGCACCTGTTCACTATATAATTAATTCTACTCCTCTAAATACTAACATGTATTGGGCACACATATAAAAGCTCGCCTCTGCAATAATCTGCCCGTGCATTTACACTCCACTACGTCTATGAATGTATTTAAGGTAAATTTGAGAAATCTTTTCCTATTCTTACTGAAGTAAATACATTTTTACTAGCACACATACTAGTTACATAATGCACTAGCTTTTACCCGCGGCTCGCGGTAAAGTCGGTTTAGTAGCAAATCCGATATAAACGAGAATATGTTAACGATCGCTTCTTTTGTATTTTCTCTCTCTCTCTCTCTCTCCCTGAACCCTTTCTCCCTCCCTCTCTCCTAACCTAACCTAACTCTCTCGCTTCCCCTCCGTTCCCCTCCCGCCCCTCGCTCTTCTCCATCCCCCTATTTCCCCGTCTCTTTAATCTGCCTACCTCTCTCCCTAATTCCCTCCTTCCATTCTCCCTTCTCCCTCGCTCCCTCTTACTCTCCCTCTTTCCCTCATCCGCACTCCTTCCGTCCCCCTCTCTCCTTTCATCTTCCCCACCCACCTCCTTCCTACCTCTCACTCTTTCCCTTCCTCCCTCTTCCTTACCTTCTTCCTCCTCCCTCTCCTGCCTCCCTCCTCCCTCGTCTCACTCGCTCCTCCCTTCCAATCTCCCCTCTCCTACATTTCACCCCGCCCTTCTCACCCTAGCTCTCCCTCCCTCTGACACTTCTATCCCTCCCTATCTCAGTCCTCGTTCAACCATCTATACCCCGCCGCTTCCTCCTCCCTCCCTCACCCCTGCCCCTCGTTCGTCGCCCCTCTTCTCAACGCCCCCTCTCTCATCTCCCACCCATCTTACACACCTCCCCTACCCTAAATCCATTCCACCTGCTCCATCTCCCTACCTCCCTCCCCTCTCACCGTCCTCCCTCCTTCCCCTTTCATACCTCCCTCCCCCTCCTGGTTCCTCCCCAATCGATACCTCTCCATCCCCCGCCTTTATCGTCACTCCCCTCCATCACCACCCTTCCATCACCGCCCCTCCCCCTTCACCCATCCTCCTTAAACCTTCCCCCTTCATATCCCTAACATAATTGCATTCCCTATTTCACCCCTTCCGTTTTTTTTCCATGAAAGGTAGTCCCCAGGATGCACTCTATCTTCTTCCCAAAATTTTATCTAAATCTTTATAGTATATATATCTAACATCGCTTCTACCAAACCAACAACCATTCGACACTAAATTCCGTTCATACTATACTTTCCTATACTTTCTTTGATACTGCTCAGTCCAAAGGCTATTTCGCGTGATGATATATAGCCTATAGTGTGCTTCAAGAACTATCTTTACATTGGTGCAAACCACATCAAAATCTGTTCAGTGGTTCCGGAGTTTACCTCAAACATACATTCATACAAACAGACAGACGATCCCTTTTATAAAAAGTAGAAGAAGAAGATAGAGAAAACGTAGAGATTAGTTTGTAGTTTATCTTAATGCATTACTTAAAACATTGCCACAAACTATTCTTCTCCCACATCCCAAAGGTCAGTTAGAATAGAATGCCTCACGACATTAAGCTCACCTATTGTGCCTAATTTGTATAAATTGGTGTTCAATAAAGAATATATATCCATATTTAAAAATTTTATTATAATTTACTTGCTTTTTCATACTGAAATATGTCAATTTTGAAAAGTAAAAAAAAATTTAAAAAAATAAAACAAATAAAATTAAAATTCTCAATTTTCAAGAAAATCATATTAACTACTCACACTGCAAGATAAAGACGACACGAATCTCGCGTAATGGAAAATAAAAAAAAATCATAACTCCGAAAATGTTCACTTTTTTCAAACAATTCAAAAAATATCCCCAGATATTTAATCAATCTACAATATAAAAATATAAAAGTTTAAAATATATATTCAGAAATATGTTTAAAAGTGCCCTTTTTAAACCCCCTAAAAACGGCAATTTTAAGCGGTTTTTTGCGATTTTCTCAAAAACTCCAATTTTTTAAATATTATTTTTCACAATCTTTTAGCTCTCGTCGATACGCGTCATTTGAGACCCTAAATATTTACGTAACCTTAAAACTCACGACACCAGGGCCAATTCGCCCTTTTTCGGGAAATCGGGGCCTATACTAAAGCGATCGAAAAGACATTTCCAATCTCAAACATCTTTATTATAGTTGACTAATTGAACTACTAAACTAAGTAAACTAATTGAAGTTGGCTAAAGAGGACCAAAAAAGTTTTATTTTACACCTCACTCATTTGGTCCTATAGACATAACATTCTACTTTCCACTAACCCAATCAGCGTACATGTTACATAATTTTTTGCCATTTTCGAATTTTAGAGAACAATTGAACACACAAAGACTTAAAAAAATTAATATGAATGAATGTATGACTGCATGATTCAAATTCAAATGTATAAATTAGTCTTTTTTTATTTACTTCTTACATCTCCAATGTTATTTAACGTAAATTAAGTATAATTTTAAGTGTAAACGGTTTCTTGCTTCCAGATTACATTGCCGAACGGACATAATAATTATTACTATGATGAGCAATACTGAATATAGTAGCTATATTTTTGTGTCTGTTCAAGAGCATTGTCATGCACACACGTATACTTAAAAATGTAGTCACATTCTTCGTGGATTTTGTGATTGTAAAATCTATATTCAATTTATAATTTAGTTTCTGATGAATTTTTCATTCGGTTACCGACATAAATCACGGAAGAACCTTAAGACTCGGGCAAACCTGTTGCTGAAGGGCACAAAAAGTACAACATCCGTAACCAATATGGTCTTTACATTCTGTGCCTGTCCTACAAGTACTGTGCGCCTTTTCTTATCGCACCCGAACTGGTTGAAAACAACGAGTGGGTGACAATCCGGCTTGTAGCTTGTAGACGGACCAAAGTCGCTGGGGAAAGGCTATGAACCCGCGATTTGAAGATCCCGTGAATTTTATGAAAGGTATTCCTCGGAAGCCCATCGCAGCGCGACGCAAGAGTTGTTTATAGAATAGTACCGTTCGGAGAACTCTATTGCCTATACAAGAATCTTCTGCAGATGAGAAACAATCAACTTAGTAGCATTGTGGTAGCATGATACACCTAAGTGAAATATGATATAAATACGCGGTATGTAGGTAGGCTCGGAACCATATGTCGCGCTTTCAATAAAAGAAACATAAAACAAATCTTATTAAATTATGTATTTAATAACACAATTTAAAATACTCTTCGACTCTGAGAAAAAAAAACTAATTTTGAAATTGTAAAATTCCTGAGTTACAATAAACGTTTTTTTTTATGGGAAGCACGACATATGGCGCGCGCCAGATTAACGCAGAGGTGTAGTCCGACGGCGCCCACGGCATTCGGATATTTAAGTTTGTTTCTTTATTTCTCTATTTTTGTGTTGTGAAAGGAAAAACGTATTACAAAATACGCATAAAAAGTCTATGAAAAAAAAACACGACATTTTCACGATGTAATGGAATTTCAATAGTCATCGTTCATAGTTACCTACCTAATCGAAAAAAATCTATATATAATTTTTTACGGCAATATTGTTTCTATTTTTTAAAGATTTTGACTATGGGTAAACAAGAAATCGTCATAGATTTAAGTATGTAACTAATTGAATTAAAAATGTAAAGACTCTACACTCAAAGTCAATAGTACTTTGTCAGGAAGAAGAAGTGCAAAAAACATATAAAGCACATTTATTACATGAAAACAAAATTGAAAGAGACAAATTACGTCATTGCCAGACCATCTAAAACAATATTACCTAGATCCGCTTGGCATCCTTTTAGTATACGTAACATCGCTGTAGGAAAGAAAATGTCGGTAGTCTGATGTTAATTAGACAAATTACAGTTTTTTTCCCGTTCTTGTTGTAAATCCAGTTCAATGATATAGACGTGCAACCAATAATTAATCAATCTTAAAATTTACTACTTTAACTAAATTTACTAAAACTTTTTACTACTTTTACTATAGGTTCGCAGAAAATATTGGGTACATAGTTCATATGAATTTCTACTACGTATTATTTTATTACTTTAAGTGAGCTAAACTTGTAAACCTATATATATACAATTGGTTTCTCGGAAACGGCTGTAACGATTTGGATGAAATTTGGTATTTAGATAATGTTATTTTTTCAAGTCTATCTAGATAGGTGTAGACGCCGGTCGCCCAGGTACTGAATATTATATGTAGCATATTTATTGTTGTCATAGAGAAATATTATTTCTACGTCTATGATTGTTGTAAACACCACATTCGGCTCATCTCTTGAACAGAGTTTTACAAAGGTTGTTTACAAGGTTTTGCTGTGTCGGCACGAAATAAACCGAGTTCTGAAGAAGTCGCGCGAGCGAAGCCTTAGGCAAAAGCCTAAATTAATTTTGAAAAAAAAGAGGATGAGAAAAACAGTAAGGAAATAAAAAGTTTCAAAGCTATGTCATCACCAGTTTATATTCACACTCTCCCATTGTCTTGACGCATTATCTGAAAGTCATGTTTTTAAATAGCTGACTTTTTCTACACCATACGTAAATCGCTATGAAAAACGCCACGTAAATTTTTTGCCACGTTGACGTCAAATATTAATTCTGAAAAACAAAAAGTAAGAGTTCAACGATTCAAACATTGGGTTAAAACGTCAGATCAGCATATGTTTCCAGAGGTGACACTCGAAGATTTTAAATTCCATAAGAAGGAAAATCTTTACTTAATTAAAATTTACTTTTCTTAATTGTTGTTGTTCAGTCAGCATTTATTGTCCACTGCTAGACATACGCCTCTTAAATTTTATCCAGCGGTGCGGAACCACTGTTTTCCTCCGACGTAAATGTAATGTAGTCGTACCACCACATGTAATTACGTGAAATACCAAAAAATCACCAAAATTGTTTCCAAACGATTTGTTATTTCTGGGTGCCTTTTTATATCTAAAAACAACATATTCGTCTGCGCTATACACGGTGTTGCAGTTGCCCCCGTAATATTTTTAACTGACATAAGGGGGTTATTCTATATGTGAAACTAAGCAACTTCTGTGGCGAAGAAAAATTTTTTTAAACAAAAATAAATAATTTTTTTTTCTTCAAATTAAAAAGTCGTAGAACAAAAGTTGTTCTATTTCACGTACAGAATCACCCCCTTTCGGGTTTTACGGTTGGGGTTGCAACACCGTGTATATTTTATGTAATTTCGGTACATATATTTTGTATTATATAATACATACATTTATACCATGTTTTATGAAGGTATATAATGTATAAGAAAAAATTATATAAAAACAAAAAATATGGTACAATAGTACCATATTTTTTGTGAAAATATACTATTTGATTTAATTTGATTTGTTTTGCTTATCGATCACCGGGAACTTTATATATCGTTGTACTTTCTATTCAATAGGTACGGAGTCATAGTTAGTGGAGTCAGGTGTAGGAGACGAAAGAAT
Organism: Nematopogon swammerdamellus; assembly: GCA_946902875.1. Classification (NCBI taxonomy): domain Eukaryota; kingdom Metazoa; phylum Arthropoda; class Insecta; order Lepidoptera; family Adelidae; genus Nematopogon; species Nematopogon swammerdamellus. The sequence continues at coordinate 15,670,232 of OX336340.1, forward strand.
TTTTGGACTCTAAACTGAGAATTTTAAATTCGACTGCCTTTACAATATAAACAAAATAGTGGAACGAAGAAATTGCCCGAAAGCCCAAAGTTCGAATTATAAAAAGGAGGTTTACCTCCAAGATATTGAGTAATTTTCTATTATAATTTTAATCGGCCACGTGTTTTCTCTGATAAGTGCGTTGCTCTGCGCACACGGTTGCGGTTAGGAACTAAGGTTAACTGGTCTCGCGTCGCATTATAACTTTGGTATATATGAAAAGTGTGGCCAAGGAAACGCTTCAGTTGGTAGTAAGCCTGTTCACGGGCCAGGCTTCAGACCATAACGTGTCTGCAATGCGGCATCACTCATTATTCGTAATAAATAATCAAGTTAACATATATTAGTTATATAACAATAAAAAAAAAGTTTGTGCAATTAAAGTGAGCATTAAATTTCCTTTGAATTTGTGTAACAATTCAAACTTTTCTTCGCTGTTTATTAGTTTTAGAGTTTTAAACATCAACGGAAAGTGTGAGTGTTCGTTATGGTTTCCTCGTCCTTCGGGCGCAGGCATCGACCGTAATATAAACTCATGAAGTTTGCACCACAGTAAACTTCTTTGAGGAAATCTATTAAACCTGCAGTCCTACATTTAAGAGGTGAGCAAATTTTTTATAGGTACATACATTTTATTTCATTTTCATATCTTTTGTTTGAAACAATTTTTCTTTTTCCTGGCGATTGCGGAAATATCCGTTTTACATTGGTTGAAATGTTTTTTCTCATACATAATTTCAAATTAAATACCGTCAGCGAATATACGTAGCTAACTATAACATACCTACCTCGATTAATAATGATATAAACATTGACCTTCTTAATTCCTTATTGCTTCGTTATTTTATTAATTTCAATAACATACAAAAGTACACTATTTACATAAATTGTCCTAAAACCTTTTTTTATTGAAATACAACTTAATAACTATAACAAACATAAGAATAAAATAATATAAAAACATTATTAAATTAAATGTACATACTTAATGGCGTCCATAACATTGTAATGAATTATAAGGTCTTGCCAAGGATCTTCCTGGTACTTAGTAGACGATTTGACGTGCGTAATATAGATAATGTAGAAAATTACCATAATACGGGGTTAAATATATGTTATTTCATTTCCTATTCTTTATAAACATTACTTAATTATTTACTTCCGCACTTCTCGCATGGAACATTTTATTCTGTGTTTCAGCCCCTTTCAAGTACATTTTTTTCTAGCTCTTATAGTTGAATTATTTGATCCGGATATAAAGTAAAACCTTGAAACAATGTAAAACAAACGCTTCGTCATCCTGTCTATACATTACATACATTACCTATCAATAGAATTTCAATATATTTCTTCTTACTTTTGAAATTGCTCTTTTTATGGCGTTTTATGAAACCGAATAGATTTTATATACAATTTAGTTATTAGCGTTCCATATCCAGATTGCAATTTTCTCGATAACCTTTTAAGAAATAAACATCAAAATAGTTTTCACGCCGTAAGGACTAAATGGGTTAATTTATTATTTTTTTTTTAGATTTATTGACATTTACGTTCTAGAGGTAGACCTCGGAGAGCATGTGTGACTGACAGACAGACTGACATACACCTGACGGATTATATAAGGGTCCCTGCCCGCGTCGCTGGCTAAGGGACCCAAAAAAAACAGAATATGGACAGCAGCCTATACTGAATCAAGTGAGCATCACTAAATTTCAGCGCAACATATCATTTTCAGCGCATTTTTAACATAAGTTGTGCTAACGCTAATCGCACCACTTCCTCAAAGGGTTAAGCAGAAAAGGTAAAGCGTAGTCAATATTGAATTGCAGCGCTTTATGCAAGCAAAAGTAATGCCTCACTGACATTAGCGACACGCAACGCGCAGGAAGCGTGTGCAAACGTGTGCAAGCGCTCGCGAACATCCGATCTGACCGCGTGAGGCAATGAGTGCACACTCTCACTAGCCAAGGTTGGCGTGTTCGGTGTTCAAATATATCCTTCAAAGTGGATAGCGATATGATAGTTTATACTTCGTGCGTGCAAACTTTATTGTGCAGTAAAATAATTTAAATTGTTCGATTATACTCGTTCTGAAATGTTAAAATGCTTCTAGTGATTCATCACTGAAATAAATTTGAAATTAGGTATCACATTAAAGACATAATTTTGAATTTATGAAAGTTATTGTGTCCGCTTTATATAGGTACTATTATTTATTTTAACTATTTATTTTAAAAACAGTAGGTAATTGATATAACAAATAAACACTAATAAACCTCATCCCAAACAACAGTTGATTAGAAATAAAGTACAAAACGAAATATAAGAAAATGGTTTTTTTTTTCAGAATAAATGTTTTCAGACTGCTGTCTAACTTGGTAATTTTTAGGTTTCCGTATCGCCTACGGAAACCTATTACTAAGCTTACGCCGTCTGTCTGTCTGTCTGTCCTACCTACTGCTGTATCTTTGGAACCGTAATAGGTAGCCGGTTCAAATTTTCACAGAATATGTGCCATTATGGCGGATATAACAACAAATAATAAAAAATTAAAAAAGTAAAAAAATTAGGGGGTTCCCACCATACAAGAAACGTGTTTTTTTTCAATGTTTTTTTTTGTGGTGCGGAAACCTCAGTGCGCGAGTCCGACTCGCACTTGGCCGGTTTTTTTATGGTACTGTGTGCACTCTTTATTCAACATTCATAATATGGTACCTAATTACTAACATACTCTTGAACTATCAACATTTCTTCTATATATTTAAAAGTACCTATATTTTGTATAAGCTATGTATGTACAGCATTGATTTTATAGGGGGAGTCAGATGTACCGTCAGCGATGTTTTAAAGGTAACATGAAATTAGTCTTCAATTATGTCCTAAGATGGCGCCAGGAGTATCGAATTTGAATTAAATAATTTATTATATTTTTAAATCTGCTAATTATAGAACGATGCTAAGTGGGAACAGCATAGTTAAATTTAAAGATTATTTTATATTAAGTAAAAATTTCAAAATAGTGTATTTTAAGGTTTTCATAATTTTTCCAATAAATATTTTCATGTTTTGTCAGTCCGTGAGCTTGGCGGATAAAATGTATAATTTCGCCGCTTCTGCATCATAGATGTCAGACCAAAGTTAAGTTGTCCTATTTGTCTATAGATGGCATGCCTATTTCTTATTATATTTTCAGTTGCCAAATACCCACCAACCAAACCTGCGTGCAATTCAAATACGCGCGTGCGGTTAGGATAAAGTGGAGATACCTTCTTTAAAATTATATTTTTTTACCTCACCACCTTTGAAAACGGAAACAAACACGATGGATTAAATATAATAATAATAATAAAAATCGTTAGCCATTTATAAGAAAATCGACCTCATCGAAATAATTTGTATGACAGCTACCCTTATTTTTTTAAATAAAAAAAAATTAAAAAAGGTACCCCTAGATAATCGTTTCAAACTACTAAATATGAATTTTCAACGAAATCGGTTGAGCGGTTGAGGCGCAACGTCGCTGGACACATTGCCATAGACAAATTTGTATGACGGCTACCCTTATTTTTTCGAATTTTGAAAAAGTAAAAAAATTTACCCCTAGATTATCATTTCAAACTACTAAATACGAATTTTGAACGAAATCGGTTGAGCAGTTTAGGCACAAGGTCGCTGGACGGACACACACACACACACATACATGTTTCTCAAAACCACTTTTTTGGGATCGTTGACAGATATATAGCCCAAATCTGTACTGTGTGGGGCCGGTACTTTAAAAGAATGGCCCCACTGAATCTCTCCCCGTGTATGTCGTAAAAGGCGACTAAGGGATATGACCCCCTTCTTATATTACTAGGTGGTAGGGTTTAACCCGCCCGGGTTGATACCACCGCACTGAATGAAAGGTCGGTCCAAACGGCTATGTAAATAGTTTGTGTTTTCCGTCCAGTTCAGTGTAGCCGGCACGACCGAAGGGAAGCACTGACGTGGCACCAAGTTCACCCGGTGTTATGGGCATCACGGATGTTGTAGGTGATGTAGCCAACCGTGCCAGTTTCAATAAAAAAAAAAAAAAAAAATCAGTCGCATTCTCAACTTCGACATTTTGGACGATCACAATACTTCCTTTCTCCTTACAGTCGCTCGAAAGTAAAAAGCCACCTCCATAGTTTTTAGCTGTTGCGGAAATTTATCGATCGACGCGCGACGTTCGCTTGTTTTGGAACACGCAAATGTTTGCGTGGAGCGTGCAGGCAAGCGATACGGGTTACTGCGCGTGGAAAAAGGATGACACAATATCGATGCGATCTCTTGAGACGGTCGGTTCTGTATTCACGCGATACGCACACTACCATAATCGCGGTGTCTCGTTTTAGTAATAGTCAAAGACATTAAACCCACCCTCTTCTTTGGTAATAGTTGAAGTATAAACAAAATGTCTTTGAGTATGAAGTACGGAGTCCAGGCACCGAATTAAAAAAAGTTGAGTCCAGGGCTATTTTTTCCATCTACGATGCTGCTGGTGGTGTTATACCAAAGAGATTAAAAGAGGGTGGGTTTAATGTATTTGTGTTATACTTTACAGAATATATAAGTCAATGATACGAGTACGTTATATAAAATTGTAGATTTTACCGACGACGACCAATGACGTATCATGTATGTATGTATGTATGTACATAAAATCTCTTTGACGACGACGAATAAAATGAAAAAATAGTAAATCTGATTTAAATGCAAAATTGATAATAAACCATCGCTTCTCTTATATTCTCTATCTTTTTCGGGAGGAAGGAAGGGATTCCTTCCTCGCCCATCTCTCACTCACCTCTCTCCCTGTCTTCTCTGCTCGATCCCGCCTTCCTCCCCTCCTTCCCCTCACCCTTCACGGACCCCCTCTTTGCCACCTTCCCTTTCGCCCATTCCCTCCCTCTCTCCCTACTTCCCTTCCTCCCCTCATGCCGCCCCTCCTTCCCATCACCCTCGCATTCCATTCCTCCCCTACTACCCCTCATCCTGTCCGCAACCCCCTCTTACCCCGCCCCTTCCCCCTTCCAACCTCTCACTCCCTCGATATCCATTCCTCCTCGTTCCCTCTACTACCTCCCTCCCCCACACCTGCCCTCATTCACTAACCCTTCCTCCCTCCATACCTCTCCTCCTCTTCTTCTTTTTTTTATGGAAACTGACATGGTTGGATACATCACCTACAACATCCGTGATGTCGGACATGTCGTGCCGGCTATACTGAACTGGACGGACAAAAACGAAAAAAATTACTATTTACATCAAATCTCTTTGATTTACATAGCCGTTTCGACATACGTTTTATTCAGTGCGGTGGTACCAACCCTAGTAAGGTAAGAAGGGAAGGGTGCTACAGTTTTACGTGGAATCCGAACCACGGTCAGCCTCCAATGGTCGAGCGGTCACCCATCCAAGTGTTGACCGCGCCCAGGGTTGCCTGCACCACTGAGCTACCGAGGCTGACAAACGTACCTCCCACCCACTCCCCCTTCTTTTCTCTCCCCCTTCCTCTTCCTGACCATTATTCATGATTTCTTACCAAAAGCAGTAACTATTGAGTAATCTGTGCCAAAAGCCTAGATAATAAATTTTCATATCCTTACCTAGAGAAATCATGGATTCCCCATACAAAAACTTTCACCCCTATTTCACCCCTTATTTTTAGGTTTCCGTATCCCTGTACGGAAGCCTATTACTAAGCCTCCGCAGTCTGTCTGTCCGTCCGTCCGTTTGTCTATCCGAGGGCTGTATCTCTTGAACCGTAATAGGAAGCCCGTTGAAATTTTCACAGAATATGTGTTACTATAGCGGATATAACAACAAATAAGCGGAGCTAGGTACAACCAAAGAGTTTGTAAACTCTTTGGACCGGAGTAAAACCGCAAACAGGAAATTACAATCTTACACGTTCAACGCCACATGAAAAATCCAGTATTTCCGTTTGGGCCACGGGGCTCACCGCTCACCGGTGAGCCTTTCCTTACTGAACTATTCAGGTCATGGGGGTCACCGGTGAGCCGCGTGAGAGGTCCTACGTAAACGCTTCCTACAAGCCACAGAGCGCAGCTACAAAGCCAATATGGAAGTGAGCCGCATGGCCTTGTAGTCGAAGCGGACGGCGTGGTTTTCAAATCCAATAGAAACTTGTAGTTTTTTATTAAGTTAATTGTAACGATGCTAGGGCTGCTCTTAACGATAAGGTAGAAAATAATATTTTTATTAATAGAATTAATAAAACCAGAAAATAATAAGAAAATATTCGTCAAAATAAAAATGAACATAATATTTTCTTCATTACCAAATAAGAAGACATTATTTATTACGAAAATAATTTATGAAATTGAACAAAAGAAAATATTTATGAAATTGAACAATCACAACATTATGACACTTCAGTATTTAAAATAATCATCTTAACCCTTTGGCTCTTAACCATAAACAATAAAGAATTATCCGTGAGTCTTGTTAAAACAAGGCAAACAAAGGAATGGTTTAGTTGGGCTGCTTTGGCAATAAGTGGATACTTTTTTCGACTTGGTTTTAGCCTGTTTGCTACCCATTATTGGTACGTTCTTTGCATAACATTGGTGACATGTTCTTCTCACTTTTCTGGCCAATCCCTCTTTCCTTTCCAGAGTGTGTTTCATTCTCTTCCGTCTTTCTATACGCATTTCATCGTCGCTATCCTCACTCTCCGACAAAAGAATTCGACAGCATCTTCTTTTCGTTGGTTGAACTACGTCTTCATAGAATCTATTCCGAAACTACGGTTCAGAAGATCTATCTCGATGTTTTCTAACTGCGTTAGCGCTTCTTGTGTTAACTCGAAATCTTCAAAATAATCCATTTTTGGCGAGAAAAGCGTAAAACATCCTCAATTGTCGACGCAGCCGGACCGGGATTGATCGCTGCGTCCGCGGCGCGCGCGCAACGGGTGGGCCGCGGCGTGACCCCGCGGCCCCAGCCAACAGAAAAATACAAATCCTTCATAGGAGGCCACACGATCCACCCGTGAGCCTTTTGCTATATCTCGAAAATTAGACGGTAAAAGTCGCAAATTTTTATTTTCCTTACAAATTACCGCATTTTATAAACTTTGTGATGAAAATCTCAAGTTGATGAAAATTACGGATATAATGAGTTTGGCTTGGCCCGAACGGAAAAGTACGCTAGGCCCACCGGTGGGTCGTATGGCGTTCAACGTGTTAATTGTGGGCTGATTTTGAAAATTCTTTTTTTGTTTGGTAGGTCATACTTCAGAGGTGCTCCCATTGAAATTTTATTGAAATTGATTGAGCGGTTTATGAAAAAGCAACAAAATACTATTGGTGTGTGGTTACCTTCAGCAAAACTTTTGTGATGTGGACTTTTTCAGCAATTTGCAGTTTGACACATGGCGAATAATTCTGTACCACTTCAACCGATTTCGATTATTCGATTTCGATTATTGTTTTTTATGTAATATTGTTTTAAAAATATAAAACCGACTTAAAAAAAAATAAACTAGAACTAAAAAGTATTAAATATAATACCAAATATATATAATATAACCTATAACCTAATATAGTATATAATATAATAGTAATTAATATAATATAATAGTAGTAATATAATATACCTATATAAATATATAACCTAATATTTTGAAATTTTCTCTGTCATTGTCAATGACGTATCATGGTCATTGTATTGAAATACATGAATCGATATTGTCATTCATATTCGGACCCTTGTTTCATGAATATTCTAAATTTGAAATCTTTTCCGACCGGCCAGATGCGCTTAATATATTATAATACGAGTACGAGTACCATCGAGCTGGTCTGATGACGGAGACGGAAGGTGGCCATAGGAACTCCTAAACTACACATGATAAACCCATCGTGTTTGGGCTCGTTGAATTTGTCTTCACGAGCAATTTACTTTAGACCTAGGAGATTCTCAATTCGACGGTATGTTTTCTTTTTTTGGATGTTTGTTACGCGATTACTCCGTCAATTATTGTGGGCCAAAGACATTAAAGCCACCCTTTGTGGGCCGATTTTGAAAATTCTTTTTTTTTTTTTTTTTAAAGGGGATAACCATGAGGTGGTTCCATTTTAATTTGGTCGAGATCAGATTGGAAAGCGAGGCGGAATCGCGAGGCCGAAGGTCGAGCGATTCCGCCGAGTACATTAATAGCAAAAAATTCCAAAAAAAAACTGTGAAATAAAAAACTATTTAAAAAAATATATAAAAACCGCCTTCAAAAATGTATGAAATAAAAAAAATCGAACCCTAGAGTTGAAGGCGGTGCTAAAGCAAGCAAAAATGATACATGAAAGAAAACATGCGTGGATGATATCCTTTGTGATTTGTGTTTTGTGTAGCCTTCTTTAGCACCGCCTTCAACTCTAGGGTTCGATTTTTTTAATTTCATAAATTTTTTAAGGCAGTTTTCATATTTATTTTTTTTACCTACAATGCTGACATTATTAGAATGAAGAGTGACGAGTATTTGTTTAACTGGTCAACTTCCTCTGAGTATTCAACTAAATAAATACGTTCTATCCACAGAGCACGGAATACCGCGCGCGCGCGCGCGGGGGTATTCCGTGCTCTGTGGATCTATCTATTAAAAGCGCACAAACAGGAAATTACAATCATAATAATATTTTGTTCCGTATACCAAATTATTTTCAAAACATTTTTTTATTTTATTTAATTTGATAAGAAGTGTTAGTTTAATTGTAAATTGTCATAATTTTATTATTCAAATATAATAAAAAAATTTGGAATTTACATAAATAATGTTCTTTATAAACAAAGAGATTGAGGGGGTTTAATGTCTTTGTTTATAAATATAAATGAAAGCGCCATCTTTTGTCTAGTAGCAGTAATTCTACAGCCTAGTGACAATTAAAGGTACCTAGATACTGTTGTATTTCAACTAGATAGCGCCCTTAGTATAGAAGTATTAACAAACATTAACGCCACCTGTTTGTTTTACGACAACATCAAGAAAAATTATTAACGCCCTCTGTTGGTTTTACGATTTACAACGTTACCAAATTTTTTATATGGAGTGGTCTATCTGTCCCGACAGGGTTATAAAATCAATGATGTACAGTTATGCGAACGAAACATTTTTTAAAACAAAATATTGAATGTTGTTTTTTGGCCGCGATGATGTCAGAATAATAAAACACTTAAATTATAACGACCAGCTTTTTGCTCTGCTAACTGCGCATAAAACAAAACAAAATCAACTCAAAGGTGATATTGACTTATTTATAAATGAACAACAATGTCGTTAGTCCTTGGCCTGATAAAATAAATATATTATAACTACATAGTGTATTTAGGTATTTTGAGGCAACGTTTGGACTTCCTGTCAATATATCTCTGTTGGACTGCTTTTAAATTCATCTTAAATACCACTAATATACCTCTATCTTCAAGAATGCAACGTCTGACATGTACGTCTGTATAAAAATTCGCTTGTAACTCGAAAACGATTAGATTTATTTCCATACGGTTTTCCCCAATAGCATCTTATATATCCCCGGCTATTTAGTAAGTCAATATTTAAATTCAACGCCGTTGAGCCGCGGGTCAAACCATGAATTAAAAAATGTTTTTCATAAAGTTCATTATTTTATATGACGGCTCCTAGCCGCAGCGCAACGGAATGAGTTTCGCAAGCACCGCTCCCCGCCATCTAGTGACCGACCTCGGCAACTCGTGCACGAAGAATGTCGTGAAACGAAAATGATGAACTTCACCCAGTTTTCGAATCTCGAAGTTCACGATCACGTGGTGTGTGGCAACTCCGACAGGTGGAATGTGGGTGGAACGTTGGTCAAGATTCGAATTTGGAATTACTTTTTGTTACTGCATCAATTACGTTCCGCCGACCAGAAAGCGCTTTCTGTGGGCCGTATTCGCATTGTCGAATCAGGATAGCCTCAGTCACTGAAACTAGTCTGACACAGATAAAAACTAGTCTCAGCGACTGAGACACTTCTGAATTGTCAATGTGGATTTCCGTGAAAAGTTACACGAATATTCTGAGACGCCTCTTGCACAAATTATAAAAGTGGAGGTCAGTCAACGTCAAAGGACGCTTTCGCTTGTATATTTATTCTGTGTCAGAAAGAGGTGTGAGGACCGTGGCACATTGAGATCCGCTGTATCTGCCTACCCCATTGATCACCTGACTTAATATACATTTATATACCTACATATTGTGTAATATATTATTGTACATTAACCTACTTACCTACCAGAAATTATAAGCAAATCGAAGATAGGCCAATTTATCTAAACAGCAACGAACAAAAGCAACTTTTAACAGTAACGAAAGGGACTGCCTTCTTCAAGCTGTTAAAGATAAAGCTCCCAGGCTGTTCACGTACATGTGGCAATGCTACGCAACGTCATCTGCTCTTTTTCGGCGAAAATGTTATCTCATCAGAGGTTGGATGCCAGCAAGGAGACCCTTTAGGGCCTGCAGGTTTCAGTCTAGTGGTTCAACCTCTAATTGAAAAACTCACAAGCGAACTCATCGTCTGGTATCTTGACGATGGAAGACATTTTGATAAAAACTAAAAACAATCTAACTCTCTTAGGCGCCGCACTTTTCGATGAGGACACAGTGGACGTCCTTAATTCAAAATTTACAACCTTAAAAACAATTATTGAAAGACTAAAAGTAATTCATCCTCATATAGCATACCATTTAGGAAAAAATTGTCTGTCAGCAAAACCTCGCATCGGATATACTCTCCGCACAACTCCAACTTGGAACCATAACACTATAGACGAGTTCGACTTAACAACTAGAAACTCACTAGAAGACATACTTAATATCAACCTTAGCGATACACAATACACGCAGGCAAGCTTGCCAATCATTTCTGGTGGAATTGGGATCCGTAAAGTACGAGATCTGTGCACATCGGCATACTTGTCTTCTATAAATAGTTCAACTATATTGTGTAATAGAATACTAAGAAACACTAATATCTCAATCGACAATTCAATAGACAATGCCATTGACGCCTTCGAGGAATGGAAGAAGACGTCACTTTTAATAAATCCTCCTCAGGAACCCAACATACAAAAGAGCTGGGATGAACCTATTGTGACAACAATATTTGAAAATCTTCCGAAAAACTCTCCAGCAGACAGAGCCCGGCTTTTGGCTGTGCGAGAGAGAGAGGCCGGATCTTGGATGCATGCTATACCCTCCCCCGCCACGGGCATGCTTCTTGATCCCCACTCTCTCCGCATAGCCATAAGCTTGCGTCTCGGATGCACGACAAACACCTCACACACTTGCGTTTGTGGAGAGACTGCAGACGAGCTTGGCCGACATGGTTTGTGCTGCCAGCGATGCGCAGGTAGGCTCCCGCGCCATCATATGATGAATAACATCTTGAAAAGATCCCTCATTTCCGCAGGTGTGGCAGCAACGGTCGAGCCATACGGAATTTGCAGAAATGACGGCAAGAGACCTGATGGCATGACCGTTGTTCCCTGGAAAATAGGGAAATGCTTGGTTTGGGATGCTACCTGCGTCGACACCCTCTGCAGCAGCCATGTCGCTGCGAGCTCAAAGCGTGATGTAGCCAACCGTTTCCATAAAAAAATAAAAAATAAAAAAAAAGGTGCTTCCGCTGAAAAGGCGGGCAGTCTCAAAAAAACAAAATACAGTGAGCTGGCACCACACGACAGTATTGTAGCCTTCGCTGTAGAGACAATGGTGACATGGTGCGATGAGGCTAAGTGTCTCGTAAAGGACATCGGGTCGGCCTTGCGCGCTGCTTCGGGTGAAAAACGCTCAACCTAGTACCTTCGGCAACGCATCAGCATGGCCGTCCAACGAGGTAACGCCGCCTCCGTCCTTGGCACCATGCCCCCTTCGTGCTCAGGGCTTGAGGAGGATTTATTATTTTCTTAGTAAGTTTGTTTTGTTTTATTTAGGTATGTTTGTTATATTTTATTGGTCAGTTTATTGTTATAAGTAGTTTAGTTTAGTATTAATTTAATATTTTGATTGTGATAATATGTATACTTAGTTGATTTGAAAACTAACTTTTAACTTTGATCCACTAACACTATTATAAAAAATCCAAACTGAACAAATAAAACTAAACCGACTAAACTAAACTAAACAAAATTAAACAAACAAAACACCAAGAGCAGCTACAGCTGTCTCTGTTCAGACGGCAGAAACAGTTTGTACGCTCGCTTGAAGCGAATAATAAAATAAAACTGTTACCATAATTATATTTTTTTTATGGAAACTGACATGGTTGGCTACATCACCTACAACATCCGTGATATCAGCCCATAACACCGGGTGAACTAGGTGCCATGTCAGTACTTCCCTTCATTTCATGCGATAATGCTGTAGTCGGGCGTGTAGAGGGATTCAAATAGCTTTTATAAAAGTGTTTGTTTCAGTCTTTATAAGTTATATTTATTTAATCAATGCAATATACTCGTATACGAGTTAGCCTTTTTATTAATTCCAGTTACCTTCAATATAAGAAAATGTTCTACTGCACTACCCACGGATAATCTCAAAGTCGTTTGCTATACTTCCCCGTTCTTATTTATGTAATCTACAAAACGAACTGATTTAACCTTCCGCTTGAATTTGGCATTGGGTTGCCTTAGCAAAACGGAAATGACTGATAATTTTAACCGGATTTGTTTTCATACAGTTTGGCAAATGTACGTAATGTTAGCACAGCTTTTTGTCATAATGTCGTTTTGTGCGAATAATTTCAAGAACTTTTCTGTAGGCGGGTTTATTACAGAATGCTATTTCTTACAGGTCATCCTGCCACACATCCACTTGAAAATTTGTTACTGCACAGGTTTTCCCGAGGTGTTTACCATTTATGAATTTGCACACATGAAATCTAAAAAACATTGTATAATTAAAAACACTAATCGCACATTACTAAATTATGACAAAAAGCTGAGCTAACATTACGTACAAAGAGATTTCTTCTCTATCTATTATTACTTTGGTCTACCCATTCAATCGACCAATTTTTATTCGCCAGTTCCTCGACGTACAAAGAACCCAGAATTGAATAACAGTTTCGTACAGAAAGCTTTCTTTACGGAAAGCTCCAGATCCTCTTAAGTGGTAATCCTAATAGTACTTGGTTGAATCCAGTTCGCTTCCATAATACTCAGCGATTTGAATAAGTAAATCCTATCAGAGGCTCGAATAAAATGCTAAAAGATTAAACTATTGAAACTCTGTAAGTCCATCCCTGTTTTCTATATTGTAAAAAAAGGATTTTTTTTTTTCAAGTCTAATTTATGATTTGGAATACTACGAGTAGCTAACTAGGAGAAGGGAGGGAGCTAGGTATGCCCTGCTGTGAACTTTTACAGGTTGAAAATGTTTTTTTAGAAAAATAATAAACAAAAAAATAATGAAAGGTTGCAAAAACAGAACGAATTGAGCTCGAAAATATATCCGAGATGGAATGGAAAATGGAAAAAAATATTTTGATTCGTCAATTTTTTTTCCATTTTCCCAGTTATTTCTATCTATTTCTGTTATTTACAGTGTGGTGGTATTAATAATATTATATATGTTTTTATTCAAACAACAACGACAAAACAATTCGAAAATACTTCTCCTACACTTTCGAATTATTTTCGCACCTTACTTACATTTATGAGGTGCTGAAAGTTTCAAACATAGATCGTCGGGCTTATTTGGAAATGTCAATACTACAATCTCAGATACTAAAACATTAAATTCGAAAATTACAAAGTAAGTCACATAGGTAGGTCCCTTCCCTCCTAATCTTACTTGGTGGTAGGGTTTAACCCGCCCGGGTTGATACCACCGCACTGAATGAAATGTCGGTCTAAACGGCTATGTAAATAGTTTGTGTTTTCCGACCAGTTCAGTGTAGCCGGCAGGATCAAAGAGGGAAGCACTGACATGGCACCTAGTTCATCCGGTGTTATGGGCTGACATCACGGACGTTTTAGGTGATGTAGACAACCGTGTCAGTTTCCATTAAAAAAAAACATATGAATGGATTAACTAGTCACAAGTAGATAGCGTGATGATGTATATCCTAAAACGATCGCAAATAGTTGCTGAATCTAGTGGAATAATCGCCATCCAATTATTATTACAAATACAGATCTAGCTGTAGAATTCGAAAATTAGGAAAATACAATTGAATTTAAATTATTTTTCAATACGTTTGTTAGATATGCCCATGAAATGTAAACGAGTAAGTAAATTCGCAAAGTGGGCCACACCCAACATCATACGAGCCATAAATAATATTATTTTTTGTATGATTTTTTAAAACAAAATAAAATGCGACTCTTAGAGCATATAATTATTATTATTATTATTTTTTGTCTTGCAAATTACTAGATCAAACAAACAGCGTGATCGAGTCATCGGTCGGCTGTCAACAGGGCGATCCGCTGGGTCCACCCGTCTTCAGCTTGGGCATTTTGGACGCAATAAAGCAAATAAATTCTGAATTAAACCTATGGTATTTAGATGATGGGGTATTAGCGGGTAATAAGGACACTCTTTTGAATGATTTAGATAACATCTTACAAAATTTCGCTAAAGTTGGTTTAAATCTAAATTTCTCAAAGTGCCAAATATATTTCTCAGCCGGATTTGCGGAAGTGGAAAAAGATCAGGTTCTCAGTGAGTTCAATGCTAAAATTCCTGACATAAAGATTTTATCAAGGGAAAACTTATTCTTACTCGGAGCGCCACTGACCGATGAGTCGATCCCGCTGCTCATTCAGGATAAGAAGGACAAACTGGAACTGTTCTCTGGTCGCCTAAATTATATCACCAAACACGTTGCCCTCTTTCTGCTCCGCCATTGTTTCTGTATCCCAAGACTCACATACTTCCTTCGTTGTAGCCCTATGTGGCGGCACGAAGAGAGTATGCGGGCTATGGATAATACTATTAAAAGCTGTATGCAACAAATTTTAAATGTGAGTCTAGAACCACCATCTTGGAGGCAGGCCACCCTTCCGGTGAAATACGGAGGGATCGGAATTCGATTGGTAGAGGATGTCGCCCTTCCAGCGTTCCTGGGCTCCGCTCATAGCGGACTTAACCTCATAGGAAATATACTTAAACCCTCACTTGGTGAGTTTGAGGTCAGTCACTTGAGTGGAGCCACGGAGCGTTGGAAGGCGCAATGTCCCGGAGAGATTCCCCCTATATTCCCTGGTTCACAGAAAGGCTGGGATCGCGCCCGGGTCCTGGCATCTTCGGAGAGAGAGGCGGGGGCTTGGTTACACGCGTACCCCTCCCCTCATATGGGAACACTTTTAGATAACCACACAGTAAGAATATCCGTTGCTCTACGAGTGGGTGCGAAGGTGTGCCAACCACACGTCTGTGTTTGTGGTACTGACGTCGACCCGTTCGGCCACCATGGACTAGCATGCCAGCGCAGTGCCGGTCGTCGGTCTCGACATAGCAACATCAATCTGCTTATAAAGAGGGCCCTTGCCACAGCGGACTTTCCCAGTCTGCTGGAACCACCAGGCCTATGTCGGGACGACGGCAAGAGGCCTGACGGCATGACCTTAGTCCGATGGAGCCGGGGAAAGGCTTTAGTATGGGACGCGACGTGTGCTGACACCTTCGCACCTACCCATATTGCCGGCTCGTCCAATTCGGCTGGCTCCGCCGCTCTAGGTGCACAAAACCAGAAAATTAAAAAATACGTTGGCTTGCGCGGCCACTTCGAATTCCTGGCCTTTGCTGTGGAAACACTTGGCGTGTGGTCACCCGACGCAAGGACTTTCGGAAACGTCCTAGGAAAGCTCCTTATTGATAAGTCTGGTGACCGACGCGCCAAGTCTTTCTTTTTTCAGCAAATAGGCCTAGCCATTCAAAGGGGCAACGCAGCCAGCGTATTGGGTACTGTGGCGGAATCGGAGGAATTGGACGAAGTTTTTTACTTACAGTAATTTTGAATGTTAGTATTTAGTTTTTCTTTATTTATTTATTAGGTTAATTTTATCAATGTTATACATTTGTTAGTTAGGTTTTAATTATTTAGTTATTAGTAGCTAGGATTAATTATTATTCAAACAGAAACAATATAACATAACAGAATTATTAAATAAATCAATTACTTTAATAATAAATATTTTTCTATGATTTCTTAGGAAACAACGAAAAATGTTAAAGCATATTCTGTAGCAGCGTAACAATATTTAGTAAGTTAAACTCCACGAAATATTAAAAAAATCACTTTCAGTCTCACATTATAAAATAAATAAATAAATAGTAAATAAAATATAATAGCTAATTATAATAAATTAGCTAATATCACTTGTATACCAGGTGACAAGTCAGGTTTCATATAATACTTATTTTGTGAAATAAAAGTACCTACCTATGAGGAAATAAACGCAATTCTATTCTATTCTACTTTGCTGCCAATACGACTATTTTATAAACACTATAACACTAGTATGCTTTAGTCCTATCAAAAAGGCTTTTTTTTATGGAAACTGACACGGTTGGCTACATCTCCTACAACATCCGTGATGTCAGCCCATAACACCGGGTGAACTAGGTGCCATGTCAGTCCTTCCCTTCGGTCGTGCCGGCTACACTGAACTGGACGGAAAACACAAACTATGTACATAGCCGTTTCGATCGACGTTTCATTCAGTGCGGTGGTACCAATCCGGGCGGGTTGAACCCTACCACCTAGTAAGGTAAGAAGAGAAGGGTCCTACAGTTTTACGTGGAATCCGAACCACGGTCAGCCTCCAACGATCGAGCGGTCACCCATCCAAGTACTGACCGCGCCCAGCGTTGCTTAACAATCAATAGCGACAGTCGACTGTCTGCACCACTGAGCTATCGAAGATAACAAAACGTACTGCGCTCCCTGAGTGTCATGTCTGTACTAATAACACGATTCCGTGTTTTGCGATTGAGAAAGATCATAGCGAGAAAATTCTTCAATGTAGGTAGAGGATCGTGTGGACAGATCGTGCTAGAAGGAATGCCTGGCCTGCGCGGGAGTCGGCTGCCGTCTGCTGTGATGTTGAAACAAACCGGGTCCGTGCAGTGCGCTAAATGCTTTAAGTGCATTCGTATTTTGCATTTGCAATCGTCCTTTGGAACGAACGGAGCATACATCGTTCTCTTGAACTTTGGTATCGTCCACTAAACTAAACTTTAGATAAAATAAGATAAAATATATATTTTACATTTCGTCAAAATTTTTGTTATTGTCAGAAAGGTATTTCCGTCAATTGTTTTTTTTTTTTTAAGTCTTGTTTTTACCTCCTCTGAATTAACAATAGTCTCAAGTTATTAAGTGTTATATTGTTACGTTTATATTTTTAGGGCCTTGCCAAAAATTTTCATGTCTAGATATTTAGTACGCGTGTCATAAGTATGTATATACGTGTATAAAGTATGATATTACTACAGCACCTGTCACGTCGTGCATCGTCAACAACGCGCGGTATCCCCCACCCCACCTCCCCCCCGCCCTGCCCCCACCCCGCCCCGGTGGTCTTGTAGCTCTTGTGCAATATCGTTCACTTGCTGTGCGAACTTGATCTGATAACCCATTTTGAAGTGGAAGAGTCGTTCATTACCGGCGTGTTTTACCGATTTTTTTTCTTTCGATGTTTTTAAGTACACCAAAGTCACAGAACCGAAGTATGGAGGGCGGGGTTGTATGCAGTAATTCCAGTTCAGAATCAAGGGCGCCAAGAATCGTGGACCCTTGAAATATTCTGAATACGAGGCCTACTACTCTCATAATTTGTATCAAACCTGTTGATATTTCAAGGGTAGGTAGTAGTCAGAGGAACTGTTTGATGTGATCCCTCTACCGTTGTGATACCTCTACTGTTAGATTTAAGGTTTCAAGGGACCCTCATAAAATTGGTCAGGTGTCTGTCCGTCCATCCGTTCGTCCGTAGCTCCTAAACAGCTTTCGCGAATTTTTTGAACCTTGAAATGTTTATAGATTTCTGGTAGGGAACTAAGGAGTAAGTAAAATCAAACCGCATATAACCAAGGATACTAAAAATGTTTGAAGAAAAACAAAATATTTTTCATTGTATAAAAAGTCATAAGATGAAATATATTAAATTCGCTTTGTCCTAGGCGATAATTCCAATACAAAAAGATCACTAAATCTAAAAAAAATATCGAAGTAGTCTATTAGTTACTTACGGCATGAAAACTATTTAGACGTTTATAACCGACTTCTTCAAAAAAGTAGGTTATCAATTCGACCCGTATGTATATAATATCGTTGGAATTGCACAATATTCGTAGTGGGCTTCTAAACAGGTGTGCCAAATTTCGTAAGTGTATGTATGTTTGTATGTATGGTTTATGTATGTTTGTATGTATGTGTGTATGTATGTTTGTATGTATGTTTTTATATATGTAAGTTTATCCACGCATTTCTCTGAAACTATTAATCGGATTGTCACCATTTTTTTTACATTTACTTCAACTTAGGAATCAGTGCAAGTTTCATCAAAATCGGTTCAGTAGTTTTCAATATATGGACTGTTAAGTGTGTACCAATCACTGGAAAAACACGTCGACGTCGCCCAATTCTACGCAGAACTTGTTATGTGATATAACTAAAAAGTGTGAAATAAACGTTTTAAAAAACATTGAACTGACTTCAAAAAACAACTAGAACAGTATTGAATAATATTTTGATACATATTCGGACTCTTCAGTTGCAGGCGGTACAAAAGCACACCTGAAAATTGATAGATTGACCCCTTTTGTGCTTTTGTACCGCCTTCAACTCAAGGGTTCGAATATGAATCAAAATATTATTCGACACTTTTAAGTTCTAGTTGTTTTTTTGAAGTCGGTGCAATGTTTTTTAAAACAGGTTTATCATAAACGATAAAGAAAAAATCTCATTCTTCTGAGCGTAAGAAGGGTGTCAACGGCGCGCGGCGCGCGGGCGGTGCGGGTGCGAGGTGCCATGCAGGAGAGCACGAGCAGCGGTGATGCACAAGTAGGAAATGGCCACACAATCCTATAAGCGTGTGAACAACTTTCGCACTTAACAGGCGTTTTTATTTAGGAATGCTCAAACGAGATTTACCTTCTTACCTACCGCACCCCCGACACTCAACCGGCGCCACCCCCCTTTTGCTTCGTCATTCAATATGTTGTCATATATGTTTATTTGTACCTATAGGTTAAGAATTACCTTGGAAAATATGTTGCTGTTTGTTATTGTATCTAATATTAAGTTTGCTAAGTTACATAAACGAGATGTTAGAAGGATCCCGCCATCCCATCAATACAGTAGATTTTTAATAAGTAGTACTCGGAGGAGCTACTCGACATTAGGCTTGCCAAATAAGATTAAAAGTATTACTAGCATGAGACAATGAGCCACAAAAATAAATCATAAAAATTTATTCGAACGTGTTAAAGAAAAAGCTGAAACTCCATCACATTCCTCGCTATTGTGAAACCGGAGATCAAAGACCCTCGTTTGAAAGCCTGCTCCCAGACTTGTACCGTCCTTGAACTTAGTAAGCTCATTTAGATCGACAGAGTGTGCTTGGAAATTCGAAACTAAACGACACTGAGTTTCTCGTCTAGTCTGAAGTGATGAAAAATCTATTTTACAAAGCAAGAAATCCTTTAGCAGAAGACATATCAATAAAAATATTATAGTTTTGGGAGAATTTTAATATTAAAATGTTGACGTCTACCTTAATTGTTGTCCGCGATGCTACTTGCCATTCACGTTATTTATTGTTTAATTTAATTTAATTTAGTTATCGTTTTCCCCACCCATGTCCTAAATATTTTTATAAAAAGTAATGAACATTATCAATGATAATGAATGTGTAACGGAATTTCTTTGTCTCTTCTAGATTGCTTGTTAGCCAAATTGGGCGGGCAACCGACCGGCAATCGGAATGTGTGTGTTCGTGCCCCGCGTCTATAATGTAGGACGAGCTGAAATAATACTGCGCAACTTTTTATTTTCAGTTTTGTTGTGTTGCGTTTCGGCATTAGGGTTCTTTTTCGTAATAACCTAGTCGCTAGCAAAAATATGTCGCGTCTGTTCCTCTCATGCGAGAATTTCAAAACGCAACGAGGAGAAATCTTTTCAAAAGAGGAAAAAAAACTGTTATAATCCTTATAGGATCACTATCATGTCTGTCTGTCTGTCTGTCCGTCTATCGTAGTTTATTTTTTCCGAATCTACTGGAGAAAAAAAGTTGAAATTTGGTAAACCAATTTGATGACTCAATCACGGAAGTAAATGAACGAATTTCGATATTGGGGGACAAATTAGAAAGTAAAATTAAAAAAAAATATTAAGTGCATCAGGTGACATAGGTATCATTGATATCAATGAAGATGACATATGAATGAGCTCATTATAAGTAATTCAATAATATATGTTTTTAAATACATTCTTACTCTGATTTAGGGTACAAACCTACTAAATACCACCATCTTGCAGCCATTGAAGTTACAGACATGCATGCACACAGAAAAACAATTCTGACAATGTAATAATATTCTGATACGAAAATATTTAATCATGGTATGCCTGAGACTAAAACCCATGTACTGAGATCGTCGATACAAGGGTTGTAGTTTAGATGTCTACATGGGAAAAGTCTATCGCACTCGAGTCGCATTAGTTATAGGCAGGATGACAAAAATTAACACTCCAGCACGGGCAGTGATTAATTTCTCTACGTTTACGGTTTTCATTTCCACCCTGTGCTATATTTCTCATTAGCTCAAGCAGCAGAGCGGTCATTTGAAAGTTGTTAGTCGCTAGAGCCAACTCAAAATTCAATCATAATTTAAACCAAATGTTATTTATATGTGTAAACTGTGCCAAAGTTTTAGAATTAATTAATTAATATATTTTATGATTAATTATATTGAATTGAAAGCTCATTTAAAAATAAAGAAAGAGTAAGAAAATCAATAAGAAATTTGTATAAATAAATAAGGTAAAATAGTTTAACCATAATACTTGAAATACCAATATAATTAATAAAAAAATTAAGAACAATAAAAAAAAACCTCACAATATGCTCGGAACTCATAAAATCAATAAAATTACGTACGGATTTAAGAAATGTTTTCCTCGAGCCATGCACGTATTACATAACGTTTTGATAAGAGGTTATTTGCAGGTAAATACAACATAGCAACACAATTAGGCAGTTTGATACGCAACAGGTTTTTTTGATAGAAGAAGGTACGTTAAGATTCTAAGGTCAAAAGTGTTAGGCTAGGCCAGGTGTATCCTGATCAGAACCTGTTTAAATTATCATATAAACTCGATTAAGATTTTTGGGCTTGCTCATCCGAACTATTTTATTATACTAAAACTGGCCAATCACACCAGCGGGTTTTATCATCAAATATAATATACCTACCTATCGGTCTGTATTTTATGATTTACTGAATCAACAGCTATTTTGATAGAGTTCGATGCTCCTGGTAAAAAAAAATTGAAAATTAGGGGAATTTTCTATGATTAAAACTGGATTAGGAAATTTAGAATTTGTATCCGACTGCGAACGCAAAGGAGGTTAATGTGTTTCACTTCAATGTATCTAGGCACAGAGCAAGATACCGCGGACGGCAGAGGGGAGGCGGCTGCCAATCGCTGTTCTGTGTATCCGTGTGTGTGATTGAGTGAGCGGTTGAGTTTCTTTATTTCCCCATAACTCAAAAACGGCTGAATGGGTTTTGATGAGTGAAATGTGTCCAATGATTAATGTCAGTAACATAGCAGAGGTCTGGTTATGAAATGAAATGAAATGAAAATATGCTTTATTGCACAAAAGCAATGATAAAAGGTGGACCTAAAGCCTAAAGGCATTTATCTACCAGCCATGCCAGGGATTGTAGGTAAGGTAAGATGGGTACCTAGTGCAAAATTAAATGAAAAATATTTATTTACTCACGCACGGAGGGTTCCGTAGACCGCTATACCATACCTGTCAAAACCATATCCGTCTATCCTTTCTCTATCTGCAATTCAAACTACCTGTGGCGCCATCTATTATTTAGTAGCGTGAATATCTACTAATCGATTCTTAGCACGTTTCTTGTATGGGAACCCCTTAGAAGCATTATAAGATCACTCCGCTGTCCATCCGTCTGTCAGAGAGGTTTTTCTGGAAAACTAAGTAACGTAGAAAACTGAAATTGGCATAGGTAATAATGATAGATCATGACGACGCGCATATATATAGCTAAAACTAGATAACAAAGGTATTTTTAATATGGGGGCCAATAATCACCGCCCCCCCCCCCCCCCCTTCCCCGTTCTCCTAGGTTTCTAAAGCTAAAATTTTGACTTTCATAGAGTTATTATATATTAAGCCATAGATTACAGGAAAACTGCAAGTTTGTTCGACAATATAATACTTTCGGGGAAAAACATATTTTTCTTTTAGCACGGAACCATAATTTGTGCGAGCCTGACTCGCTCTTGACAGCTTTTTTTATTAATTTTTTTTCCATATCCGCCTCGAATTTTCTGTGAAAATTTCAAGCGGCTACCTAAGTATGACGGTTCAGAAGATACAGCCCTCGGACGGACCGACGACGGACAGACAGTCAGATTTACGGCGTAGGCTTAGTAATAGGCTTCCGTGTGGATACGGAACCCTAAAAATAATAATATACTTACATACAATGAAATATTAATTATATTAATATTGTAATTATTGGTGAATTCCTGTTTGAGCTAGAACCGACCCCTAGGAAAACAATATTATTGAAATAATGATATTGTTACATCACTTCGGATTTCAATTAAAAATAATCCTAAAACCCAGACGTCTGGATATTTCATTGGAATTTACCCATGAATAATATTAATAATGAATATTTGTAACTGGTTTGGTTGCTCTATCTGTGAGTTCTATTAATTTTGCATACTCATATCGTTGCTCGTATTCGAGGAAATTCTATTCCGAATCTCAACATCGCATCGGTCACAGACACTTTGTGTGAGATTTTTTAAGGATATTTCGAAAATATCTTGATTAATAAAACGCATCCGTTCACACGATCATTTGAATGTTTTTGCGTTTCTATGCATTAATAATTTATTGGCTTACACTTATTTGAAAAATATTATCTAATACTCTACTTTTTATACACAATTTCTGCTTCAATATTTCATTTTTGACTTTAATTAAATAAATTACTCAAAAAATCCCATCGCAAGCTCAGCTATCACAACGACTTAGTGCGGCGATGTTCGCCGCGCCACGCGACTGACGATTTGCAAAACGCTCTAAGGAAGGTCAGTTTTCTTGGGAAATGAACAAATACAAGCAATGTCGGCGCGAGCGCACCGCTTCCACCGCGCATGCGTTATTTTCAAGGTCCACTCTCCTGTCTTAATTGAAAGCAAACATAATCTTGGGAAATTCCGTTGACATTTTTAGAATTATAATATTGACATTTCGAATATTGTTTTTTTTTTATTCAGGTTAAATTTATTTTATACCGTCATATTTTTTATTTTTATTTATTTGTAATAAATACACATGTTGTCAAATACTCGTAAATAAGAATTAAATTTCAAGTATATTATTTGACACTTTGTGATAAGACAAACAGGAGTTTTACGAAGCGCACATCAAGATACATTCTATTATAATATAGTGTTGCTGTCGTGGCACGTGGAGATCCGTTGTCTCTGCCTACCCCACCGGGAAACAGGCGTGACGCTATGTATGTATGTATGCTGGCGAAGTTCGTTCCTTAAGAAGAAGCAGCAAAATTAGTCATTAGCATATAATATTAAATTTAAGACATAGGTACCACATTTAGGGGTAAAACTTATTTCTTATTTGTCATACCAATCGTTTTGCGATTTTTTGTACTTGTGAACTGGCATATTGTGCCAAAATGGTTTCCTTGTTAAATTTATAGATATGTAAATGAATGAATGAATAAATAAATAATGCGCTTACCACCGGGCATACTATTATAGTAGTGTGTATGTATGTTTTGAATTATATCGTAGATTGAGTAACTATTGAATACTGACACTATTCAGTCTTTGATTAAACTTATCGCGCGTCGTTATCAACAAGCTTTTTAAACGATTTCTTCTCTAACGAAAGGGAAAATTATAATCCCGCAGTATGTGACCTACGCCACCTATTGATAAAACTGTGAAGCAACGCCAAGCTATAGAACACGATGAAACGCATCGGAGAACCAATGTAAATACCAATTAGATATATATATTTTTTTTAGTTAACAAAGATTTTTTTTTATATTTAAACACAGGTTTTTCATAAATATGCCTTGAATTTACTCCAGTTTAATTTTTTTATTATTCTTCTTTACGGTTATATTATGAAACAACTATATACTACAACTAACTCCGCTGCTATAAATAATTTTTTATTGTTTTGTTAAATTTAATTCATAATCAGTAGACAATTTTCATTGTTCGGTAAGTTAAATGTTGTTTACAATTAATAGTGATCGCGAGATAAGTGAGAACAGGGTGGGAGTAAGTGCGCGCGGTTTCCACCGGCAAAGTTAGAGTGAGCACGCGCTATTTATTCCCCCACCCAGTTCTACACCCGCTGATTTAGAGTGCGCGATCCTCGGCGCGATCTCTAGAAGACCCTAGTTAGAATGTCTAATGCTTAACAGTAATATGGCTAACTAGTCACGGCTGGTATACTTAATTAATCCAAATATCAATTAACCTTCTGCTACGAAATTAAAATATTAGTGTAAGCAAACAGAGTGTATAAAATACGAGTAGGCAAGTGTATGACAAAGAAAATAAGTAATAAGAGCAAAACATTCCAACAGACATTGTCTTGAGAGGACCGGGTGGCAGCCGTGTTTTAATTAACGCTACATACTTATTCATAATTCTATCTGAGATTTATGCGTATGTTCTTTATAACACGGATTGCCAAACCGTGATATCTTGTAATACGACCTCACTTCGCCGCCGCGGGTCAGTCGCTCGCTGCCTCCGTTTCGATATTAGTAAACAAATGTTATGTTGCAGCAAAGAATTCGTTATTTTAAATCTTAATACGTGGACATTGAGCTTACTTTTGTTTAACGTGGAGAGTGGCATTCGACCTTGTGTCACTTACCACGCGGCGTAGTTTGCTATTGGCTGGCCGAGGGCGGGCTTTTCAATTCGCGTTCGGAACGTGCGTAAACGCAGGCTTCGATTGCGTTCTGTCTGTTATCATATCACTTTCGCAAAAGACGAGCTTGAGGAAGCACGTGTCGAGCTTGTTTTTTTTTATTGTAAACAATGCATCTACTGCATGGTTAGACAAGATGTTTGAAAAAGTCGTCTTAAATATTCGGTAATTTTATTTTTATTGTATTTTAATGTAACAACCACTAAAAATTTTAATGTATACACAAGGAGAAATAATAATGTAAATATATTTCTTCTTTCCAGGTGACGCCGCCTGAAAGATCTTGCCGTTTTACGCCCTGCTGAAGTGAACCTTCTGTGATCGTAAAGTGTTTTGTGATAGTAGTAGATAAAGTCACCCCCGACAGTGTTGCGTGCTCTGAAAGACTGTAAAAACATTAAAAATGTCGGGTTTCGTGAAAATCGCCATGGAGGACTATTACTCCGACAGTAACTGGACCACAATCATCACCAAATACTGGACGGCGGCGGAGAAATTTTCAGGTACCTATGTTAAATTGTATTTAGTTTTTTCTTGAATAAAAACACAAGAACAGCACACAATGTATGTCCACAACAAGTCTCATGACTATTTCTCATAGAATTTAATATTTTAAAACGTTTTTTTAAGTATTATTTTCCACAGCCCTTTGGTTAATTCGCTTCCTGCACACAGACCTACCTCATGGTTATAACATGGGCTATTGCACGCTAACCAACCTGTTTGACTGTGTTGTATAGGTGAAACACTTTTCATAGTGTAAGTATAGTATATACCATACAGAGGTTACATATTTTTCTACACAACATGCCAAAATTTTATTCTCATCCAATTTTGAATCCCAGACCTCTCGAACGGTCGACGACTCCCTACTAAAGCTTACCTTCAAAAACACCACACCCGTATTACCATTTGGAGTGAGGAGTACCTAATTATAAACGAATGAATATAATATTTATAACTTGAAAGTATTAAATACGAACAGTTATAAAGCAAGGATAGGATGCCCATATAAGGAAACATTTGATTGGTAGAAAATCTTACGCCTATGAACGATGTCAGCCTTTTAAACACCGTTCCTGAGAAAGCTAGATTCCATATCAAAGTAATAACTTTCAGATTCCGTCAATGTATTCACATAAAACACTTTTTTTACGAACTTTGAATAAAGTTCATACTCGAACCGCATTACAGACAAATATTTCTTTACGTCCCCTCGTAAATTTCAGACGTATAAAATTACTCATTTTGCGATTATATGGTTCGATTCAAAAGTCACTTAATAACGGTATTAAAGAAGAATCAAATTATAACAAAGAAGATAAATAAGAAATATAAATAAGAACTAATGTTTCAAAATAAATAACTTCTTAAATGATTTAAAACACAATACTAGCGATAATGTTATACGCGAGAACTTCGTTAGGCCGAATTGTATAATTAATGTTATCTCTCCCTTGTGCTTACTGAAAATTCAGCATTCATTCTCATCCCTTCCATCGATTGCGCTGCTCGCGCATAAACATGACATCTGCATAAACGATGGCGACCCTCCGTTGTGTTCTCAATTTGATCCGTAAATAATTTTAGGTAGCGGAAAAATTATTCGCAAAAAAAATTTCGAACTAAAATTAATTTCTTTCTTTCTTTTTTTTTTTAAGTAATACAATTATGTATTTATTGGGTTAGCAAAATATGTTTTATGTCTTTATTCAAAAATATACAAATTCACCTGTAAGTAAATCACAATAACAATGAAAAAAAAACTAAAATTACCACCTATTAAATAAAAAAAAAATCTTATTTCCAAATTAATATTTCCATCGGTCTGTCTATTTACTGTTTTCTGTTTTAATGCAACGCAAAATACATCAACACAGTTACTTTAGTTCTTTTAAATGCATCATCTACGCATCTAATAATAATATGACATCATGTCTGACATTATAGTACAAGATCCATTTCTGAAAAGCCTTCAAATAACGGTTTCCGTGGGACATAGCTCGGCCATACCGACAACTGGTATGTACGTGTTCGGGCTGTTCTCCTGAAAACCATAAGTGCGGTAGTCACTTTCTAAAATAGTGGAGGGGGTAGTTATGACGTCATAAAGATGGCGGCCGGGCCTGTCATTCTAGGCGGTATATCTCGATAGTTACTCGACCGATTTCCTTCATTAAGGTGTCAAAAAAAAGCTAATAGAATGAGGATTATTCGATGTCTTACAATAGTTTATGTTGAACTAATACGAAACTAAATATTTACAAAAAACTGACAATTCGATAAAAAATATTTTTTAATTTTTTAAATAGCTCGGTAACCATCAGGATTTTGGAAATTTAGGTTATAATAAAGCGCATAGCTGTATTCAAGAGGATCATAGTGAACTTTAAATCATAACGATAGAGTAATAAACAACGGAGCTACAGTCATTTAAGTGAGCGTTGGTAGCGTCAAGCTCAGCGCGGTAACGTAAGTACCTACTGTTGACGACTCGGCCGACCGCAAATATACCAATACCGAAGATCACCATCCATCCATCCATTGAGATTTTCATATAATTTTTTTGTTTCTGAATTAGGACATATCTTTAAATATGTTAAGATACCTAGGTATGTAAGTTTTGAGTACCTAAGGTATGTAAAGGCTTTCTGTACTAAATTTTATAATTTTTTTCGACAATTCTGTCTTTTTACCCGACGGCGACGTTAGGAGGAGTGTAATGTGTTAAGGTCTAAAGTGTGAATCTGTGTGTTTCTGTACATACATTTTTAATACAGTTCGGAACTCTGCCCCAATTACTTCATAATGACTGGAAACGTGGCCATGTCTGTGCTATACTACATTGGTCGCGGTCCGGTCCCGCTCGCCGCGCCGTCGCACTATTGGCCAAAGTGCCACTTTTAGGTCATAAATCTGTATCTTCTAAACTAGAATACCTTCCTTGACAATTTTTTTTATGGTATTACTTGAATAGTTAATCTTCAAAAAACAGTAACATTTGATTGCAAATAATATTTATTATTAATAAAAAAAAAATCCTAAAATATAAAATAATGTATTTCTAAACTATGAAAATAAGATAAAAAATTTTATGTTCATTTACCAATAAAGTATCAACTTTTATATAATATAATAATAAAAACATTTTTGTACCTATAATTGTGATTAATAAAAAATTAAACATTAAATATTTAACGCATTAAATGCGCTTACAGGATAGCACCTGTTTTTTGCTTCCTGAATTTTATTATAAGAAGGGAAGACGATGGAGTACCTTTCCAATAAACAGCTTCACAAATATTTTTATTGCACTTTAGTCAGATCTAAAGACACTAAAGCTTCATCGTCGTTGAATTGAAAAAAATTTGCAGAATTTCCTTTGATAATTTCATTGCAGTTTTTCTTGTTTTATTGAGTTGCGTACGACACGTATTATTTTAACATTGGAGGCTTCATCTTTTTCGCCAATTGAATTCACTCCTTTAATGTACTCGTATGAATGATAGACGTTGTCCAAACCAGATTCCCCAAAAAGTTTCACAGCTTTACGATTTTGTATACTCTCTGATGAAATTGCGTAGTCCTTGCAAGGTCGATCGGACAAAATGTAATGCTCCTTTATATATTTTTTTGCACTTGAGATAATATGGTTCCATTTTTCAAGAATTACAGTGGATAACTCACCTTTAGAATACTTGAAAGACGCCATATAGTTTCAGAAACACTACACTGCACTCATCTGGCACGAATATTCAGGCAGTACAGTGTGTAAATGTACCACCCCTCACAGAATGGCTTATATTCGTACGAAAAAAATGTGGCGTGTGTAATATCTCCTTACACTCTGTGGTTCAGAAATGGTGTGCAAAACATAAATAACACAAAACACACCTGGTGTAAGTACATATATAATCATATCATAGTTTTAACCGCAATTGTTTCCGTTACGAAGTAGCTATACCTACCGTGAGAATGCTGAGGTTGTAGTGTATTTTCTTTGCATAATTTATACATTCAGTTTCTTAAATCAGTACTCTTAAGTTAACTTTTCAAATAAAATCATTTAAAATCAGCCTGGGTAGCTCAGTGGTGCGGTCGGTGTTAAGACGAGACGGAAGTTACCTTTCTCCATACTCCATACAAAATCGTCTTTCGGCATTTATGTTATCTCGCCCCCTAAACCTTATCCGATTATAAAAAATTTTTTATTAGGTAGGGCTTATCCCGTCCGAGTTGGTACCACCGCACTGAATGAAACGTCGGTCGAAACCGCTATGTAAATAGTTCGTGTTTTCCGTCCAGTTCAGTGTAGCCGACATGAAATGAAGGGAAGAATTGACATGGCACCTAGTTCACACGGTGTTATGGGCTGACATCACGGATGTTGTAGGAGGTGTAGCCAACCGTGTCAGTTTCCATAAAAAAATAATAAAATAAAATTTAAAAAAAATCATTCACGCGAACGCTCCGAGCGTGCGAACAGCGCGCATATTTTTTTAATTTTCGTGCCAATTTGCAGAGTTTTGCAGAAAGTTGTTTATTGATTCTAAATAAACAGTGTACTGGCTATATAAAACCATTATAATATTCACCCGGACAGACCCTGATACCATTTGAAAGCTTAGATGAAAATTGTAGTTTTAGATAAATTTCGCGTTTTCGTTAGTGCTTTAAATAAGGAATGATATCTTTAAAAAACCCAACACAGTTACCTAAAATGCTTTTCGAATATGTATGGGTTTCTATATGTTTACTTAAGTATTTTTGAGGAAAATATACATAAAATATATGCGCTCCCTTAATATGCGGATGTTTGCGCAAAGAATTTGTTCAACTTTCAAGCGTCATATAACTGAGGAAATTCAACTAAAATCTAAAATATGTACGTATTAAACAAGTACATTTCATGGGCTATCGAACCAACTCATTACCCCAGGTGGTATGTTGCCAAAACCATTTTTGTCAGTTGCTTGTATGGGGGCTGTCCATAGTGCGTCGCCGCGCGCCCGACCGCTACAGCCAGCTTGACGCTACCAACGATCACTTAAATGACTGTAGCTCCGTTGTTTATATCTCAATCGTTATGATTTAAAGATCATTATAATCGTCTTGAATATAGCTATGCGTTTTATTATAACCAAAATTTCCAAAATCCTGATGGTTACCGAGCTATTTTAAAAATAAAAAAAATATTTTTTCCGAAATGTCGGTTTTTTGTAAATATTTAGTTTCGTATTAGTTTAACATAAACTATAGTAAGAGATCGAATAATCCTCATTCTATTAGCTTTTTTTTGACACCTTAATGAAGGAAATCGGCCGAGTAACTATCGAGATATACCGCCTAGAATGACAGGCCCGGCCGCCATCTTTATGACGTCATAACTATCCCCTCCACTATTTTAGAAAGTGACTACCGCACTTATGGTGTTCAGGAGAACAGCCCGAACACGTACATACCAGTAGTTGGTATGGCCGAGGTATGTCCCACGGAAATTACCTAAATTTCACTTGGATCCCGCACTATTATGTATTAACGAACGAACTTAACGAATTAAACGCCCATTTTCTGTGTCTCTAACGAAACCGACAAAATGGGTTTTAAAATATAAACTTTAGTGGCATATATACTCATATTATTATATCTTTAATTAAAATAATTAGTATTGAATTAAAATTAAAATTATCTGAAATTATATTAAACAATAATATATAATTTTCTTGTTTCCTTTATCCAAACCAGCAGCGTGACGATGTCGATTATTATTGGGAAAACCAACGATTAAAAACTACTCTGACCTTCAGGAAATTTCGAAACCGAAACGTCGGGTTGTATCACGCCACTCGCGGCAAGTTCACGCATGCGTAGGTGGATATCAGGGCCGACAAACCAGTTAACTTTGTAAGGGAAAAACCTTCGTCATTTTGCTATTCTGTATAAACATAAAAATTTACTAGTTATCTGAAATTTTTATTATGTACTTATATGTAATTATGAATGCGTGGAAATTAACGAATCGATGCAATAGTGATTTGAATAAAATTATGAACAATGAAACTACATAATGTTCAAATAAAACATATTTACAATGTTATCTCTACTTCTTATAAAAGGGAACGTCTGTCTGTATGTATGTTTGAGGTAAACTGCGTTGCAGTATTGGTTTGGTAGAAGCGAAGCGACATAGAAGAAAGATAAATAACTAATTAAATCACTCACTTTTATATTTTAAATAATTTAGCGCTGTTCTTAATTGACCTCGGCATACAGAAAATGAAGACACTTAACAAATAACTATTTCAAAATCTCTAAATGTTTCTATTCTTTTAATATTTAAAAATATTTCCAACTTGACTAGAACTTTAGCTTTTACTTGAAAATTACATACTTGTCTAATTGAAAACTTGCTCGTTTTTAAGTCGGTTAAAAATAAAAAAAATTGTAACAAAATTTTAGTATGTAAACACTTACTCGTATTTACATAAAATTTTCGCCAAAGTATTTGTAACAGAGTTTGTTCAATAGTTTCGATAGTGACAAAGTCGAACATTGACCGCTAAGTCCAGCTTTAACTTGGGCGGAGGCGTGGGTAAGAGGAATATTTAAAAATAGAAAACAGCATAATAGTATTCAAGCTTATGCAAGTATCATAATCAAATATCGAAAGAAAAATGCCGCTGAACAATAATGACGAAAGATTCACCTTGACTCGATCACAGGTAGATAATATCATGGTCGAGAAACTGCTTGCTTGTGTAAAATTGTTATGTTTCTTGCCAAACGCGACATTTGTGAGAGGTCGCGAGGCCAAGTTTAAGTATCCATAGTGACTGTCAAGTTCGACACGTGTTAGGTAACGGAACTAAGTCAAGACCTAAGCTTGTCGCTGTCTAGTCTACTGCCGCTCTGGTGAAGGATAACACAGGGCGGAAACTTGTACACTTAGTGCTAAAGTTTAGATAGATGCAATCATAACTTAAAAGAAATTGCATTCTGAAATTAAAAAGTACCATACCTTAAAGTCAGCGTGCGGTCGGCACACAGAACCGTGTCATAATCGCTAATAGCTCGCTAAAAGCTCAATGTCTCTACATGCAGTATTTGAATGAGGCACAAGGGAAGGTAGTTATTGTGACAACGTTCTATTTAATCCATTAAAGCTGGTTTGATCTTATTGCCTATATAGGAATCGATTTATAATTTCGGAGGTATAAGAAGGTTAGTACATTTCTTTAAATTATTTGTTGTCAAAATAATATATGAAATAAATAACAATATTGTCAAAAAATGTTCGACAATTTAAATTTTAATTACAGTTTATATAATACATAATAGCTAAATATGACATACATACTTATCCATCCAGAGTTAATTTGTTATTAGTGGCAGACAGCAAGACAATACCTTGTTTGATTTGTTACTTCAGAATAGTTATATTTATACGATATTTATTCAATGGGTTTAATTTAAATACCTTTGCGCTGTACACACACTGGATGTAACCATCGACCAACCAATTGTAGCTAGTTAAATAATATAAAATATAGATAGTATAAAAATCTTTTGGGGAGGGACACAACTCTGCATGTGTTCAATCCTGTGTTTTGACATTACGAGAACCTTCAACGTCGATTTCATGAAAACGGCCAACGCACAACAATTAGGCTCACGCGATGTTTGCTGCGTCCGTGCTTCCATCCGTTCTTCTAACCCAAGTGCCAACGCGAGATTTGGCTGCCATTGTTAATTTGGCCATTGCCAACTCAAAAAAAAAAATCGACGTCGCAGGTGGTGTCACGGAGACAGCTTTTTAGCCATCACAAACAGCAATGGCTTAGATAAAGGTTCAACTAAAAACAAACCGATCGCTCTATATGCTCATACATAATATATTATATACTATAGTCACGACCGGTACGGAACCTGGATTCGCGAGTCCGACTCGCACTTTACCGCTCCCTGAACTAGCCCTAGACTTTCTGAATAGCAGTTCCTGTAAATTGTGTTATCATGTAAAGAAAAATTAAGAAATAAACTTTAATTCCATTTTATATATTATTCTTTATATTCCATAACCAGCTTTTGCCCGCGGCTCCGCTCGCGTGAAATTCGTACTTAAAAAGAAGAGAGTAAGTAAGCCCGCTACCGTACCTTTATTTCTACTCGCGGAACAATTCGGTTTGTATGAGAGCCACACCTTAGCGTAACCGGAATTGAATTTTATTCAGCCTATCCTGTGTCCCGTATAGTGAATGTGCTTGTACGAAGTTTCATCGAATTCGGATGATCGGTTTAAGAGTTATCGAGGAACAAACATACATACATACAAAACAGTTTTCTAAAAATCGTAAATTTAGTTCCGTCATTTTAGATCATCCGTGTTAGTCCGTTTAGATCATAGAGTCCACAAACGCAATATCTCATAAAACAAACTAACTTACTCCATGACCATCCCTTACAAATTTATTATTAGTATATACTATATATAATATATATTGATAATCCGCATATGCATACCGTATCCGATATGTTAGAGAGTGCATTGTCGAAAAGTACATAAAGTGAACATACATGCAGACGACAGATGTAAAATGTTATTTATGCTAATATCAGTATTAAATATACCTTCCTAATGCTTTGTCACAAATTGTTTAAAGAGTAAAACTCTAAGCCACCTTTTATCCTGTTTTCGCGACAAGAAATATGGCTTACTCGCCTGCCAAAGAAAATAAATTTATATGTAAAGTAGACTTATCAAACTTATCGAGATCCAACCAGAATAAGTCGCAAACCAAAGAGTTGGAAAGATTGGGCCTTAGTTTAAACTTTGTAAGACTGTTGTGAATGCAAAGTATTATGTATTTCGTATCGCATTGACATAATTTTGAAGTAGGTAAAGCATTTGTCACAAAATCGGTTTAATGACAAACCTATATTTCATTCCGTATTAAAATATGTTCTAATGGTCCAGGTGAAACAAATAATGAAGTGAAACAAACTATGTATACTAATATGGAAACAAAGTATAATTAACTGATCCTATATGTGTGTATTAGTAAAAGGTAATAAATAAAAATCAATCCATCACTTTTCAAAATCGGTGTCTCTGAGATGCAATTTCGAATTTAATGAATTGTATTTTAAAATTATGAACAAGGTCAATTCTTATTGATTCTAATTATTTGACTATAATTCAACCATGTAGATACGTACGCTTTAAGGTTCAACAAAAACTTAAAGCTCAAAACTAGTTCTTAGTCTCGATCTTTTTTATATTCCTTTGATAATGAATTCGTCTAAATATTATTTTCGTGACATAGCAATAACATTCATTGTGTCTTTAATATATAAAACAAAGGTATTAAGGATATTAACATACGTAATGTCTAGCCTTAATATGACATCATTTGACACACAATTTATCACATATGAAAATTACTCTTATTATGGCATTTAATTTATGTTTTCTTTATATTTTGCATTGATAAATGTCTGTCTCTCTATGAGCACATTTGCTTATAATAAATAGCACGAGAATTCGGTTATCACAATGCAATCGCACGAATCTCCGGAGAATCAATATCATCACGATAGCGAAAATCATTTTTAACGCCATAGGTAGGATCCATAGGCATTTGTAGTGGCTAGTTATGGCTGCGTACAAGGTAAAACTCCGCTCTTTCTTTTCCCACGATTTTACGCTCGATATAACAAAATCATAAAATGGCCTCTGAATTTACTTATACTTGGAAAAAAATATTAGACATAACGTGACTAAAGCAAGGTATGGGAAAACAATTCATAAGTTGTTTAAGCAAACAAATTTTGTACTTTTTTGTTTAGATTAGTACTTTGCAATAAAAAAATCGAAACCGAATTTTCATTTGCACTATTTTCAGTGCGATGCATCCTACTCCAACCCGAAAAAATGGCGTGTCGCTATCTTGCTTGCACCTGTGGAATTTGCACCGTGCTATAATTAACTTGTACCTATAGGGCATGAACACAGAAACAATTCGAAAAAAAATTCGGCCAAGTGCGAGATTGACTCAAGCACCGAGGTTTCCGCACCACAAAAAAAACGATTAACACGTTTCTTGTATAGTGATCGCCTTAATTTTTAACTTTTTTAAATTATTTGTTGTTAAGTATTTCCGCCAACATAACACATATTCTGTGAAAATTGCAACCGGCTAGCTATAACGGTTCCAAAGATGCAACCATCGGACAGACGGACGGACAGACAGACAGACAGACAGACGGACATACAGACGTTGTAGGCTTAGTAATAGGCTTTCGTACGGGGTACGGAAACCTAAAAACGATGCCTTCTGAGAAGTCAAGCGTCACACATAAACAGGGATTAGGCAACCCGTCTAGTCCGTGCCGCGCACACAGAACACGTGCGTTGTACCTTCACAACGTTTATCGTTACTGATCGAAATGTTTCTCTTTCAGATCCCAGAGTACAAGGATGGTTCCTGTTCGACACGCCCCTACCGACACTCGCCATGGTCATAGCTTACCTGTCCTTCGTCATGATCATCGGACCACACATGATGTCCAATAGAAAACCAATGAAAATACAAAGCACGCTAGTCGGCTACAATGCATTCCAAGTTCTACTATCAGGCTACATGTTCTATGAGGTGAGTTATATGTGAGATCTTCCATTTATTATTTTGACATTGGATATGTCTTTTCGTTCGCTCCAGTGTAGGCTCCGATTTCACGAAAAAGTGCGATCCCCTTATATCTTGGAGAGTTGTGAAGATATGATATGACTTTTTTATATTCAAAAAAATGCTCAAAAGATGCCTATTCATGAGAGGTGCAAATTTAAGGTGCAAAAAGAATTACTTGAGAAAGTCAAAAACGAAAAAAGTTATGGCCAAAATAGTGAAAAAAAGTTCAATTTTTTCCGAATTTTTTATTTTGGCGCTCGATATTTTGGAAACGAACAATGATATCAAAAATTTGAGACAAATTCCTCTGG
This sequence comes from Nematopogon swammerdamellus, assembly GCA_946902875.1. Taxonomy (NCBI): domain Eukaryota; kingdom Metazoa; phylum Arthropoda; class Insecta; order Lepidoptera; family Adelidae; genus Nematopogon; species Nematopogon swammerdamellus. The sequence continues at coordinate 15,706,539 of OX336340.1, forward strand.
ACAATTTAGTTAGCTACAATTTGAGCCTAAAACAAAGACGATCGGGTTAAGGGTTTGCCCTGTAGCCTAACCTTTTTGAAAAAAGTCAAAAAGTCAGAATATTTTTTTCGAATTCTGTAGATTCATTTCCAATGTGCTCATAAAATCGGTCAGGTGTATGTGCCTCCGTCCGTCTGTCTGTCACGCGCGCTGGTCGATGCGATTGCTCCGGAACGCGAAGCTCAAAATATCTAAAAAATCCGCCAAGTGTGAGTCGCACTTGCGCACCGAGGGTTCCGTACCACTACACAATATATATGTTGTGTTTACAAAAAAAAAAATGTGTTTTCGAAAGTAACGAAACGCTCAAATAAAAACTACAGCAATCGTTTGACTATTAGGCAAACCATTGCTTCGTGTAGTTCAAATATAAAAATTCCTTTCTTTTAACCACCGACGCAAAATGAGGGGTGTAATACGTTTGACGCCTCCGTCAGATTGTCTGTCTGTGTGTGAATCTGTCTATGTGTCTGTCTGTGGCACATAAAGTAAATAAAATATAAACACTCAGAGCTGCGCAGGTATTTAATTAGTGGTCCCCCGACTCCTTTAAGTAAGTAAACTGAAATTATTTTTGACTTTTTAAGGATCGGGGTTTTTTTACAACAAAAGTTGCTGTAAAAAAACCAATATTAATATTTAATATTACATTGTAGAAAAATCTGCACTTTTCCTGTAACTCATGGCTTAAATCTTTTAACGGTGTTAAGCTGTACCTTTTGCAAAAAACATTTCAAGTGCAATAAATATATTTTGATTTGATTTGAAATCTGCAAACCTTATTAAAATCAAAATTTTAGCTTTAGAAACCTAGGAAAACAAGGGAGGGAACGGTAATTGTTTGCACATTTTTAACGATAAAATCATTTAGACAACTGAACTTAAAATTGTAAAAAAATGTTTTTGTTTTACAATTCTTACAATTTGCTCTTTCAAATGATCCCCACAAGATATGCTAATTTAAACTTTTTTTTTTACTTAGTTCTATTCGACGAACGATATATTGCGCGTCATCAAGATCTATTATTATGCCAATTTCAACGTTACTTAGTTTTCGAGAAAAACCTGTGTGAGTTCCGTTTTTACCTTTTCGTACCGGAGATCTAGTTATAGATAGGTACATACAGAAATAACGTAACACCCATTCCATATCCATGGGATAGGCAAACACAAAGAATATCTTTGACATATAAGAATACAATGTACTAATTAATTGATGCTTATTATGGAATGCTGTATTTTTTAAACATTCGTGCATTCATAAACCGCGTGGTAAGATTTTTATTGTCGAATTTACCTGAATTATTGAGAACAACGATAATATTTCTAATTAAAACTCGCAAACGATGCCAAACCTGATTATTGAATAGCAAGCTATGACGGTTAGCGATAGCAACTAAAGAAACAAATGTTTATAACGTCATCGAACGTATATTTTATTTTCTGCACTAATCATAAAATGCTAAACGTATGTTAGTTTATTTTCTTACCTTATTCAAGGATCAGAAAGAGGAGGATTCGATTCCTGAAACTAATTATGAAATACATCTAAACGTTTATGGTGTAAAAAAATTGTAGCAAAATACACTCACAAAAATAAACAGTTTTAGGAAAATTAATCTAAAATAAACACTTGAGACGTGGAGAAAAAATGCATCCAAAAATTTTTCAATGTAGTAATTTCAGATATCTATTTTAGAGAATTGGGAATTTGAATTTGATTCCAGTATAACTATGCGCTTATTTGATTGAACTTGTTTTTATGAACTGGTTATTTGACTGTATGATGTTTTGTTCTAGCACCTAATGTCGGGATGGTGGCGAGACTACAGCCTGTCGTGTCAGCCTGTGGACTACAGTGACAGCGACAAGGCGAGGCGGGTCAGTCAGTACATTAGTACATTTATTTATTTATTTTATTTCAGACTAGCAGCAGATTTAATTATTTTTTTATGTTATTTAATCTATGTTTTTTGTGAATTTTTGCCGGCTACGGCGAGGGTTAGATTATTATATAGTGCTAGCTTTTGCCCGTGGTTTTGCTCGCATGAAATTCGTATTTAAAAAGAAGAAGCCCGCTACCCTACCTTTATTTCGGCGCACTGAACAATTCGGTGTGTATAAGAGTCAATCTTAGCATAACCGGAACAGAAATTTATTTACCCGATAAATCGTCAATTAATTTTTAGTACTAAGCATAGAGTCTACAAACGCATTAGTAAAACAAAGTAACTTACTCTATGACCATCCCTTACAGATTTATTATTAGTATTGATTAAAGTGCGACACATGAACCCGTTTCACCTATTCGTCGATGACTAACAATCACGCAGACGTAGATTTCACCTTATTCTTTCTTCGAAATTGTTATGTATGCACAATTTTGTATAATAAATACGTTTTTCTTGCCGTGGTAATCTGCTCTTGTACATTTTTGTATATCAGTTGCAGTATTCAACATTGCTTGAAATAAAATATTTCTCAGGGATGCGCGCACGCTTCTATACCTTTTTTCTGAAACTAAGTCTAATTCTGTATGTGAAACTGAAAATATTTTGATAATTTCATGAATTTTGTTAAGTTTTGACATTTAAAAAAAAATTAAAATTGCAAATTTGTTCAGTCCCAAAGTTTAATAAGTTTTCGCTGAAAAAATGTATTTATCTAGACTGGCATTTTCAAACGAGAAACAACGCGAGCGAAGCTACGAGCTCAGCTCAGCAGCTATTAAATAAATCAATATTTTCTCGACATCAAGCTCAATGTCGTATTGCAGCGTCCGTAGAAAGCAACACTCAACTATCTTCATGGCTTTCTACATGGTTAAATCTTAAACCCTAAAATGCCGACAATAAAACTAATTTTTCAATGGCAATTTTATCGGTCAGTAAATGGTTTTCAGATTTTGAAATGGATAAAGTGTGTAACTAGAATGTATATTCGTTGTAATACATTTTTGAGCGATCTGCCAATACATAATACAAATACCATGCGCTGTATCCCGGAGTAATCGGAGTAAGCAGAGTAATCGATGTTATGTTGCAAGAACTCTCATAAATTACAGCACAACACCGACCACCACATTTAGCAGATAGATAAGATAGTATAGAAGTAGATAGAATAGAACTATGTATCAAGCAGCAAGTAGGCACGAAGACCCACCTACTGCAGTTTCAATGTTAAAGCAAGTTTCATTTAATGGTTGCGGCGCATCATCTGAGAAAAGTGGGTAAGGGAGATAAGAAAAGTAACTTTCGCGCGAAACGATAATATGATAAGCTTGATTTTATGTTGCGTACCTTGTAGAGAATACTAATGAGTTATGTACTTCTAAAAGCAACCGCGGTGAACAATCTAAATAAAAAAGGTAGCCGGCAGTGAATGGATGAGAAAAACGGGAGACCGCATATAGTGGCGTGCCTTGGGAGAAGCCTATGTCGAGCAGTGGACTGATACAGACTGGTGATGATGAAGAAGGGAAATATGTTTTAGCCAAAAAAAAAATTATCAGATCCAATGTAAATATATTTTCGTTTTTAAATGTTAATGTTGCAAAAATTTTATCGGAAATTTCCGTGTATTTTTTTCATGTTATTTCGTAACAAATTATGGTTTCAGGCACATAAAAAATAATATTTGTCTAAAAATTGAGACAAAAATTATATTTCTCTCAATGGGCCATACTGACTCTCTAAAATTAATTTCGCCAGATCAGCGAAATCAACCTCGCCATTCTCAACGACCGTTAAAGAATTCGCCGAACTGGCATGGTACTTCACAACGACACTTGTCTCTCAGTTCACCGCGGCTTGGAATGTGTGCCGTCCGCTTTGATCGCACTTGAAATCCCTATATTTCGGAAATAAAATCGAAAGCTGAGAAAGTCGCAACACATGAATGATTTAGAATGACACAGTTCCATAAGTGCTTAAAGCGGTTTAGGAAATTAATTATATTAAAGGTTTGTATGACTTTCCTTGATGGAAAGTGGTCGACGATTAATTCACTAGAAAACATTTCGGCCATAGATAGGTATTAAAATATTAAAATGTGGAACCATCTAAAGGTATAGGCTCTATGCCAGAAACACTTGAACTTATTTAACCTCTTAAGTCTATATTTATGTACATTTCTATTTCTCAACCTTCACATCTATGTCTTTTCTTTCATACTTATTGTAAAAGGCAATGTCTACCCTCTGTCTATCCGTTTATATCCCGAGAACTCCTCTACCGACTTGTACTAATCGATAACTTGTAAGAACCGCGTCCATGCGTCAACCGTGACATTAACCTTCAATTTATTTGTCATGAGTTTCTTCTTCCTAAAGGCGGCCCATCCCATTTGTATCGAAAAAGCACACTCATTGTTTTCTCCTTCTCCAATAAAGTAGCGAAATTGATAAATTTACATCATTGACTTGGGTGTGTCCGCCTCGGGTGTCCGCACACCTCAAACCAACAATAGTTAAGGCAAAAATCGCTCGGCAAAAACCACATGCACCGTATGAAAAATTGCAGGTGACCAAGCAAAAAATACAAAGGAAAAATGTGCTTACGAGCAGCATCGCGAAGCATGTTCCGTAGGTGGCTTGAGAGAGACCTCGAACTTGAATGTGCACTTTCCACGTCGCGAACGAAAGCCAAAGTTACAGCCGCCGCCAACCATTACATTGATGAGTCTGTACAGATAAGAAAAACGTTATTATAATTCCACGATATAGGTACCAATGTCACTGGACAGAGAGAAAATAAGAAAAGGAAGGGGGGAAAAGGAAAGAAGGCAGATAGAAAAAAAAGTCGAATGCGAGAACTGCTTCAGTCGGATCTTGGGTCCTGTTTCAATTAAATCCAATACTTTCGCCATCCAGAAACCCATCGGGTTCAGCTCAGAGCTCAATACCTCATGGCTCTAATAGATAAAATCATTACTGTGCATGCCATTTTCATAATGATCGTGAGTTCAAATTTCAGATACAATCGAATTTCGAGAGCCTGTTATCGAATTAGCAATCTTGATTTAATTGAGACAGCGATGAACCAAAAAATACGTAATATAAAAAAAATTAATCGTCAAATAACACTGTTAATAAAATGGTTAGCAACTCCTGCTGGTAGAACGGAACCAGCTATACACTTTCTATTCGCCACTGACCGACTGACTGCTATGTACTTCCCTCCGGTGACTCTGCAGTCAACGACACTAAACCTGTTTTCTCACCATCTGATCCGTCCATTCGTCTATATCCAAATCAAGTATCGTTTTCTATATTGGGGACCTATTGTCAAAGAGTCATAACCACAATACAATTTTTATGGTAGATACGCCCCTTTTATATGAGGCCCACCTGTCTCAGCTATGCCGCTAAATTCACTGTCTTCACATTAGGCTGAGCGAAACTGCTAAAATTACAATAAGACGGCCTTTGTAATATTAAGAGTTACATCAACACTTACTTTTTTTTGTCAACTTAATTTCTCTGATCCAAAAGTATGTCTCTCATGTTCAGAGTTAGTAAATATATATGATATGTAAAAACTAAGTATATTTAGTCTATCTTATGTATATATCTGGTATATAGGTATAGTATTTAATTATTCATATTTAAGTTTATCTATCTTTTGTATTCCCGTACATCTGTCATACCATAATATTTAAATTTCTCTTTCCGCCACTCACCTAGCAGTTATCATACCCCAAAGGTACCCTGTTAGAAAATGCCTAGAGGCATTAAGTGTTACCTTTTGGCCATATTCTATTTGAGTGCAATAAATATATACAATACAATACAATACTTTTCAGTGTTACTGGGTTTCATTGATACCTTACGAAAGATACATGTGAGAGTATTAATCGTTTTGAGGATATACAACCATGGCAGGTTCCATTAAAAATAGGGTTTTATTTTATGAAAGCCTTCCTCCGATCCGAGGATACAAGGAGTTAATGAGAAGTATTAGTAATGAGTAGCTGTATGTATAACTCTTATATATACAATTAAAACTAATTGAGTTAATACTCGATGAAGTTGACACCAAAAAGCTTCTTCTGCCTAAAAGAAACAGATTGTTTGACGAGTTGATTATAAAACCGTTTAAATTATTTGCAATCCAAAGACACGGTGCTGTGGACTCTTTCCTTTTCAACACTGTCAATTCCTCCGCAAAGATTTTCTTTTTCAGTTTGTTTAAATCTATTTCATACATTCTGTCCGAAGAAGTTAAAAAACTCATTGGTTTGATCGTGAGCCCGCTGCCTCTAGCATGAAATTTTCATTAAAATATACTTACAAAATGTGAACATCGACAGATGCTGCATCTTTGTTGGGTGTACTACTTCTCCAAGCTATCTGAGTTCGCGGACACCGCGTTCTTCGTGCTCCGGAAGAAGAAAGGCCAGATCACGTGGCTGCATCTCTACCACCACAGCCTTACGCCCTTCGAAGCCTGGGTCCTAGTCAAATTCATTGCTGGTAAGTGTTCAGTTTACTGCCTATCGCCTTTATGCTACATGTGACGTTTTATTTAGTTTATTTGATTTTCTATTTCGTTACCATCTAACTGACTTTTTTAATAATGTTATGCGAATTTTTTCATTTTACCTTTTTAATATTGTATTTGTATCCATTCAGTTTTATTGACATTTCCTATTTCATGGTGATATATTTGTCTTCTGTTACATTTATAACTTTCTGTCCAATCTAATTTCTACTAAATAAGTACTAATTTCATCTGTATGTAATTTAAAAGATCTTGTTCATAACATTAGCAAAATCTTCACTACTATGTAATTAAATGATAGCATCCCAAGGTAATGTAAAATAGTGTTATTAGTTCAAGATCCTTGAACGCACTGACAGCGTAACTTATTTATAATTGCTGCTTTGTTGATACGCGTACAAAGTTGCCGTTCTCTTGGACCAAGCAAGCAGAGCAAAGGAATATTTTCCCTCATTTTAGCCCAGATTATGTTTCTTGAATGGATTTGATTGAGCTTTTACTGGCATTAGTTTTATGAAATATGGGCTGGACGCAAACTTATATTTTGAACTTGTACATAAATAGAATTGTTTTGCGTGTTCTTATTATGTGTGACTGTTTCTTATGAAATAAAATAAATAATAGGACTAACTCATCGACCACTGAGTTTGGGACCACATATCGCCGCGGCTTCTGTCTACGTATTGATATATGCGATGGAAGCTCATACAAAGCGAAAACCATTCGATCGCTGTGGAACGAGCGATTATTCAACCATGGCATCCGCCAAGCGTTGCTAGACGCCCGCAGTCGATTGGTCGTCGTCGCTTATGGTACGTTGACACGATGCGAGCTTTCACGCACGAGAAGCATGCCGCCTTCTCGAACGAGAAAACTCGAATTAGTGAAGTGTTCGTGGAACTGTTTACACTATTCCACATCTCGTTCGAGCTCGTCTGTGTTTCTCTGTTTTGAAACTTTTGACAGTTGCAAAAATGGAGTCTGTAGACGATTTAGTAGTAGGTTTGGCGTGTATTGGTACAATTTTAGCGTTTATAAAGAAATTGATAAGAAACAAAATAAAGAAGAAAAAACAGAAAAGCTCTTTTTTTTATAGAAAAGATATTTTTCTATAAAATGGTTGTCTACGTCACCTACAACATCCGTGATGTCAACCCATAACACATTGGTGAACTAGGTGCCATGTCAGTGCTTACCTTCGGTCGTGTCGGCTACACTGAACTGCACGGAAAATACAAACTATTTACATAGGTAGCCGTTTCGACCGACCTTTCATTCAGTGCGGTGGTACCAACCCGGGCGGGTTAAACCCTACCACCTAGTAATATAAGAAGGGAGTCATCTGAGATCTATGTGGATAAGGAAATGGATAATTAATTTATAAAGATACTTAACTGAATCATTTGCACATCAGTCCACTTTGTCATGGTGCCGTAAACAACCAAAAACCACTAAGAAAACTTTTTTGCACCAACAAACTTCGTGCGAGACGCTCCTCTCGAACGCCAACTAATAAACATGCATGAACTCGTTCGCGCGCGAACGACGCTGTGTTCGTGCACGCATGCGAGCTTGCGAGAACTGTCTACACGGTGCGTGAATGCATTCGAGAAGCATTTCTCGTGCGTGAACTCGCATCGTGTCAACCAGGCATTACTTCCGACTGTGCTAGCTTCATTTTGCACCCTCTCGATTTTAGGTGCACTTGGTTTCTATATTGCAGAGAAGTTTTGCTCTAAATGCTCAGTGATCAGTCGGTGGTGTAACTTTATGGATTCTGATCAAAATATCATGATTTGACTTTATGAATTGTTCTGATCAGGTGGTCACGGGACATTCTCCAACATCGTCAACAACCTCGTACACGTGATCATGTACTCTTACTACATGGTGTCGGCCATGGGGCCCGAGTACCAGAAGTATCTCTGGTGGAAGAAGCACCTCACTACCCTTCAGCTGGTTAGTATCTTTATCTCTGTCATTTTACTTTGTCTTAGTTTTAGTCTTACTCATTTAAAAAAATATAGGTATGTATGTTCTAAAGATTCTAAATGTAGTATACATATATTTATTCATACATTTATATATAATACAAATCTTAATAATAATGATCTGTAGATATAATTATTAATAAATGAAAATGAAAATTACTAGTTTTGAAAGTTTTCAATGATGTAGTGGTACTAATTCAGGGGGATTTTTCTATACAACACAGTTTTACACGAAATGCTAATCATCAAGGTATGTGTAATCTAACAATGAACTGTAATACAAATATTATATTGCAAATTGAAATGGAAAATACAATTAAACTACTCCAGAATAACTTACAACTATCTAACCTTAACAAATAAACATTCAAATACAATAAATAAACAACAGATTTGTTCTCTTCATACTATAACTTCAGATATATCAACTAAGCGGATGTCTTCATTTGTTATTTTTATGTTCATTTATCTGGTCTACTTCTAAAATAATAACTTTCTATTTTTAATTATCTTTATGTTATATACATATGTACGTAATCATAAGTATTTTAGATACAGAATATCTGCATCATGGGATAAATAAAAAAATACTGATTGTATTGCAGTAGGTACCATGTTCACCTGAAAGATAAGTCTACTATACTGAAATTATTTTTTCCTGGACTTTGCCACAATAAACGTCACTACGACAGCAAACTAGTTTTAAGGCTTAGACCCATTGTCTTCAATGGGAACTGGTCGGAATAATTTATGGCTAGAAAGTTCAGGACGGTTTAACTTTACTATAGTTAGTATTTACTGTACTCCTGCGCGCGCATCTGCGTTCAAGCATTTGCACTGCGACAATTCATTTGAGTGTACAAAATCCACAAAATTTTATACATATTAATTTAAATTGTATTTATATAATGATATACGGTGTGAGCCATGCATACGATACAATACAAACATTTAAACTAACGTTGCTCGGTCTATAAAGCCGATTGTAACAAATCGTACGAGTAATAGACATTCCACACTAACGTAGTACGTTAAAAGTTTGCGCAAGGAAGTTGTTCTAGGATACGCCTTAACTAAATACCTGCTTGAATTTCAACACGGCAGCGGGCTTGCAATATCCTTTCGCTAGAGTACTCTTGTCTCACGAGAGAACACGCTCTCGTGACACGTGACGTCTTGCCAAATGTTGAAATAATTTAGGTAAAATAAAACATACTTAACTAAATTTACTATTCAGAAAAGTTCAATTTTCTTTTCTTTAATAAGGATTTACGTTCAATCTTTGAACTAAAAAGGAAAAAAAGCATTTAAAATTCCTGAAATGTAGGTAACTTCTGGAAGTAAATTCAAGGAAAAGTTTAAATTACAAGGGACAATTAAAATATGACAGGAAGTAAAACTAATACAGAGCCGCAACTGAATCCGAACTGAACATTTTACACCAAGTATTAAAACATTATTAAAAAGACTGTACATACTCGTACAACACGTTTTAACCATAAATCTTAGTTAAATCGCAGAATACGCAATTCAAGATAATGTTAGAGGTGAAGTTGAAGCTTTTAATAATAATCAGGTTCGTTTATCTTTCGTTTCTACATACGGCAAGTGAGAAGAATGCATGTGTTATTTTGTCAGTTTTAAATTTTAGGACTTTTTTTTTTCGAGTAACTAAAATTTTAATAATCAATTTTTCAGAGTATTTTTGGTTGGTGTGTAGTATATAGCTTTCAGACTAATTTTTAATTCTAAAGCTAAGTCGTAATATATATATAATATGTAAAATACATAATGTATTATAAATCATATATAATTTCATAATAATTTATTTTAAATATAGTGTTTTGAAATTATTTTTTTTATCAAATATGAAATTTTCCCACTCAATGAATGTTGTTCCTTGTGACTTACAGATCCAGTTCTTCATGGTGCTGTTCCATTCTATAAGCGCTCTAGTGTGCGACTGCGGCTATCCCAAGTGAGTACCTCATTACCATACACACCCAACGTCTAAATCCTTGCGGGAAAACCGGCCACACTACATGCTCAATCATGCATTCTTAAAAATACAACTAATTTAGAATTTGAAAGAGCAATAAACACACATTTTACAACCTAAATATATTTAGTTTGAGTGAGGTAAAACTTGGTGGAAAAACCAACGAGACAGGATCCCAGAATGACACATACAAATATTTTAAGTTATTATTTTATTTTAACTTTAAAAACGTAAATTCTTTCTGAAAACCACAAAATAATTTATTAAAAATGTATATATGTATATAAATATATATTAGTGTGTTAGGTATTCCTAATTATGTTTTTATTATACAGAACCCCATATATTTAAAACCCTCCATATCTACCTACCTACCTTTTGTCAGCCTCGGTAGCTCAGTGGTGCGTTTAGTCGACTGTTATTAAGCACACCTGAGCCCGGTCAGTACTTAGAGGTATGACCGCTCGAACGTTGGAGGTTGACCGTGGTTCGGATTCCACGTAAAACTGTAGGTCCCTTCCCTTCTTATTATCGGCGCGCGAGCACATGCGCTGCGCGGCCACAAGTAAAGGGGGAAGAGGAAGCGCGCTTCCCACCCGCATCCTGCCGCGCGGGGGTTAGCGCGGGTGTCGGCCGCATTCCTTACGCGGCGCATATGCTCGCGCGCGTACAATACCTTACTAGGTGGTAGGGTTTACCCTACCACCTAGTAAGGTCGGCTATGTAAATAGTTCCTGTTTTCCGTCTAGTTCAGTGTAGCGGACATGAAATAATAATCATAATCATAATCCTTTATTACGTGACTTTCACAGTGTTTTATTACATTGAACAAATTAGAATTAGACATTATTATGCCATGATGCGAAAGAAAAATACGCACATGGATAACAATAACATTCTTATAAGTGTAAGTGAATTAAAATTATTGTCTTCGATTAAAATCCATTAAATTTTTCTAAAATCAATACAAAAAATTTTAAATATAGAACAATAAATTTTATAATTAAAAAAAAAAAATAAGGAACAAACAGATTTAATAAAGGAAAGCACTCACATGGCACTTAGTTCACCCGGTGTTATGGGCTGACATCACGGATGTTGTAGGTGATGTAGCCAACCGTGTCAATTTCCATAAAAAAAACTACATATTATAATAGTTTCAGCAACTGTTTAGTTTTTAAAGTCAACCTTGAAATAGTTAAGGAAAAGGAAAATAATTAAGTTATTACAGCAAATTTTACAATTATTGAACTCTCATGCGAAATATGAACACAATAGAGGCTATGTAATTGATCACACCTTCAATTTAATTTTGAAATTGCAATTTAGATAATTAAGCAATCACAAAGTTGGTACTTATGAGTACATATTTATAATTTTCTAAAACCTAATGTAATTACTAAAATAAGTACATTAATTCTGATTCACGTAGGCGGTGCCCTGTCGCAACCAAGCGCAGGTTGCGCTTACAAAACTTGCGCTAGGAAAAAAGAAAAACTGGTCGCAGTTTGCAACACCGCGACTGCGCCGCCGCCGGCGCCGCCGTTGTGGACATGCGTGCTTAGAGCAACGCCTGCGATCCGTGATAAGGCCATTTTCTCTTAAGCTTGGCAAAGTTAAAAGTCTGCAGAATCTATATCCTGTTCCGGTCGGAACTAAGCGCCGGCCGGGCCGGTCCTTCCCTATGGTTGCATCGACTACGCTGAATAGTCTGCCTATTCTCTATTAGCGATTATAGAGGCATGCGCAGCTCTGTTTCAGTAGACGCATTAAGACGATACCCATAACTGGCTGCTTTGCATAGAAGAAGGTCGTAAGTCGGTGTTGTTTTTTAATTTTATAAAATTAATGGTAATAAAATTTAAAAATCTACAACAATAGTATTCTATGCTTGTAGTTTAGTTATTTATGAGTGCAATACAAATTTCGTTTTATTCATTCACTTTTGCGTCAAATGAAAAAAATATAAATAAATCATTTTTTTCATCTGACGCAAAATTGAATGAATAAAACGAAATATTTATTGCACTCATAAATAACTAAACCACAAGCACAGAACACTATTGTTGTAGATTTCAATATTTTATTAACATTAATTTTTTTTAATTAAAAAACAACGCCGACTTACTACCTTCTTCTATGCAAACCAGCCAGCTACGGGGGTCTTAAGAAGTCCGTTGGAGCGAGTGCGACGGATCATAAGATATTGCTAGTATCGATGAATTGCTTAAAGATAATTTCCCGCAGGCAGTACATACTTCAAGCTATTTATATAATTTGGAAAAATTTAAGTCAAATTTAGCTACCCCATTATGCAGACTATGGACCGATATTTGAACACCAATTATTTTAACGAAAACTAGTGTGGGTGGCTTTGCCGCTGGACATGAGGTTCCCGAAACGGCCAAATCCACCTCATCTTGCGAAACCTCAGTGAGACACTGTATTGAGTCGCTGAGGCGCTGTATTGAGTCCAAAGACGCCAACAGATACTGAGGACTGCTTTCCCAAATGTATAACATTATTCCATCACCGGCCTAATCTGCGGTTTGTACAATATAAGTAGTTGTATGATGGGAAGAACCTCCTTCTGCGGTATAGGAAACCCAGTTTTTTTAGGCGGCTTTGGCCTTGGACTAAATAAACTGCCTAAAACCCACATCTTTGGAATGTTGCAGACCAGTAGGTCTAGGAGCACCGAGATAAGAACGACATTGCCTTAGAAACTTGCAAGGAAATGGAAAGGATCGACCTTAGTAGAGAATACAAAGTATTGCGTCTTAAGTTTTATATTTCCCAACAAGTATAGTCTCGGGTCCTTCAAGAGAAGCGTGAATATGCACCTGTCAGACCGGCATGGCATTCGCAACCCCCGCGAATGTCCATGGGTGTCGTTAGACACCTTATGGGTAGCCGGCGCCACAAGTCACGCTTTCGATATAAAAAACCTGCCTACTTTTTCAAGAACCTTATCTCCTCTTCCGCCGCGCCCGCTCCGCACTCCGCGCGCAAGACGCTCCGGGGAATCAATGACATCAAATAATCAGCTGTTTAGATACCTAGTGGCACGTTTTGATTGTGTAGAACATGGACATATTTCGTTAAATTTATCGAAAAAAAATTAAAAACCAAAACATTTTGACTTACGTGTTTATTATGGCGCGTATGTAATCTTCCCAAAATATTTGCAGCTAGGTACCTAAGGAGGTACCTTCACCATGCTAATATATTTTAATATGTATGTTTGGTTAGAACATTTTTGAGTTATAGAGATTTCGAATTTTCTGAAGTCGTTATCGTTTACATAATAGAAATATTATTTTAGAAGTTTAAGCAACAGTTATGTTATGCTGATGGATTATGTTTACTTCAGAATTAATATAAAAGATAGAGTACGGAAGAAACCTGCCGGGGAAAGACGGCCGCTGATCGCCGTTCTGTGGGTTCTATTGATGATTTCTAAGAAAATACCTAGTACTGCGTCTGTCTACCCTTCAAACTTGCACAAGCGAAACTAAGAATTTTATTGTGCATGAGCATCTCGTTAGGCGCGTTGCCTAGAAGGCAGCCTTGCGGAGCTCCGGTGTACATCGTTCCATGCCAACGGTTCCGCGCATGCGCCTGCAGAAACCTGTACTTAATATAAACCTGCCCATTTCGCCACAACTGACGGATTTAACCTTCTCAAATCAAAATAGGAGAAGACCTTTTGGAACTTGATCGAACAAGCCTTTCCTTTCTACCTCCCTTAGTGACTTTTCCTGGTTCAACAATCAACATGGTAGGGTCTAGATTGAATATGTATCTGTAGGGTCTATAAAATTTAAGTGATATCACGGACGGCTCAATTCTTTAGAAGGTTTTATCATGTTATGATTTGAAAAGGAATCATTATGCTTTCGTAGAATATGGAAGTATTATGCAAGTAAATTATGTAAGTAATTATGGAAGTAGGATCTATGCGCGTACTATTCCAATATTTTAATTTTTTTTTAATTAGACTAGTTAGTTACATTTTGAATTTCACAACCTGAAACTGGAACAACTAATATGCTGAAAATCTGACCGAACCCCACTTGCGAGGAGCATAAACAAGCCATTATGTTATTATTACATCATTAAATCCAATGACCAACAAAATACTTCGTTTTTACATCACAAACATCCGCGCTTATTATTTAATTAAAGGTCGATTTCCACTTTATGGAAACGGGGTTGTAGTTTCAAGTCAAAGAATTCAAACTTATAGAACCGCCATTGCATTCGACTAGCTTCGTCTGAAGCATTATGCATAAATGCACATATTTACACTAGACGAGGCGCGTTGCTATAAATACGCGAGTCCACAAATGTGGCAAGGGAAATATTGTAATATAGTGTTCGTGCACACCATTCACAAATTACTCTTCGCTTGTTCGACCAAATGATTCCGTGTCCGAATTAAGTATTATTTTAGATTCTTTGTTTCAAGTGCATTTGGAACACTGACCCACTGCCTGCAGTAGAACTGATAATAAAAAAATACTGCGTTGGATTTCATCGCGGATCGCTCACGCATCACTGCGCTTCCAAGGTTGACGGTTTCATAGAACGTAAGACCCTGGTCATTCTGGTTTTATTTGCATTTTTATTCGAACCAGTATCCGTGGTATCGGATCTACTTTGGATGGTAGGTAACTATCGATAGTGCTCTCATTGGAGACAATTTTACGAATTGCTCCTTTTAGATTTTCGACAATAATTATCATTCCTGTATGACAAGCAACCTGATACCACACATGTTTAACACTTTTGTGTACACGTGCTTTTGTTCCATTCAGAATTGAAATTGTCAATGTAATGTAATGTAATAGAGCGAGCTATCTAGAATAAAGGCTTTCATTAAATAGGTTTTTGTTATTTATAATCACAAATAATAATTGGTTTTTAAGAAATTATTTTGAATTGGAGTTTCCGAACTATGTTAGACAGAACACATGCAATAATATAGTCAATGAAATAACAAGTTTTAAAATATTTCTAATTAAGCAAGAAAATATATTAGGAATATGACAATAATTTCAACAATAAACAGTTATAGCCACACCCAATATCCATAAACTTGTAACTATAGTCAGTGTATCCATACCCTAATCTAGTTGCATGCCGGTGCAACACTGCACCGCGTCTAATGCACGAAATGATACCATTCACGAACGCATTGAGTTACAAGAGAAACACTGTTCTGACCTGATTCAGTCCACACGAAATCATTGTTCTGGTGCCTTCATCATTCCTTATTATAATAATGATACTTTTCATGCAAATAATTACACGCCATAACACAAAAGTGATTTGCGCAGATGTAAATTAATATAATTTTTAGTTATTATCTATAAGTTAACCAATCTTAATGAATAAAATATTCCGATCATTATATTGTTAAATGCAGTCCGTCTGGATGTTAACAAACACAATTTTTACCCACTAAAAAAATACTAAAGAGCAAATGTACCGGTCAAAATATAATGAAACACTGGAAACTTCTAAAAATTATTGGAAAACCCTGTTAGCACATTGCAATTAATTTATTGATCTAAAAACTTTATCATAACGTGAAACAGCTGTAAAAGCATAAACGAACATATTATTGAACATTTTATTTTTCCGTATTAAATTTTTTTTACATCTACATTTATACAATAATAAAAAAAACGTATATCTACAACAACAAAAAACACGAACGTAAGTGGGCTACGTAACTCTCGATAAGATCCAGATAACATTTTTTTTTTTTTTATGGAAACTTGACACGGTTGGCTACATCACCTACAACATCCGTGATGTCAGCCCATAACACCGGGTGAACTAGGTGCCATGTCAGTGCTTCCCTTCATTTCGCGCCGGCTACACTGAACTGGACGGAAAACACGAACTATTTACATAGCCGTTTCGACCGACGTTTCGCTCAGTGCGGTGGTACCAACCCGGCCGGGATAAACCCTACCACCTAGTAAGGTAAGAAGGGAAGGGACCTACAGTTTAACGTGGTATCCGAACCACGGTCAGCCTCCAACAGTCGGGCGGTCATCCATCCAATAACTGACCGCACCATTAAGCTGCCGAGGCTGACGATCCCTTAGTCGATTTTTACGACATGCGACGGGGAGAGATGCAGTGGGGCTATTATTTTTAAGTACCGACCCCACACGGTACAAAACATGTAGCTAACGTAATATTAAAACGTTACCTATATATTTTTCTGCACGGCCTTTTGCCAAAGGTCAGCCTGCAATATCATAATAATATCGAGTGCTTTAAAAATGTTAATAAAAACTAAATTCCAGTGCATTGTGTTAAACCTAAACAAGTTAAAGTTACGGCAAGATCTTTCACTTTAGTGCAATTTTAGATTAAGAACATTAGACCACATCCCTGTTGCATTCTTCAGCAATTGTCTTCTTTAAACTACCCTAATTATATTTTAAATTATTCACTTATATTAAGACAATGTGGAGATTGTCTTTACAATGTTTTCATGTTACTGCAGTGCAATATTTCATTTTAACTCGTGCTTCAGGAGGACACTCGTAAATACTCCTGCTCCAGGAGACATACCGCAGAAAATATTCATTGAATTTCTGAATAAAGTTCAATATTATATTGAAAGTCAAGTAAAATAGGCTGAGACAGAAACCCATTTATTTATCTTGTTGTTAAAACCTATGCAATATCAATAAAATTTAAGATGTATGAAGTACTATAAAAGAAATATGAATAAAAAAGTCGCCGGGTATTGAACTTTACTCGAGGCAAGGTGGCAACAGCAGGTACTCAAACACTCGGTTTGCGCTAATATTCCTATCTCCGCTATCCAGCTACAAATGTATGGGCAACCACTAATAGTGTACCAATGCTTGTTCCAGAATAATCGCAGCCGGTCTCATTCTCCACTCCACCATCTTCATCGTTCTCTTCATGAACTTCTATATCCAGAGCTACAAGAAGAGAAACCTGGCTCGTTCTGCCGCCATCAAGGCGAATGGTCACGTAGCTACAAATGGCCACGCTGTCTTACCTGCTGAAAATGAGAAAAATGCCAATGGCCGAGCTCTTACCGAGAACAACAATACATTGAACGGCCACGCCACCAAGCCGAAGGAAAATGGCCATGCCAATGGACATGCAGCCAAGCCGATTGAAAATGGCAAGATTTCCAACGGATATGCCGTCTTACCAAATGAGCACTGCTACAAATCCAACGGACACGTCATGATGCCAAGTATAGAAAAACAAAAGACGCACTAGCGCTACTTTACTCTGGTCTTCCACTACGAGCTATGCTAGTCCAGTCCGGGCTATTGCGAGGTAGAAGACTACGTCATCGACTGAGGAGCATCCGGTCAGATTATTCGGTTCACATCTAAATATTATATATGTTGGGTATTCTGTACGCATCGTCTGGTCTGTGTGCTCTACGGACAATTTATTTGCTCAATTGTATTGACTGTTGCCTATGTGAAAGTGGCAATTATGCTAGTATTTTTACCGCGCAATACCCCAATAGGTTAATTGTACGCCTCGACGAATATTTAATTACAAGGTGCGCATAGTTATAGACCAATTTCTGGTTTTGGATGGTACGGAGAACTTATTATATCATGGCAAGGATCGTACTCTATTGTGCGAGCAGAAATGAACGGGGGTGAAAGTTGAGATAAGCTCTGATCAGCTCCCGATCGCTTGTACACAATGTGGTACCATTCCATGTGCATTTTTCTCTTTGAAAAAATTAGAACTGTGAATATGGTATTTTTTAAATTTTATTGATTTAGTCAAAATTGTTTTACAAATGAGAATATTTACTTCTTACTTCGGAGCTTTTAATAATATACCATTGGAGATTACAGATATAAAAATATTTTTGTGAAATTATGACATAGGTAGTCGGCCGTTGAACGAGTTACAGGTTGACATTGTATGTAAGTACGACTAACTAGGTACCTAATTAGACAAATATCACGAGCCTACCGAACTATATTATGATGAAGTGTAACACACCACAGTAGTTTTTCTTGTAGACTAGAATATGAAATAAATGTACATAAAATCGTAGAAATTTCATACTTAGCATGAAGTGGAAGACTTACCGGTTCGCAAGCTAGAACCGCTTGAAAATGCCAATGTCTCAATGAAGATACCAGTCAATAGTAAAATTTAAATTTTGTATTGTAAGTTTTATACAGTTTAGCTTAAGACATGTAATATAATTTGTATATTTTTATAAAAAAAATATTCTTGTATAAATGTACCTTCTCATCACTTCCAGTGATTGTAACGTAATATTTATTAAGATTTATTAATAAACATTTTTTAATTTATCCTCTGGACATTATTTTCCCAAAATTAATGACGCTCGTCCAACATCTCGGTGAGTATAAATAAGTAAGTGAGTATAAATAACTTATCAAAATAATGTATTTTTGGTAAAGAGTTCCTTTTTATTAGGGCTCCGTATCCGGTACGGGACCCTATTACTAAGCCTACGCCGTCTGTCTGTCTGTCCGTCCGTCCGAGGGCTGTATCTCTTGAACCGTAAAAAGCCCGTTGAAATTTTCATAGAATAATATGTGTTAATATGGCCGATATAACAACAAATAATAAAAATAAGAAAAAGTAAAAATTCAGGGGGGTTCCCATAGAAAACACCAAAAAGTGTATGCGCGCCCGCCATCTACCGAATAGAGTATGAAGCATTTTAACTAATCATTAATTTTAACTAATATGAAGCATTTCATAACACACCATAGATGGCGAGAGCGGCCCTAACCATGACATGGCGATATGAAACCCTCGGTGCGCGAGTGCGACTCGCACTTGTTAATCTTTTTACAAAGCATGACGTACAGAAATTGCCTAAATTGTTGTTCGACTAAAATTTGCTCCTAAATTATCTTTAGAATCGTAAAACACTTATCTTCTACTAACTAAACTACGACCTAAATTTCCGGCGTCATATCGAGGATAAAGCAAAGCTGGCTTTCTAAAAACCTGTGCGTACTCAGTAAGATGCGACGACGGTACTTCACGCCGAGCCAAAGGCTGATTTTGCATAAATCGCAGATTAGGCCCAGCTTGGAGTACTACTCGCACTTGTGGAATGGCTCAGCTAAATACCAGCTTGCGCCTCTGGACTCGATCCAGCATCGAGCCGTGTGACTAGTGGATGACCCGAAGTGTCCGGCGATCTTCGTAGACCTGCAACAGGGACGACGCGTCTTAAGTGTGTTCTATCGTTTATTCCGTGGAGAGAGCTCGGTGAAGCTGTTTCACGATATCCCGCCGTCCCACCTCCGCACAACGCGCACTGGGCAGGTATTGCAACACTACACGATGTACTTACCGAGGATGCGTACCAATCGGCTCTAAAGATCATTCCTCCACAGAACTGGTAAACTCTGGAACGCTCTCCCAGTCCACATAGTTCCCCCAAGTATAGTCTCGGGTCCTTCAAGAGAGGCGTGAATAGGCACAGTGCTTCCCCTCGGTCGTGCCGTCTACACTGAACTGGACGAAAAACGCGATCCCGGCATCCGAAGCAAAATATTGTTAAGACGTCACATAAATAAACTAGAAGAAAGAAAACCAGTACTTCCCAGTCAAGTCTCCATAAATTATAGGTCAATAAATAAACCTAACGCCTTGCCAACCCCTTTCCGCGGGAAAGTGTAATAAAAGTATATGTTAAATTGATTAAATCTGCTCTAGGCCAGGAATAAATCTCGGAAAGGGTCAGGGTAATGGTGGCCCGTACCCCCTCCCTCCTTCCAACCTCCCATCTCCCCGTGATAGATCTCGCAGCCATTATCGCGTGTTATTAGGGGACCGCCATTTGTTTTTTTTTACGAGACACGCAACGCCTCCGCGCTCCGTCCACGCTGTTGCGGCTCTTATTGAGTAGGCGCTTTCGTAAAATAGCGGGCGTAGTAATTAGATACTTCAGGTATTGTTTGTAAACACGGCGTTCGTACTTAGTTATAATTTAACGTTGGGAGTATTTTAATAAAAATTTCATGTTTTGTTTTATTGAGGTTGTAATTTTTGTACACGAACACGAGGTGTGTTCTCTTTGTTCGTTTTTTAAGTATTCGCACAATTTCTTTGCGTGTAATTAATAGGTGTTTAATTAAATATAACATATTATTAGTACTTATAGGAAAAAAATTACAATTTCAATATTAATGTATAGAATCCACGGAACGGTACAAAATAGTTCAATCCATCTCTAACCAACTATTGTTTGGAATACGCGCAATGCACAGATAGATAGTCAAACATTCTCACTCACAACAGCTCTCAAGCTGGACAATATGGATAAAAAAATATTAACTTTAAATAGCCATTGGAGTGCGAGTTAAAAATAAAAACTAATGAAATTTTTAAATAAACGAAACTTTCAGCAGTAAACTTAATGGAAATCCGATTAATGCTCTTGATTTATTAATCGCTATTATCGCCTCACATTAACGGTTGTTGAAACAGCTTTATAGGACAGCGGCGTATTAATTCAGGAGTTATAAAATGCTTTAACTAATCCAAAAAGTACACATTTTCAAGACGAGAGACGCGTCCCCCGCCATTAGTGCGCTCGTAAAGCCGTGCGACCGTGGAAATAAACATACAGAAACGACTTGTCAGGCATTGCATGCGTGATAACCGCAAAGGAGTTGTCGGCGTGCACACCATTTGCGGCAGGCAGAATATACGTGAGTAAACAAACGTGTCAGACAGAAGACCGATTTCACCAACTTCGGCTAAAATAGAAGAGAATAAAATAGAATAGAAATGCTTTATTGCACACAAAAACACAGAGATACACAAGACAGAAGATAACATACAAAAGAGCAACGGTACTTTATTTACATAAAATATAAAAAAGTAATACTAATAACTAAAGAAATAAACCTACCTAACAAACATTAAAATAACTATCAAAAGGGGCATTTTCAAATGTTCCTAGAACACTTGCTGAATTACCCCGCTGAATGGCATACCCTTTGAATGAAGTAGGCCCTTGATTGCGGGACGCCAGTTGCGTCCACCAGCAGTGATTAGTGATTTCTTCCAGTCAACAAAATGTAGCTGCCGCCGGTTATCTCCTGCCAACTATATGAGAAATGTCACTGTGACCGACAAATAAACTGTTACCGCAGGTGGTGAAGGCGGACAAGATTTAGACGAAATTTTGAAATTTCGTCTTTGTGGACTTTCGCCTCCTCAACAAATAGATGCTCTTTCTGGGTGTTTATTTTTACGCAAAAACGACCAAATAAAATGTATCGCCAAGCGAGCACTATTCGTCAGGGTTTCGGTGAAATTGTTGTTACTATTTTGGCGCCCTCTGTCTGTGGCGGGTCGCTACTGTATGTCGATTACGAACGTTGTTTCTCGACGAGTAATACTCGTCGCAACATACATACATATATACCACACGCTGTATCGCGAAAATCTGAATAAGCCGAGTAATCGGTGTTGTGCTGCAAGTACTTTTGTAAATAACAGCACAACACTGACCATCGCGTTTAGCTAAGTATTAGAACAAGATAACCTATCAAGCAGCAAGTAAAGCACGAAGACCCACCTGCTGCATGACTCGGTGAAAGTATCGTGCCAAGGTGAGAGATGGCTAGCCGGTCGCCCTTTAGCACGACATCTTGTCCTTATCCCCGACATGAACGGGGAGAAATGCAGTGAGACTATTATGTTTAAGTTCCACCCCCACACGGTACGAGTAATTGAATGGGCGGTTAAAAAAATGTTCTGACATTGTTCTATATTATATTATCACGATTTATCTAGACAATCCGGGTAATCTGAGTAATCGGTGTTGGGCTACAAGAATTAGGATGAATTACCGCACACATCGACCGCCACCTTCAGCTAAGTATTTCTCTAATATAGTAGTGTAATGCATACATCAATGAAGATATTGAAAATGAAACATAATAAATAACCGTAGATTGAAAAATAAACCTAATATAGACCAAAAAGTTACAGCCAAGTGTAGTGGTTTTAAAGGTTCAGTTTTTTTTTAGGGAAACTGACACTGTTCCCTACATCACTTACAACATCCGTCAGCCCATAACACCGGGTGAACTAGGTGCCATGTCAGTGCTTCCCTTCAATTCATGTCGGCTACACTGAACTGGATGGAAAACACGAACTATTAACATAGCCGTTTCGACCGACGCGACGTTTCATTCAGTGCGGTGGTATCAACCCGTGCGGGATAAACCCTACTACCTGGTAAGAAGAGAAGAAACCTACAGTTTTGCGTGGAATCCGAACCACGGTCAGCCTTCAACGTTCGAGCGGTCACCGATCGAAGTACTCGCTCAGCGTACGCGCTCAGGTGTGCATAATAACAGTCGACCGACCGCACCACTGAGCTACCGAGGCTGACTTCGTACCTTAAAAAAGGAAAAAAACTGAACCCTTATATAAGATCACTCTCGTGTCTGTCTGTCTGTCTGTCCGTCTGCCACAGCTTATTACAACAAATTTGGTACATAGAGTTTAATTACCCAATCACGGAGGTATAGCATAAACATATTGCAATTTTTGGGGGTAAATTTTGGGGTACAAATGAGAAATTAAAAATAAATAAATTTTTAACATGTGATGTATTTGAACTTGAACTTGAACTTGCAGCACCTCCCAGCCAGGAGTTCTCCCACAACGGTGTAGGACCGAAGACACCAGGAGGTGCGTTTATTTTTCAGGATTTTAGGAAGACACGCTCGAGGATGGGTGAGAAAGTGAAACAATCGACCGGCTTATGTTTCAGCCTGAAGCCAATATGGGAGTATGTGGAAAGGCGGGATATTGGGATTTGTTGGAATGAGCGTTGCTGCGTTATTGGCTTCTCTCTTCTTTTCTTCTGTTTTCTGGTGCACTATCGTTTGATCGGCTTGCTGCTTTTGTCTGGTTAGTTGGTGCCCTCCGATGATTCACTTGTCTCTGAGTCCGTTTCTGCCTCTTGATTTTTGTAGATCTCTTTTGCTTTTTTCATTACCTCGTGGTCTTCTTTACTCAGTTCTTTCCATTCTTCCTTTGACAGGGTGTAATAAGTGAGGTCATGATTGAGCGAGTCATTCCAGGTGAAGATAGGCCTCCCTACTTTCCTCGTTCCTCTGCTATATTCCATTGCTGCTGCTGTTAAGTGGGGCGCTTCTAAGAATATGGGCGTCCTATCATGTATTTGGGAAACTAGCAAAACGTATTCACTTCACACCACACCACTACGATTCATTAAATAAAACAATTGTTAAGAATTATGCAAGTTGTATATTAGAACAAGATCCATTTCTGAAAAGCCTTCAAATAACGGTTTCCGTGGGACATAGCTCGGCCATACCGACAACTGGTATGTACGTGTTCGGGCTGTTCTCCTGAACACCATAAGTGCGGTAGTCACTTTCTAAAATAGTGGAGGGGATAGTTATGACGTCATAAAGATGGCGGCCGGGCCTGTCATTCTAGGCGGTATATCTCGATAGTTACTCAACCGATTTCCTTCATTAAGGTGTCAAAAAAAAGCTAATAGAATGAGGATTATTCCATCTCTTACAATAGTTTATGTTAAACTAATACAAAACTAAATATTTACAAAAAACTGACAATTCGAAAAAAACAATTTTTTTATTTTTTAAATAGCTCGGTAACCATCAGGATTTTGGAAATTTAGGTTAAAATAAAGCGCATAGCTGTATTCAAGAGGATCATAGTGAACTTTAAATCATAACGATAGAGTAATAAACAACGGAGCTACAGTCATTTAAGTGAGCGTTGGTAGCGTCAAGCTCGGCGCGGTAACGTAAGTACCTACTGTTGACGACTCGGCCGACCGCAAATATACCAATACCGAAGATCACCATCCATCCATCCATTGAGATTTTCATATAATTTTTTTGTTTCTGAATTAGGACATATCTTTAAATATGTTAAGATACCTAGGTATGTAAGTTTTGAGTACCTAATGTATGTAAAGACTTTCTGTACTAAATTTTATATTTTTTTTCGACAATTCTTTCTTTTTACCCGACAGCGACGTTAGGAGGAGTGTTAAGGTCTAAAGTGTGAATCTGTGTGTTTCTGTACATACATATATTACAGTTCGGAAATCTGCCCCAATTACTTCATAATGACTGGAAACGTGGCCATGTCTGTGCTATACTACATTGGTCGCGGTCCGGTCCCGCTCGCCGCGCCGTCGCACTATTGGCCAAAGTGCCACTTTTCGGTCATAAATCTGTATCTTCTAAACTAGAATATCTTCCTTGACAATTTTTTTTATGGTATTACTTGAATAGTTAATCTTCAAAAAACAGTAACATTTGATTGCAAATAATATTTATTATTAATAAAAAAAAATCCTAAATTATAATATAATGCATTTCTAAACTATGAAAATAAGATAAAAAATTATTATGTTCATTTACCAATAAAGTATCAACTTTTATATAATATTCACTAATAAAAACATTTTCGTACCTATAATTGTGATAAATAAAAAATTTAACATTAAATATTAAACGCATTAAATGCGCTTACAGGATAGCACCTGCTTTTTGCTTCCTGAATTTTATTATAAGAAGGGAAGACGATGGAGTACCTTTCCAATAAACAGCTTCACAAATATTTTTATTGCACTTTAGTCAGATCTAAATCTATGAAGACACTAAAGCTTCATCGTCGTTGAATTGAAAAAATTTTGCAGAATTTCCTTTGATAATTTCATTGCAGTTTTTCTTGTTTTATTGAGTTGCGTACGACACGTATTATTTTAACATTGGAGGCTTAATCTTTTTCGCCAATTGAATTCACTCCTTTAATGTACTCGTATGAATGATAGACGTTGTCCAAACCCGATTCCCCAAAAAGTTTCACAGCTTTACGATTTTGTATACTCTCTGATGAAATTGCGTAGTCCTTGCAAGGTCGATCGGACAAAATGTAATGCTACTTTATATATTTTTTGGCACTTGAGATAATATGGTTCCATTTTTCAAGAAACACAGTGGATAGCTCACCTTTAGAATACCTGAAAGACGCCATATAGTTTCAGAAACACTACACTGCACTCATCTGGCACGAATATTCAGGCGTGTGTAAATGTACCACCCCTCACAGACTGGCTTATATTCGTACGAAAAAAATGTGGCGTGTGTAATATCTCCTTACACTCTGTGGTTCAGAAATGGTGTGCAAAACATAAATAACACAAAACACACCTGGTGTAAGTACATATATAATCATATCATAGTTTTAACCGCAATTGTTTCCATTACGAAGTAGCTATACCGTGAGAATGCTGTGGTTGTAGTGTATTTTCTTTGCATAATTTATACATTCAGTCTCTTAAATCAGTACTCTTATGTTAACTTTTCAAATAAAATCATTTAAAATCAGCCTGGGTAGCTCAGTGGTGCGGTCGGTGTTAAGACGAGACGGAAGTTACCTTTCTCCATACTCCATACAAAATCGTCTTTCGGCATTTATGTTATCTCGCCCCCTAAACCTTATCCGATTATTAAATTTTTTTTATTAGGTAGGGCTTATCCCGTCCGAGTTGGTGCCATCGCACTGAATGAAACGTCGGTCGAAACCGCTATGTAAATAGTTCGTGTTTTCCGTCCAGTTCAGTGTAGCCGACATGAAATGAAGGGAAGAATTGACATGGCACCTAGTTCACACGGTGTTATGGGCTGACATCACGGATGTTGTAGGAGGTGTAGCCAACCGTGTCAGTTTCCATAAAAAATTAATAAAATAAAATTTAAAAAAAATCATTCACGCGAACGCTCCGAGCGTGCGAACAGCACGCATATTTTTTTAATTTTCGTGCCAATTTGCAGAGTTTTGCAGAAAGTTGTTTATTGATTCTAAATAAACAGTGTACTGGCTATATAAAACCATTATAATGTTCACCCGGGCAGACCCTGATATCATTTGAAAGCTTAGATGAAAATTTTAGTTTTAGATAAATTTCGCGTTTTCGTTAGTGCTTTAAATAAGGAATGATATCTTTAAAAAACCCAACACAGTTACCATTACCTAAAATGCTTTTCGAATATGTATGGGTTTCTATATGTTTACCTAAGTATTTTTGAGAAAAATATACATAAAATATATGCGCTCCCTTAATATGCGGATGTTTGCGCAAAGAATTTGTTCAACTTTCAAGCCTCATATAACTAAGGAAAAACAACTAAAATCTAAAATATGTACGTATTAAACAAGTACATTTCATGGCCTATCGAACCAACTCATTACCCCAGGTGGTATGTTGCCAAAACCATTTTTGTCAGTTGCTTGTATGGGGGCTGTCCATAGTGCGTCGCCGCGCTCCCGACCGCTACAGCCAGCTTGACGCTACAAACGATCACTTAAATGACTGTAGCTCCGTTGTTTATAACTCAATCGTTATAATTTAAAGATCATTATAATCGTCTTGAATATAGCTATGCGTTTTATTATAACCAAAATTTCCAAAATCCTGATGGTTTCCGAGCTATTTTAAAAATTAAAAAAATATTTTTTCCGAAATGACGGTTTTTTGTAAATATTTAGTTTCGTATTAGATTAACACAAACTATTGTAAGAGATCGAATAAATCTTATTCTATTAGCTTTTTTTTGACACCATAATGAAGGAAATCGGTCAAGTAACTATCGAGATATACCGCCTAGAATGACAGGCCCGGCCGCCATCTTTATGACGTCATAACTATCCCCTCCACTATTTTAGAAAGTGACTACCGCACTTATGGTGTTCAGGAGAACAGCCCGAACACGTACATATCAGTTGTCGGTATGGCCGAGGTATGTCCCACGGAAATTACCTAAATTTCACTTGGATCCCGCTCTATATTGTGTAAGTAAAGTTTGCCATTAAACAAAGCATATAAATAATTATAAAAAAAACTTAATCCTTATCCTTATCCTTTCCTTATCCTTCCTTACCTATAATAAAATCCAACGTCTACTTTCTGTCTGAGTGTCTGAGTGTCTGAGTGTAAGTCTGTCTGTCCGCTTATAACTCGAGAACCACTGAACCGATTTTAATAAAACAAAATTCTACGGATAGCTTGATTCTTCCCATCAACTATAGGCTACTTACTATCACGCTAAATGGCTTATGAGGTTAGCAGTGAAGTTAAATATGAGAGCGGGCGGAGCCGCGGGCACAGCTAGTGTCGAATAAAATTTAAATAGTCATACTCCACGATCAAGTTTCCAGGAATTGTCCCCAGACGAGACGGCTGCGCCGACGACACGACACGGCGCGTCTAATACGTCGTCGTGCGTCGCGTCGTGTCGGAGGAATTGCCGTGAAATGAAAATGAAAGATGAAAGGGGAGGCGCGAATATGACGGTGACCGGTATAGTCACGAAGCCAGACTAGAGCGCTTTCTACATAAATATACATTGTAAAACTACGTCACGCCTGTCCTGTCTACCAATGGGGTTAGGCAGAGACAACTAATCTCCACGTGTCACATTCCTGAAACACGTCCACACGCCTTTTTCATACTTGTGTTTGTAAACATGGTTTCGGGGACGACACACTTGAATGTGTTGGACCACATGCTCGATCTGGTCTAGGTACTACCTCCACACAGTACCCACTTGCATCTAGGGCAGAGATTGCTTGAGTGAGACTTGAGCGAGAGCATTAAATCCGGCCCACTGTATTTGAGGGAGCAGATAATCGATAAAAACTATTTCTGATACAGAAGTTTCCCTTTAAGGGATTACAGGTGATAAATATGTCAATAAGACGATAACACATTTTTTTTTTCACCGATGTCTGGGGCGATACTTCCCGAGTACCGACCGACTCATAAACTTAAAACTCTCAACCAAAGTAATTTCTAGTGCCGAATAAGGTCAATATGACTTGTTTCCTTAATAGATTCATTGTTGGGTTCTAATATTAATATTTACATGCTTAATTTAGTTCGCTATTACTTTTATATAAATAAATTTAGAAACGCTCTTTTTGTAATAACTTACTTTTTGAAGACTTATTTTACCTTTATGTATTTTACTAACGCAGCGAGCGTTATGGAGCCTTCCCGCCCCGCCGCCGCCGCGTCGTCGTCGGTGCCCAAGGGTGAGATTTTCTACCTCGTTTAATGGGCACCGATCTCGTCGTTGGCTCAGTACCACTGTCCCGGCTCGTCTGCACCTGGACGGCTTTCATTTTACTTAGATTAATTCAGTTTTAGATCTAATTTACTTGTTTTAATATAACTTTATTTTTATGTTAGTAATGTATCGTAAATTAAATAATTTTCATAATTTTATTATTTACAAGAATAAAAATATAGAAAATTAAGATTCTAGGCTACTTTAACTTATCCAACTAAGCTATCCAACTTCACAGGTAGGTAATCCAGAATACATAGATAGAGTATAAAATACATAATATACGCCTGAAACTTGTGTTCCATTATTATTAAGCACCCAATTTAGTTAAATATTTCTACACGTTAACACAAATCTTTAACTATAGCTAAGAAAAATGCGTAGGTTTCCGGTAATTCTAAATAGGTTCGCTTGTAGGTGTTCACAGCCTAACGACGATATGAACTTGCGAGCTACTAGGCTGCTGGAGAGGATTAAATTTGATTTATCATTTCCCTCCTAGGCCGCTGCTAGTGCACGCCCGGAGCTAAAGGTGCGGGTAAACACACTTGCCCGTATGCAGTGCCTGTGGAATATTAGCCTCCTTGAAGTAATAATTAAATACTCTTACAAAGTTGAGAAACTTTCGTAATAAACCGAAAATGGGTTGCGGTTATAACATTGTATAAATGTAATTATATTAAAAGCATATTATTATGTCAGAAAAAAAAATATTTTTGTTTCTTTTTCGGTCTATGATTTTCAACAAGAATGTATAATAATGATATTTAACTGATAAAACACTACTGGTACAAATTTTTATCCAAGAATCGATATTCTGGCGCGAGTTCCATATTGATGATTTAATAATACCTACTGTTGTAGTAACGTATGTGTATTTTTGTTTTTGGATGTGTAGAACGATTCGATTCGACTAGAGCATTTTCGATCAACTTTTCTTGTTATTAGATTAGTTTTTCGTAGTTGCCGTTTTTATAAATAAGTTTTGAATTTAGTAAATAATTTATAATAACTCTGGAATATAAAGTAAAATAAATCCGAAGTTTGTGCTTTTGCGCCTCTGTCTCATCCACCCATACCGGATTACATGTTATTTTTAACCTTCGAGTACCATGTAAGCTGTATCCTACAATCCGGTTAAACAGAATAATCGGCATAAAACTGTATTACACAACAACACCGACCACCACAGTTTTAGCAAAGTATTAACTAGACGAGATAATTATCAACTTATGTTCTACAATGAGCTTTACTAAAAACATTCCTTCCATTATTCTAATTATGACAGATGCATCACGCTCCCACACTTATCACACTAATCCTCTGTCGCGCTTTCGAAAACATATTTTCAGACTCCCTCGTTGGCGGGCGCTAGATGGAACCACAGTAATGTGCCAGTAGAACCATATCACACTAATTAAACACAACACTGACTGCTGTGTGCGCTTTTAAACGTTACGCAAGACTAGCGAACGCGCCTATTACAAAGTTCTTCAAGATAGTTTTCACATGTATGTACATAGGTATGTGGAAGAACATACCTTCCCCGGGGTGCTATTAACATGTGGCATATTTGAGTGACAGAAGCGAAGCTGAAACTAATCATCATTGCTCATTCATTATGTTTATGTAATTATAGCATGGTTTTTACATTGCCTACAGCTACAGGAGCGCTGCTCTAAATACGTACATACATACATACAACTTCGTAGTGATGTCGGCGCCCGTTCTATCGCATAATCCATAGGGAGTACTCGGAGGAGCCGTTTGACGCGATCCCGCCGTCCCCTTTTTCCGCTCAACGCGCAGTGGGAGGGATTGCATACCTACCGCGTCTACTGCGAAAGTTTTTTTTTCGAAACATTACACAGAAACATCGAAACATTGGGGCGTGGCCATACACATTTGTATGAAAACAAATGTTTTTGTGTAATGTTTCTTGTGTAATGTTCGAAACATTACACAGAAACATCGAAACATTGGGGCGTGGCCATACACATTTGTATGAAAACAAATGTTTTTGTGTAATGTTTCTTGTGTAATGTTCGAAACACTACACAGAAACATCGAAACATTGGGGCGTGGCCATACACATTTGTATGAAAACAAATGTTTTTGTGTAATGTTTCTTGTGTAATGTTTCGAAAAACATGCGCAGGAGACGCGGCTTTAGACTTACCGCGGATGCGCTTTTCAGCATCTTTCCTCCACAGTAGTGGTACACTCCGGAACGCTCTGCCTGCCCACATATTTCCCTCCAAGTACAGTCTCGGGTCCTTCAAGAGAGGTGTTAATAACTCCCGCATTCGACCGAATGTCAATGGGCGTCGTTAGACACCTTATGGGTGGCAACCAAAAGTCGCGTTTTCTATAAAAAAAATATTTCTCCTTTGTTGGTGATTGAAAATTATTCAAAATCAGCACTAAGAGATTATAGAAATTACTATAATTATTATCTCAAGTCAGTCAGGTTCTTTACATATCGTTACCAAAATAAATTTATATAATTATTTGTAAAATAAATTTTCTGGAATATAAGAGAGCAATTGAAACCTTCATTGAAATTCAATATAATAATTTATAATGTGAGCTGAAAGTGTTTCAATCAAAATGTGATAAAAAAAATATTATTACATTTATCCAGTTCTAATCTCATTATTACTGAAACGCGATGCTCATGTAAACGTCTCGACTCTAGAGTTTCGTCAAATTAATTTTGTAGAGAAATCTAGAAATTATGTCTTCATAGGAACAAATTATTAATTTGGTTGGTATGGCATTAGATTCGTATTCATCAGTACCTACGTCTTAATGTAGTTATGCAAACAACAAACATCAATAAATAAAATTTTTTTTTTTTTTTTTATGGAAACTGACCCGGTTGGCTACATCACCTACAACATTCGTGATGTCAGCTCATAACACCGGGTGAACTAGGTGCTATGTCAGTGCTTCCCTTCATTTCGCACCGGCTACACTGAATTGGACGGAAAACACGAACTATTTACACAGCCGTTTCGACCGACATTTCGCTGAGTGCGGTGGTACCAACCCGGCCGGGATAAACCCTACCAGTAAGGTAAGAAGGGAAGGGACCTACAGTTTAACGTGGAATCCGAACCACGGTCAGGTCATTTATAGGTTTGGTTTCGTATTCTGAACAATAAAATGATTACAAAATATTATTAATTGTGTTGCCAATGATCACGCTTAACGAAGTTGTGTTACCTACGTACTTTGCATTGAATTCAGCAAGTTCTGCCTTACTATGAATCTGAATTGTACGTACGTGTTTCTGTTAGATTTAATAAAAAGATAAATTTTGGTCTCACTCATTCTGAAACCAACTGTGCTACTTCTTTTAATTCTATGCTGTGCTAATGAAATATTGTATTTTGTGACATAAATACACACTTATGTAAACACGATCGTAACAGCGACAATTTAGCGATCAAGTATACCGGATTTTATTTTAGGGAAACCTGAAAAACCGGAGAGTTGACAAAAAAATATATTCTGTAATAATTGCAATGTTTCATAATTAAAAACGACCTTCGAGGTTGTTGCTCTATCAACTGTAATACTTACATAAAAAAAAGCTAAACGAACAATTGATACCATTCGCGGCTGAAGGAATAGTAATTTAGCGAACATACCGCAGCGTGCAAGTACTTATAAATACTTATATGGATAACCTATTTGCACTTCACCCTTGCAAGACTCAATCAATTTTCTCTCCAACTGGGACTAACTCCATCGATGTAGTTAAGCCAAGACGAATCCACAGTGAGAGTGGATTCGTCTTGAAACAAAACTGTCCACAGGTCTTATCCACCGCTTATAATTTTAATAATATAGGCAGTTTCTTTTTAGGGAACGCGTCATGGTTTGCTGCATCACCTGTGTCTACCAGACCCATGATATCTCATCCATCACACATTCGTCAAAAATTTTCCCGTTGTTCGTGTCGGCTACACTGAACTGGGCAGAGTATACGAACTATTTTCATAATCGCTTCGACCGAACCTCAATCAGTGCGGTAGTACCAATCCGAACGGGCTAAATCCTTCCACCTAGTAAGGATAAAAACGTGGAAAAACGTGCCTACAGCTGTTTTTATGTGTAAACAACACTGGTATAGTGTTTCTGACGAAAGTCAGACGTTTTGCATACCCGATGTGCAGACTAGAGGCAACGCTGGAAGAACTTTTGCAGAAAGCTTAAGTTCCGTTGGGTGGTCTAGGGTTATTTTATTATTCGGTTAATTTTTTTTTTATGTAAACTGACACGGTTGGCTACATCACCCACTACATCCGTGATGTCAGCCCATACAACCCTGGTGAACTAGATGCCACGTCAGTGCCTCCCTTTGGTCCTGCCGGCTACACTGAACTAGACGAAATCACGAATTATTTACAT
This sequence comes from Nematopogon swammerdamellus, assembly GCA_946902875.1. Classification (NCBI taxonomy): domain Eukaryota; kingdom Metazoa; phylum Arthropoda; class Insecta; order Lepidoptera; family Adelidae; genus Nematopogon; species Nematopogon swammerdamellus. The sequence goes on from OX336340.1 coordinate 15,739,678, forward strand.
AGCCGTTTCAACTGACCTTTCCTTCAGTGCGGTGCTACCAACCCAGGCGGGTTAAACCCTACCACCTACCTAGTAAGGAAATAAGGGAAGTGACCTACAGTTTTACTGGGAGTTCGAAAGATGGTCAATTGGTCACCCATCCAAATACCTATTGACTGCGCCCAGGTGTGCTTATGATCACGACACGACCGACAGTCGACCGACTGAGTCGCACCGCTGACCTAGTCAGGTTATACATACATATCGGAGTATACGAATATACTCACGAGCCTTCTAGTCATCAATGCCTCAATGACCGAACTAGGCGCCTATTTATCCTCAATCACCAACTGCTGCCAGACATCATCCGATCGGGAGAAATCGATTGAGGAGCGCCCGAGGATCCTTTTCATCCGCTTTCACGTAGACCCGCTCCAATTAAATTGGATTAAGGAATAATTGTGTTTGAATCTGTGGAGCAGTGGATACGTTAAGTGAACTGGGTTCTACTGGAGAGTTACTTCTAACCAGTTTGAATTTGAATCAAATAGAGCGTGATGTTGTGCTCTGCGTGTAAGACATTGATAGTATGGAAGGAAGAGCAATTGAAAGTGTATGAGCAGTTAAGACAATTTTTGTTAGGCTCATACTTGGGGAAAGTTGGTAAAGAAAACAATTTTTTCCTGTTCATTCTGCCTGTTTTTATGAAATTTCACTGATAAAAAAAATTATATCCCAACGGTATACTGGAAGAAAATTGTAAACTTTTGCCCATTAATTCGAGTGAATTTAAGGTATACCTACAATATTCAAGAGGGGCGTGTATGGGAACCGGTCAGGCCGGCATGGCATTCGTAAAGTCCGCATACGACCGAATGTACATGGGCGTCCTTAGACACCTTAGCCACCTCGGTGCCATATGTCGCACTTTCAGTAAAATTAAAAAAAACCTACAATATAAAATTATAGAGAGCACATTACATATATTAAACTATTATTCGAAAATTAAGATTCTTGTATTGGCTTCATATTTCATTATGGTTGAATAAACTACATAAAATAACGTATTTTCAAAACAGTTAATCCTACGTACTTTTTGACGTACCTGCTCAATGAGATATAACAGGTCTGTGCTTTCAAGCACAGGATCCTCTTCTAAGTTCTGCCGTTACGTACAGTACAGAAGGTATAATTTCAAAGAAATGCGGCTATTTCAGTTTTTATTAAAACTCTATCGGAATTTTCTCGTAGAACTCGAAAGCGGCGGCCATAAATTTCCCGACTCCACGAGTTTGGCCCATTAATTTACCGCAAATCGACCGGAAAATTGAAAATCCGGCATCAAGCTGCAGCTTAGCTAAATCTAGTTTTAATTATTACTGAAACTACCCAACGGGAAATTGATGTTTAACTTTTAAAGTCGTTTCTAAGCAACGACAGTGGCGCATCTAACATTTGTAGAGGACAACTCTAAAATCTTGCCATTTTTCCGGTCAGAATTGCTTTACCTGAAAATGTGTTTGACTGCAATATCGACAGTCTGCTGAAACGATTCACATACAAGTTTAAATTTAATTAGATTCTTTATAAATCCAACCCATAAAAATTTTATCATTGTCAAGTTTTTTTATTTCAATGTGTCAGTCAAGTCTATTTGATTTATCTGATTATAGTATAAAGAAATTTGATGAAAATTTGGATAAATAAACAACGCGAAAAATTCGATTACTGCTTATTTTTTTCCGTCTACGGTTTTATTACATGTGGAGGATTTCGAACTTACGCCCTTTAGAAGCACGGACAGTCTTCAAAACAGATGTTCAGTCAGACCATCGAATGTGTGAGTCAGACGGCGGCGTTTGTACATTAATATGTCGCTCGATCTCTTTCTCTCTCTCTCACACACTCTCTGAAGCATATGAGCAATTGCTGTGTTAGAAAGAAAAAGTATATGTAGCGTATTGCTGTTCCGTACGGCGGCATATGTGATGCATTTTTTGCAAGATTGGGAAGTTTCGGATTCGGTCAATTACTAAAGTTATTGGGGGTTGAACGTTTCGGTAACTTGGATCAATGACCTTTTAACATAATGTGTGTAGGTATTATATTTATGGAATCAGACACTGTTGCGCATATCACCTGCTACACCCACTCATTCCTGTCGGAACTAGGTGCCATCTTCGTGTTTCTCTTTGGTCGTGTGGGGCTACACGGTCTACCATCTGATCTATAGTACTAGTTGAGCTTTCATTGTACATCACTCCCGAAAAAAAGCCCCAGTTGCACTCCGGGCGTGCCGGCAGAAGTGAAAACTTTTTGTATTTCCGAAAATAATTCTTAGGTGGTTATAAAAAAACTAAACACCCTAAAAAACTTTTAACACCGTAACATTGCTTAAAAAAGAAAACAAAAGAAAAAAAAACAAAAAATTTCTAAGGGAGTCGAACCCATGGTAAAAAAAAACAAATCCTACACTCTTACCATTAAGCCACGAAATCACATAAACGACCAAACGAATATCGGATTCCCTTGATTCGCTTTCGGCTTTACTTACACTGAGAGACGAACAGAATTGATCCCGTGCCACTCGTAACTTAACCCTTAATGCAATGACTTAAGGTTACATTTTAAATAGTAAAAATAAATCTGTCGCTTTTCGAGATCTGACGCGAGTTTTACATTTTTTACCCACCTAAAAAAGTGCCAAGCGCCGCTAAAGAAGTTTTCACTTCAAAAATGTCACCGACATTATTTAATCAACTTATAAGCTGAGTTCGCAATGACTAATGCGTGTGTTGGTAGCACAGAGGAAAAAGGTTGGTAGGCTCATCTAAGGCTGCAATCCGACCGGATTTCCTCTGATTCGTCCTAGTTTTGAACGTGTCCGTCGGGGACGTCCGGTCGGATTTTTGGAGGGGTCCAGATTACTTGCATACGAATTTTAAAAAATTGGTCAAGTGCGAGTTTTACTCACGCACGTAGGGTTCCGTAGATTCGTTATACCATACATTTCAAAAAATCATATTCGTCTATATGTTGTCTTTCTATAATGCAAAATATAAATTCCTGTGGCGCCATCTATTATTCAGTAGCGTGAATATGTACTAATCGATTCATAGCACGTTTATTGTACGGGGACTCCCTTTAATATTTTTTCATTTTGGCCTTTTTATTATCTGTTAATCCGCTATAATAACACATATTCTGTGAAAATTTCAACCGGCTACCTATTACGATTCAAAAGAGAGAGCCCTCGGATAGACAGACAGACAGACAGACGGCGCGACGGCGTAAGCTTAGTAATAGGTTTCCGTATGGATACGGAACCCTAAAAATGCCCGGTTTTGGTATGAAAATCCGGAGTTTTGCTTCTTTTTATCCTGGTTTAATCATTTTAGAGATGGCAGCCCTTACCTTACCCCTTAGTTTTGTACAATACTTCTACATGCACAGTAATTCTGCCCTTTTTGACTTATTAAGTCCTTTATTTGCAGAGCAAATAAGTTGGCGCGTAAGTTTTGTAATTTGGCAACAGCTGCCGACGAAATGTTTCCCAGCCTTACATGTCCTTGTCCGTGTAACCTAACTCTCTGCTTTCTGATTTTCATACACAAGAGCGGGGTGGGTAGGTGCGAGTACATGGAGCTTGAGGTGAGTTTAAGTTGAGTAAAGTTCAAAGATAAGATGTTCGAGTGCTATTGGCGAGAGTTCGTAACTAGGAGATCTTCTACACAGCGTGTCTCAGAGCGACCGTATATTGCCACCAAACATTTCCTTAGCTCAAAAGGTACAATTTTTTTTTTAAATCAGTTGTTGCCCGTCCGTCTGTCCGTATATCAAGACCCTTTTACTCAGACACGGGTAGAGGTATGAAGTTGAAATGAAAACCAAATACTAAGATCTACGGACCCTTGGAGGTGTAAAAATGCAAGCTTCAAAGTCAACGCAATCAAAATATACGACCATTTATGTCACATATTTTGATACTCGCAAACTCTATAGGGTACTTCCCTTTAGCCTGGAATCATGAAATTTGAAAAGGAGGAAGGTCTTACGGCGCAAGTAAAGCAAAAAAGCCGGAAATATTTTTCTTTTTAATCTTTTTCGGAATTTGTAGTTATATCGTTTTTAGCGCGACATGTGGCTTCGTTTTACCTACAAGTAGGCCTCTAACGATGCCCATGGAAATTCTATTGTATTGTACTCTATTGTAAAAACTGTAATACATACAAACGTCAAACCTGGTGTAATTATAGTGCAATCTCTAAGGTAAAACAACAAAATTAAATCCGGACAATTACGTAGTTGTACGAAACCCTCGCTCGGGCGCGAGTCCAACTCTCACTTGGCCTGTTTTATTTTATTTCTAACCTCAAAATGTATGGATGTGATTATTTATTTTTTCGAATGTTATCATCACTTTATCGCAAAAGTTTTCACTTTAAGCTACAGATGAAGCGCTACAGGTATTCACAAAATCAACCTGTATATATTAATATCTAGGTTATACTGAGTCTAAACTGGAGCTGGTAATCTATACCTTGTTCAACAAGTAATAATGGGGATGTAAATGTACCTATAGTAAAAAGCTCCAATCGCTTAGTCGATTCGAGGTCGAGTTTAAAGAAATCACTCTGAGAAATAAATTTCATAATAACAGCTGCCACATATCTTATCTAAATTAAAGACTTCGTTAAGTTTATAGTAATAAGGTTCGTGTTTCCTTTGGTCTTATGATTTATAGATTCGATCTCACGGTTCATCTAACATCGAAAGACTAACGGAAGTTGTGTTCAATGAGTAATGTATTCAGATCAGGATCAAGCATAGCCTGAACTTTTGAGAACAAAAAATCTGGATTAGTTCCTAACCCTCTTCCTCTTTCTCACCTTATTTTAAAATGCTACGTGTGCCATAAGTTCTCTCATAACTCGGTGGCTGTTAGGTCGACTTTAATGAGAGCAATAAGAAGCAATACAACATTATATAATACAACAAACATTCAGCAACATTAGTATTTTCAACCCAGTTCTGCAAGTTTGTACTTTCAATATATTAAGACTATACATATATAAAGTAGACCAATGACAAACCGACAGACAGGCATTCGCGCGAGAATCACTTTAAGGGACTTTCAAATTGTCTATAGACCTCTAAAAGAAAATCCTAAGCGAACTTATAAATAAAACATTTCATTAAAATAATACGAGTGCCGCTGGAGACTTTCGGCAACTTCATGTCAGTGCAAAGAAAGAGGATTTTAAAAGTCACTTCGTCCTTAGGACAGAATTAAATTATCCTTTTCGGCCAAACAAAAGAACACTGCGAACGATATTTGTCCAGCAACGAATGAAGGTAGACAAAATGAGGATTTTACCATAATCAGTTCCAAGACTGGATCAAATTCCCATAGAGTTTGGAAACGAAAATAATTGAAACGGTTTTCTGACAACCAAAAAGTTATGTATTCCTCTTTTCTGAAGACAACCTTTATTGTAGTTGTAGATCGTACGTAATTTCATTCAGTCAACAGTACAGCATTGTTAATGTACTAGATTTATAGCGGTGTTCCTTCAACAGAATGGTGGATATCTATACATAATTATTATTTCTACAAAAAAGCAAACATGTCGTTGTTACACTCCTGGTTTCGAACCTCCGACCCTTTACATTATTTACTTCATTTTGTAATTTTCATTGCCCTTTTATTTCAGTAATATTTGCAACTAAGTGGTGTTTCTATACTTGGCAGCCATGGACAGAATATGCCTTTACAATTTTCCTGCCTCACACTTTGAAAAGTGAAATGTCAAATGTTTTGGGAAATATTTTTCCAACAATTCATTAATAACGGACTACTGGAACCATTATTGTAAATACAAGCATCACGATTTGTTAGTGAACTGCAAAAATGGATTACGATAAATGGATTAAAATGTTGTCTGTACCTAGATTAAAAGACATTGATTTATTATGAACGAAAAAAGTCTCCACTTGAGAAAAACGGTAGACGAAATAAACTGAGCAGAGTAAGTAGTAGGTACATCAAAGACATGTTTTTCTCTTTTTCAAGGCTGTGTGAAAGGATCGGTTGGTTGAGGACAATGAAATACTACTCCATGTTTTTTCTCACTTTTCAGGCCTATCAAACTGGCACGTTTGATTATGATAATTTCTACCCATATAAATACAATTAGTTTTTTTACAATTAACTTGGTTTTAAAAACATTCAAAAATGAATAATGATTAATTCGATCCATTACATTGTGAGCTCGAAAGAAGATTTAATTGAGATGTTTTCCCTAAAATTTTATTCAGGTTAAATCCATAACAATTACCTTTTGTGGAAATGTTTCCATACACATGCCCTAGTTACATACGATCATACACGAAATCGCAATCACTTTTGCATCATCCGTCTTGGTCTTTCAAATGTGCCATAATAAAACAACGATGCTCCTTTAGCGTCCAGCCTGCTAAAGAATTTAATTTCTTCCGTACACAAGCAAAGGAATTCTGTTGCTCAGCAAATAATAATAGAGACCTTTGAAGTTTGAAATGAGAAGAAGCAAGAATGCGCTTTGTTAAAAAAGAAAATATTAATCTAAGACTTAATAGGACTTCATATTAACTTCTAGTCACACGAAACGAATTCACTTGCGGTAATATATACATTTAATCTATAAATAGGTATAATCTAGCTAGTAGATAGATAGTATCTACTAGCTGAGCCCACCGCGCCGACGCGACGCGTATATTTTTTGACACTGCCAGTTTGTTCTGAGACTGAGAGACAGCGTACACTTGCGTTCACATCTACGAATAAGGGCGTGTAGCCTATGTCTGTATGTCTGTCTGTCTGTCCGCTTATAACTCGAAAACCACTGAACCGATTTCAATAAAAAAATTCTACGGATAGCTTGATTCTTCCCATCAACTATAGGCTACTTACTATCACGCTAAATGGCTTATGAGGTTAGCAGAGAAGTCAAATATGAGAGCGGGCGGAGCCGCTATAATTTCCATAATTGAAAAACATCACAGATAATATTGCTCGAAACCTTTTGTAAATCGGGTGAGTATTTGTAAAGTAAATCACATAAACGCAAACGGAGTGATGTTATATAGTCTGTATATTACACCGAGTTAAGCCTTCTATTTTTCTGAAAGCTCTGTTCGAATTGGTTCAGTGGTTTCCAAAACAAACACAAGACAAAAATAAAAAATCATTCAAAGCATTCTATTACTTAACCTTCATGCAACCAATTAATTTATTTGTTTTGGCAAATATATATAAAGATATTTTGTAAGTATATAGAATATTAATCAGTAAAATAATTATTTTGATTTTTAAGTCGATTTTACGTTTTTTATTTCACACTGTTAGGTGAACCCGCGCCAGCAGCCTTGCATACGTTGCGATCGTGCATGTAATATCAGCTAAGTACACTGAAGCCCACTTTGCTTTTTCAATATCCACGAGGCCTTCTTACAACCCGGAGCGCATCCAGTATTGAATGTGAAACATGAAACTATGAAAATCTCACTGCGAAAAACTTATTGCGAAAGCTACAAGTATAGCTGCATAATGTTAATACAATTGCAATAAAATTAATAAAGAAAGCGGTTCGATGTTCATAGAGTTCACTGATAGATGTCGTAGATAGAAACTAAGTCAAAAGCATTATTTATTCATTTCCGAGTTTGATAAAACAAATACCTGCTTCTTCCGTGTGGGCCCGGTACGTAAAAAGAATATCCCTATTGCATCTCTCCCCGTGCATGTCGTAAAAGGCGACTAAGGGATAAGAACAAGGTGCCGTGCTAAAGGGCGACATGGTAGCCACCTCTCACCTTGACACGGTCCTTCCACCGAGTCATGCAGCCAGGTGGGTCTTCGTACCTTCGTGCTTGATAGTTATCTTGTCCTAATAAATTGCTAAACTTGGTGATCGGATCGGTGTTGTGCTGTAATTTACAAGAGTACTTGCAGCACAACACCGATTTCTGTAATGTTCTGACGTGCATATTATTTTTTATTTTTTTATTTATATTTTATTGAAAGCGCGACATATGGCGCCGAGCCACCCATAAGGTATCTAACGACGCCCATGAACATTCGGTCGAATCCGGGGGTTGCGAATACCATGCTGGCCTGACAAGTGCCCTTCACGCCCCTCTTGAAGGACCCGAGACTGTAAGTCCAGCGTGTAGGGATGAAATCCCTGCACAGTGTGCGTGGTGCAGAGGTGGAAAGGCATCGCGTTAAACAGCTCCTCCGAGTACTCCCCATGGAATAAGCGATAGAACACACTTAGGGATCTAACATCCCTCCGGATTTGCAGTGGTTCTAGACAACGAATTCAATATAAACACATTTAATATAAAAACAATTGACTTTCCAAATGCAGTCGGCAGTCTCAAACAGAAATGGGGTAGGTCATTTTAAAAGAACAGATGGCCCAACGCAAGCTTCTGCATTTACTAACTTGTATGGTCCCTAGCTTCAGAAGTACAGATGTACAAGTTGGAACTTTGTCGTATTATTGATCGACCATCGCCTCGAATATTCAAATTGAGAACATGAAGTCAATGAATATGACAAAGTTCTTCAGGTGTGTGCACTTTTAAAGCCAGTCACGTTGATTTAAACACAAATGTTTATACACAGTTCGGTTTTTATCGGTTTTGGTCTCGTTGTGAAGGGAACGGAAAGTAATAAAAAAGGCAATTTGTTTCTGGTAGATGAGATTAACGAGCGTTTTATTTCCTTGATCTGTTTCTTAGTTGACGAGAAAATAAATCTTCCGGAGTCTGATTAAATCTAATTTAAAGTATTTTAGTAGCCAGAAGAGAGTATCGCCTAACTGAAAATTTATCTATACATTTAAAGGCATTAATCTAACCTTCACTAGCTACCTTAGGCTTATGTGAACATGATATGGACTGGAAGAAATTGCATTCTACAGCAATAAGTTCACGCTAAAGGTTCTAACTATTATACTATTGTTTTGACTCTGGAGTAATAGTGGTGCACCCATGTTTTATCCATCGTTCAAATCAATCCAAAAATTCTTGCGGATCAGCTTCATAGAGCTCCAAATAGTCGCGAGAGGCGGTTAGTGTAGTTCGTATATTTGTTCAACTGAAAGGCACCCAGCTGGCTGACACCTTGGTAAATCCCAGTTCATTAACAATAATGTTTGAGTTCTTTCGTACGAGATACCCAGCTCCTCCGTTATCTCTGTGGTCTTAAATTGTCGTTCTGCCATGATCATATTGCAAAGTTTTTCCACGTTTTCTTGAGTAGTCGGCGTTGCAAGTCTACCGTATAGAGGGTCATCTTTAAGGCTCTCTCGGCCGCGTTTGAATTCAGCAGTCCACTTATTGACGGTCGTGTACGATGGACAGGATTCACCTAAGCTCTTGCAAGTCTCCATGAATCTGTTTTGGGATCACTTTTTTTTTTCTTTTTTGTGACGGTACTTACTTGATTACGGCGCGATGCTCAAAATTTCAGAATCGGTTAAACAAACGCACTTTGAACAGCCACAACTACCAACATATTGCAAAATATGGATTTTTGAAAAGGTTGGCAGTGGCAGTTCAAGAACGACACTTCGCTATGGTTAAGTATATAAATTATTGCACCGTATAATTTTGTTTTCATAGTCGGGCCAGGGCCACGAAGTTTCCAACCCACCTAGGTATATCCATCCACCCACATGGGATTAATTTTTAGCTCGTCTAATTGCATTAGCGCAGGCTTCGTGTAAGTGGCAGGGATGAGGGTGCGGGGGGTGGGGGTTCGGGGTTCGGGAAGGGGGTTGTGCCTAACTAATCTGGGATGAGAGATGGTGGGGGAGGGTGTTGTCTGATACTGAGTAGTGGTATACATGTATATGTATACTGTATTTTGAAAAAATATGTACATATTTTATGGTGGCGGCACATGTGCCTCGCAGTCCACTCTTATGGATGTAGGTTCGGATCCCACTTCTGACACTAGCCAACGCCCATACTACGTTGAAAACAACGGTTCTCGTCCGATCACCTAAGTTAAACAAAGTAGGGAAACATTTTTGTTCTTAAGAGCGTCAGATTTGGTGCAGAGGTTTCCTTGCCGTGCTTTCCTTCACCGGGTGATGGATTACTGTGTGATTCAAGTGCGTAACTACTTAAAATAACTCTTTTCAGTTAAAAACAGGTATTCTTCTATAAAATTGTTCTTTTTCCAAAGTAAAAAGAATCATCGAAATCGGCTGGCGTGCTTATGGAAATTTAAGAGTTTAATGAATTTCTCATAGATCCTATCAACAGAACTTGACCAAATTTATATGGGGCCATCCCTATGGTACCCCCTTTCAAATAATAATCGAAATCGATTCATGTGGTAAAGAATTATCGCTAAACATACATAAAAAAGATTCCGACGGAATGAGCACGTTCTCCTTTTTTGAAGTTGGTTAAAAATATAAAGAATCGTGAGAGCGTTTCCCGCTATTTGGGATGAGTCTCTTGTCAATGTAATGAGATACGGTTGGCTCGGGTAGGTATTTATTTACACTTGAATAAGATTGATGTTTAAAATCATTTCAAGAAAGCTCGTGGCATAACGGTAAACGCCTTGCATCTGTTGCCAGAGACGAGGGCTCAGCACATACATACATACACCTCTTTGTTCATTAAAAGACTTTAATATTTCACCCTGAATACTAATTTCTTCGGGTCGTATCAAGAATCAATTTCCTTGCCTTACCAGATTGCTCCTCCAGATTGATAGAACCGGTTTGTTGTATTTTGAATTGAATTGAATTGAACTCAATGAATTACAGGATTAACGTTCGTAGAAAGAACTACGTAAATTCGCGTCATTTCTAATTTGGAGGCATCAAAACTCACATTTTACATACCATTGAGTCAACATGCTAAGTCTACTCGTACGAATTTAAAAATTTAAAATTTTTGACAGAATTTTTGTATGGATGAACTCAAAAAGGGTCAAGTGAATAGTGCTTCGTTATTCATGTCAAATGTTTCGGGAGGGTTACATACACACTGAAATAAACACGTTACGCAAAAAAATATATATATGTTTTTAACATTACTTTTCGAGAAATTTAACAAAACATGTTTGCTACCTAAACATTAACCTGTGTGTAACAGTAGGTAGGTAACTTGCATTGTACGGGGTCAATGACCGTACTATGTTCAAACGCAGAACAGCTGTTTGTTGTAAGTAAGTCACAAGGTCACTATGAATGCTCCTATAAACATATGTTTTTTTTTGCGTAAAGTGTTTGTTTAAGTGCGTATGTAACCCTCACAAAGTTATTGACATGAATAACGAAGCACCTTATACAGTACCCGTTAACCGACGAGCATGTAATGTATGAAGAACATTGTGAGAGTGGAAGAGGCGACAGAGGTTTGTCAGCATCGCGGCACATGGAGATCCGTTGTCTCTGCCTATCCCATTTGGAAACAGGGCCATTTGGCCATTTGTAAACAGGCCGATCGTGTAACGTACGTCAATATACGAATATCCATATAACTCGAGATCCACTTTATCGATTGTCATACGGTTTTCACTATTACATTCCGTCGTTTCTCAAGATGGTTTTAGGCTATAGACCATAACACTACGTCATCGGCGTCTTGAGCGGTGAGCAAAAAGTCACGCGAAGAAGAGCCGCGGGCAAAAGCTATTTCTAGCATATGTAAGTAACCAACCTTGATAATACACATTATTTAATATAATTTTTTTTTTATGGAAACTGACACGGTTGTCTACATCATCTATAACATCCGTGATGTCAGCCCATAACACCGGGTGAACTAGGTGCCATGGCCATGTCAGTGCTTTCCTTCGGACGTGCCGGCTACACGGCTACACTGGACGGAAAACACAAACTATTTACATAGCCGTTTCGACCGACGTTTCATTGAGTGCGGTGGTACCAATCCGGGCGGGTTGAACCCTACCACCTAGTAAGCTAAGAAGGGAAGGGACCTACAGTTTTACGTGGAATTCGAACCACACGGTCAGCCTCCAACGTTCGAGCGGTCACCCATTCAAGTACTGACCGCGCCCAGCGTTGCTTAACCATCAATAGCGACAGTCGACTGTCTGCACCACTGAGCTATCGAGGCTGACATTTCATACAACGTATTAAACTGTATGCGTAGGAATTTATTCGTTATCTGAAGTGACCAAGTAAACTTACGCAGCGTACCTAATTCCTGGCTAAACACTGGTCTAAGAAGGATTTAGATAGAAGTCAGCTTTGTTTGCGCTTCAAAATTTCACCCTGCCATATTTAATTTTCTACTCTCTGTCTCTACGGGAGGCCACATTCAGTTTCATAAGAACGAGGCTAATTCACGAAAAGCGATGTATTTGTATTACAACTGTGCATTCTTCATTTACTTATGGAACTTACTTACTTTACTTTGTTTTATTGATATTTTTGGATTGTATGTCATGATTTTGATTAATAAATACGCCTCTGACGGTGGCCTCTTATGGAACCGAAAACAAAATATTATTAGTGTTTGTTTTTTCTTTTTTTATTTATAAATAATTTTTTTTTTTTTATGGAAACTGACACGTTTGGCTACATCACCTACAACATCCGTGATTAAATGCTATTATACTTTTTATAAAATAACATTTATTTTATTGTTAATAATTATTGTCAGTCTTATTGTCAACGCATTGCTAGGTACAAGTTTCCTAACATAGCTTCCATTGTCAGCCTCAGTTGCTCAGTGGTGCGGTCGGTCGACTATCGGTCGGATCACAAGCACACCTGGGCGCGGTCAGTGGATGGATGGGTGACCACTCGACCGTTGGAGGCTGGCCGTGGTTCGGATTCCACGTAAAACTGTAGGTCCCTTCCCTTCTTAGCTTACTAGGTTGGTTGGTCGCACTGAAAGAAAGGTCGGTGGAAACGGCTATGTAAATAGTTCGTGTTTTCCGTCTAGTTCAGTGTAGCCGGCACGACCGAAGGTAAACATAACAAGACATGGCGCCTAGTTCACCAAGATGTTATTGGATGACATCACAGATGCAGTAGGCGATGTGGCCAACCATCAGTTTCCCTAAAAAAAAATCGTCGAAATGGTGAAGCTCCATTCGAAAAAGGTGCTAAAGTCATTGTTCTAACTAAACAAGTATGTATGTATCTAAGTGCCACTTTAGGCTACCCTTAGCCACCTATATGCAAGATTTACTGTAATAAATAGCATTCAGCGATAAGTCTGCATAGCAACACATACAACAGAATACCGCCGCAGAGCTGTACACAGCGCGGTGGGTGGCGTAAGGGTGGCGGTGCGGAGAGCGATAAGACACTAACGCGAGCACATTTACATCCCCCAAACCCCCCCCCCCCCCCCCCCCCCCCCACAATCCCACCTCCACACATAGGAGAAAGAACTGCGGGCGAACTACTAGAAGTGGCAAAGGAAAGGTCCGACCGTGCGACTAAAAAAATTAATATTATAATATTTAATTATTAGATTTAATTCTTAGTCAAATTAGAAAAAAATATTTGAAAACCGGCATGGATAAATGTCCAACAGTCAGTCGAATGAACTTACATTAAAATTAAATGCCCTCGACATCTTTAATCAAACGTCGCATCAACAGGCTAGACCGCCTAGCAACAGTCCGAAAATCTGCTGGCGTGACGCCTAACTGAGCGTGGTTTCGCAAGGAGAGGTGATTTTGGCTCTGTCGACTGCACCGTAGAATCACCGGCACAATCATTTTTTTTTTTATGGACAGCCATGGCAAGAGAAAAAACCGGGCAGTGCGAGTCCGGACTCGCGCACCGAGGTTTCCGTACCAGCACGGAAAAGTTGCCGACCTTCGGAACAAAGCTAATGAAAGGTGAACTAAACATAGAACATTCAGTCAGTCAACGTGTATGCGTCCACTGCTGGACATGCACCTCTCCAATTTTGTTCCAGTTTTCCCGGCCTTCAGCGGTACGGAAAGACTGCTTTCCGCCGACGTACTTGAGATATTGTCGTACCATCTGGCGATTGGTCTTCCCACACTACGTTTTTCAGTCCACGGCCGCTTGAACATCATAGTTACATAAAACATCCATTTTATTTTTTATTATTTACATAATATAATTACTTAAAAAAATACACAATTTTCAAATATGTCTTTCGTCGTCATCAGTGGAAAAAATATAATTTAAATAATTGCTAAAGTGACAGTGTCATTAATTTTTTTTTTTCTAATATAATGGCAATGATTTAATGGATGATATTCAAGCCGGGTGAGTGATGCGCGCCGTGATAAAACATCCATCTATCACATTAACATTTCTTTGGTCATATCTCAAGAACCGCTGGTCCTAGACCCATCTAGTTGGTACTCAAAGTGGACGTCTCGGTGAGATCTACCTAACTGTCACACGGTGTTTTGGTCATATCTTGAGAACATATTAGGTAGGTATATCCCATGTTGGTTTTCATAAAAAAAAACATAATTATAATATCCGGCAGGCCCACCATCCTGGACATTATCAAAAACCATCCTGGAACTCGCTGCCATATTATGTAAGGCTTTTGCGAGAGGATGTGTACCTATGTGTGAGGATATGGTGTTTGTACGTACGGTGTGTCGGTGTGTATGCGCCCATTCCATCTTACATATTATTTTTCTATGTTCCTTCCTGCGGCTACGGCGGCGTGCGTGATCTTCTCACACCGCCAACTAATATAAAGTCACGAGGTGTAACTACACTTTAGGAGCGAATTGTAGATATTAATTAAAGTGGTATATAAAAGTGGAGAAACCAGTATATAACGTTGTCGCGGCGGCTTGCTCTTGTGGCTAATGGCGGGGTAGCTCGCATTAATCCGCTTGATAGGCTCCAAGTGTAAACTAAATCGATTCAACAGTACAGAAGCTTATTTGTGCAAACATTTACACTACGAATGTGACTAAGAGTTTAAAAAAAATTATCAATAAAAATGAAAACCTCACACATTTTACGAGCAACGTCACATTTCAGATCCATAATAACTTAAAAAAATACCTCCTTGGGGCCTTGAAACACTTTTTTTTTCTCTTATGCCCTATAAAATAACAACCACTTTAGAACAGATGCGCCACCGGCGCGGCGTCGGCGGCGCGGGTGCGCAGCGGCGCAAGGTCATACACATAATACAAATGAATGACATATTTTGTAGCGAATGAGCCACTTCATGCGACACGCAGCGTCACGAGTCGTGGGGACCCCCCGCGAGATATCTGTGAACTATTAGATAAACAACAATTTGACACAGCCCGCCACGAGTGGCACAAAAACCCGCCAAATGTGTTGATTTAAAATTCTATGGCCAAGTGTTAAAATGTTGAACGAACGTGAGTGGCTACGGAATCCTTTAGGCTATTTATAGCAAAACCACTGCAAAATTATAGATTATCATAGGTATTATCATATCAAAATTATAAACATTTTCGAAAGTCCTTTAAATAAGTACCTACCTACATCGTACATCGTAAATACATAATTAGTTGGAACAGTAGTTCGTAGCGTTAGAGGATAAATCTATTATTATTCTAAATAATTGAAATTATGTACTAGCAAGCATTTCGCTTTTACAGAATATCGAATATGGTTATAAAAATAGACTTCGATAAAAACAATTAATAGAGGTTATCAAATTTTGGTATAGTTAACCCACGAGAGTTATTAATAGTCATACTCCATAATTATGTTAGTTTTGTATGTGGCTGATATTAATTTGGTGCGTCAACATTTGTGAATTATTTTGTATTAGAGACTCCTTCTATTTCTTTTTACTCGAAGAAAATTGAAGTAAAAACACCAAATTCTACATAGATGATCGAATAAAGCCGTGTTCACACAATTCGCAAGCTACGTCACGGGCTTCGTCAGTAACCGCGAGCGAAACTTCCACTTTGTGTAAGTCACTTTCACTCTCCTTAAAACTTTAAAATGAGTATAATGAATGACTAACAGTGTAACCTTAAAAACATTCGTATTTTTAATATTGAAAGCGCTACATGTGGCGCCTAGCCACACCACATGGTGTTTAATGACGCCCATGGACATTCGGTCGTATGCGGAGGTTGAGAATGCCATGCCGGCCTGACACTTCGCAGGCAGGGAGAGCGTTCCAGTTTAGCGGTTATGCAGAGGAATATATGCATAACCGATTGGTACGCAACCGCGGTAAGTCCAGCGTGTAGGGATATAATCAGTAGAAATAATACATATAATTTGGAGAGTTGATTTCTTTTCACAAATATGTCTACAAAACTGTGCTTGTTCAAGGCGACGAATAAAATACTGAAATAAGTTGGTTTGTTCCTGACACCCGTAAAAATAATACAAAATAAAATATGAAATACGAAATACAAAGCAATCAATGCCCCAAACAACTGTGCTTGTTCTTGCGTCCAAACAACTGTGCGAGTGTTGTATGTAGGCACCGAATGCCGCAAAAGTTGCTCTGCTTGCAGCGGATCCCACAGGCTCTAGTGAAATTACTTATAAATTTGTTTGCGAACAGATTACAATCTCAGAATTAAAATTAATTAATTTTAGTGTAAATACTTTCTCTAGGGGAGGGGGGGGGGTGTGTTAGACCCTTAACCCCCATCTCCCCTTATGCAATATGTCCATGCAAAGAAGACCCGATGAATGAATAATCCTAGCTTGTATCCACGAGAAGCGCGCCCTGTCTAACAAGCAGCGCCCTAACACTAGCTCTGCTATAAAGTGCAAAGTATAATGATTCCAAGCTCGGTACGCACCGAGACGTAGCACACTGCATTGGTGTGAAGCGAGCAGTTTGTCTGTATGGAACGACAGTAGCAAGAGCATTGCGCGCGCAGGTAGTGCACCAGCGTTAGGAATTTGTTTATAGGTACTGCTAAATCGAAAGATGTCATATACACGTTGTCAACATCAGACAATCACGTCGCGTTTCTGTTTTACACAGGCACACCGTGTTACACTTATATACAAGTGCAGTGCAGGCACTACAGCATACATACATACCACACACTGTCTCCCGACAATCAGGGTAGGCAGAGTAATCGGTGTAAAACTATATAGCATTCATACGGTAATCTGAAATTTGTGGCACAGAACTGTGGTATATAAAACTATTTCTTTCCGCCAACACTGAACACAATACTTTAACACTTTCACATTGTCAGTGTTGTCACATATTTTATTTTAAAAAAATTCGACATTTCGGATTCGATCCTCGAGCACTCGCTTGAGAGGCTGGTGCCTAAACCACTAGAATACACGCCGCGCCGCGCCCCCGCGCCGCGCCCCGTCGCGCCGCCTACGCCGCTAAACCGCCATTGAATTTTAATCGCGCTTAACTTGGAATCAAGTTTCTATGCCGCACTGAAGGCTAGCTGGGGCATTAATTCTGGAGACGTCCGTGGTGTTGAGCAGCGTGAGTTAGAAGGAGCTGGAACGGGAATAGACACCCTTGAAAGCATTCCAATACGGTGCATTACATATAGAAACCCTGGCCCAAAGGGATTGCAATTGAAACTTGCATCGAAATTGTGGCCTTGGAAATGCAAATTGCTTCAGTAAATAGTGCACTACATTGGCAGTTCGAAGGGCGGAAAGTTAGCGTAGCTAAGCACAGCACTTTTAGTTTACAGGAAAACCTAAACAAAAATCCTAAAGTTCTCACGGAAAACATAATATTGGTACTGAACCCTCTCCACGCGAGTTCGACTCCCACTTGACCGTTTTTTTGTTTTTGTTTTTGTTCTATCGTAATAACAGTAATACGTACAAGCGTCAAACTCGGAGTGATTGTAGTGGAAACTCTAAGTAAAAAAAAAAACAAATAATAAATACCGGTCAATTACGTGGTGGTACGGAACCCTTGGTGCGCTAGTCTGACTCCCGCTTGGCCGGTTTTTTAATACGTCTACTTTTGAACTATTAATTTAGGTTTATTTAGTTTAGCTTTTAATTTATATTTAAATTAATATTAATGTTTGTTTGTTTATCTGTTATACTCGTACATCGTTCATCTTATTTCCCTTCCCTTCTTACTACGTTCATAATTTGATGAAGCATGTAAGTTAGTTATCCACAACAGAGATACGGGGAGGCCAAAAGTACCCTGAGTTGCTTCGATAAAAGGATGGTACGGCCGTGTTTGCTCGACTTGGCGGAGGCACTGCCGTGCCCCCAAATAAACTAATCAGGTTATCGCAATTTTCGATAATAGTACATCTGCTTACTACTGCTACTGTCTTTTCACATTCAGCTATATGGAAAGCAATGCCATAGTTTAATTTTCAGCTCTCCCATTTTCCAGCCGTACCTTTGCCAGAATCCTCGCCAGAATCTATAAGTATAAAAAATAATTAATATCTCTTCTACTTCCAAAAACATCTATTACGCTTGCTCTGCTTAACAGCATTACGCCAAGTATTTTTTCTTCCTTGTTATCTCGTTGATTTCTTGCGTTAGGGAAACCTTTTATCAGTCACTGAAGCGTCGCAGTTAATTCTGCTGTGTTCATTCTTTTGTTGCGAATTGCGGTCAGTAAAACAATAAAGCGAAGTCTTGTTTGACCGTTCGAGGCTGACCGTGATTCAGATTCCACGTAAAAATGGTAGGTATCTTCTTCTGTGGTCTCTTCGGAGGTCTCTTCCCTTCTTACCTTACTAGGTGATAGTGTTTAACCCGCCCGGGTTGGAACCACCGGACTGAATGAAAAGTCGGTCGAAACGGCTATGTTCGTGTTTCCCGTCCAGTTCAGTGTAGCCGGCACGACCGAAGGAAAACACTGACATGGCACCTAGTTCACCCGGTGTTATGGGCTGACATCATGGATGTAATTGATGTAGCCAACCGTGTCAGTTTCCTTAAAAAAAAAGTGCATATGCACTTGTGTATATAAGGAGTAACAGGGATAGAGGCTGCAATCGCGCCTTGCACATTACCAACGGTCCACAGACAAATAGCTAGTGCAAACTGCAAACCCAGGGCAAAGAGCTGTGTGTGTAACTCATTAAAACCGGGCACGACGACGGCGCTGTCGTCGTTGGTGAAACCCGAACGCGGTTCCGGTGCGGCGCCCGATCATCACGTATTATGTAAACGAGCTCTTCCGCAAATACGGGGAAAAATCTGTCCAGCCAGCGTACATTTGCGGATAAATTGCAGCGAAGAATCAAAGAGAAGACTGCACTAACTAATAGTATCTACTAATATACCTGTGTGTTAAGGGTTAGAACAAATAATTACATAATCACCCCACAAATTATGAAAATAAGATCAATATTAATGCGGTACGGCAGGGGGGGGGGGGGGGGGGGGCGGCGGCGGCCGCTGTTCCGGACGCTTTCGACGAGGTGTTCATGCTGTCCACGCGTCCGAAAATTTGAGTCAAATTTATATTTATTTCATATTTTAAGAAAACAATTATTTTTATTAGATGTAGGTAATCTTCACTGTATTATCAATCAATACTAATAATAAATTTGTAAGGGATGACCATGGAGTAAGTTCCTTTGTTTTATGAGATACTGAGTTTGTAGACTCTATGTATGATACTAAAACTAAATTGACGATTTTTAGAAATATTTTCTGTATTTATGTATGGTCCTCCATAACTCTTAATCAGATCATCGGAACACGATGAAACTTAGTACAAGCACATTTAACTATACGGGACACAGGATAGGCTAAATTAAATTCTGTTCCGGTTACGCTAAGATGTGGCTCTCATACAAGCCGAATTGTTCCGCGCGCCGAAATAAAGGTGCGGTAGCGGGCTTACTTACTTTCTTCTTTTTAAATACGGATTTCACGCGAGCGAAGCCGCGGGCAAAAGCTAGTTTGAAATAAGATTGATACTTGTTGATTTCACACGCCATCTCTCTGGAAATAGCGTGTACCTGAAAACAAAAGCTAAATATTATATTTACAATTTAACAGAAGATGAAAGGTAACTGCACTTTTAAATGGAATCATAACGATAGAGCAAGTTGTGTTGAGAATGTACTTACTAGGAGAGAGAAAGATAGTGATGCATGCTAACGGGTATTGAAGCTGTGTTTCACTTACTTGGCGAGGCGTAGCTCTTTACCGCCTAAATATGTCGTGTCTGATATAGTTTTTATAAAACTCATGCATCAGATGCATCAGAGAATATAATTGTTTTTAATAAAATAGAAATTAAAACTGCCTATCAAATTAAAATTACCTAAACTAAAACAAAACAAACAAACCTTAAAAATAATTAACCTCTCGAGAGACTGCCACGATCCGGGTTAACCTAACGCCAGAGTCATACAGCAATTCCCTCGACGGCCCTAGTTCGCTAGATAAAAAAACTATTTAAAATAAAAATATAAAAACCGCCTTCAAAAATATATGAAATAAAAACCTAAAAAAAAAACGAACCCTAGAGTTGAAGGCGGTGCTAAAAAGGCTACACAAATCACAAAGGATATTATCATCCACTCATGTTTTCTTTCATGCATCATTTTTGCTTGCTTTAGCACCGCCTTCAACTCTAGGGTTCGTTTTTTTTTAGGTTTTTATTTCATTATTTTTGAAGGCGGTTTTTATATTTTTATTTTAAATAGTTTTTTAGTTTTCCTTTTTTTAGGAAGTCGGTTTTATGTTTTTTAAAACTTTTTTTTTATTTCACAGTTTTTTTTAGTAATTTTTGCTATTAATGTACTCGGCGGAATCGCTCGGCTTTCGGCCTCGCGATTCCGCCTCGCTTTCCAATCCGATCTTGACCCAATTAAAATAGGACCACGTCAGCTTCGATAGCTCAGTGGTGCAGACAGTCAACTGTCGCTATTGAATGTTAAGCAACGCTGGGTGCGGTCAGTACTTGGATGGGTGACCGCTGACCGTTGGAGGGTGACTGAGGTTCGGATTCCTCGTAAAACTGTAGGTCCCTTCCCTCCTAATCTTACTTGGTGGTAGGGTTTAACCTGACCGGGTTGGTACCACCGCACTGAATTAAACGTCGGTCGAAACGGCTATGTAAATAGTTTGTGTTTTCCGACCAGTTCAGTGTAGTCAGCACGATCAAAGGGGGAAGTACTGACATGGCACTTAGTTTACCCGGTGTTATGGGCTGACATCACGGACGTTGTAGGTGATGTTGCAGAACTTAGTAGAATGGACAGACATAAACGTGTTACGGAACCCTACTTTTATTATAAAATAACCGTCGGAGGATCTTGGTTGAAAATTGTGAAATTTAGTAGAACGGACAGACATACATTTGTTACGGAACCCTACTTTTATTATAAAATAACCGTCGGAGGGCCTTGGTTGAAAATTGTAAAATTTAGTAGAACGGACAGACATACATTTGTTACGGAACCCTACATTCATTTTGAAATAAATGTTAAGTTTTGTAGAACGGACAGATATGCATTTGTTACGGAACCCTACATTCATCTTGCAGAACTTAGTAGAATGGACAGACATAAACGTGTTACGGAACCCTACTTTTATTATAAAATAACCGTCGGAGAACCTTGGTTGAAAATTGTAAAATTTAGTAGAACGGATAGACATGCATTTGTTACGGAACCCTACATTCATTTTGAAATAAATGTTTAATTTAGTAGAACAGACAGACATGCATTTGTTACGGAACCCTACATGCATTTTGCAGAACTTAGTAGAATGGACAGATATAAACGTGTTACCGAACCCTACTTAACAGTTGCACTCCGGGAGTGCCGGCAGATCCCGTGCCACTCTAACTTAACCCTTAATGCAATGACTTAAGGTTTCATTTTAAAAATGACGCTGACGCGATGTCGCGAGTTATACATTTTTTACCCACCTAAAAAAGTGCCAAGCGCCGCTAAAGAAGTTTTCACTTCAAAAACCTCAGGGTTATCCCCTTTCAAATAAAAAAAAAAAGAATTTTCAAAATCGGCCCACAATTGACGGAGTAATCGCGTAACAAACATCCAAAAAAAGAAAACATACCGTCGAATTGAGAATCTCTTAGGTCTAAAGTAAATTTCTCGTGAAGACGAATGCAACGAGCCCAAACACGATGGGTTTATCATGTGTAGTTTAGGAGTTCCTATGGCCACCTTCTGTCTCCATCATCAGACCAGCTCGATGGTACTCGGTACAGTAGGTACCGGTCAGGTACCATAATAAATTAAGCGCACCTGGCTGGTCGGAAAAGATAAAAAAATTTCAAATTTTGAATATTCATGAAACAAGGGTCCGAATATGTATCACTAGTAAATATCGATTCATGTATTTCAACAGGACAGAGAAAATTTCAAAATATTAGGTATTTAATACTTTTTAGTTCTTTTTTTTTTTGTTTTTTTGAAATCGGTTTAATATTTTTTAAAACAGTTTTTATTTCATTCTTTTTAGTAATATTACATAAAAAAGAATAATCGAAATCGAATAATCGAAATCGATTGAAGTGGTACAGAATTATTCGCCATATGTGTCAGACTGCAAATTGCTGAATAAGTCCACATCACAAAAGTTTTGCTGAAGGTAACCACACACCATACTAATTTATCAAACTGAAAATTGCCGAATACGACCACATCACAAGTTTTGCTGAAGGTAACCACACACTATAGTATTATGCTGATTTTTCGAAAACCACTCAACCAATTTCGATAAAATTGAAATGGGACCACCTCGGAAGTATGACCTAACTAACAAAAAAAGAATTTTCTAAATCGGCCCTCAATTGACGGAGAAATCGCGTAACAAACATACAAAAAAAAAAAAAAAAAAAAAAAAAAATAAAAAAAAAAAAAACATACAGACGAATTGAGAACCTCCTCCTTTTTTGGAAGTCGGTTAAAAAATTTCATCCAAAGAGGCAGACGAGACGAGGAGAAAGTTCCCATGACACTAGCGGCGTTACCTCGCTGCACCGCCAGGCTGATTCGTTGCAGGAGGTACGCCCGGGCCCGGCGGCAGTCACCCGAGGATCTGCATAGCCATGATCCTAAATCTCAATTTCTTCCTAAAAAGTTATGAACAAATTCATAGAAATTTTCAAAGTTTTAATAAAGTACTCATAAACGGAAACTTTTAGGAGCATTTCTTATTTTAATTTCTCAACAGCTTCAGAAATTAATTGCTTCACCAAAATTTAAACGCCTCTATAAAATATAGTTCGTAAGTAATTATTTTTGAAGCGTTTGAGCTAAAAATAGGTATACACCACATCACAGAATAATTAAATAGATAGGTTCAAAGGTTCGTGGAAGGAAATTTCAGTTTGCCTACCTAAATGTACATAATACATAATACTATAATATACGTTTTAAGCTTAATTGTTTCTTTGTTAATACGTCCACTCCAGATTGAACTACGTATGAATCCAAATTGAATCTGCCTATTATTAAGTAAATGGAAATCAATGTATGCAAAATAATCTGAAATATTTATCTTTTATTAATCCTTCATTGGCTTATTATTACTAACGTCACGCCCATACGATGATAGTAATACCAGGTCAATAATATCCTCACTAAAGTCTGGTCAAAAGTTTATAAAATTATTCATTCAAATTAGTCTAAAGCACTAAAGTACTAGACTACTATGGTTTGGCCACCACTTTAGTGAGGACATATTGAGTTGGTATGAGCATGTTCTTACGTTAGTTATATATAATATATTTATGTCAATGCCTGTACCTTCATTATGTCATTAAAATGATAAAAATATATTATTCCCCTCAAGTATAGTCTCGGGTCCTCCAAGAGAGGCATAATAGGCACCTGTCTGGCCGACATGGCGTTGGCAACCCCCGCGTACGACCGAATGTCAATGGGCGTTAGACACCTTATGGGAGGCTCGGTGCCACATGTCGCGCTTTCCATAAAAAACCCCTAATTCTGAACATAATATGGTGGCCTAATAATGTTTTATTCGTGGTACACTCAACAGTAGATCAAATTGACAACATTATCTACAATACATGACTGTGGTTCTAATTACGTACTACCAATTTTATGTGCAGTATTTCACGTAATATTCAGTACTGCTATTCCAAAATATACGTTCAGTTGCTTCATCATCATCATCATCATCATCATCATAAGCCTGTATCGGTCCACTGCTGGACATAGGCCTCTCCCAAGGCACGCCACCACACGCTTACTTATAAATAATTAATACGCATGCATAAATGATGTCTTAATGAACTCAAGCTATAAAGTACCTACTTAATTGAACTCCTGCATACTACAATACTGCACTCATTTTCCGAACGTAATATAAACCACACAGTGTTATACACATATACGTATCGATAACATAAATAAATGTACGTCGTTTGGTCTCGTATTCATTGTACAATTTGATAACTTTAGTAAACTTCCTAACTTTATTTCACATACTTAACCCAAATTACAATTGTGTAAACATTCTTAAATTATTTCTAAACATCCCGACAAGGTTGCCCACATCGCCTACATCAATAATGTCAACTCATTATATACTCTGTTCCTGCGGGTGCAGGTGCTATGCCAGTGCTTACCTTTGTCGTGCCTAGTACGCCGAACTGAGCGGAAAGCACGAACAATGTTGATAGTAGTTACGACTTTCAGTGCCATATGCAGTATTCTATTGTATCCATGTATAGCATGGACGGCCTAACCTGAGGCGAGCACACGTACACACACAAATGCATTTCTCACATTTCACACAAATGCTTGGCATGCACCTATACATGGCCTGACCACTACTACACTCGCAGAATTTAATGCTCATAGTCATGCGTGAATGTATTTGTACGACTCAGGTTAGAACGAACGACCTATACCTACTTATACAACAATATAAACTGCGTTACAGGCGTTACAGCTAGTGTTTTGGTAACGTCTATATTTCGCGGAGCTTCGAAAGGACACGTACCACAGGACGTTGTATAGGGTCACGTTCTGTGTCCCAACTAGTGGCTTCTACGGCCTTCAAGCACGTGCTGTTGAATATGTTATAGCTTGAGAGCTAGCTGCACACGTCACCCTAACACATGTATGGATGTACATGTACGTGCATACATCCGAAAAAGTTTATGTATATATGTGTAGGACTTTGTTACATTCAGGCACACTAAGGCTAACAGGAACAGACTGAAAGGGAGGACGTTTTCGTCGTATGAAGAGTTATAGGCACAGAACATTTTCTATGTGGATCCAAAATACAACTTGAGAGAGGCCAATATTTATATACCGTCATGGTAAAGTCCTCCAAATCACCAGGCATCAGCCTCTCCATCGCATGGCCCAGGAAGGGGAAACCAGTAGTGCCTTCCAGAAGATCAACTTAGTGAAACAAGGAGACAATAAGCTGCCCAAATCTTCATCAATTTTGGGAGCAGGAAAGGACTGGCAAATGTTGATGGATACACATGCGAAGCATCAAATACCTTCAGAAATCTGATTATTATTTTTATTACTTACAGACCGGCCATACTCATATTTTCAAAAGTCACAGAGCATGCAGTATTTTGTTGAACTTACAGTTCTATGGGAAAGTAACATACCGACGGACCACAACTTAAAAGTAAAAACAAGAGGGATTAGTGAGAAACGGATTCAAGACTGATCTCTTCGCTGTGGAAGTCGGAGCAAGAGGACTACCAGCGAAGTCGGACAGGGCTATTCGTAGGTATGAGGTTGACAGGAAAGTCAACGTAGCGCGTAGTCGCGTAGCGACGCATCTATAAATTTACCCTAACCTAATGTTGAGGCGGCGCAGGTTTTGACATGAGGGCTATTCGTAGGTTTACCTGCATGCAGGTATACCTACGAATAGACACTTCCAGCGAAGTCGCTCTACAGTTTCTTCAAGAACCTAGACCTGTCGAGATCGACGCTCAGCTCATATATGTGGAGAGAATGTCACTGTACACTGTCATCCTACAGAATATGAATAGGTAGAGAGAGGGAGGTCGAGAGCGGGACTGGTGGTTCTCCGCGTTCTATTTATCGCAGACTAGCTGATGAGGACTTGCCGCGAGCCGAAACATAACGCATGCTGGAGAACTATGTACACACAGTGGCCACTCTCTATCCCAGACCTCGATTGACACCCTCCTCTACTGTCAATGCCCGGATATGTTCGGTAAAGCCATCGCAAGCTGACAGCACCTTCATATTTTTATTAATATTGAGGTATAAATAGGAATAAATAGAATTTGTGTGGTGTGTTTTTTTTTAATTCAATCGACTCTGTGAGTGCGATTTTTCTGCCTCGGCACTAAAAAATACTGACTAATACTGACTAATCTGGATACGATTAACGTGTATTTTTAGAAATGTATTATTTTAAATTTTGTAAATATTAGGTATTGTCAATATTTAGAGCACTTACTGCGTATGAGCATATAAAATAAATTTGGTTCGAGAACCTGCCGAAATCCATTAAAATGTATTTTAATACTTTGAAATACTTTGAAATTTTCATTGGTGAATCTGAAGCCGTAAAAGTTGTCTGCTATAGCTTTCAAGCGTACTTATGATCGAAAGTGGATGTAAATTCAATATCTATTTTTGTCCGCGTTCGAAAATCGCAATTCCATTTCGATAAGTTTTATATTTGCTTTAACGGTTCAGTGAACCAAAAGTATTTCACGTTGCGCTTAAAAACGGGCCCTTTATACATACAACCTTTTTAAATTATAAATTAGCTTTCTTTAATTAATATGAAGGCAATAATGTAAGTATTCCGATTTTACCTATAATATACTAAATACCGTTTGATTTCGTATTAAGTAACATGTCCATCAGTGTGTTTTGGAAATTTGAAATAGCACAGACACCCCATGAAGCCACATTTTTGTTGTTGAATACCTTCAACTGATTGCCTAGGGCTGATTTGGCGCTCAAAGTGAGAATGAAGAAATAAAATACTTCAGTTGCATGTTTATTGAAGTCCAGCTCACACAAATACATAATATGCAGTGATTTTTCCTGCACGCGGTCTAGAAATTCGATTAAATAACAATATTTGTTACTCGGAACATATATAAAATTGTTGCTAATTTTATATTAGACTAATTTTAACGTTCTATATCCCTTAGGCCCTGGGCACTATAGGGTATAGAAAATAATTACTATGGGGCTGGTATTGACAAATAATAAAATTGTTAAAAGCTCTAAAAATCCATAAAATAAAAGATCAAGTTCAACATCAAAATATATGAGTCATGCACACACATTGTACAGGACCACTAAGAAAAAATAAAATATAATATGATAGACAGACATCTTAAAACTAATAAAACATATGAAACTAAACATTCTACATACATACATACATATCACACACGCTGAATCCCGACAATCGGGGTAAGCAGAGTAATCGGTGTTGTGCTGCAAGAACTCTGGTAAATTACAGCACAACACCGACCACCACTAAACATTCTCTGTGTCACTACGGCTTGAATGTATGTTAACCGGTTTTGATTATGGTTATTTCATTTCAAACTACGCTACAAGGTAATAAATAAACCAAGTGCAACGTTGCGATATGAGTATTGCTCGCTCAAACTCAGTGTTTATAATTTGTGTTAGCTCGGCCCCCGGCTTCGCTCGCTTGCATTTATGTTTTGAAATACAATTTTGAAATAACGTGCATCTAATGGTATTCATAAACTTTTACCCGCTCCTAAATCCAGGAAATCTGTTTAGTTTGGATGCTGATATACGTAACTGGTGAATGGTTCGACGGATTTAAATGCGGTTTACCGCAATGCAGTCTGACATTATTATCCGGATTGGTATAGACATCACGCTATATTAGAGCCCGAGAAGGGTTGGGTCGAGCAAAGCTTTGGAGGCCAGTTGCAAAGTTATAGAATTATTTCAAACTCACTTTTGCTCTTATATGTATAATGAAAAACAAAGTTGGATGAAATTAAATAATAAAATAAAAAAATACAATTTATTTCTTCGTTTTTATTTTTTGTAGGTTTTCTGAATATTAATTTTAGATTAGTTTTAGTTTTAGTGTATTAGTGTATGGTTGTATTTACTTTATATACTTATTAATACATCTCAAAAAAAAAAAAAAAAAAAAATAGCCATGTAAATATAAAAAATAATGACTCACATTTGGTCAACCACCTATTTGCTCAATGAAATAAATAAAGTTACTCGTTTTATTACATTTATTTCACACTTTTAAGATGTATTAAACTATATACTAAACTAACCAAACCTAACGTAAACTAACCTAACCTGTGTAACTTAACCGATAAAAAGGTTTATATCGGTTAGGTTACACAGGTTAGGTTAGTTTAGTTTGGTTGGTTAAGTTTGGTCAGTTAAGTAAAATAATAATAGCACTAACTTATAATACGTCTTATAAAGCGTATTTTTTATTTGATTATTTAATTTCATCCAACTTTGTTATTCGCGAATGTGTAATCGTTACAACATTTATAAATATATAGCATACTTACTAATATTACCTTATTCTGTGTCCTCCGGCCGCAGCGGTCACAGCCGTGCGGCTCAACGGAGGCTTCGAAGGAGTTGTCGCGTCCTGGAATATACTTCTGGAAACTCGTAAGCCGCTAGCGTCCACAGATCTACAATCTACACTTCCTTTGTGAATTTATTGCATTTGATATTTTTTAATTTAACCGACTTCTTCAAAGAAAGGAGCTTATCAATTCGACCCGTATGTATGTAATATCGTTGGAATTGCACAATATTCGTAATATTAGTCTATGTGGGCTTCTAAACAGGTGTGCCAAGTTTCATAAGTGTATGTATGTATGTTTGTATGTATGTTTGTCCACGAATTTCTCGGAAACTAGAAATCTATTTGCCATAAATGTTTTTATTGGATTAAGTATCTTCCAACTTAGGTAATAGCGCAACTTTCATCAAAATCGGTTCAGTAGTTTTCAAGATGTTGACTGTTAAGTGTGTACCAATCACTGGAAAAACACTTCGTCGGTTTAATGCCCAATTTACGCAAAACTTGTTATGTGGTATAACTAAAAAGAGTAAATCTAAAAACGGTTTTAAATAACATTGCACCGACTTCAAAAAACAGCTAGAACTTAAAAGTGTATAATATGTAAAGAATATTTAACCGACTTCTTTGATTTATATTCTGAGTTTATTTATTTATAGTCTGACACTCGAGTTGAAGGCGGTACAAAAGCACACCTCAAAATTTATAGATGGTCCTTTTTGTGCTTTTGTACCGCCGTCATCTCAAGGGTCCGAATATAAATCAAAATATTATTTAACACTTTTAAGTTCTAGTTGTTTTTTGAAGTCGGTACAATGTTTTTTGATAAAGTTTTTATATTTCCGTATCCCGTACGGAAGCCTATTTTACTAAGCCTACGCCGTCTGTCTGTCTGTTTGTCTGTCCGTCCGTCCGTCTGTCCGAGGGCTGTATCTCTTGAACAGTAATAGGTAGCCCGTTGAAATTTTCACAGAATATGTGTTATTATGGCCGATATAACAACAAATAATAAAAAATAGAAAAAGTCAAAAATGAAGGGGGGTTCAAAAACAAGAAACGTGTTTTATTTTTTTTTTTTGTGGTGCGGAAACCTCGTTGCGCGAGTCCGACTCGCACATGGCCGGTTTTTTTTAGTAAATACATCTGAAATAATAAGAAATATAAATAATTAATTCGGATGAATGTGAGGAATGACCTTGGTATATTGAACAATGAAATTTGTGAAAGTAACTCGCGTGCTTTTGGAAATATTTTATTTTTGTGTGAATCTTAATTATTACGTCGCTAAGGAGCGCAGCGACGTAATACAAACTCTTTGCTTAATTATTCCAACTGATTCTTTAAATGACTCAATGGAAGAGTATTCTATTTATTTTCTTTTTAAACAGAAGAGTATTATAACCTTTTCAATCCTAAGCATTGTGAGGAGTGTAGGCTATAATTTAGACGTTTGCAGCGGTCACGTGATATGGCCAGATCGCTTCCGCCCTGATCCTGTCGTGATCGTCTCGTCTTATCGTGGGCGCCATAATCCTTAATAAGCAAACAAACGCCGTTCACAGTTGACCTAGTTGTTTTCCTCAAAACTTCAGACCCTTAAACTCGTTTCAAAGGCCTCTCGCGAACTGCCAGGCGCAGTCGATTCCTAGGGCTTATTCATTCCGGCCACGTAAGGAAAATGGCGGAAAAATAAGCATCATAATCCTGGACGAGAGCTCCGGGCGGGGGCGGGGCGGGGCGCGGGGCAGGCGCGGTGTCGGAGGCTATGTTCGCAAGTTTTAATTGTGTCCGTGATCCTTGTACAAGCTGTGGACACTCTTCCACTAGGCTTCGGAATTTTTTGCAAGAAAGACAAGATTCTCTACGTTTTTATTGCTGTGATAATTTAGTGGATGTTGCTGGACGCATGGAAGAAGATAAGAGAAGTATGCTGGAATGTAGAATGTAGACCATTGGAAAGCCAAGGTTACGTCACCAAAAATGTCTGGTAACATAAAAAAAATTCTACTGAAAGTGTATGCGCACTGTGTACCAGTGGTCGATGATACCAGCCTAGATACCAGCAATGGGTTATTCGGTACTATCACGGACGCTGCTCTGTGGAACCAGCATCCCTTATTCCCTGCCACCCGTCCTATCTCCGCAGCACTTGTCGCAGAGAGACTGAGCATCATTTTGTTGGTGATATTAAGCTTTTGAGAACCCATCGGTTCTCAAAATCGTTTTTTTTTGCACCGCTAGGGTCTGGAACTGTCTTCCGGCGAGTATGTTTCCCGAGTCCTTTAACCTGGACGTCTTCAAAGTCGTATTAACAGGCCAGACAGCCTAAGCAACAGTCCGCAAATCTGCTGGCATGGTGCATTTTTTTTCTTACTCTAAATAAAAATTCTGCTGACTTTGGTAATTCAAATTGTTTATATGCATAAACTCATATTTTATTAATAACTTGACTGAACCCTATGTTCTTTGTTTTTTATTTTATTATCTTTTTAATGGGTATATCTTGACTTAATATTTGTAATTTTTTGCTTAGATATAGTATGTTATATATATTTAACATAATGAAATCTTAGTACTTATGTAAGTTATATTTAAAAAAAATCTCTGTAAGGTTTCTTACCCGGTTCTTCCTTATAGATTGCACTGTTGAACGGGACATGACAAAAAAAATGATGACGAACCCTACTGAATATTCATATTATGTCTCAATGAAATATTGTTATTTGTTGTGTGTTCTTTATGGCGAAATAAATATCTGAATCTGAATCATAACAGACCGTGGTTTCGCAAGGAGAAGTGATTTTGTCTATGTCGACTGCACCGTTGGTCTCTAGGCACAACAATATGTTGGTTTAAAAAAAAAAAAATCTGAAAACATTCGAAAACTTTCTAATCTTTATGAAATGTAATATAAAATTATTATATCCATGTTAAATATATTATTCCAGTTCCTATCTCTATTTAACCCGGAATTGACCAAATTATTATTTACAGCAAGTGTTATTCCTAGGACCCGAGTCTCTGACACCTCTCCCACCTTCCGAACAGCTGTTCCAAAAGTTCCAAGATGTCCGAAAGTAGAGGAATTCGTGCAAAGTTCCGGCAAGTTGGCGGCTCGCTTCGCTTTCTCTACGCTTTGAAAGGAATTTCTGAATGTTACCGAAAAGTGTTTAGAGGTTTTTTTTTCTTCTGCGAAAGAAAAGTTATAGTAGCCAGTGGGATTGCCAATGATTTTAGGGATCCGTAAGCAGGCCAGGAACCTTATTAGACTCGTCAGTAATATTAGCCCATTCGTCCTTTCTTCTGTAACGGATCCATGGTTCGTTAAACATTTTAACTAACTTGCAATGACTTGCATTTATTTGTTTAATAGATACAAATTTAAATATACTATTAAAACTGGGTAATGGAGTATTATCTACATACTTACTAAGGCGCGTAGTAACGCCATCGATCGTATGCACATATTGCAGCATCTTTTTCATAAGGGATTTTTTCATAAATTGCGATCCTTCGCATTAGAACTTTGAAAAGCGTGTGATCGATAGATACAATAAATGGCGTCATTTTGCTATAAATTGACGCTCTTTAGTTTCTTAGATGAAGTCTTCAAAGTTCACGCGGAAGAAAAATCGACATTTAGTTTACCGTATAGTTTGTATAGAAAATAATAACATTTTACAACCAAAAAGGTGTGATCGATAGACAAAGAATTGTTCTATATTTTGCAGTAGTTTTTAGCCTTTAAATTGGTCTAGTTATCACGGGCTACTTCTTCTAAAATCCACATTTTATACGAATCTTCTTTCTTGTGGACGTTCGCTACTAAAACTCTTCTTGCATTTGAAAAAATGCGGCTTAACGACTTAGTTTCATATGTAACATGCCCATTGCCCACACGCGTACCATATCGTAACAATAAATCTAGAAAAATATAAAAATAAGTCTACAAATAAAATTGGCAAAAAATAGTTGAACGGAATAGACACCTATGAAATATCTCGTCCTATTTCCTCTGCAATTCCACACACAACGTTTCAGGAAATCAGAACTACTTCCGTTTTCCGTAAACCCATATTTTATGACTGCTTATACCATCTCCAACAAATCTGACAGGCTGCACCCGCACCTTCAGTCCCTAAAATTTAACGTTGACAATTGCGTTACCGTTCGGTTCGTATGCAGAGGTTTTTGTATTGGACGAAGAACGCGAAGTTGTGCGTTAAGGGTTACGGTGCCGAATCAGAGATAGGGACTAGGGGGTTGTAGCTAAGTTGGCAGTGAAAGCGGATAAAAAGTTATTTAACTTTCAAATCGAAAATAAATTGCACTTCATAGAGCGGGTAGCGTTCGCTAACCGGCGCGGGTTAGGGGCGACGGGGGAATGGCGGCGGGCGGTACGGAGCGGAGGGGTGGGGGGAGGATAGGCGCCTGTTTTGTTTTTCTCTTGTTAAATCGATGTTTCCGCTTGTGAGTTGTCGTTTTATTGACGTAAACTCATAACAAGAAAAATGGAAATGCTCTGGGTTAACCGTGCAATCTTTTACTCTACGAAATAAAGATGCTGAGTTTATTTCAGACCTCGTTTCATACTGACGACGGTGTATGGAAGACGGCGAATAGAAGAACCTACCTTAAACGCTACTGAACCCTGAACCTTATGGTATAACTTCGTTTTATAGTCAATTTTCATTCGCCAGTCAAGTCAGTCGGACATATGTATACCTATATGCGGAATTTGTAACAATTTTTTTTTTACAGCAACAATATCACCTAAATCTGAAAGAAGACCCTTCAGAGCGATACGTCATATAATGATCGTACAGTACGCGGCAGTAAGTAATGAACATCGAGCTTTAGAAAGAGACAATCCGGTTGTAGAGCGTCGTCCCTGTCGCACGAACTCGCACGCATCTGTTTTTTTTTTTTATGGAAACTGACGCGGTTGGCTAATTCACCTACAACGTCCGTGATGTCAGCCCATAACACCGGGTGAACTAGGTGCCATGTCAGTGCTTCCCCCTTTGATCGTGCCTCTGTGCGACAGGGGCGACATGCTCTCAATCGGATTGGCTCTCTCTGAAAATCTCTATGTATGAATGCACATTTATTCACTGCCGGGTACTGTATTTACTTGACAAAATTTATATTTAAAAAATATTATTGGTTCATTAATACATAATTACTGAATAATTATTATTACTTGTACTGTTTACTACTACAACTACTACTAATACTACGTACTAATCATTACTCTGTACTTCAGCAATAATTACTGAAATAAGATGGTGTTAACATTTTTAGGGTTCCGTACCTTAAAATGTAAAAACTTAACTCTCATAAGATTACTCCCGTGTCCGTCTGTCTGTTAGAGGTTAGCGAAAGAGTTGAGCGTGAGAATTGAAGATAAACTAATAATACGAATACTTATTAATAATATAATAATACACGTAAGTATATGCTCGTTAAATAAAAAGCCATACTTGTGTATGAATAAATACATACATAAATACATATAAATTACTAAATACATAAAAATATAATATAAATTATTATTAACTATTCTTTTTAAGTACCGTGTGGTGCCGGTACTTAAAAAGAATAGTCCCACTGCATTTCTCCCCGTGCATGTCGTAAAAGGCGACTAAGGGATAAGGACAAGATGCCGCGCTAAAGGGCGACAGGCTAGCCACCTCTCACCTTGGCGCGGTCCTTCCACCTAGTCTAGTCATGCAGCAGGTGTGTTCTTCGTGCCTTACTTGCTACTTGATAGTTGTCTTGTCCGTATACTGTGCTAAACGTGGTGGTCGGTGTTGTGCTATAATTTACCAAAGTCCTTATAGCACAACACTGATTACTCTGCTTACCCTGATTGTCGGGATAAAGCGTGTGATGTGTATGTATGTATAATATAAATATATACATACTTGTTTATCCAGATATGAAAGAAAAGGAGTTTTTTTAGATTTATATTTTCTAGATTAATATAGGTGTCACTTGGGTACCTACAAAAAAAGTTTATACATATTAACATATCTGTGTGTGGTAAGAAAGAGCTAACTGTAAGGAATCTAAAAATATGTTTTTACATTATTCTAAGTTGCTCTTAATGACATAGCTAAAATGTGCAAACAATTAATTCCACCCCTCCCCTGTTGTCCTAAGTTTCCAAAGCTAAAATTTTGATTTTAATAGGGTTTGTTTATGTTTAGTTTAGTTTAAGTAAGCCATGGAGTACAGGAAACCGCAGTTTTTTTCGACAATGTTGCGCCAAATTTTTATTTTGTTTTTTATATTTTAACTACAAGAATCAATGGTTTGCATGACCGTCAAACCATCGCTGTAGCTTTTATTTAGGCGTTTCGATATCTTCGAAAACACAATTATTTTGGTAAACACAAAACACAAATATTATATTGTGTGGTGGTACGGAAGCCTCGGTGTGACAGTCTGACTCGCACTTGGCGGCTTTTTTATATCAATTTTATGAAGTACCTACATAATATGTAAAATTGCTAACCTCGGCGAAGAAATAAAAAATATATATAACATTTTCACATACATATTAGTAGGTAGGTACTGAATATAGCGCCATAATAAACTAGGGAAATCACTTTATGTACAATTGGCAAAGTTTTCTCATCAACTATGCCAAACCGACATAACTTTCAAACTAATTGTTTATTGTGAAGCATTCCCAACTTACAACTTAATTGAAGCATACCTCTGAGCTCGGAGCATACGAACATTCTACCTTTCATACTCGTCTTATGTTTCTTGGTAACATCATACTCTTGTCTATTTAACATGTACAGCTCCTACCAACGTTATTTAGAAAATAGATTTCTTGATAAGACTTCTTGTATGAAATATGAAAAGTTATTTTTATATCATCATTCATTCTGTAAAATTTTGTGTAAAATAGAAGAATAATTTTTCATTTCCATCTCGGCAATAATCCTGAGGTCTGAATGTTCACAGTTTACACTTGTAGGTATATTTTATTTTATACATGTCACTACGTGCGAATCTCCAACATTCACAGATTGACTGGAAGAAATTGATGTAAGGGATAAGTCAGGCTTTGCACCTGGTATTTTGTATTACTATTCTAATGTGATAGTTTCTATAAAATGTTTTTCTTTTTTCGTTTCTTCATTAGCTTGATCTTGTATCACCCTCCAGCCAGTTCTCCCACGACGAAGGCCGAGCTGTGTAAGACTTCTAAGATGTCCTCATTACATTAAATTAAGTAATGGCGTAAGTAAAAGCGACGGGTGGCCGAGTGGTTTGGGCATCGGCTACTCATGCGAGAGGTCCGCGGTTCGAATCCGGTCGGCGTGTACCAATGAGTTTTTTTCTGACGAAAAAATGTACGTGCATACCTACACCTGCTGCTTCGCCGTTCGGAACCGGTGTAAAACTGTAGGTCCCTTCCCTTGCCCCTTACTAAGTGGTAGGCTCAAATTGTAGCCGACTGGGTTGGTACCACCGTACTGGATGTAAGATGGCCGCATAGCAGCCTCGGTTGTGTTCTCCTCTAGTCCAGTATAGCCAGCAATCCAGGGAAGTCTCGCCAATATCGGAGGTGGTATTGACTGGTCGGAGCATGCACTTTGGCTTCCCCGACTTAGCCACCCATACCGGATTACATAAAAAAAACCGGCGCGGCGCCTGACCTGCGTTGTACACTAGTATCGTGTAGTTTATTCCATTGGCTATTGAAACTGAACAAAACAACTTTTTCAATATTTTCGAAGTAACGAAAAGTCGAAATATTGATTATCGATTATTATGTATCTTTATAATATTAACAAAATACCACCCTGCGTTAAACCTACTGCGGTACCGCCCATGAAACCCTTCCACTTCCATGTATGATAGTCCAGCTATGTATGTATGTACCATAATAACAATAAGCTATAGTTATCATTTTGTGAGATTTGAATAGGACCGCATTAAGCCACGCACGTCGTAACTGCAGACATAAAGCCAACACCGTGACGACTTCTCACTCCGGAGAGAGAAGTTTTAAATTAAATATAGACTATCTCGCCCGCAATAATAATAATATTCCCCAGATTTACGACTCCGGTCCTTAGTTTATCCTGTTCATTCCCTTTCCCTCACTGAGTTCAGTGCGTCACCCTTGGATGAACCGCGCCGAGAAGGGAGAATTCAGTATGCGCGCGGTCGGGGACACGAGCGCACGCCTGGCGGTCAGTATCTTATCGCAATCGTGTAATCTCGCGCCAAAACTCGCGTCAAAAATAAACGGATCTTCGTACCGAGAACTGTCAAAAGTGACGTCTCGGCTGCGGATGCTCAAATGCTTTTTGTTTGAAGTTTGAAAAGAGAACGTCAGTGCGGCGTTAATTTTATTTCTGTTTGCTTTTGGATATTATTTGAGGTGATGTGGATAATCGACGGTTAACTCTTGATTATTTGGACTGAGGTGCTTTGGAAGTTTCGTATAGAGGTGAGTAAAATGTCGTAAGATAAATATTATGTTACGGATACTTTGGACGTAACTTGGTAACAAACGACCACTGGGTGATCGATGTTCATATCCAAAGGTTTACTCTATAAAATACAGTAAGTGACATTAAACAACAGGTAGGTACATATGCAGTTATTCCTAAAATTACATTGTCGAAAAAACCTTCCATTTTCCTGTAATCTATGAATTAAAATCTACTAATCATATGAAAGTCAAAATTTTAGTTTTAGAAACCTAGGATAACAGGGGGGAGGGGGGGGGGGGCGGTAATTTTTTGCAAGAATATTGCAAACATATTTTTAGAATCCTTCGCTCTTTCAAATATTGGTACCCCAAACGATATTTTTTTTATGGAATCTGGCACGTTTGGCTACATCACCTACAACATCCGTGATGTTAGCCCATAACACCGGGTGAACTAGGTGCCATGTCAGTGCTTCCCTTCATTTCACGTCGGCTACACTGAACTGGACGGAAAAAACGAACTATTTACATAGCCGTTTGGACCCATGTTTCGTTCAGTGCGGTGGTACCAACCCATATTATGTGTTACATAATATACATACGATATGTTAGTTTTTAAACCTTTTTTATTGGTATCAAATTGGCCCCCCATAATAATGTAAAATAAATTGTATCTAGTTTTTAAGTATATATGTGCGAGTCATCAAGATCTAAGTAGGTACTATGTATACATATATTATAATTATGTATGTATGTCTATTATATGTATATTATCCGTGCGCCTACTTAGATACCCGTTACCATATCCAAATCTGCATTAAGCCGACCTTTTGTACCTTATTTTATAGGTCGAAAGGCACCCAAATAAACTGGCAACCGAGTTGATGGCAGTTTTTAGGAAAGTTTTCAACAGATTGAAAAGAAGAGCACCTCAAGATCTCATCATCACAGAGTGAAATGAATGACTGAGAATAAAGTACATGGAACTGTCAATGAACACTTACCATACAAGATCTATTTCAAATGCACAACTATTGATGAATGTCGGCTCACAGACAGATTGCAGTAACAAATATACAAAAAATATATAGTAAAATGGTATACAATAAAAAATATATACAAATCTAAATCTATCATTATGCCAAATTTTAAGTATCTACGTTACTTAGTTTTCGAGAAAAACCTATGTGACAGACGGACGGACACCGGAGTGATCTTATAAGAGTTCATTTTTCCTTTACTTTCCGTTCCACGTACGGAACCATAATAAAATATTAACGCATTCATGAAAAAAAATACATAACTGGTGAAGAACATCACATACAATATGGCTTCAAATAAAAACAACATTACTAAGTCAATTACGTTAAGCGACATGCGTCCGATGACGGATCGTCTCGTCCACACATACTTATCTATGCGTCGGGCGTCCACACATCCACAGACAAAAGCGGATCCATAGGAGAGGAGGGCGGGGAATTAAACACCCCCAATCTTCATTATATTTTAATTAATCAATCAAAATTAAGCTAACGAGAACTAACAAGCAACGACGATTTTTTAATAATTTCCTTTGTAAATTAAATTCATAACAAAAATTATTAACAATATGTATACCCCACCCCCACCACCGCCCCCTTCCCTCCTGCGAAATAACTCTGAATCCGCCCCTGGCACAGAACACCTCGACACTATTGACGTCATCATGATGTATCATTTGTCCGATCACATTTTTATGCTCATACCATAATCATTCCTTAATGAAGAATGAACATATGTAATTGGTTTTATTTGTAAATGTATTCCCACATACATAATTAATTAGATACTCATGCTCCTACACTTAATTACTGTGTGTGTTATTACTTATTAATTATACAGGCTGTTCGGCACATGAACCGACAGAAATTTTTTGTAGGTAAGTGGGGTCATTTGCAACGTTTTGACCTATGACACCTTTTGTCAGATGTCACGTGGTATCGAGATACGATTTTTTTTTCTTTATTTTTGAAAATTACCAAAATCCCAGCTATAAACCCTTGTAACTTTTTTGTTTATGAATGTATCAGCACGAAATAAAATTTATTGAATTTTACTATGTATCCTTGTTCTAGAAAAAATATTATTTGATAAATTTAATACCATGAAAAGGTTTTATGACCTCCCAAAGTCCCGAGAACGAGTAAAAATGTGACAGAATCATAATTTCTTAATTCATAAAAAAAAAAACTAACAGCAATTGAGTGCTTCATTTTCTTTTAAAAAGTTCGCTAGTTTACGCCCTTTCCAAGGGTATACCACATGTCATACAAATAAAATTAACTATGTGGTCAAAATTAGGCACAGGGACAGAACAGAACGACAACACGGGCACTAATCGATGGTCGCTTCCCGTATTGAGAGCGTTTTCAAGAGCATTTTCAAATTTAGAACATGTACCGGGCACTCTTGCAAATTATCCCTAATTTTGTCGTTCTGTTCTGTCTCTGCGCCTAATTGTGGCAACATAGTGAATTATTTGTATGACATGTGGTATACCGTTGGACAGGGCGTAAACTAGCAAACTTTGTAAAAGAAAATGAAGCTCTCAACTGCTGTTAGTTTTTTTTTTTAATGAATTAAGAAATTAAGATTCTGTCACATTTTTACTCGTTCTCGGGACTTTGGGAGGTCATAAAACCTTATCATGGTATTAAATTTATCAAATAATATTTTTTCTAGAACAAGGATACATAGTAAAATTCAATAAATTTTATTTCGTGCTGATACATTCATAAACAAAAAAGTTACAAGGATTTATAGCTGGGATTTTGGTAATTTTCAAAAATAATGAAAAAAAAATCGTATCTCGATACCACGTGACATCTGACAAAAGATGTCATAGGTCAAACCGTTGCAAATGACCCCACTTACCTACAAAAAAATTCTGTCGGTTCATGTGCCGAACATCCTGTATATGTGACAGTGTATCGTTTAAAAAAAAATTTAGATTTTTTTTGCACTACCCTCGTTCGTGGTAACCACAGAACAGCGATCGGCGACCGTCTTCCCGCAGTTGCTTCTTCATAATCTTCATAATATTAGTTCATTAGACGTAT
The DNA here is from genome assembly GCA_946902875.1 of Nematopogon swammerdamellus. Taxonomy (NCBI): domain Eukaryota; kingdom Metazoa; phylum Arthropoda; class Insecta; order Lepidoptera; family Adelidae; genus Nematopogon; species Nematopogon swammerdamellus. Next base: position 15,779,730 of record OX336340.1, read on the forward strand.
GAATTTGAATATGAATGAATATGTATTAGCACAGTATTAGTGAAAGATCATGGCGGACATTTGATCAGCCAGGTCGGTGCATTTTACTTATGAATAATAAATATATCTTCGACACGCTAATTTAATCGCGTACAGGTAATTTCATCGCGTTTATCAATTTTAATATTATAAGATTTCTTCTGTACCTTGACATCATTTAAATTATCAGCATCGATAGCTCAGTGGTGCGGCGCGGTCGGTACTTGGATCGGTGACCGCTCCACCGTTGGAGGCTGACCGTGGTTAGAAATCCACGTTAAACTGTAGGTCCCTTCTCTTCTTACCTTACTAGGTGGTAGGGATTATCCCGGTCCAGTTGGTACCACCGCACTGAACGAAACGTTGGTCGAAACGGCAATGTAAATAGTTTATGTTTTCCGTCCAGTTCAGTGCATAGCCGAAGTGAAATGAAGGGCAGCACTGACATCGCACCTAATTCACCCGGCGTTGTTGTAGGTGAAGTAGCCAATCGTGTCAGTTTACATAAAAAAAAATTATAATTAATCAAGCTTGCTTGACATCGTGATATCGACTATGTATATTAGTTTTCTTTCATACGGTTTATATCAAGGAAGGAAGTTAGTGTGATGTAAACTTTATAATTTACATAATTTTTAGATGATTTACAATACCAAACCTTTGTTCCATTTTACGAGTACCATTATAATAACACCACATGAACATAAACATTACCTATAGCACAAGTGTTCCACAGGAAAACACGACATGGCACCTAGGGTCGACAGGAACTAATGTAATTATACTATGTAATTATATTATATTATACCAATACTCTAATTAAAATCCATTAATTAAGTAATTTCTCGCACCTGTCTATGCGACAGGGATGACGCTCTACAACCGGATTGTCTCTTTCTAAAGAAAGAAGAAGAAAGAAGAAAGCCCGATGTGCATTGTTTACTGCCGCGCACGGCGCACGTACGTACACTCCATCTCGGTTTTCGCAATACATACATACATACATATCACACACGCTGAATCCCGACAATCGGGGTAAGCAGAGTAATCGGTGTTATGCTGCAAGAACTCTGGTAAATTACAGCACAACACCGACCACCACGTTTCGCAAATTATTCGAACAAGATAATCGATCAAGCAGCAAGTAAGGCACGAAGACCCACCTGCTGCATGACTCGGTGGAAGTACCATGCCAAGGTGAGAGGTGGCGAGCCTGTCGCCCTTTAGCACGGCGTCTTGTCCTTATCCCTTAGTCGCCTTTTACGACATGCACGGGGAGAGATGCAGTGAGGCTATTCTTTTTATGAAGTACCGGCCCCACACGGTCGCAATTTTGAGGTATAAACCTAATCCAAGGCAAATATTTACCGAAGTAAAATCTATTCAGGCAGGACTAGCTTAAATACGTACCGTGAATACAAACACGTTTCCCGGAACCAACTGAATAGAGCTGAAACGTTTCATCATCCACAAAAAGATATCTTCTTACGGAGCACTTTCCTTGCCCGGTTCGCGGTCCCCCATACAGCCCGCGGAACCATTCAGAAATATAGAACTGTCTTTTTAATACATTTCATACGATATACTTCCTCCCCAAGATAATACGCAAATGCACACAATTTACATGAGAGCTTTAATAAAGATACGGAAGTCCACAAATGTGACAAGAGATCTCGTATTTGTGTTTTCGTACACTCACGAGGGGGCAAATGTCGCGAGACATGTCCCACCACTTCTACGGTATATGTTACGGCGAACATCTTGCAACCAGTAGAGATATCGCCCGCTGCAACACAAGGCCGGCATGGCATTCGCAACCCAAGATATACGCAACACAAGGCATACGACAGAAAGGGCGTCGTTAGCTAATGGCTGGTTCGGCGCCATATGCCGCTCTTTCAATAAAAAAAAACTTTCCCCTAGTGAAACGAAGGCTTCATGGTCAGCTCGATGAGAGCTAATCAGGTCATCGATCGGCGGAATTCTAACCTTTTGAATTCCTTGCAGCCGGTCAATAGAGTGAATATAACAAAAGAAGCCCACGTCAGTATCATTCGAAAGGAATTGATAGTCCAATTCTATGGTAAATGAATGCATTATGGCGCACTTACTGTGGCGGTCTTTTGAATTGAACTCTGCGCATGTGATTAACTTTTTTTTAACCCGGAAACGCCTTAATAGGCCGAAACTACTTTTGTAACGAAAAAAAAAAAGGAAACTTTGTAGCACTCATTGCATTCTTGAGCAGTCTCCTCATACATACATAACACAGACAAGGCTATAATTAGAGATGAATCTTCATTTTATACCCGACTCTAAAAAAATAATTTTAAACTCACAGGCGAAATATGTTAAATACGTGTAATTTATACGCTAGCACTAGCAGCCTCTATGCTAACCACTATATTGTAAAATAAATATACATTATATTAAATGAAATTCGTACCAAATACTTATCAAAACATCACCGACCGTTTTTCACTTAACTATAGAGGAATTTAGAAATTTTCCAATATTTTTTCAACTTTTATTTTACTTTCTTTTAAATACTTCCTCCAATTTGAAGTTATCTAAGAAATATACTTTAAATTTTACATCTTATAAAATATGTACTAGCTTTCGCCCGCGGCTTCGTTTCGCGGGAATTTTTACTCACAGCTCGGGCCGTCGTCGATGATGTGGCGTTATGATTTAGTGACAGAACGTAACAGTAAAAACCCTATGTGAATCGATAAAATGGTTCTCGCGTTATAAGGATATTTATTTTCTTTTTGCTCTGTCGTAAAAACTGTTACGTATACAAGCATCAAACTTGGTGTGTTTATAGTGCAAACTCTAAAGTAAAACAACAAATAATAAAAACCGACCAATGTGGTGGCACGGAACCCTCAGTACGCGAGTCCGACTCGCACTTGGCCGGTTTCTTATTGCTTCCGATCTAGATGGCTGCACTCGAGGTCGGGGCCTCAGGGACAGCCAATTTCACCCCCGAGGAGGCGTCAGTCCGGCTTGAAGGCGGACTAAACTAAAGTCGCTGGAAAAAGGCTATTGCTCTTGTGAGCGGTAGTATGGGTTAATTATTTGTAAGTTACTATAATACTAGCTGAGCCCGCGGCTCCGCTCGCGTGAAATTCGTATTCCAAAGAAGAATGTAAGTAACTAAGGGCGAGGCCGAAGGCCGAGCTGCGTTCAGGTAATCGATAAACCTTCTTAAAGAAAGTAACTAACTAAGGGCGAGGCCGAAGGCCGAGCTGCTTTCAGGTAAACGATAACCCTTTCTCAAATAAAGGAAGTAAGTAAGGGCGAGGCCGAAGGCCGAGCTGCGTTCAGGAAGACGACAAACCTTCTGGAAGAAAGGAAGGAACTAAGTGCGAGGCCGAAGGCCGAGCTGCGTTCAGGTAAACCAAAAACCCTCTTCCGCCTTCGGGCCTCGCCCTTAAAGACTTCCTTTCTTCGATAGAATATAATATCGTTTACTCAATCTATTTATTTCATAAAAAAATAAAAAAGTAATATTAATAACTACAAATTTAATTAAATTAAAATTAAATTAATTAAATAATTAAATTATACAAGCACAAGTACGTCAACAAATCAAATAGGTGTATTTGCTTTAACTTTACTACTACCAACACTTGTATTTTACTTTATTTTTATTTATTTTATTTATTTAGAGTACCCAACAGTGTGATCAACATTAAAAAAATTACTTTATCTCACCTTAAATATTTATACTAATTTATACTAATTATAATACTTTTATTTCTTATTTTTATAGTTTGTTCAAACCATTTAAATTTAAATTCAAACATTCATAAAAAATAAAAAAAATTACATACATAAGTATATCCTACACACACATATACACAGCGCATAAAACGATTAGGTAATAAACAGGCGCAGAAAACTCATGCCAAACCTCAAACCGAACAAAACAAAACAGACGCAAGTCTAGTGTTTTGTCTCGAATGTCGCTAAAATAGGTTAAGATACTCTCGAAGCATCTCAAAAATGTAAATTTATGTGAAACTTGTTTTTGTTTATGTATCTTAACGTGATTGTTCTTTTGTGCACAATAAATGATTTGATTTGATTTGATTTGATTTGATTTGAACTAAAGAATTAAACCTACCTAACAAACATTAAAATAACTATCAAAACGGGCATTTTCAAATGTTCTTAGAGCACTTGCGGCATTACCCTGCTGGATGGCAAGGCTTACCCTTTGAATGAAGTACATAAGCCCTTGATGACGGGACACCAGTTGCGTCAACCAGCTCAAGCCTCTTTTGGCTTCACTGCTCCACGGACCGAGGGTTTCAACCGCAAACGCAACAAATTCGAAATCTTGAATTATATTTCTATATTTGCTGCGTTGGAGGCTCTCCGCCCCAGCCTCGGCCGCGCCAGCCGCTCTTGAAGATGTCCTAACGTGACTTGGAGCCAATGTGAGAACAAAAGTGGCGTCCCACATCAAAGAACTACCCTTAGTCCATGGCACTAAGGTCTCTAGCATCGGGCCTCTTGCCATCCAGCCGGGAATAACCGCGAGGTTCTAGGATGCACGGTATATTTGCCGTTAGAAGCGTGGACTTTATAATAAAATTTAAATTAAATTAACTCAATCTTAATATTAATTAACTTTATTCGAGATGGTTTAGCTTCTTCCTGAACGCAGCTCGGCCTTCGGCCTCGCCCTTAGTTACTTGCTTTCTTCGAGATGGTTTATCATTTGTCAGAACGTAGCTCGGCCTTCGGCCTCGCCTTAGTTGCTTACTTTCTTCAAGATGGTTTAGCTTCTTCCTGAACGCAGCTCGGCCTTCGGCCTCGCCCTTAGTTACTTGCTTTCTTCGAGATGGTTTTTCAATTATCCGAACGTAGCTCGGCCTTCGGCCTCGCCTTAGTTACTTACTTTCTTCAAGATTGTTTAGCTTCTTCCTGAACGCAGCTCGGCCTGCGGCCTCGCCCATAGTTACTTACTTTCTTCGAGAAGGTTTATGGTCTTCCAGAATAGAGCTTGGCCTTCGGCCTCGCCCTTAGTTACTTATTTTCTTCAAGAATGTTTTTCTTCTTCCTGAAATCAGCTCCGCCTTTCGCCTCGCCCTTAGTTACTTTCATCGAGAAAGAATATCGTTTACGTGAGCGCAGATCCGCCTTCGGGCCCCCCTTTAGTTACTTACTTTCTTTTTTTGAAATACGAATTTCACGCGAGCGAAGCCGCGGGCAACAGATATATAAATTTTATTGCACCAATGACAGCGACATAACTTCGACTTTCAATTATTATTTTTATTTATCAAACAATTTGTCACCGGCCAGCTCACGTCGAGATGACAGTTCTCCGTTGTCAACATGACATTTAAAATTGTTTTTACCTTTACTTTGGACTACGTGATTTTAAACGCGCAATAATGTTTATAATTGTAATTTTTTTTTTATTTTTGTTAATTTTTTTTACGTATTATGTTAACCCGGCATATAAACTGCCACTATACAAAGTTTCGTCTAATTCCGTTCAGTGGTTTTTGCGTGATGCGCGTACAGACAAACAAACAAACAAACAAAAATTTAAAAAACTGTTCTAACATGTTCAGTATCTCATTTTAAGCCACCCTGGTTAGTTTTTTTCCGAATACATTCAATGTACAGACTTTCTTACCTCTACGATTTTATTATATGTATAGATAATACTTATAAGGTACTAACAAAACATTGTGACTTGCGAAGTTTGTTTGTCAGTTCTTCTTCGCATTGAATTTAGAACTGGCGGAATTTTCGACATGTCCAAGCGTAGGTTGAAATTATACCTACCTATGGATGAAATTATACAATAAACAATAAATTAACCCACGATTTCAAGATATTAGATTAGCCCATTCCACGACATAGTTGCAAATATAACTTTATGAAATGGGCTGATATCCAATTAAGGTGGCGTAGTCACGTCAAATTCCATTAAAAGATTACACTCTTTACGCCAGTCTAGCCGTAAACGTGGCCATGTGCGAGTGAGAGCATAAATAGCACGTCTTGCTCACACTAACTTCTATCGTACGCTGGGAACGATGTAATTATAGGGAATGTTCCTCTAAACTATAGACCCGTAGCGCTGGGCTATTTTGAGGACGTAAGTTAAAAAAATTCTAAACTTGCTTATTTCTTGCCTGTGGATACAGTCGTACATAACAAGCATAATATTGCGTTTTGTGTCACATCTGTCACTTGCATTTTCAGCAATTCGAAGATTTGTGGTTGTTTTTTTTAATTCCATTCAAAACTGGCAAAATTATTCTAAACTTTAAAATAATTATGGTATCATATCTAGGATAGCCTGCGGAGTGTGCAAACCCAGTTTGTGTCATCTTCGTCCAGTGCAAACTGACCTATGGTCAGCATGTAAAAACAGTGCCTAAAAAAAAATTAGAATTGACAAAATTGTTATTTCCTATCTCAGATCACTTACATATGCCCATTAAATGAATTTGTGCCAAATTAGGGCACGCAATTTTAAGTTTTTCAATTATGTTATTTTTCCAAGCTACAAAAACTTCAAAAAAATATTAGAATGATTAGAGTTTACATATTCAATTTCATCAATGCATGAAAAATGTACATTGTAAAGTTGTGTCATTTTCATGCCCGAAATAAATCAATAAAACACAAAAACAGTTGTTGCGGTCAAAGCGGACGGACGCGGGCAGGTGGCGGCGGGCGGGGGGCATACGCACGCACACACGTTCGTTCGGTACCTACGATTTCTTCTATGCGAAGCGGCGGCCGGTGGCTGGCTGGCGTGCCCCGCGTGCCTCGCTCGCTCGCCTCGCCCGCCGCGCCGCCCGCGCCCGCGCTCGCACTTCGTGCAAAGAAGTTTGGTATCTACCTATAGAGATAATAATGCAGTGCGAATTTTGTACAAAGCCCACGTCTGCAATCTCAATACCTACGAATGTCAATGGTCAATGTGGTCAATATTATTTTAGATTGTCGCTTCGATTCGCTTCAAATTTGCATAAGTTTAAACTGACCCTACCTTTCATGAACCTAACACAATCGGGCTGAACTAATATCCCGTTTTCTGTGAGAACTAGAAACTTCGTCATGAACTTTTGTTTTGGTCATAACTCGAGAACCACTGGTGCTAGACCCATCGTGTTGGTACTCAAAACTTCAGGTCTCGGTGAGATCTATCCATCTGTCACGTGAACTTTTGTTTTGGTCATAACTCGAGAACCACTGGTGCTAGACCCATCGTGTTGGTACTCAAACTTCAGGTCTCGGTGAGATCTATCCATCTGTCACGTGAACTTTTGTTTTGGTCATAACTCGAGATTCACTGGTGCTAGACCCATCGTGTTGGTACTCAAACTTCAGGTCTCGGTGAGACCTATCCATCTGCCACGTGAACTTTTGTTTTGGTCATAACTCGAGAATCACTGGTGCTAGACCCAACGTGTTGGTACTCAAACTTCAAGTCTCGGTGAGATCTCTCCATCTGTCAGGTGAACTTTTGATTTGATCATAACTCGAGAACCACTGGTGCTAGACCCATTGTGTTGGTACGCAAACTTTAGGTCTCGGTGAGATCTATCCAACTGTTACGTGAACTTTTGTTTTGGTCATAACTCGAGAACCATTGGTGCTAGACCCATCGTATTGGTACTCAAACTTCAGGTCTTGGTGAGATCTGTCCATCTGTCACGTGAACTTTTGTTTTGGTCATAACTCGAGAACCACCCATCGTGTTGGTACTCAAACTTCAAGTCTCGGTGATATCTATCCATCTCTCACGTGAACTTTTGTTTTGGTCATAACTCGAGAACCACTGGTGCTAGACCCATCATGTTGCTACTCAAACTTCAGGTCTCGGTGAGATCTGTCCATCTATCACGTGAACTTTTGTTTTGGTCATAACTCGAGAACCACTGGTGCTAGACCCATCGTGTTGGTACTCAAACTTCAAGTCTCGGTGATATCTATCCATCTCTCACGTGAACTTTTGTTTTGGTCATAACTCGAGAACCACTGGTGCTAGACCCATCATGTTGCTACTCAAACTTCAGGTCTCGGTGAGATCTATCCATCTGTCACGTGAACTTTTGTTTTGGTCATAACTCGAGAACCACTGGTGCTAGACCCATCATGTTGCTACTCAAACTTCAGGTCTCGGTGAGATCTATCCATCTGTCACGTGAACTTTTGTTTTGGTCATAACTCGAGAACCACTGGTGCTAGACCCATCGTGTTGGTACTCAAACTTCAGGTCTTGGTGAGATCTATCCATCTGTCACGTGAACTTTTGTTTGGTCATAACTCGAGAACCATTGGTGCTAGACCCATCGTATTGGTACTCAAACTTCAGGTCTTGGTGAGATCTGTCCATCTGTCACGTGAACTTTTGTTTTGGTCATAACTCGAGAACCACTGGTGCTAGACCCATCGTGTTGGTACTCAAACTTCAGGTCTCGGTGAGATCTATCCATCTGTCACGTGATTGTGTTGTTTTGGTTCTCGAGTTATGACCAAAACAAAAGTTCACGTGACAGATTTTTTTTTTATGGAACCTGACACGGTTGGCTACATCACCTACAACATCCGTGATGTCAGCCCATAACACAGGGTGAACTAGGTGCCATGTCAGTGCTTCTCTTCATTTCATGTCGGCTACACTAAACTGGACGGAAAACACGAACTATTTACATAGCCGTTTCGACCGACGTTTCGTTCAGTGCGGTGGTACCAACCCGGCCGGGATAAACCCTACCACCTAGTAAGGTAAGAAGGGAAGGGACCTACAGTTTAACGTGGAATCCGAACCACGGTCAGCCTCCAACGGTCGAGCGGTCACCCATCTAAACACTGACCGCGCTCAGCGTTGCTTAATAACAGTTGACTAACCAACCGCGCCACTGAGCTACCGAGGCTGACGAATTTTCTTATCCCTTAGTCGACTTTTACGACATGCGACGGGGAGAGATGCAGTGGGGCTATTCTTTTTAAGTACCGACCCCACACGGTACAAAAAGATGGATAGCTCTCAGCGAGACATGAAGTTTGAGTACCAACACGATGGGTCTAGCACCAGTGGTTCTCGAGTTATGACCAAAACAAAGGTTCACGTGACAGATAGATAGATTTTAGAAATTATTCGCAATTATCGGATGCATGCAAGCAAATCCGAAAGCAACAGCTAACAATATATAAATTTTTGAAATGTGCTAATTAAGCCCTTTCATTTGATACCCCACACTAAAAACATTTTTTTAGGTCATCACTTTATGTCCTCTAGAGGACGCCATATCCAATTTTATGGGACGTCACATAGCCAACCAGCCAACCATAGTCAACCAGCAGACGGTCAAGACGTATCCAACGATACCTTCGATTTGTCAAATTATGATAAGTAGGTAGTTTCGAAGTTATGTATGAGGGAACAGATGAACATACATACATACATACATACATACACACATACCGGTCAAACACATAACCTTCCTTCTCGCTTCGCCGTAGTCGGGTAAAAATAAGAATCTGTTCGCTAATATTGCGCGCATACTACACTACGTACAATATAATAAATACACGATCAATTAACTTAAATCAAATAGGAACTTCAGTTAAGTAAATATCCGCTAAGATCGACTCGCAACAACACATTTTTTTACATAGGTTTGCACCTAAAATTAATCAAATAGATACCTAACGAAGTAAATCTACATAATATTATGAAATGGAATTAAATAAGAAACTGCTCGAGACAATGCATACACACACCGCGTGGCAGCGCGGCAGCCTGGTGCGCTATTAGATAGAACCACTCGCCCTCCCGCAGCGCCGCGCCCCGCACCACCGCCAGCCGTCCGCAGCTGCATACCTTTATTTTGCGCGCGCAACAATTCGATTTGTATGAGAGCCACATCTTAGCGTAACCGGAACTGAATTTTATGTAGCCTATCCTGTGTCCCGTATGGTTAAATGTGCTTGTACAAAGTTTCATCGAATTCGGATAATCGGCTTAAGAGTTATGGCGGAACATACATACATACATACATACATACATACATACATACATACATACATACATACATACATACATACATACATACATACATACATACAGAAAAGATTTCTCAAAATCGTCAATTAAGCTTTAGTATCATACATAGAGGCTACAAACTCAATATTTCCTAAAACAAAGTAACTTACTCCATGACCATCCCTTACAGATTTATTATTAGTAATAATAATAATTGATATTTGATATGATAGATAACGCACGCACGTCGCAACTCGCACCGCGCCACGCAACGCAACGCGCGCCCAGCGTATGGCTGGCTGACCGACCCGCCGCCCGCGCCCGCGCTATTCCCCGCGCTCGCACTTCATGCGAAGTTAGTTTTTTTTTTCAAATAATAAAATGCCGTGGCTAAAAACGACACAAATTATGAATAGTGTTTTGTTACACCATAATAATCAAAAAGACGTAAACTCTAATAACCCGTATTTTCTTTTGTGGCTTTTAGAGGTTGATGTAATAAAAATATTAAATATCTATAAATGTCGTGAATGAATTCGACACAAAATTATTTGAACAACAGATATCAGTACTCTAAAACGCGTAACACCTATTTAAGCTTTTCTAATATTCTTTTAGAGCTATTTGGGCGATGTATTAGGTACTGGTTAAATATAAGGATTTCCGTGGACAGAGATGACACAAAATGTTTTTGCACATCGGTTACTACTTCAATATTATCATGAAAGTAAAATTTTCTTTTCTAATTTTCTTTTCGTCCAATACTGATCTAAAAGACAAATACCTAAATTTCTACGTATGCAAATTCCTAGGATGACACAAACTAATATATTAGGTTGGGCAAATGGTTCGGACACTATATGCGAAAAATAAACAAGTTTAATATTTTTGAAACCAAAAATCCTAGCGCTACAGGTCTACTAGATAGTGTACGTAATGAGTCTAGAAAGTCCAGACATTATTACTGGACATTATTAGGGAAGACAGTTCTCTACCCTCATATTTCTAGGGTTTCTCGTAATCATTTGGATATCTTCATCTGGGCCAGTCGTTCCCAAATGTTTGAGGTCATTATACAATAGAGTTAAATTACAAATAAAAAAAAACCCCAACCCTTGAAAAATCATAAATGATATCTTTAAGAATTTCTGTAATTTACTTAAAGGAGTTGGGGAACCGCTAAGTAATGTGTGCTTTGTTTATTTCGATAAATGTGTATTAGTTGAAAATGATTCGTCGTTAAAATGATTCAAATTATATTAGTTTCTTTATTTGTCGAATGTAAAATTACATGTGTATAGTGTAAATTATATATGTATTCGTATAGTGTACACTGGTAATTGGATTGCTATTCCCTGAGAGTATTTGTATAATATATGTATTCTCTGTAATAGCACTGTAAGTATGCGCGTAGCGTAGTAAATACAAATCAAATAAAATAAAACTTTACTTAAACTATATTATTTAGTTTGCATTATCTACTATTCTATTAGGGAGAAATTGTTTAGAGAGCCAGCTTATGTTTTCAACCGATTTCCAAAAAGGAGGAGGTTCTCAAATTCGTCTGTATTTTTTATGTTGTCTTAATTGTTGTTGTGTCTTTATTTTTCCTTCAAATATGAAAAATGAAAAAAAAAACAGTTCTTCGGGTACTAATCTGTTCCCGTCATAGAAACGCGTGTGCATTTTCTACAATCGTTCATCTTGGCTAATAATGAAAAAATACAACCAAATTGTAATCATGTTTTTTTAATAGAATGCCGGCACGGGTGGCTGTTACTAAAGTGAATTTTATCAAACCAAAATACTATCAGAAATTATTTTTTTATTTCAGAATTATTGTGTTTTTGTAACATTCATTTGTTATTACAAGCAAGTGCCGGAACCTTGCCTTTATCCCTCAGAACTTAGAGATAATTATAGGCGTTGTTAGAATATCAAATTTGTACCACGAGAGTGTTACCAATTGTCATATCCATACGTTAGTTTTATATGTAATTGGTAACATTTTCATGGGACCAATTTGTGAATAATTTAGTATGAGACCGCGCCAATGTTAAATTTTTCCTCGAATCTCAGGAAGATCAATTTTAACGTCTAAAGGTGCAATTACCCCCAGCTTGGGAACGCCTGAACATCCCCGCGGAGGGAGCTTACAAACAGTGTTGCAACTTAAATGGAACTGTCAGCTCTCACTCGCAAGCTCTGTCGTAGTGTGGCCGTGGCAGTTTTGAATATTCGTTGCTGGTGTAACCGTTAACTCAATCCTAAACGGCCACTATCTGGGAGTACGGCAATGCCGCACTCAAGTTCCGAGCTTTGGCACTGCCGTACTACCATTTACTAGAATCTATTTTTCTATTCTAACCCGGCCGTTACTATTGTAAATGAAGGGAGCTTTTTAGCATGACAATTATATATCCATCTATGTATTTGAATAAAAAAGGAGTCAAGTGCGAGTCGAACTTGCGTGGAGAAGGGTCTATACTATCCTGTTCTCCGTGACAACTTTAAGAGTTAGGATTTTCCTATAAACTATAAAAGAGACCCTATATTCATTATCTTTATTTTTTTCAAAATTTTAGACTCAGTAGTTTCGGAGGTAACGAAGGGCATGCTCCATTTTCTTATATTTTCTTTAATATCTTTTAATTTAACTATGCATTTTAAAATTTAAAAAAATATGTATATTTGTATCACTTACAACGAGTCCTTTCATGTGATACTTCACCTTTTTTTTTTTTATGGAAACTGACACGGTTGGCTACATCACCTACAACATCCGTGATGTCAGCCCATAACACCGGGTGAACTAGGTGCCATGTCAGTGCTTCCCTTCATTTCGCGCCGGCTACACTGAACGACGGAAAACACGAACTATTTACATAGCCGTTTCGACCGACGTTTCGCTCAATGCGGTGGTACCAACCCGGCCGGGATAAACCCTACCACCTAGTAAGGTAAGAAAGGAAGGGACCTACAGTTTAACGTGGAATCCGAACCACGGTCAGCCTCCAACGGTCGGGCGGTCACCCATCAAATAACTGACCGCACCACTGAGCTGCCGAGGGTGACGATCCCTTAGTCGACTTTTACGACATGCGACGGGGAGAGATGCAGTGGGGCTATTCTTTTTAAGTACCGACCCCACACGGTACAACCTGTACCTGATGCACTTAAAGACTTTTTTGTACTTTTTAATTTGCCCCCGAAATTGCAATTCGTTCATACACGCTATACGTACGTCCGTGATTGGGTCATCAAACTCTATATACGAGTTTGTACCAAATTTCAACTTTTTTCGTTCAGTATATTCGGAGAAAATAAGGTGTGACAGACAGACAAACGCGAGAGTGATCCTATCAAGTTCCGTTTATTTTCCTCTTTTGAGGTACGGAACCCTAAAAATAACAACACTTATTGTATAGGTCTCCTTGGGGTGTGATCCTTCACAGAAGTGACCGATAAATTGTACGCGTGAATAGAATAACGGAGTTGTTGTAATTAAAACTCGAATTTGATTATTTATTGGTAATTTTTTTTTTTATTATCAACGTCTAATGATCGAAAATTATTTGCATTCCCCTAGTTAGAAATACATCAAATTCAATATCATTATATTCCTCAAAAACTAGTTAAGCTCATTGGGGATTAGAACCTACGACCACTCGCGTGAGAGTGCGATGTCGTAACTACCAGGTTACCCAACAATTTGTTTGTGTTTACTATTTCAAATGCAATTTTCACTCGTTCTTTAGTTAGAAAAGTATCCGCCGAGGCTTTACAATTCAGTTGAATTTCGGAATATTTTTGTAGAGTACCTACGTAACAGCGCGTAGTAAAAGCCGCCTGTGCGAATTTCAGCGGTTGTCCGTGGCTTTTCTGTCACCATTTTTAGTTTCGAACTGTTTTATAGATTCATTCTTTGTACTTTGATGAATTTATTGGTTAGCTAGGGTTTGTCCGCGGTATTGATTGTAAAATTTTTGAACCTGGTCCGGAAGTAACCCCTATGCGAAATGGTGTATCCGCGGCCTTTCAACTCAACTAAGAAACATTCTTCAGAATTTAATAGACGTATTCATAAACGCAATGGATTAACTTTATACCTATATAACGTATGTAAATATGTATATTAACTACGTCATCATTAGGCCCTTTCAAAAACTCTTAAATATGTATCAGTAACACTGCTATGAGGTCTTATCTCCGCAGGAGGAAGAAAACGCCTGCAACGTACCAGTATTGGATAATTAATTACAACAATATTGTATTACGGAATCTCATTTGAATACGCCATGATGTACGTATTTTCTTAATGGAAGGAACAGCATCTTGTTAAGTTTACCATTGGACTCCTCCATCCATACCATCAAACTAAACAACACGGAGTCCCACTCCGCCCGGGCCTTCCAAGCTACATTCGGCTCAGAGAATTAACTCACCAAATGAGAATTGGTGGAGCAGGGTAAGTGAAATTGAATTTATTACAAGCATAAACATTCATAGGTTAATCCCAAATGAATCGCAAAATCGTTAGCCCAAAGGTAACCTAAACAGAAACTCCGAAGTCGCTTAACCTATGGAAAGCTTACCGCTTTAAGTTCGTTAGGAAAAAACAACGTAATTCGCACGGCTGTCCGAACGCAAACGGCCGCGTTCGCTAGAAAATGCGGTACAGAATAGGGGTGCGATGAAACCGTGTGAGAATACGAAGGATTAGCACGCAGGTGTTAATCTGCATTTTGCCTTATTTAATTGAAATTACTTTTCCTTTTCGCACGAAGCGCCGAAAAGGTCACGTAGTTGTTTAAATTTTATTAAAACCTCATAAGTACTTAAACCTTCTGTAATTGGAAACGGTTTAATACGGTTGTGTACTTACGAGTTACGAATGTTGCCAATGTAGTCGTACAACTTTATATCTATAAACAATTTGGGAATTCTGACGTCGCGACGCACTGGATAAAAAATTAATTCGAACATCAGCGGCAACGGACACTTGCCAGTACCCTCCGAAACGGGATAAACGGATGACTGGAAACAATATAGTCTCGGGTCCTATACAAGAGAGGCGTGAATAGGCACCTGTCAGGCCAGCATGGCATTCGCAACACCCGCGGAATTTCCATGGGCGTCATTAGGAACCTTGCGGGTGCATCGGCGTAACTTGTCGCTCTTTCTATACAAAAAAAAATGCTTAGTTATGAACTTATGAGGAACTCTGCCCGATAATTTTTTTTTTTTTTTTTATGGAAACTGACACGGTTGGCTACATCACCTACAACGTCCGTGTCAGCCCATAACACCGGGTGAACTAGGTGCCATGTCAGTGCTTCCCCCTTTGATCGTGCCGGCTACACTGAACTGGTCGGAAAACACAAACTATTTACATAGCCTTTCATAGCATTTCATTCAGTGCGGTGGTACCAACCCGGGCGGGTTAAACCCTACCACCAAGTAAGATTAGGAGGGAAGGGACCTACAGTTTTACGAGGAATCCGAACCTCGGTCAGCCTCCAACGGTCAGCGGTCACCCATCCAAGTACTGACCGCACCCAGCGTTGCTTAACATTCAATAGCGACAGTTGACTGTCTGCACCACTGAGCTATCGAGGCTGACAATGAATAATGAATAAAGTAGAAGTATAGTCTTACTGAACTGAAGTAAACTTGCAAACTAGTCAAAAATGTGTGTGGTCGTGGATGCACCTGCTTCCTCGCATCCCAGTTCGCGGTCGGAAAAGTTTATTCTTTGGAAATTTGGATTTTTGTGATTCGGCATTGTGTCCGTCTCGATTGTTCGGCGTTTCAAAGCATTTTATTGGCCGGACTTCGGGTGGCCTCGGAACGCGAGACGCTATCGGGATTTTCAATGTCCGTATCGATTTCTCTGCTCAGAGACGCGTCGCGGTTGGTTTCATTTCTCAGAGATAGAAAGAAAATTTTTATATTTTATAGTGCAGTTAAAATTTAAAATAGACAGATTAAAATAGACCGTTTACTTTCTTATAAATTTATATTTTAAAAGTTTAATTTAACGTTTTCATCAATTGTCTTCGCTACTACCTTCATTCCTTTATTTACACATTTCACGCGCCTAATGGTTGGCTGTAAGAAATATCTTCAGTGGATTAGTCCGCCTTTGCACCTCATCTATGTATCTGTATTTATCGTGTAATTTTTTTTTTTTTTTTGTAAAATATTTTTGGAGAACTAAATAGTTTTCTATCTATCTACATTCACATAATTTACAGTATATCAATATTTTTATCCTATAAAAAAGTTGCCAAGTCCGCAAAATTTAAGACCCGTTAGACCAGTGTGTCCTCCCGGTTATGACGTACGGGTGTGAAACGTGGACTCTGACGGTCGCTGTTGTCCAAAGGTTGAAAGTTGCCCAGTGAGCAATGGAGCGAGCCATGCTGGGAGTATCGCTACGAGATATGTTGCGTAACGAGGCAATCCGCCGATGTACCAAAGTATTCGATATTGGACACCGGATGGCTAAGGTCAAGTGGCAGTTTGCTGGCAACGTCAGCCGTCGAGATGACGACCGTTGTTGGAGTAACCGTGTTCTACATTGGCGCTCGTGGACAGGAAAACAGATTGTGGGAAGACCGCCCGCCAGGTGGGACGAACAACATCAAGTACGTCGGCGGAAGGTAGTGGTTCCGTATCGCTGAAGGCCGGGAGGACTGGAGGAAAATTGGAGAGGCGTATGTCCAGCAGTGGATGCTTCCACACTGACTGACTGACTAGCTGAATATTACGCCGGCACCGTTGTGCACATTTAATACGATATTGTTGATATTTGCAGAAAATAAATCATTTTCATATTGTTGTTCTTATCTTCGTTTTATAAATAAAATAAATGTAAATTAATTTTGGGACTTGTATGGATAACATTACTGTCGTAACCTGAAGCGGCCGGTAGCTGGCCCGAGGCTTCTTATGAGACCTAAGCATTCATAAGCATTGTGTAAGTACCTACACGAAAAATCCTAGTTTCCCTCTCGGTATCAATTTCCGAGGCAAACATTAAGGAGGCGTAATTAGGTTTGGTAGCTGTAGTCTCATATAATATATTCCGGGCACTCGCGAGGCGTTATTGAATTTCATGATAATTGCCTCGAGAAAGCCTCACGCCGAATACGCTTTCCATGTTTTTCCGAAGCTCGGCTTCCGCCGCCCGCTCGGGCTCCAAATGGGACCTCCGACGCTTTCATTAAATATTTTCATATCGATAGGCACCCAATATTTTTGTAGCAATTTCCCTTTTAAGATCCCGAACCAACAGATGACTTTGAATATTCTCAAAGTTCATCTTGTTGTTTTGACGGCGATTTTAATAAATCTGCTCTTGTTTTATGTTTGATGAAAATTATTCGTTCGTTCTCAATTAAGTACGTATTGGATGAATTCATTTCTGGGACAAATTTATAATTAAGCAGAAAATATCCAAATATTTGCCTCTTCATGAGCTAATGTAGTTAAAAAGTTCGTCTACTAACAATGAGAGACTGTGACAGATATTGAGTGTCGTATATTAAAATAAAACTAGTGAGTAACGTAGGGCATAATATTCACGCTTTATTAAAAAAGACATAACAGATTTTTACTACATTTTTAATAAATGTTCCGTTTTTTAAAAACGACTTCAAAAAAAGGACTTTCGTCCATTCTTCTCCTTCTCCTCCTTTCAATCTCAATTCGCCGGAATATTTTTTTTATTATTTACCACGCGGACTGATTTTGATGATTCTTTTTTATTAGAAAGGGAATGCCTTAGGGATGGTCCCAAATAAATTTGGTCATGTTATGATGATTGAATCCATGAGAAAATCATCACATTCTTAAATTTGCATAAGCATGTCCATGACAAATGGGCGAAGAGTTCACCACGCCAACCGATTTCGATGATTATTTTTATATTGGAAATGAGGTAGATCTGGGGGAACAAAAACGAGTTATTTACATATGTTTTATCCCAAGTGATCCTTTGGGTTCAATAATTATCTATATTATATTGTCCGGTACAATAATGTTTGTCTGATATTTGAATATGTTTGGTTTGTAGAAATAAATAAACACTAGCCGAAAAACATTTCTTTGAAATACTACATAGTAGGTGGTGTGATTTGAAGAATATTCATTTCTATCAAGTTTGTTATCGATTCATTTACGGAACTTAAAGCGGTACGGCGGAAGCACAGAGGGTTCCGTAGCCATTTCCTTCTTGATCATCATCACCGCTGCCCGTACTTCCTAGCGTCCAACCTAGTCCCCCGCGCCACGCACCCGTGAGATGATTCAACTCTAAAAAGAATGCAATTTTATACAAACTTCAAATTAATTTCATGCATAAATGGACTACGTCAATTATATTGAGCATTTTGTCGAAACGTATTTTTGTTTGCCCTTAATAATATAGTTTAGGACGCCTGACTTTTCTTTCCGCGCGCGAGCTCCGAGGAATCGGTGGCTGTGGAAATTAATTTATTATAGAATTTGTATAGAATTTTTATATAGATTCACATTTTGTGATGATTATACTATACGAAGCGAGTTATATTATATTAATATATAATGTAAATTCTGTAATAAATTAATTTCCACAGCCACCGATTCCTCGGAGCTCGCGCGCGGACTATAGTCCTAAAATGTTGTTGCCTTCCCGATATCTAGGGAGTATACATATTCCAATTTTAATGAAGATCGCTCAAGCCGTTTAGGAACCACAGGAAGTGACAGACGGACGGATGGACAGACACGAACCCTGACTGATTGTATAAGGTCCCTCCCGGCGTCGCTGGCCACGGCCACCACCGAATTCTTTTGAAATATGTTTTATAAACATATTTCAAAAGAATTCGGTTCCTACTTGAACATTACACGTACGCATTTACATGTATCTCGATAATTTGTAGTTTCTCTTCTATACGTAGAACGCTGATATAATAAATCACAACATCGATATGTGTCCAATCAGCAAGCTCGGACGAGGAAGGTCTGCACGACAATTAAGTCTACATTTCGTGTTGATATTAATAAATAACACAAGAATTCGCGGGGGAGAAGTGTGTCCAATCGAACGACCCCTACTTACAAATTCTGTCCCGTTTCGGAAAAATGTGGAGTGAAATATTTTTCGCCAAACACAAAAGCACCCCTGTATGTACATAATATAAAACTCAGGGGAATGATCTAAGGGAAAGATACATAGAATAAAATGGAATCTCTTTATTGCACACAATTGAAAGAATAACAGTACACGACAAGAAACAAGAAATACAGGAGTGCACAAAGGCAGACTTATCACTGCAAGTGATATCTTTCAGTGATAAGGAATAAAATACAGGGGAATAAAAGAAAGAATTACGGGTAGTGCAAGCGAAAGGGAGGAGGAATACGTGTTTAATTTTTATGAATATACCTACATGTAACATACATACCTATTAATATAATACATAAAATACGAACACCATAAAAATACATCTGCAGCATCAGTATAACAAAACCTAACATCTGTTTCTACATCTACTAGAGAAATTTTCCCCATATGTTCGCCATTGACATGATTGTGTGCTTCAATAAAGATTTCGCAAAAAAGAAGTTGCCGAAAATTAACAAGTTACACACACAGTTATATCTAATAGGTACAAATTTTACCTCCCACAGACGTGACGAAGCTTTCTTAATCTTCGATTTTGTTTTTCTACGTGCTCTGATGGTCACTGATTGCAATCCGGGATGGATTTAAACGACGGATGTACCGAACCGACAAGTTTTCCGTCCTTCGATCGATTGAGAGGATTTCGGGAGCAAACGCGAGGCACGCTTTGAGTGATGGTATCAATTAAATCAAACAAGCAATATAGATTAACATTTTTGTGCTAAGTCGAGGATAGCCGTTGTGGTATTTTTTGAGAATTCATTAGGTTAAACCAGAATTGTTTTACGATATTCCTATAAAATATCCATTGAATAGAATAGAATTGAAACTCTTTATTGCGCACAATTGACAGAAGAACAGTACCTACACGAAAAGAAACAAGAAACAGGAGTGCGCAAAGCCGAACTTATCACTGCAAGTGATTTTTTCCAGTCAACCTTTGGATGATGAAGAATACATGTCATATTTTAACCAGTGAAAGCAAAAAGAAACTCCTCCTTTTTTTCTCAGGTCGATGTGTATATATTTTTTTTATTAATTTATGGCCACGCCCATTTTTAGGGTTCCGTACCTCAAAGGAGGAAAAAACGGAACCCTTATAGGATCACTTTGTTGTCCGTCTGTCTGTCTGTCTGTCAAGACCTTTTTTCTCAGGAACGGGTAGACGTATCAAGTTGAAATTAATATCAAATACTAAGGTCTACGAAACCTTTGAGGTGTAGAAAATGCAAGCTTCTAGGTCAACGGAATCACTAGATACGCCCATTTAAGTCACATATTTTGCTACCGGCAAATCAAATCAAAACCTATAGAGTACTTCCCGTTAACCTAGAATCATGAAATTTGGTAAGAAGCAAGGTCTCACAGCACAAGTACAGGAAAAAATCTAAAATTGTAAATTTATAGTTATGTGACATTAAAAAAATTGTTTGTTTGTTTTCTATGTCAAGGTCCCTTTTTCTCAGGAACGGATCAAGATAACAAATTGAAATTAATACGAAATACTAAGATCTACGGTCTCTTTAAGGTGTAGAATACCAAAGCTTCTAAATCAACGCAATCAAAAGATACGGCCATCTATGTCATATTTTCATTCTCGCAAACTCACTCAAAACAAATCAAAACCTATAGGGTATTTCCCGTTAACATAGAATCATAAAATTTGGTAAGAAGCAAGGTCTTACAGCACAAGTAAAGGAAAAAATCCGAAAATTGTAAAATTGTAGTTATTGACATTAAAAAAAAAATATTGTTTTGTATGTCAAGGACCCCCTTTCTCAGGAACGGATCAAGATAACAAATTGAAATTAATACGAAATACTAAGAGCTACGATCTCTTTACGGTATAGAAAATGCAAGCTTCTAAATCAACGCAATCAAAAGATACGGCCATCTATGTCAGATTTCATACTCGCAAACTCACTCCAAATAAATCAAAACCTATTGGGTATTTCCCGTCAACCTAGAATCATAAAATTTGGTAAGAAGCAAGGTCTTACAGCACAAGTAAAGGAAAAAGTTCGAAAATTGTAAAATTGTAGTTATTGACATTAAAAAAAAAATTGTTTTGTATGTCAAGGACCCTTTCTCAGGAACGGACCAAGATAACAAATTGAAATTAATACGAAATACTAAGAGCTACGATCTCTTTACGCTATAGAAAATGCAAGCTTCTAAATCAACGCAATCAAAAGATACGGCCATCTATGTCAGATTTCATACTCGCAAACTCACTCCAAACAAATCAAAACCTATAGGGTATTTCCCGTCAACCTAGAATCATAAAATTTGGTAATAAGCAAGGTCTCATAGCACACGTAAAGGAAAAAATCCTAAAATTGTAAACTTGTAGTTATGATATTAAAAAAAAATTTATTGTTTTGTGTGGAAAGTCAAGACCCTTTTTCTCAGTAACGAGTCAAGATATCAAATTGAAATTAATATGGAATACTAACGTCTGCGATCCCTTCGAGTTATATAAAATGAAAGCTTCTAAATCAATATAATCAAAAAACATACGGCTATTTATGGCAAATTTTAATACTTGCAAACTCATTCAAATGAAATCAAAACCTATAGGGTACTTACGTTGACCTGGAGTAATGAAATTTGGCAAGAAGCATGGTCTCACATCACAAGTAAAGAAAAAATCCGAAAATTTTAGATATTATGTCGTTATGTCATAGTCATAATATAAGAAATATATTTTTGTATAACTTCACGAATGCCGCACAGTCAAACCATTGCTGTAGTGTTTATTTAGGCCTTCGTGATTTTCCAAAACAATTGTTTTTGTACATACCTACATAATACAAATATATTGAGTGATGCTGATGATACGGAACCCTCGGTGCGCGAGCCCAACTCGCACTTGCCGACTTTTTTTTAAATAAAAAAAAAACGGCCCTAAGGTCAGAAACAAATTGGGAATTATTGATTGTTCACCGGTGAACCGATTGATTTTTCACCTTTGAACCGATTCTGTTGAAACTTGGCACACATATGAAGTTCTGATGACACTACAACATAATGAAGGAATGGGAATCTTCATATTCAGATTAACTCGGACAGACAGTAGAGCGAACTCCTCCAGTACACAATTGACAATGTAAACACATATGCTACGAAGAGTTACGAAAATCACTCTTAAATTTATATCAACCACTTAAGGGGTTGATTATGAGGAATTCCTGAATTAAGTTTCTGGACATGAATAAAAAAAAATTAAACTTTTTAACAAAAAATTTAAAAGTTTGCCGCCGACTCATTTAGTTACTTACATTAGTTTAGGAGCTTCGTTATCAAGACTAATCCTCATCAGCCGGTGTCGGTCCACTGCTTGACATAGGCATCTCCCAAGGCACGCCATCACACGCGGTCTTCCGCTCTTCTCATCCATCCACCCCCGGCTACCTTTTTTGTTAAGAATAAAAAGTTTTATTTTATTTTTCGCTTTTTAGTTTCATTTGTCGTCGGGTTAATTTTTTGTTAAAAAGTTTTTATAAATATACCTACATATAACATACATACCTATTTATACAATACATATAATATACACATGTATATAATTGAATATTGATCCAATAATATGTATATATAGTATTATTTATGTAGGTATACTAGTTGAATCAGACGATAGCTTATCATAACCTATAATACGGAAGGAACGTATGAATGTCTTAAAAAAATCCTGAGATAGGTGTGATTATTGTATTGTATTGTATTGTTTACTGATTATTCATATGGCAGTTAGACTGCACTCGAACTTGTCACAATTTGTACTACCTAATTAGTTTTCGTCTACAGAACCGGTAAACTCTGGAACGCTCTCCCTGCCCATATATTTCCCCCAAGTACAGTCTCGGGTACTTCAAGAGGGGCGTGAATAGGCACCTGTTAGACCGGCATAGCATTCGCAACCCCCGCATACGACCGAATGTCCACGGGGGTCGTTAGACACCTTATGGGTGGCTCGGCGCCACTAGTCGCGCTTTCTATAAAAAAACAAGTTTACAATTAGAACAAAGAATGCTAACGTGGCATGGCTAAAAACAAAGATTATTGTCAAGTAACCATAAGCTTCATAACATACTACCACTGTTTAAATTTTGAAATGCAAAATGTTTGTACCCTCGCTCCGCATGCTATCCGTACTTGTACCGGCCTACTTCTGTCCTCTGCCTGCCTGTCAGCCATTGTACGGGAGGATTGTCTCCAGCAGTCAACGCGAGTCGGCCGAACAATTGTTGGCTAACTGTGTTAACTCCTACTGGGTATTTATCTTCATTCTCCAGAATTACTATGTATTTTGAGCTGTCTTAAGATGTGTCCGTTTCGAAAAGTGACAATAACCTGGAAGCTTGCAACTGGGCTATGTAACTAGTTCGTGTTTTCAGCCCAGTTTAGTGTAGCCGGTACGACTCAAGGGAAGCACTGAAATGGCACCTAGCTCACCAAGGTGTTATGGCCTGACGTCACGGATGTTGTACGTGATGTAGCCAACCGTGTCAGTTACCATAAAAATAAAACAACCTGTTTAATGTGTTTATTTGTTTATATTTTTATTGCTTTTGTATATTATTTATTGCTGATATTGCATAATTATGTTTGTATACCTTTTAGTCTTAATAAATCTTCATTCATACGTTTTGTACCAAATGTTTACCTGACATGTGCGTGCAATAGATGGCTGATGGTTTTATTGTGATGAAAAGCACTTATTCCAATTAATTCGCACATCGCTTTATGCATGAATTTTTTTTTTATACCAGAGTGTGGGAGCGCTACTCAAACCCAGCGATAATTGCGACGATGAAAGTCATTCCAGTGGACGGATTATGATTTTTAATGTTGTGTGTGTTCGTACACATTTTCTGTAATAAAAAAATATATATGATTTCGTTATTGCCATAATTTTTGCTCTTGGCGTTTTGAAAATATTAGTTTAGCATAACTAATAAATTAATAAAAACTAATTAATGTACAACATTTAAAATTGTATTTTTGCATCTATATAATGAAAAAATAATATAACATTAAAAAGAAATCAAAGATTTAATAACATTACCTCTAAGATGAGACACGAAAGTCACACAACAAGAAGACTAGGTACGACGAAAATTTCTTTCAAAATTACGTCGTAGAAAATTGTGCTCTTTTCAAAGAGCAAACGCTTCGCCGAACAACAATAAACACATGTCAAATGAAGGACGGGATTTCTTCGCCTTGACTATCGGGATTTAGAGGCGTCAGCGGGAATCCGTGACGTCATGTACCTAGGGCGACACCTCGCCTAGAGCGCCCGTGCGCCCCTAGAGCGCCCCAAAGCTGTTTATCGGATGGAAAATAAGCAAACCGTTGACGCTTCGGGCGCTTCGTGGAATATCTGGAATATCACATAAATCTATCTTGTGGTTTTGCTCTGGGGTACTGAAATCTAGATTTTTGTGTACTATGTATGTATGTAGTATGTGATTGGATGTGTCTGGGCTTCTGTTACATTCATAAACATTTAAAAAAGTGTGTGTGTTACACTAAAAAGGGGAAAAATCTAAACAAAATTTAGGTATTTTCTCAAATTCTTATTCAGTTTGAAAAAAACTAAAATAATCTTGGGTTCCGTATCCGTCGTACGGGACCCTATTACTAAGCCTACGCCGTCTGCCTGTCTGTCTGTCCGAGGGCTGTATCTCTTGAACCATAATAGGTAGCCCGTTGAAATTTATGTGTTATTATGGCCGATATTACAACAAATAATAAAAATAAGAAAAAGTAAAAAAATCACGGGGGGGACCCCGTGAAACAAGAAACTAAAAAGTGTATGCGCGCCATCTACCGAAAAGAGGATGGAGCATTTTAACTAATCATTAATTTTAACTAATATGACGCATTTCCTAAATGCCAGAGATGGCGTGAGTGGCGCTGACCATGACATGGCAATACGGAATCCTCGGTGCGCGAGTTCGACTCGCACTTGGCCGGTTTTTAAATATTAATACCTATCTGAATATGTGAATGTTTCCTTTCCTCATTTATAAAGAAAATAATCAGGTGTAATGTCACCCTCAATCGAAACTTTATTGATCATCGTGTCGGTTGGCCAGATAAAATAAGAAATTGAAGGGGGATAAAATAAGATATCGTAGGGGACAATATAAAATAAGACATAAAGGGGAGAAGTTATTATTGTAAGGGGTAAACGATGAGGGGAAGAAATCAACTGTCACCTACGTCCCATTATTTCTCCTACGAGTGTGTAAGTACTTATACATTTACCTACCTATGTGATTCATCCCTTTTGCTTTCTAACTTGTGTCCAACTTTCCACGAGGACGCTCGTCTTCTTATAGATAAACTTTTATTAACAAGATTGAGAGGAAAAAAGTTAGTTATTAGATAACTAACTAAAGGATTTACTATGTCTCTTTCACTTCTTACCTATTTATTCTTGCTTCCTTAGCAACCCGTGACTTTCGCTTTACTTAGATGTCGGTCTATCAATCCTCCGTTCATCTTGTACTCGCATTAGCTAAACCGTTTGAGATATTTTTATTTCCTTATTTTCACAGTGTAGTAAAACTAAGAGACAATAATTTCTGTTGATCTGAACTAGCCGCGAAGACCGCACAAATAAATTTCAATAAAATTGTTCTCCTGCCACATAATAATCCAATTAAAAAATCGGTTAAGTGCGCAAGCGGTAGAGTCGAACTCGCGCAGAGAGGTTTACGTACCATTCCCTTTTTCATGATAACTTTAAGACTTAGGATTTTCGTAGGTAAGTTTTCTGTAAACTATAAGAGAGTCCCTCTATTCCCTATTTTTTACAAAATTTTAGACTCAGTAGTTTTGGAAATAAGGGGGGGGGGATGCTCGATTTTCTTATATTTTCTTTAATATTTTTTAAACTATGAATTTAAAAATTATAAAACATTTTTGTATTTCGTATAACGAGCCCTTTCGGTCACATTATGGAATTGAAAAAAAATATTAACATTCTAATTTCTCCCCAAAAATCTAAATTCGTTCATTTACGCTATACGTGCGTGATTGGGTCATCAATCTATATAATGTACCAAATTTCAACTTATTTCGTCCAGTAGATTCTGAAAAAATAAGCTGTGATAGACGGACAGACACAAGAGTGATTTTTCCTCTTTTGACGTACGTGACCCTAAAATATCCTATTTACCTATACTAGTGAAAATTGTCAGTTTTTTAGTAGTAGGAGAAAATATTTCGTGTATTTATAAAAAATAATGTTTATGTTTCGAAGGAGTAATTATTTCATTTGTAACAAGTAGTACACACAGAAAATTACATTATTATCTTTTATCTATTATATCTACAGCGTCAGTTATTATTTCATAATGGACCCGCATGCTGGCTTTGTGATGGGTGCTAAATTGACGTGATAATTCGACAATATTTAACGCATTTATATCGGTCTGATTAAGACATAAAAAGTAATGCTCTTTTCAAATGTTTAAATGCATTTAATGGCGCGTGTTGAATGTAGAATATTGTTTACCTACAGAAGGCGCGTAAACTCTTTGTAAAAGTTACACCTATTTATTTTCCTAAAAATAGTTATGCATGAAGAATATATAGCTTAAATTATGGTGAAAAGAGTAACAAATTTTTTTTTTCTAAGTTCGTGAGAGAATTTATTGTAATATATAGGTACCTATTGTATGTTTATTGTATTGTACTATTATAATAACTGTACTATTGTATTACTAGCTTTTTCCCGCGACTTCGCTCACGTGAATTTCGTATTTAAAAGGAAGAAAGTAAATAAGCCTGCTACCGTACCTTTATTTCGGCGCATGAAACCATTCGGTTTGTATGAGAGCCACATCTTAGCGTTACCGGAACTGATTTTTATTTAGCCTATCCTGTGTCCCGTGTAGTTAAATGTGCTGGTACTAAGTTTCATCGAATTAGAATGATCGGCTTAAGAGTTATGGAGGAACATATATACATACAGAAAATATTAAAAAAAAAGAATTTTTTTTTTATTGTATCGTACATAGAGTCTACAATCGCAATATCTCTTAAAACAAAGTAACTTACTCCACGACCATCTCTTACAGATTTATTATTAGTAGTATAGTAGTATTGATGATTGATTGATCGTTCATAAGCACCGAGCATGTTCATAAGGCACTAAAACTGCACTCGAACTTGTCACAATTTGTTCTATCCGGTTCAATTACACCCACGAAGAAGAACCGGCAAGAAACTTCGCAGGGTACTATCTGTACTTTACTAATCTCTACCACAAACTAAACCCTTCTTGACATCCCAATCAACCCTTTAATTATACCCATGACCCCCTCAGGTCAAATGTTCAGACACGGTTCAATCAATACTAAACCTAATCTTATACACTACGATATCATTTATATAATAATAAGGGCGTACCGCACATAGTGTAGACATGATTACAGGGCCTTTATCATGATTCTATGATGATTGGATTTCTAATAAAAGCCACCCAATCACCCGGCCTGTCACAAAAGACAGTGTGTAGGTAGTTCGACGAATTAAATAGGACAGAACAAGGATATACTCTTCGAGCAGGTGACATGTCTTTTAAACTTGCATGTGCATAAAGACGAAATCACAAATATGTTGCCATCTCTGTCATGACATGACTCACGCTATCAAGCTATAATGTGTAAACTTCAGCATTTTCCGTAAATACTGTAACAAATGTGACGGTTTTTTGCGCTCGGATATTTCTATTCGAAAAATTCATTTTTGCAGGGTAGCGAACCACACACCTCTCATATTTCCACTATATAGGCTACCGACCTCACTACACCAGGGTTGATATAGTACAATTATAATATTACTCGTATTGTGTTAGCTACAAGGCAATATAACTTGTGTTATGTTCGTTAACCCACAGCGTATGAGGTCAGAGTTAGAGGTCGATTGGTCTCCTCCGGAGTCCTATTTACATTGTAAAACCATAAACTGTGAGTAGTTCACTAGTCCCTTCAGCCGAGCTAGATGGACTGGACGGGAATTGCCAGAACATAAGTACATAACTAGTAACTATAAATCTACTCAGTCTTTAGTTTAAATTGCACACTAAAAGCAATTGTATTGCAGTCCACCTAGATCCTATTTCTGGTTGCATAGATTTTCACTTTATAAATATATATTTTTTAATTAAATACTAACAACTTTTTGTTGCTTTATTCTTTATGTAAAACACATATTTTATTAATAATAATAAAAAAGCACATTTATTGATGAAATATTTCGCCCCGATGTCGGTGGCGTCTTCAGTCAAGTCATAGATAAACGTTATGTATGACATAGTTTGAACAGACACTTATGTATGTATCTAGTCCAATACTGCATGCATATTATATTAGTTCCTGCACGGATTATTGGATGCTCAGCCTCTGATCGAAGTTGGCAACGCAAAACGTATTATTTGTTTCTGCGGTACAGAAAACTAATTTATTCCATAATGTAATTCATTATCGTCAACTTTTAACAACAATTTATCATTGCTCACTTACTGATTTCCTGGCAATGTTTTCTTTCACAGGAGGAAAATTTACTTCTTAGGTTCGTAACGTCGAAACTTATAAAAATAAGTGTACTGTATATCAGATTTGAAGGTTTGCGTGCAATAAATGCAAGCAAATTTCATATTTTCAAACCAATTCATTTTTTTCCTTTGAGCACTATTATGACAAAGCTCTTCGAGCGTTATCACTTTAAGGCCCAACCACGACCCAACTGTACATACGGCCTACCAGTAATAATTAATTTATCTTCTACCCTCAGGCACAGCTCTGTACTACATATTACATAGGATTAGCCAATGAAAGGGATCGGCAGAGGCGCTATGGCCGTCAGCCAGTAGCGACCTGAAATTTTTATGCCGAATTGCTGCAACCCGATTAGGGTTCTTGGCAGAGTCTATTTTCTTAGGCACACTCGTAAAGCTTGTTCCATTGCGGGAAATGGTAGTTGAAAAACTCAATTTCAGAGGTATAAGAAGTACACTAAATGATAGTCCACATAATATTTCACATTCACTGCTGCAATAAGTTATTGCGACCGTGATTATATAATAACACATCTTCTGATGGTGCACAATCCTGAGGACCAAACTTCACTTTTTCAAGCAATGAACTTCAAACCACTGTCTTTAAACCATGTGGCCTCCAAACCACCACTGTCTTATATCAGGAACAACAAAACACTGTCTATATAATATGGTCTCCCCTCCCTCTAACCAATAGTCTTTAAACCTCTGTTTTAAACCACAAAAAAATCAAGTTCTTCAGTTTAGTCCAATTTATTGGAATCCCTGTCTTCAAACCGCCTCTTAGAACCACAGCTTAAAAAAACACTCGTGATTTTAATCACAATATTCGAAAAATTATAATCAAATTGTGCTATTTATGCCACAGTACAAAGTACACTGTCCTGTCGGTGGCTCCACCCAACCAATAGCCGTAATTAAGAAGTATAGCAGTACTTATAATATGTATAATAATACTCGCTTCAATGAGCAGCAGAATATGAGTCAGTCTGACAGTTCGAAGTGCACCGGATATTCAGTCAGTATTTCAAATATAACCTACCTCCACAAGCAGTAGCCCATGGCAGGGATTGTTTACAAAGATTTGCATAAAGGAACCAACGTAAATGTTTATTTACTCTAAAGTAATAAAATGTTGAATTATATTATAGATGTGTTTACCACAGCAAATATGCAGAAAGTCGACAGCGCAAAAGACAGCAGGAGAACGTAATTTTTCTATTCAACTTTGCATACATCACCACTTATGCCGTTGGTACATGATTCCTCATGGTATATTCCTCCACCGAAGTGACGAGTATTTGAAACTGCCCACCTGGTTTTCAAACCTTCAACCTCTCTCATGACACTGACAACTTTCTATATGCATTTACGCTTTTAGAATCGATTATTATACCTAAGTACAAACAGGACCCCTGCAAGGTCAATCTGGTAATTCTCATTGAAATGAATTCTCTCAACGATTTCTCCCTTACACCACCATAGATTTCCAAACAACGGCCGCTAACGCACAATTAAATTCGGACCGAGTGTCGGTTATTGCTGCCTAAATCGAGAAACACAACATTGCCAAGATGCAAATAGTCTGGTTTAAGGAAACGACTGTACTAAATTTTGTAAATGCGATGCGGCCCATTTTGCATTTGCAACTTTTCTTTGTGCGGCCCCGACATAAATTTATGAGTGTATTTTTTTCCATGGAAACACACTTATCTATCATAGACGATGCGTTTTGGCTATGCTACTGCGCGCGCTTTAATTTTGTTATGGCATAAATTTAATTTACACTGGAAATTAATGTAACATTTTGCAGGCGAATTTTGAGACTAAATTGTTCCCTTAATCGTCCAATCTTGTGTTGTAAGAACGAACTTTATGCTTCAAGGCATCTCTATCTCTTTGTTAGAGACTCTTTGAAGATAATAAAAACCTAAAAAAAGGAACGAAATAAGTATTAGAGGATAGGTAATTCAGTAGGTACAGCGTTGGTATAGAAAATGAAGATTTATTGAATAAAATCTAAAACAATACGATCATTTATTTTCAGCATGTAAGACTTTACTGCGTGAACCATTTCTAAATAGCTCTAACTTCGAAAGTACAATATATTGATATTTCCATGAAGAAACTTTAAAGTGTCGTCGCAATGGTGCCGATGCAAGACACAGTTTGCAACTAAACGTTTCATTCCAGCAACATAGTTGGGGTCGTGCTTACTCAAGCGGTTCAGAATCATGCGACCGTGTAATAAAGCTGTGATACAATTTAGAACCTTATCACTTTATGCATTCCCTAGCTATGTCCATTTTTCATACGCTTTCTTAGTAATGCAGTTAGCTTGCTAAGGTTCTACTTATACTTCTACGTACCTCATGGAGGCCATTGGGATAACACGGTACCAACATAATAAAAGTCATTCATGTGGCACGTTCTTGGAAAAGGAGATTAATACTTTTAAAGCAGACATCGTAACCCTATTAGGTATTGTGTATGTAAAGCCGCGTCTTCTGCGAATGTTTTTTTTTTTCGAAACATTACACAGATACATCGAAACATTGGGCCGTGGCCATACACATTTCTATGAAAAAAAATAAAAAATTGTGTAATGTTTCGTGTGTAATGTTTCGAACATGTTTCATTTACGTGTTCGTTAAAATACTTACTAGAGAACATCAATCGATTAATACTTAGGTAATACTTGTGTTTTTTGTTTTATTTGTTTTACTTTTTTCTAGCTGTCGCCCACAGATTTGCTTGCGTGAAATTCGTATTTCAAAAGTAGAGAGTGAGAAACTAAGCGCGAGGCCGAAGACCGAGCTAGGTTTAGGTAAACGATAAACCTTCTCGTAGAAAGTAAGTAACTAAAGGCGAGGCCGAAGGCGGAGCTGCATTCACGTAAACGATATTATTGTTCGATGAAAGTAAGTGAGGGCGAGGCCGAAGGGCGAGCTGTATTCTGGAAGACAATAAACCTTCTCTTAGAAAGTAAGTAACTAAGGGGAGCCCGAATGCCGAGTTGCGTTCAGGTAGACGATAAACCTTCTCGAAGAAAGTAAATAACCAAGGGCAAGGTCAAAGGCCCAACACCATCCAGGTAAACGTGAAAGGTAACAGACAAACAGACAGAATTACTTTCTAATTTATAAAATTAGTATGGATTTTTTCATGGAAAGCGTGACATTTGAAATAGCTACACCTTCAAGTAGGTGTTTAATGATGCCCATGGACATTCTATGTAGCACAGGGTTTGCGAATGTCATGCCGGCCCGATACGAGCCTTTTCAGGACCCTTTTGAAAAACTCCAGGATGTACTGTAATGGGCAGGGAGTGCGTTCCACATTTTTCCGGTTCTGTGAATAAATAACCTTACAGAACGGGTTTGCGCATCCGTGGAAGGTCCATTGTACAGGAGTGCATTCCCTGCTCAAAACGCGCAGTGCGGAGACGGAGGAATCGCGTTAAACAGCTCCTATCGAACACACTCCGTGAAATAGGATAGAACACATTTACGGAGCTGACGGACGTCCCTACGGAGTTCCAGCGACTCCAGATCACGGGACACCTCAGGGTCACCAGTCGCACGGCACGACGACGCGACGTTGGATTGAGTCTAGCGGGCACAAGATCCACAAGAATGCTATATAATAATATAATACTTAATAGACGAACAGTCAATTCCTGTACTATGAACATTTTTTGGTTTGTGCCCTACCGTTGCAACTTTGAAACCGTAATAGCAAGCCGGTGGAATTTTTCACAGAATAAGTGTAATTATGGTGAATATAACAACACATAATAAAAAATACTAAAAGTAAAAAATTGGGGGCCCCCATACAAGAAACGTGTTTTTTCAGAGTGTTTCTTTTGTGGTGTGGAATCCTCGGTGCTTTTCATATTACTTAAAGTCAGATGGTAATTAATACATACATACATACCACACGCTGTGTTGTGCTACAATAAAAGCAAAAACTTTAGTAATTTAAAGCACAACACCGACCACCACGGTCAGGAAAGTATTAGGACAAGATAATTCTCAAGAAGCAAGTAAGGCACGAAAATTGCCTGACTCGGTGGAAGGACCGTGTCAAGGTGAGAGGTGGCTAGTCTTTCGCCCTTTAGCACTGAATCTCATCCTTATCCTTTAGTCGCCTTTTTCGACATGCATGGAGATATATGCAGTGGGGCTATTTTTTTAAATACCAAGCCCACACGGTACACGGTACATTTAAAAAGTAATTGTATAATTGTATAAGTAGGTAAAATTAAACCACTTTTTATTATTTTCATAACGAACCACCGTGCTGCCGTTTCGCCCTCTTTGTGTTTTTAACTGTTTCTTCAGCCGTGTAGGAATATTTTTATTGGCAAAATATGGTAAACGAGTCGCTTCATATATGAAAAGAACTCTCGAGATGGAAATAGGAGCGAATGATATTCCGAAGTCACTGAAAGAACTGCAGCCTCCGAGAAGATTTCATAATTCAGCGATAGATATGGATGTTATTCGCACAGCATTTTATTCACTCACATTTTGGTAGCAGCAGTACTCTACTTTGGTACATAATTTTATTTATAGCTGTCAAAGAACTATTGAATGTGCAACTTTTTTTTTAAATTTATTTATAGAGAACCGCAATGGCTGGATGTGCCCAACAGTCAGTCGAATGAAGAAAAAAATATTATTTAAAATAATAATTTAAATTTAACATTATTTTTGTTATATAATAAGTGAACTAATTCTTTTCATTAGAAGTAATTGTTAATTTACTATTAAATGGTTTAAGAGAGCATTACTTACTTTCACAGTCAGAGGCAGCCAGTTACACCTCATCTCGCAAAACCACGCTCAATGGCGTAAATTTTTTTATGAAACCAACATGGGTATTTGTGCAGAGAGACCAATGGTGCAGTCAACAGAGCCAAAATCACCTCTCCTCGCGAAACCACGCTCGTGTTAGGCGCCATGTTAGTAGATGTGCGGACTGTTTCTGATTCTGTCTTGCCTGTTAATATGACGTTTGGAGACACCCAGGTTAAAGAATTCGGCCCAACTAACATTATGGTGTTAAGACAGGCGTTATAAGAGCTGTTTAATAGAGGCCCATTCTTATACAGGTTAAGGTTTTTAGTGACTTTACAATAGCGTTAATAAGTGCTATAAGGGTGGGACAAGAGCTATACAGTTGTGACGCGTTATATTAATCCAATATTCCACTGTAAGATCTAAACAACCTGCCGTTAGCACCACCGACTTATGTTAGCACCAATTTGTTTGTAGGCGGGGAAACACATTCGCTGGAATTTAGTTCCACACCCATAGCGGTGCAACAAAGAAACGATTTTGAGAACCGACTGGTTCTCAGAAGCCGTACAAAAGGGTGGTGGCCATGCTTCCTACGAGATGGTCAAAACGGTCACCAGGCAATTAATTTATTCACTGAACGTACTGAAACTCTCCAACAATTATTCTGGAGATATCATGTTTTTGGTTTTTCTATCTGTTTGTGAACCGAAACGAATGTTTTACAATAGTAGGTGCCTTTTTAACACATTGACAATTGTACACGTGCAAATAAGTAATTGTTTCTTAATAAAAAATTATTCAGTAAAAAAAATTACAGAACTTACTAACATAGTATAAGATAATATAAAAAAAATATTAAAATACCTAACAATCAATTTCTCAGATTCTATAACAATATAGGTACTCTGCAT
Organism: Nematopogon swammerdamellus; assembly: GCA_946902875.1. Taxonomy (NCBI): domain Eukaryota; kingdom Metazoa; phylum Arthropoda; class Insecta; order Lepidoptera; family Adelidae; genus Nematopogon; species Nematopogon swammerdamellus. Next base: position 15,814,249 of record OX336340.1, read on the forward strand.
ACGGAGATAAGAATTAAACTTTCAAGGCCATAACAGTCCGATTATCTAGACAAAATGGTCCTAAATTCTGCAAGAAATCCATCAACTTGGTAAACTAATTTAAGCCGCCGACTACAACTAAAACTTCTGACAGAAAAGGAACGGACGAATTTTGTGGCCCATTTTGATAAATTAAAGTTATATTAACTTCCAACAGCTTTGTAGATTACGTCGTAAATAAGTTACGGACTCGTGCTGGAGGTCAGTTCACTAGCAGCAAGTTCGGGCATTTAGTAATTAATTATTAATTACCTACCATATTTTGAGAAAAAACACTATTTCTCGATTGGTCCAGTCATTGGCTTCCAGAAATCCCGCTTTTCTCCATGTAAATGTCCCTACGTAACGTAATGCTGTAATTTGGCTGGATCTCCTTTTTTAGGGTTCCGTATCCATAAGGAAGCATACTTCGTTTGTATATCTATCCTTCCGTTCGTCCTAGGGCTGTATCTTTTGAACCGTAATAGGTATCCGGTTGAAATTTCCACAGAATATTTGTTATGGCGGATAAGACAACAAATAATAAAAAAGCAAAGATAAAAAATATAAGGGGGTTCCCCATACAATAAACGTGATAAGAACAATTAGTAAATATTCACTCTACTAAAGAATAAATTATGGGACTGGAAGAGGTGGCAAAGATGTATCGGGATCGTAGCCCGTGGAGATCCGTTGTCTCTGCCTAGCCCACCGGGAAACAGGCGTTACGCTATGTATGTATGTATGTAAAGAATAGATGTATATATATATATATATATACATATAAGCTATACATAGCAAAATAATTTATTTTAGATATTTGGAAAAACTAAATCAAACTGAAGATCAATAGACCAGAGCTCCAAAATACTTATAGAGCGGGATCCAAGTGAAATTTAGGTAATTTCCGTGGGACATACCTCGGCCATACCAACTACTGGTATGTACGTGTTCGGGCTGTTCTCCTGAAAACCATAAGTGCGGTAGTCACTTTTTAAAATAGTGGAGGGGATAGTTATGACGTCATAAAGATGGCGGCCGGGCCTGTCATTCTAGGCGGTATATCTCGATAGTTACTTGACCGATTTCCTTCATTAAGGTGTCAAAAAAAAGCTAATAGAATGCGAATTATTCGATCTCTTACAATAGTTGATGTTAATATAATACGAAACTAAATATTTACAAAAAACCGACATTCCGGAAAAAATATTTTTTTTATTTTTAAAATTGCTCGGTAACCATCAGGATTTTGGAAATTTTGGTTATAATAAAACGCATAGCTATATTCAAGACGATTATAATGATTTTTAAATCATAACGATTGAGTTATAAACAACGGAGCTACAGTCATTTAAGTGATCGTTGGTAGCGTCAAGCTGGCTGTAGCGGTCGGGCGCGCGGCGACGCACTATGGACATCCCCCATACAAGCAACTGACAAAAATGGTTTTGGCAACATACCACCTGGGGTAATGAGTTGGTTCGATAGGCCATGAAATGTACTTGTTTAATACGTACATATTTTAGATTTTAGTTGACTTTCCTCAGTTATATGACGCTTGAAAGTTGAACAAATTCTTTGCGCAAACATCCGCATATTAAGGGAGCGCATATATTTTATGTATATTTTTCTCAAAAATACTTAGGTAAACATATAGAAACCCATACATATTCGAAAAGCATTTTAGGTAATGGTAACTGTGTTGGGTTTTTTAAAGATATCATTCCTTATTTAAAGCACTAACGAAAACGCGAAATTTATCTAAAACTACAATTTTCATCTAAGCTTTCAAATGGTATCAGGGTCTGTCCGGGTGAATATTATAATGGTTTTATATAGCCAGTACACTGTTTATTTAGAATCAATAAACAACTTTCTGCAAAACTCTGCAAATTGGCACGAAAATTAAAAAAATATGCGTGCTGTTCGCACGCTCGGAGCGTTCGCGTGAATGATTTTTTTTTAATTTTATTTTATTAATTTTTTATGGAAACTGACACGGTTGGCTACACCTCCTACAACATCCGTGATGTCAGCCCATAACACCGTGTGAACTAGGTGCCATGTCAATTCTTCCCTTCATTTCATGTCGGCTACACTGAAGGACGGAAAACACGAACTATTTACATAGCGGTTTCGACCGACGTTTCATTCAGTGCGATGGCACCAACTCGGACGGGATAAGCCCTACCTAATAAAAAAAATTTAATAATCGGATAAGGTTTAGGGGGCGAGATAACATAAATGCCGAAAGACGATTTTGTATGGAGTATGGAGAAAGGTAACTTCCGTCTCGTCTTAACACCGACCGCACCACTGAGCTACCCAGGCTGATTTTAAATGATTTTATTTGAAAAGTTAACATACTGAATGTATAAATTATGCAATGAAAATACACTACAACCTCAGCATTCTCACGGTAGGTATAGCTACTTCGTAACGGAAACAATTGCGGTTAAAACTATGATATGATTATAAATGTACTTACACCAGGTGTGTTTTGTGTTATTTATGTTTTACACACCATTTCTGAACCACAGAGTGTAAGGAGATATTACACACGCCACATTTTTTTCGTACGAATATAAGCCATTCTTTGAGGGGTGGTACATTTACACACTGTACTGCCTGAATATTCGTGCCAGATGAGTGCAGTGTAGTGTTTCTGAAACTATATGGCGTCTTTCAAGTATTCTAAAGGTGAGCTATCCACTGTGTTTCTTGAAAAATGGAACCATATTATCTCAAGTGCCAAAACATATATAAAGGAGCATTACATTTTGTCCGATCGACCTTGCAAGGACTACGCAATTTCATCAGAGAGTATACAAAATCGTAAAGCTGTGAAACTTTTTGGGGAATCGGGTTTGGACAACCTCTATCATTCATACGAGTACATTAAAGGAGTGAATTCAATTGGCGAAAAAGATGAATCCTCCAATGTTAAAATAATACGTGTCGTACGCAACTCAATAAAACAAGAAAAACTGCAATGAAATTATCAAAGGAAATTCTGCAAATTTTTTTCAATTCAACGACGATGAAGCTTTAGTGTCTTCATAGATTTAGATCTGACTAAAGTGCAATAAAAATATTTGTGAAGCTGTTTATTGGAAAGGTACTCCATCGTCTTCCCTTCTTATAATAAAATTCAGGAAGCAAAAAACAGGTGCTATCCTGTAAGCGCATTTAATGCGTTTAATATTTAATGTTTAATTTTTTATTTATCACAATTATAGGTACGAAAATGTTTTTATTAGTGAATATTATTTAAAAGTTGATACTTTATTGGTAAATGAACATAATAATTTTTTATCTTATTTTCATAGTTTAGAAATACATTATTTTATATTTTAGGATTTTTTTTATTAATAATAAATATTATTTGCAATCAAATGTTACTGTTTTATGAAGATTAACTATTCAAGTAATACCATAAAAAAAATTGTCAAGGAAGGTATTCTAGTTTAGAAGATACAGATTTATGACCGAAAAGTGGCACTTTGGCCAATAGTGCGACGGCGGCGCGGCGAGGGGGACCGGACCGCGACCAATGTAGTATGGTCACGTTTCCAGTCATTATGAAGTAATTGGGGCAGAGTTCCGAACTGTAATATACGTATGTACAGAAACACACAGATTCACACTTTAGACCTTAACACATTACACTCTCCTAACGTCGCTGTCGGGTAAAAAGACAGAATTGTCGAAAAAAATTATAAAATTTAGTACAGAAAGTCTTTACATACATTAGGTACTCAAAACTTACATACCTAGGTATCTTAACATATTTAAAGATATGTCCTAATTCAGAAACAAAAAAATTATATGAAAATCTCAATGGATGGATGGATGGTGATCTTCGGTATTGGTATATTTGCGGTCGGCCGAGTCGTCAACAGTACGTACTTACGTTACCGCGCCGAGCTTGACGCTACCAACGCTCACTTAAATGACTGTAGCTCCGTTGTTTATTACTCTATCGTTATGATTTAAAGTTCACTATGATCCTCTTGAATACAGCTATGCGCTTTATTATAACCTAAATTTCCAAAATCCTGATGGTTACTCGCTCGCTATTTAAAAAATTAAAAAATATTTTTTTTCGAATTGTCAGTTTTTTGTAAATATTTAGTTTCGTATTAGTTTAACATAAATTATTGTAAGAGATCGAATAATCCTCATTCTATTAGCTTTTTTTTGACACCTTAATGAAGGAAATCGGTCGAGTAACTATCGAGATATACCGCCTAGAATGACAGGCCCGGCCGCCATCTTTATGACGTCATAACTATCCCCTCCACTATTTTAGAAAGTGACTACCGCACTTATGGTTTTCAGGAGAACAGCCCGAACACGTACATACCAGTTGTCGGTATGGCCGAGCTATGTCCCACGGAAACCGTTATTTGAAGGCTTTTCAGAAATGGATCTTGTTCTATTATGTATAACATCTTAATGTACACCTTGTTCTTTTTCCTGGGAGGACCCTGGGCGGGAACAAGTCGGACTATTGGCACTAAGATGCCGGATACTCCAAAAATTGGATGAAGAAAGTATATATTTATTTATTTTTTATTTATTTATCTCTTTATTTCAGCCAACTAGGGCCATATTGAAAATACATATTAAATGTCTTAACCTAAGAACTAAAATTACTTTTTCTCCACTTGTGTCTGTACGGGTCCCAATAGAGACCCGTATGCGTCATATTAGTCTGCTGACGCGGTGGATCAGGTGCGCGTAGAGTGGGCGCAGATTGCGTCCGCGGCACGGGCGTCGGCAGCGGCGCGGGCGTCGGCAGCGGCGCGGGCGTCGTCCGCGGCGGCGCGGGTTGCGTATCCTGAATGTGCAGGACGGCAGTTGTAGACAGCTCCGGCGCGGGCTCAGCATACTTATGGCGCGCGACCTCACGATGAAGGTCGCGATTGTAGCGCCGGAACACCACACCGGAGGGCCAAAACTCACTGCGAAGGAATGTCTTCATCTTCTCGGCAGGAATGCACAGCTTGAAAGCGCAAAAGTTCGTGTCAGCCCAGTGAGAAGGTAGAGCCTCGACACTCTCAACTCGCTCACCCTTATCCTGGACGTGGCGGATAAGGTCCTCGATCTTCATGTCCTTTCGCAGGCGAGACACGTAGATGAGAGCCGTGCGGGGAGCTGCCTTCAAACAGCTCTCTTCAGGGGGCTTTCATATACCTTGTTCTTTTTCCTGGGAGGACCCTGGGCGGGAACAAGTCGGACTATTGGCACTAAGATGCCGGAAACTCCAAAAATTGGATGAAGAAAGTATATATACCTTGTTCTTTTTCCTAGGAAGACCCTTGGCGGGAACAAGTCGGACTATTGGCACTAAGATGCCGGAAACTCCAAAAATTGGATGAAGAAAGTATATATACCTTGTTCTTTTTCCTAGGAGGACCCTTGGCGGGAACAAGTCGGACTATTGGCACTAAGATGCCGGAAACTCCAAAAATTGGATGAAGAAAGTATATATACCTTGTTCTTTTTCCTGGGAGGATCCTGGGCGGGAACAAGTCGGACTATTGGCACTAAGATGCCGGAAACTCCAAAAATTTGATGAAGAAAAGATATATGCGCGCACACTATATATTAATGGTTTTGCGTGTTCGACGAGCAAAACGCTTCTATCATTCTACATTCTTTGTCTCAAATGTTGGCAGCACGTTGCCTAATCATCAACGACTTGACGACAAATGTAAAGTGTAACCGTAGTTCATTCTGACTTCTTCTTCCCAATGTTCCTCCGCACGGGAGCAATAAACCAGTATATTAAATTCATTAAAATATTAAGGGCGTTGCAGTCGGATGTCTGTGAGTATTTACGTTTTAAGGCTTTTATGGCGTACATATTGCAGAATGCGACACTTTATAATATTTTCATGGACTCCTCAAAGTTTCCTATGAGTGTATTCTGTAAGTTTTGATCATTGGTTAAAATTTCCAGTGAAAACTTTGTTGGCCAAACTTTGATCACTAGAAATAGGATAAAAAATGGTCCACAGTTTTAGCTCATTTCCTTATAGCAAAGAAGAAATGAACCTCAATCATTTTCATCAGATCAATAAATTCCAATATTAAATATCCGGAGTCAAAAAAATTTTACCAGTTAACGAAGCTCTTCCGTACGTCCGGTGTAGAAATAAAGTTCTATTTTAAATAAATCATGGCAGCCAAAGCCAAGTTATATACCTACCTATTTTTTTTTTTATTTTTTTTTATGGAAACTTGACACGGTTGGCTACATCACCTACAACATCCGTGATGTCAGCCCATAACACCGGGTGAACTAGGTGCCATGTCAGTGCTTCCCTTCATTTCGCGCCGGCTACACTGAACTGGACGGAAAACACGAACTATTTACATAGCCGTTTCGACCGACGTTTCGCTCAGTGCGGTGGTACCAACCCGGCCGGGATAAACCCTACCACCTAGTAAGGTAAGAAGGGAAGGGACCTACAGTTTAACGTGGAATCCGAACCACGGTCAGCCTCCAACAGTCGGGCGGTCATCCATCCAATAACTGACCGCACCATTAAGCTGCCGAGGCTGACGATCCCTTAGTCGACTTTTACGACATGCGACGGGGAGAGATGCAGTGGGGCTATTCTTTTTAAGTACCGACCCCACACGGTACAAAACCTACCTCTAAAGTGAAATCCTCACATTATGTAACAATTTCTGAATAATTGCTTTTTCTTTATAACAAATAATAAGATAGAATTTTTGCTTAAATTGAAATTTTATTTTGATGTCAAAAGCAATCAGTAAATTATTTAATTTAATTTATTTTAATTATATAATTTAATAAAAATTAAAGCAAAACAACCAATCAATTAAAAATACAGTTAAAATTTAAACTGAAACACTAAAATAACGACACATAAAAAAGGTATACACAAATTTGTAAAATTTAAATTAATAATTGCACCAGATGAGAATCTAAAGACGGGCATTTAAACGAGCAAACAATATTTAAATAGTATAACTCTACAAAAGGAATTCCGCGAGAAGTCATTTCACGCTCTCATCACTCTTGCCTACTCTTCTAACACTCTTAGAATAATGTAAATATAGTATACAAGCTGTGCCCGCGGCTCCGCCCGCTCTCATATTTCACTTCACTGCTAACCTCATAAGCCATTTAGCGTGATAGTAAGTAGCCTATAGTTGATGGGAAGAATCAAGCTATCCGTAGAATTTTGTTTTATTAAAATCGGTTCAGTGGTTCTCGAGTTATAAGCGGACAGACAGACACTCAGACAGACAGAAAGCAGACGTTGGATTTTATTATAGGTAAGGAAGGATTCATGAAATATCTAGATGCACTGAAACACAGAGCATATAGTTAGACACCCCCTGGAGTATACTCCAAAATCGTTGCCCAAATTAGAATTTAAACTGACGCCACGGAAATAGACGAACGCGAGTTTAATAGTGGAAGCGTTAGAGGGAGCCATCGTGCTGAACGTGGACGAGGTTCGTGTTTTTGTTGTTGAAATTGGAAATAAAAAAAAATATATTATCGCCCAACCCTAACACACATAATTAGACATAATACAATAAAACACGGAGGGTTCCGTAGACCCGCTATACTTTTTCCTGTCAAAAAATCATATCCGTCTATCTTTTGTCTGTATGAGATGCAAACTACCAGGGGCGCCATCTATTATTTAGTAGCGTGAATATTTAGTACATACATACATATTAGGTATGGTACCTAGGCTACCACTCTATTGAATGGAGTAGAGATTTAGACCTCATGTCGTATGTTTACCGCATACTAAATTGAAAAATAAGCAACCCAGACTTTTTACAGAGATTTAAGCTTTACGCACCAGACAATTAGGTACTTCAGATCCAGAATACGAGGCCTAATTACAACCTATTCATTCGAGGATCAACTTTCAGTTATGTTCTCTGAATAGAGCTAGAAATATAATAAATAATATTTAGTTGTCAGAACCAAAGATTGATCTATTTAGCAATATGTAGTTTGAATAAATACAACAATGATATAGTCATATGCTGAAACAAGGAATTAACATAAATATATATGTATGAGACGTAAGCTAGGGTATATAAAGTAAATAAATAAATAATTGCCTATAAAACTTCTTAGGTACTGATTTCCATTATATTCACAAATCTTCTTAGAGAACCCAATCGAAACTGAAAGGTAGAATAAATTCACCTGAACCGAGCCATTTCGAAAGCAGTTTGACTAAAAACGCCTTTTCCCCACCGCGCCGCCTGAAGCTTTTCTTCAGAAGCAATAAGCGCAGGCTGCAAAGGAATGCAGATTTCAGAGTTATGAAAAGAGATTTTCACAATGGTGATGTCGTGAATTTCATTAAAAATGTGCAATGAAGTCGTTCTGTTGGCCTCTGAAGGAGATTAAGTGAGCGCAGTAATAGCGTTAAGAGTTAACCTGATGAAAAATAACCTGCATTTAACATATTCAATCAAATTTTTATTCTTGTTCTTAAACTGTATTTTCGATACTTGTAAACGGTGTATATTGTGTGGATTGTCACTAAGTATTGTAATAAGATACTTGTAAAATATATAAAATAAATTGTGACAAGTTCGAGGGTAGTTAAAATAACATGAAAATGCTCAATAAACAATTTAATATACAATAAACAATATTTACTTATTTTTAGGGTTCTGTACCTCAAAAGAGGGGAAAAACGGAACCATATAGGATCACTCTCATCATATCTGACTGTCTATCCGTCTGTCACAGCTTATTTTCTCCAAATCTACTGGATGAAAACAGTTGAAATTTGGTGCATATATAGAGTTTGATGACCCAATCACGGACGTTTAGTGTAAAGGAACTAATTTCGATTTTGAGAGACAATTAGAATGTTTTTTTTTTTTTCAATTCATCATGGTGACGTAACAATGAAAAAAGGGCTCGTTACAACTAATACATATTTTTTGAATAATTTTAAAATGCATTGTTTAAAAGATATTAAAGAAAATGTACAAAAATAGACCATAAAACCCCTTTATGAAACTACTGAATCTAAAATTTGGAAAAAAAAGGAAATATAGGGCCTCTCTTATAGTTCACAGGACAATCCTAAGTCTTAAAGTTCTCACGGTAAATGCAATGGCACGGAACCCTCTCGACGCGAGTTCGACTCGCACTTGACCGCTTTTTTAATTATTTGTTAGGATATACGCCATAATAACACATACTATGTGAACATTTCAAAACGCTACCTATTACGGTTCAAAAGGCTACCTATTACGGTTCAAAAGCTACAGCCCTTTAAAAATAGCACAGACAGACGGACAGACGGCGTAGGCTTAGTAATAAATAGGCTTAAATCAGTAACATTCCCGTAGGTAGATAGACACGCCGCGAAAACCTAGCCGGCAGCGACTAGATATCTCCTACAAAGTGTATCTGCAATTCTGCATTTCCGAGCCTATCGCGCACTACACCGTTCCAATCGAACGTAACATGTCGATTCGGCGAAGTTATTGGAACCGGTACAAGCATTCTCCATCTGCCGATATTGAATCTTGTCGAAAGTTCTCAAGCACGTTGCTACTTTATGTAAAGTTTGTTCGGCTATATTCTGTAATAAAATTATTCAGAAGAGCAACAGTGATAAATTATTTACAATATTTGGCTATATGGTGGTATAATTAGTCACTTAAAACTGGACGGAAAACACGAACTTTTCAAATAGCCGTTTCGACCGACCTTTCATTCAGTGCGGTGTTTGTTATCAACCCGGGCTAGTTAAACCCTACTACCTAGTAAGGTAAGAAGGGAAGGGACCTATAGTTTTACGTGAAATCCGAACCACGGTCAGGTTCCAACGATCAAGCGGTCACCCATCCAAGTTCTGACCGCGTCCAGGTGTGCTTATGATCGCGAACGACATTCGACCGACCTGACATGTATCCATGACATATGTGAACTGACATATCTGTCGAAGCTGACATATTTGTCCATGTCCAGCTGTAGACGCATACCTACGCGCTGACTGTCAATTTAATTTTGATCAGTCAGTAAGCCTTGAAGGTAGTTAATTGCTGAGAGACGGTCGTCCCAAGGTCCTTAGCCTGTCGCCCTTAAGCACGACATTTTGTCCATATAATTTGTCGCCGTTTACGACATTCACGGGGACTGATACAGCGGATCTATTATTTTAAAGTATAGAGCCACTCAATTGGAACTACGGAGCTGGTAAATAAATCCTAAATTTTAGTAATTTCCTACTAAATCGGTGCGCATATAATGTAATTTTTAGTCGAGCTAAGACACTTTATTTATACTATTAAAATTATTAACCACAATACGCACGCACCTAAATAAAACGATTACCAATCGCCTAACCTAAATGTTTCAACAAGCTATTGTTTCGTACAATTTACCATTCAAGCATCGAGATATTGGCCAAGCGACTTCCTTCACAAATTCATTGAAGCGGAGACATTTTGAAAACAGGAAAGACAACTAGACCACGACACAGATTCTTTCTTACTTGGCTACCACAAGCCGCGCACCAAATCAGAAGACATTTTGTCATAATACTGATGACGTTACTTGAAAATGTATGGTTGGAAAGAGTAGTGTTCGTTATCTCTAGTAGGTACCGTTGTTTACTCGACTACGGCGAAGCCAGAAAGTATTATAAAAATTCAAAATAAAGAAAAAACCCGACCCCTTAAAAATACTAAAATAGTTTCAGTTACTTAAAGGCGCCGAGGGACCGCTAACTAAATAACCGCTCAGCTCTGAATTTTTATATTTTATTTACTAAGCGGTCCCCCGACGCCTTTAAGTAACTAAACGGAAATTGTTGTTTATTTTTAAGGGGTCGGGTTTTTTTTTTACTATTTGTAATTAAACTTTTATTTCAAGCTTTTTAAGAGACGTAATTTTTTGATTACTTAATTACAAACATACTCGTAGTTATGAACCATTTTGGTTAAACCAGCTTTCTAATAAAAAAACTACATCCATATCGGACCATCCATTTGGGAGCTACGATGCCACAGACACACAGACATACAGACAGACGTAGGCGTCAAACTTATAATAGCACCCCTCCGTTTGCGTAGCGGGTTAAAAAGTAAATGAAAAGGAATTAATAAATTACAATCGTCGAAATTACATTCAAAACATCCGAATTTGCGAAATGTTTAAATTCGTAATTTCACGCCCTACCTACTTTAAATAATCCAACGGTATATTGTCCTGGTTGACATAATATGTCCAGAGAACATACAGAGCATAACACTTGCGGATAAAACATGTTGTTCTGAAAACTATATTAACTTGATCGAAACACCGTTGAGTATTTTTAAAAGAGTACCTACTCCGTATTTATTTATAACGTCAGTTGAACTGAGTGCAGCTTGCAGACCAGACGGGCGGCGAATTAATTTGAAAGAAAAGTTTGTTCCCAACGGACAACTTTTCTCCGCACGATGCGGGGGAGGCGGCGGCACAGCGGAGCGGCTGGGGCTGGGGGCGAAAGTCACTGCGGAATAAAGAAAATTATACTTCTATAGAATAGGCATTAACAGTAAGCTCATTATGCCCTACACAGTAGTTTAGTAGTTTACTGCTCCTCCACTGCTCACTCACACAACGACTACACGTGTCGTGTCATTAAAAAATAGAATTTTCTATTTTTAATTTTTTTACCAGTTCATTACTTATGGCTGCTTTCAACACCTCCGTCCGTCGGAGAGCTGTATCTTTTGAACCGTAAAAGGTAGGCGATGTAAATTATCACAGAATGTGTGTTATATTTGTTACTATACTATTAACAAATAATGAAAAAATCGTTTGCATTTTTTTTACTCTATTGTAATAACGGTTAAACGTAAAAACCAACCCATTAGATAGATGCAAGGCCGAAATAAAGATGAAGAATAAGTCCCGACCAGAGTTCGAACCTGGATCATCGGCACGAGCCGCCAACACGTTACTAATTTCGCCACCGGGTCGATGACGTATTGACACTAAAATTCGAACAGTTGCCTTCTTCTATAACCTGATACAAGCCCCTGCCTGGCGCTCTGTAAACATAACCTCAGTGCAGTCCAATTATACTAGATTTTACTGGACTGGAAGCAGAGTTTGAATACGTCGCCGGTGCGCTCCTTATTGATGGCGCCATAAAGTGACATTTTTTATACATTTGACAGGCGTCCACCGAAATCGGCCGTTAGTCAACGTCATGTTCTAAGAATAACCCCATATTGTATTTAGCCTATTTATAGCTAGAGTATATTTAAGTGTAAGTAGGATAAAGGTTTGACAGTTTATTGGGCACTTCTAGTAGATATTCTATGTTCTGTGGACGGCACAGTTTGAAACTAGTTCCGTATCGCAGTTCCGCATATTCGGGTTACGATGACAGCCTTTATGAAATTTTAAGTGAGGGTTTCAAAATCCCGAGGGAACGGAAGCAACTAGGCCTCCGTGTCTGTTTTCATTATTATTGTTTGGTAGAGGGATGTGGGTTTCAGATTTATTGTGACTTTCCCTCTTAAAGTGCGACCTGAATTTCTACCTCCTGTGCGATGGCTTTAAAATCTTCCGGTTGAATTATGTGTCTCCAAACCCATGTATTTCTATTAATACCATCAAAAACATATATAGGTAATGTAAAAATATGCCGAGTCTCGCACGGAACATTTCCACTGTAAAATGTAGTAAGATCCCATGCGGAGGCAAATCTTTTCATATCATCGAAGCCCCAATTCAACAATTTTGCAATAAATTATATTTTCTAATTAATAATATTCCAATATTTAGTTGCTCTATCCATATTTAATATCTTTGTTTCTATAATAAAATATCTTGACTTAGCAACCGCACAGCACAAACAAATCGCTTTGTAAAGATTTCTTTTCAGTTTACTAATAAGGTTAAGTAGTTTAGGTACATTCATATTATTGCTATAATTTAGCTGTCCGCTTTTACCTCTATGCACAACAAAGATACAGGGAGGCCAAAAGTACCCTGAGTTGCTTCGAGAAAAGGATGGTACGGCCGTGTTTGCTCGACAGACAGACTCAGATGACATCCGATAGGGTTAACATTCTTACGCGAATAAAACACTTTTAATTTCGAAGGATAGTGACGGGTGTCTCAAGTTCAACAAAGATAAGTTGCTTTCTTACAATATGTGCTTAGATACGTAACAAATGGAAAAATAATGTAACATTCGCGTGCGCTACTCGTACATTGAAGTAACACAGCTTGCTATTGTCCGCCTAACATACGCCCGACGAGTAAACGTGAGCGAAACTCGTATGTGTCTGGTTTGTAAGTATATTATCACAAAACATGATAATTCGTTCGGATAACAATTCGAGTACAATGACTATTCTAAGATGTGGATTTCGGTTCCGAATTCGTTTAGGAAAATGACTCTAAAAATAAAAATATCCTATAGGGCAAAATACAGTTTTAATGGGAAGCACCGACGAAGACAAAATCCTTCTTATGATCATCATCTACCATTTCGATAATAAATACTTGCAAATTTGTAATTACACACAAATACTTAAGTCATACTTGTTTATGGTTTCTTCAAAATGGTACAACTCGAAATTGGTTCATCCTGCGTAGGAATATTTTCTACTCGTAAAAATTAATGATGATATTAATTGATCGATACGGAACAATCGTTGTGCGCACTTATCCGGGTTTTTAATAAATACCGGGTTTATAATAAATACTTGCAAATTTGTAATTACACACAAATACTTAAGTCATACTTGTTTATGGTTTCTTCAAAATGGTACAACTCGAAATTGGTTCATCCTGCGTAGGAATATTTTCTACTCGTAAAAATTAATGATGATATTAATTGATCGATACGGAACAATCGTTGTGCGCACTTATCCGGGTTTTTTAGTGTTTCCGCAACGAACGTGAAATTTAAAATCCCGGAGCAGTGCCTTACCAACAAACACGATAAACTTTTCTCCACAGAGCACTTCCCAACTTGCTGGATATGCAGCCTGCAGATATCAAACATTCCACTATTCCAAGTTAGAGAACGTTGGCGAAGCAGGAATGTCGGATATACGATATGGAGTACTTCCCTTGTGCTGTTGCCTGGCTACAATGAACTGTGCGGAAAGTGCGAACCATATTTAATACATAATAGTTTCTGCCCATTCCCAGTACGCAAACAAGTTTTTCAACAGTTCTTTCTCGGTAACGCATTAGGGTAGGTGCTGTAAATTCGTACTTGCTTCACTCTACCCCCAAGGGTTATTTTTTCGCATGTGTTTGTGTAAAACCCTTCCCCACTGAAAGAATATAGGATGCGTTAAATAGCATAGGGCATTTATTTTGAGCGATCGTTTCTCGAAACATTTTGGAATAGTGTGTTTTTGGAATTGAAAACTGGAATCTCGTTCCTGGAGGATAATGGGTTTTATGTGTCCGTAAGAATCGGTTTCCGTAACATAGGTTCTGACGCTCGATCATGAAATTGTTTTCGACACACGCCGTGTTCAAGGCTCGTGCGTCAATATTTGTATGGCAATTTTAGTACCAAATAACCCCTGTAGGCGCTGCATCGTCGGCGAAGTGGCAAACTCGCGATCGAGCCGCACGTATTTTCCACTGCCGCACGTAACTGTATGCTTCAAGTGTACCGCTGTTTGAGAATGGTTCAAAGTCCCAAATTAATCTTACATTTTGTCGTAAATGAAAGAAGAAGATTTAGTTTCTAAAGGTCTACGTATTTATTTCTGCCTTCACATTTAACAACCGCAGGCTCGTTAGATCTAGAACGGTTTCAGCCAGCTTAATTTAGTAGCGAGAAAACCACGGCCATGAAAACGTGATCTAAAGACTCGCGACGACCGCAAATACTTAACCTAACGTTGTAAATTCACTGGCTCAAATCTGGGGAAGTGTTACGAAACTTTAACCAGATATTTACGTTTAGGCATAGGCGGGACCCAGTGGGCTTCAAAAGTTTTTTTTTTGTTTTATGGAAACTGACACCGTTGGCTACATCACCTACAACATCCATGATGTCAACCCATAACACCGGGTGAACTAGGTGCCATGTCAGTGATTCTCTTCATTTCATGTCGGCTACACCGAACTGGACGGAAAACACGAACCATTTACACAGCCGTTTCGACTGACGTTTCATTCAGTGCGGTGGTACCAAACCGGGCGGCATAAACCCTACTACCTATTAAGGTAAGAAGGGAAGGGACCTACAGTTTTACGTGGAATCCGAACCACGCGGTCAGCCTCCAACGGTCAAGCTGCCATCCAAGTACTGACCGCGCTCAGGATTGCTTAACAACAGTCGAACAACCGCAACACTGAGCTATTTTTCTGATTTTCCTGGTTGAAAATGATCTGATGATTGCTTGTAAGTCAATAATTCTATTAAAACTAACATTCTCTTCACTTTCCTCTTTCTTTGTGTTAGGCTTGGAGACAGTCTGCAGTCTGCTAACACTTCCACCGGATTTATGCCACATATAAATTGATTCGAAAAAGTAATTAGAAAATAACATAACGTTCGTGTCTCCTGATTGGCAAGGAAAATAAATCAAACAACATTTAACTCTCAATGTATTTGTTTCAGGTCTTCATCAATGCTTCAAACAGTGGTCTTGGTTCAGTGATGTTGCGAGGAGCTTGATGTGTTGCGTGTTTTTTGTATGATGACGCGTGCAAGATGAAGTTGTGGAAGAATTTCAAAGTATCCATCGGCAACAAGTCCGGAGACAGCAGGTCTGCGCAGGAGTTGCCGGTGTGGGGCCGCGCGCAGGCGTACGAACTCGATGGTGAGTTCCGAGGAAGTCGAAGCCTCTTTTATGTATAACCATCTAAGTAGGGTTATTCCCGTTCAGATTCATACCACCGCACTGAGGTGGGTAACTTGTTCGCGTCCGTGACACCTAAAGATACTCAAGTCACACGTGCCTCCTGGGTGGTGCCAAATGAACAAAAAATGGTCTTCAGCCGCCCCAATTGTCTTGTGGTTTTCGTGGAGGACATAGGCTGGCTGGGGTGACTGGGTGAGGTGAGTTGGCGAAGGTCCCCGACCAAGAGGGACAGGTTTTCAGGCTTAGAGCCAACCCCTACTACAACAATAACAACAACAACAACAGCAACAACAACAACAACAACTGTACTGAATGAAGACGGGCCGAGGTGGCTTATATGAAAATAGTTGGTGTTTGCGGCCAATTCAGTGTAACCGGCACCACCAATGGAATCGCTAACTTAAATCACACAATACAGTTTCGATAAGAGCCAAGTTATAATGGGCTGACATCACGAATACAGCAGGTTACATTAAATTTCATAAAAACGTATTTCCTATGTCTCTCCCCTGGATGAAACTATCTACCGGCTGTGTGCTTTCCGAAACTTTTAATCTGGCCAGTGGTGTTCAAGTGTCATATTAACAGGCTAAACTGCTCTAATAATACTAGGCTGAGCTGAGAGAAGTTTCTCGAACTGAGGTGACATTTTGCTATGCTGTTTCGCCCGATTGGTCCGTTGGCCCACGCATGCTCTTCAGGTCATGCTGGAAAAAATATGATGTGAAAAAGTCACCATGTCTTCCGGAAAAATACGGAATGTTTTAAAGTGAAGTGCGCAAACTTTTTTTTTATCGCACAATGAATGTCATTCACCAGCTAAATTCGCCAGAGTACGATGCGGAAGTCATCACCGCAAATCTCCAAATTGGCGTGAAAAAAATATATATCCAGTCGTATTCAGCGACATTCAGCCGTAGCGTAACAAAAACCACGCCAAATACATGTCGCATCTGTCGTCCGCTCACCGCTCTGCTCGCTCCTAATAAATAATACCGTCCGCTGTTAATAAAACTGCAGTTTTTGCCATATTTTTACCGTCACCGCCAGGCAATTTCATTTTTGGCGCGCTACAGAGCGAGTTCCGAAAAAAATTGAGTCAATCTGCGAGTGAAAACTTTATTGAGTTTTCAACATTATAACACCCCTGTGAGCTGGCGCTCAAGTGTTGGTGCTCAACATTTTATTTTGACACTCGGCTTTATGCTCGTATAGTTCGGGACACGTAAATAGAGCTCTCGTCGTCGCCGCATATGGATATCGGTGAAGATATGTTTTGTCGTCGCGGCGCGGCGGGAGCTTTATTTACGTGTCTCGACCTATTCTAGCACTAGACTACAAACCAGCTGCAGCACGAAACGCACCGTGAGAAAAGTAACGTCGGTTTTTCAGCAAGCAGAATAAAATTTACACGGAATAAAGACAAATCCCTACTCCCCACATTATATTAAATGCATCGTCTGCGGTTTGTACATATGTATGTATGTTCGTTTTATAGCTCGAGAAGGCTTAACCTATTTACATAATTACGAGCTTGCACGATTTACGATTTACGTTACCGATTCACATGCGTGCGGTTCACCATTGCAAACGGTCGTATGGTTATAGGATTATCTTTGTTTATACCATCACGCTACCTTAGGCAGCCAGCTAGGACCAACCAAAAGCGCGAGCATCTGTGCGAAATATAATTTTTTTTACTCTGAAAATGTCTTTTCGTTCGTTCCAGTATAGGCCCCGATTTCACGAAAAAGTGCGATCCCCTTATATCTCGGAGAGTTGTGAAGATATGATATTCAAAAAAGACTCAAAAGACGCGTATTCATGAGAGCTGTAAGGTGCAAAAAGAATTTTGTAAAACGAAAGTGTAAAACGGAAAAAGTTATGGCCGAAATAGTGAAAAAAAAATTCAATTTCTTCCGAATTTTTGATTTGGTTCATGTGTAGTTAGGGAGTTCCTATGGCTTCCTTCCGGCTCCATCATCAGGACCCTGGAAATAATATATGACTAGAGTACTTGCGAAGACAAATCCCGGTCGATTATCACTATGTCAGGTCTATTAGCCATAATAGTCCTATCAGTGACAATCGACCCGTCCCAGTAGAGCGTGGTGTCTCGGAGAGCTTCGTAGCCACGGCCTGCACCCGCCGGCGTGCTTGGAGGCTTGTCTCCCGCCGCCGGCGGTATTACCGTTTTTAATTTTTATATTAATTTTGTGTATTTTTATTACTTTTTTGTATAATATATGTAAAATTAATGTAAAATTTTAATAACGTGAAATAAAGACTATAATATAATAATAATAAATATGAAACGAAGTAGGCACAACATTTCCTGTTTCTGAAAATGTTTTATCGATGTTCTATCACACGAAGTCCGTTTGGCTCTGGTTGTAGTAGTGACGTGTACTGATGAGCGCGCTTGTGTGTGTTGTGTCGCGACTCGCGATCGTGACTGAGCGCAGCGCTCTCGAGGTTACGCACACTACAACAATGTGCATGTGCATGCCTGACAACATTCATAGCCAAACGGACTTCTTGAGATAGAATATCTGTACCGCTTTTTAAAACAAAATTAAGTAACAGAAACCGGTATATAGTGTTCAATTGAAAGTTAACTAAGTAGTGTAAACTATAGAAGTTAGGCGAACTATCTCGTTCACACGAAATGAACTTAATTAATTAACTTATTAATTACCTAAGAACCTCAAACTAATTCCCGTAACAGCAGCCTTTGAAACAATTCGCGCAGGACCTTGAACCCACTAACTCTGTAGAAGCAACAAGATATAAGAGGTTTGAAGTATTGTCTCTATCCGAATAGAAGATACTTCACCACTGAATACATAGGTGACACCTTCCTATTTCAATTATGGCACAAAATTTTATCATGCTGTGCGTACTGGGATTTTTTAGGGTTCCGTACCTTAAAAGATAAAAACGGAACTCTTACAAGATCACTCCCGTGTCACAGAGGTTTTTCTCGAATACTAAGTAACGTAGAAACAGTGCTAGCATAATATGATAGATCTTGATGACGCGCACATATGTCGCATGTTCAATAACTAGATAAAAATTTATTTTAGTTTAATATGGGTGGTCCAATAAAAAAAAGTTTAAATTAACAAATCGTGTGGGCTATCATTTGAAAGAGGTACCTAACTGTAAGGATTCTAAAAATATATAAAAATAAATGGTATGTCTGACAGTAAAATAACCATTGCTGTAGTTTTTATTTATAACCCAAATATATTGTGGATAGTGCGGAACCCTCGGTCCGCGAGTACGAATCGCACTTGGTGGCTTTTTACATTCAATTTCAACCGTATGTCTCTTATTTATTACTCAAAAATGGCCATCTATGGTACTAATTCATCGGTAATTAAATTACTCATCATTGCCATAGAGTAATAAATATGTGTATGATCATTGCAAATAAATGCACTTTCATATAAGTGGGTATTTAAATTGTTTGTAGTAATGAATATTTGTTACTGTTATTTATACTTACTTCGTTTCGAATCTGCGAGTGAAAACTTTATTGAGTTTTCAACATTATAACACCCCTGTGAGCTGGCGCTCAAGTGTTGGTGCTCAACATTTTATTTTGACACTCGGCTTTATGCTCGTATAGTTCGGGACACGTAAATAGAGCTCTCGTCGTCGCCGCATATGGATATCGGTGAAGATATGTTTTGTCGTCGCGGCGCGGCGGGAGCTTTATTTACGTGTCTCGACCTATTCTAGCACTAGACTACAAACCAGCTGCAGCACGAAACGCACCGTGAGAAAAGTAACGTCGGTTTTTCAGCAAGCAGAATAAAATTTACACGGAATAAAGACAAATCCCTACTCCCCACATTATATTAAATGCATCGTCTGCGGTTTGTACATATGTATGTATGTTCGTTTTATAGCTCGAGAAGGCTTAACCTATTTACATAATTACGAGCTTGCACGATTTACGATTTACGTTACCGATTCACATGCGTGCGGTTCACCATTGCAAACGGTCGTATGGTTATAGGATTATCTTTGTTTATACCATCACGCTACCTTAGGCAGCCAGCTAGGACCAACCAAAAGCGCGAGCATCTGTGCGAAATATAATTTTTTTTACTCTGAAAATGTCTTTTCGTTCGTTCCAGTATAGGCCCCGATTTCACGAAAAAGTGCGATCCCCTTATATCTCGGAGAGTTGTGAAGATATGATATTCAAAAAAGACTCAAAAGACGCGTATTCATGAGAGCTGTAAGGTGCAAAAAGAATTTTGTAAAACGAAAGTGTAAAACGGAAAAAGTTATGGCCGAAATAGTGAAAAAAAAATTCAATTTCTTCCGAATTTTTGATTTGGTTCATGTGTAGTTAGGGAGTTCCTATGGCTTCCTTCCGGCTCCATCATCAGGACCCTGGAAATAATATATGACTAGAGTACTTGCGAAGACAAATCCAACGAGCTCAAATATGGTGGATTTATCATGTGTAGTTTAGGAGTTCCTATGGCTTCCTTCCGGCTCCATCATCAGGACCCTGGAAATAACATATTACTAGAGTACTTGGGAAGACAAATCCAACGAGCCCAAACACGATGGGCTTATCATGTGTAGTTTAGGAGTTCCTACGGCTTCCTTCCGGCTCCATCATCAGACCCCAACTAACCTTTTCCTTATCCCGACTTTCTCGTGTCGCTCAGCGACAATATTTTTTCGAATTCCGTAGATTCATTTTCAATGTGCTCGATAGTCGTGTAAGGCACGAAATGTGTGAATTTTTGCAAATATGTGGTTTTTTACTGCTAGAGCAGCGGATTCGATGGGAAGTTATTGAAGTCGCAAAAAGTCGGAGTTCGAAGTCACATATTTGTGTTATAGTAACTTGTGTCGACTCAGTGCTAAGAAACTAGAAAGTTAACTTTAACGCTAGCGGAGTTGTGGGTACAGCTAAAATACAATTTATATAGTTGTTTATGGAAAACCGGCACGGGTGGCTGCTCCCAGAAGATCAGACACACCCAATCATAGGTCGAATTGGACTTATTCACGAACTGAAACGCGTTTCCCCCCAAGGCCCTAATAAAATGGAATTATACATAATTCATGTATCTCATAATATGTATAATTTTGGTCTATTTTATGCACTCTTTTGCGGCTGGCTACTACACACACATAGTACTAACGATAAGTAATTTACATGAGGGGCAAAGGTGGATTTATCCCTAGGTTCAAAAAAGAACGACCAAGTGCGAGTCAGACTCGCGCACGTAGGTTTCCGCACCACAAAAAAAAATACTTTGCAAAAAACACGTTTCTTGTATGGGGACCCCCCTTAATTTTTGACCTTTTCTATATTTTATTATTTGTTGTTATATCCACCATAATAACAAATATTTTGTGAAAATTTCAACTGGCTACCTATTACGGTTCCAAAGATACAGCAGTAGGACGAACAGACGGACGGACGGACGGACAGACAGCGTACAGACAGACGGCGCGGCGTAGGCTTAGTAATAGGCTTCCGTACGGGATACGGAAACCTAAAAATGGAAAACAAAATGGAATTTCCACCACCGGCTTCGGGGCGAACCCAGGTTACCGATGGTCGGACCCGAGAGAGAGAAACCTTCGGACAATTCGAGCGGTGTCGAGCAAGACCGCCTTCTGCATCTAACCCTTGATCCAAGCAAGTGGCTCTAGTGAGAGCCTCTTGAGATGGTGGTCGAGGCTCTTCGCTATCAGCCCATGCGCAGACACGACTATGGGCACAACGATCGTCGAGTCCACGGGCCACATGTCGGTAACCTCATGAGACAGATCGATGTATTTTAACATCTTGTATTTTTCTGCCTTCACAAGGTTCTCGTCATGCGGCACCGTGATGTCGACGAGCGCTGCGCGCCGCGCCTCCCGGTCGATTATCACTATGTCAGGTCTATTAGCCATAATAGTCCTATCAGTGACAATCGACCCGTCCCAGTAGAGCGTGGTGTCTCGGAGAGCTTCGTAGCCACGGCCTGCACCCGCCGGCGTGCTTGGAGGCTTGTCTCCCGCCGCCGGCGGTATTACCGTTTTTAATTTTTATATTAATTTTGTGTATTTTTATTACTTTTTTGTATAATATATGTAAAATTAATGTAAAATTTTAATAACGTGAAATAAAGACTATAATATAATAATAATAAATATGAAACGAAGTAGGCACAACATTTCCTGTTTCTGAAAATGTTTTATCGATGTTCTATCACACGAAGTCCGTTTGGCTCTGGTTGTAGTAGTGACGTGTACTGATGAGCGCGCTTGTGTGTGTTGTGTCGCGACTCGCGATCGTGACTGAGCGCAGCGCTCTCGAGGTTACGCACACTACAACAATGTGCATGTGCATGCCTGACAACATTCATAGCCAAACGGACTTCTTGAGATAGAATATCTGTACCGCTTTTTAAAACAAAATTAAGTAACAGAAACCGGTATATAGTGTTCAATTGAAAGTTAACTAAGTAGTGTAAACTATAGAAGTTAGGCGAACTATCTCGTTCACACGAAATGAACTTAATTAATTAACTTATTAATTACCTAAGAACCTCAAACTAATTCCCGTAACAGCAGCCTTTGAAACAATTCGCGCAGGACCTTGAACCCACTAACTCTGTAGAAGCAACAAGATATAAGAGGTTTGAAGTATTGTCTCTATCCGAATAGAAGATACTTCACCACTGAATACATAGGTGACACCTTCCTATTTCAATTATGGCACAAAATTTTATCATGCTGTGCGTACTGGGATTTTTTAGGGTTCCGTACCTTAAAAGATAAAAACGGAACTCTTACAAGATCACTCCCGTGTCACAGAGGTTTTTCTCGAATACTAAGTAACTTAGAAACAGTGCTAGCATAATATGATAGATCTTGATGACGCGCACATATGTCGCATGTTCAATAACTAGATAAAAATTTATTTTAGTTTAATATGGGTGGTCCAATAAAAAAAAGTTTAAATTAACAAATCGTGTGGGCTATCATTTGAAAGAGGTACCTAACTGTAAGGATTCTAAAAATATATAAAAATAAATGGTATGTCTGACAGTAAAATAACCATTGCTGTAGTTTTTATTTATAACCCAAATATATTGTGGATAGTGCGGAACCCTCGGTCCGCGAGTACGAATCGCACTTGGTGGCTTTTTACATTCAATTTCAACCGTATGTCTCTTATTTATTACTCAAAAATGGCCATCTATGGTACTAATTCATCGGTAATTAAATTACTCATCATTGCCATAGAGTAATAAATATGTGTATGATCATTGCAAATAAATGCACTTTCATATAAGTGGGTATTTAAATTGTTTGTAGTAATGAATATTTGTTACTGTTATTTATACTTACTTCGTTTCGAGGATATTTAAATATATTAAAATATGTTTGTTTTAATTCATCCATAAGGGTTTCCTTTCAGTCAAACTGACGTGACATTAGTACAGGAGCTGGCATATAAATCACCGCACGACTCCACCACCGACTCCGGTCTATCAGAGTTATCTATCAGACAGATTAAAGCAGGGTCACACCCTGACCCTGGCCATCGTATCTTAGCCAGCAGCGCGCCCGCCGCCGTCGACGACGAGCGGCATCGTAAATCTTTCACTTTACCATAAATAAATATATAACATTTGAAAAGGTGATAAACAGACAGATATCTATAAGTGTATACGTACATTCTAGCTGTGACTGCGCAAAGGCTAAAAACGCGTACAATCGATGCTACGAGTACTTATGTAGCTTTAAGAAAAAAGTCGGCAAGTGCGAGTTGGACTCGCGCACCGAGGGTTCCGTATCATCATCATCACTCAATATATTTGTAGGTATTATGTATGTACAAAAACAATTGTTTTGAAAAATCACGAACCGCCTAAATAAACACTACAGCAATGGTATGACTGTGCGGCATTCGTGAAGTTGAAATATACAAAAATATTATATTTCTTATATGACATAACGATATATCTACAATTTTCGGATTTTATCTTTACTTGTGATGTGAGACCTTGCTTCTTGCCAAATTTCATTACTCTAGCTAGCTCAACGGTAAGTACCCTATAGGTTTTGATTTCATTTGAGTGAGTTTGCAATTATTAAAATTTGCCATAAATAGCCGTATCTTTTGATTATATTTATTTAGAAGCTTTCATTTTCTATAGCTCGAAGGGATCGCAGACGTTAGTATTTCATATTAGTAGTTCAATTTAATATCTTAACTCGTTACTGAGAAAAAGGGTCTTGACACACAAAACAAGCAATTTTTTTTTTAATATCATATAACTACAAGTTTAAAATTTTAGGATTTTTTCCTTTACTTGTGCTATGAGACCTTGCTTCTTACCAAATTTTATGATTCTAGGTTGACGGGAAATACCCTATAGGTTTTGATTTGATTGGAGTGAGTTTGCGAGTATGAAATCTGACATAGATGGCCGTATCTTTTGATTGCGTTGATTTAGAAGCTTGCATTTTCTACACCTTAAAGAAATCGTAGATCTTAGTATTTCATCTTCAATTTTTCATCTTGATCCGTTCCTGAGAAAAAGGGTCCTTGTCATACAAAACAATTTTTTTTTTTAATGTCAATAACTACAATTTTACATTTTTCGGATTTTTTCCTTTACTTGTGCTATGAGACCTTGCTTCTTACCAAATTTTATGATTCTATGTCAGGAAGCTACAGAGCTGACTGTAGCCAGTTCGCAAAAGCTCACGAAATACTTGTGTGCGAATAAAGTGAAAAACTTTAATGTTTTAAATGGTATAGCATTGGAAAACGTTCACTTACATTTATATAGAAAATAATAGGTAAATAAGTATAACAAAGACGAATTTCATTAAATTATATGTAACAGTTTTTCGCTTAGAAGGCGGAATTTTTACAAAATGCTACTTCTTCCCGTCAACCTTGCACACAATACATTATAATTTACGCCTTATTTTGTTTATTTTTAGGTTTTTAAACAAGTAAAACTAAACTTTAAATAAATAATAAACGTTAAACTGTTTAAATCGGCCCCATAGTACATTTCTTCTCTACCCCTTAGGGCCCAGAGAACCCTAAGGGGTAGGGATATTCAATGAAGTCAAACGGTGTTTTCTTCATAGAATCGACATGCACCTCACAAAATTATAAAACGTATCGAGCATCTCCTGATTATATAGCTAGCATGATCCGGATATGAAAAACAAAACAATTTAAAACATTTTTAAATATGAATAACAACTGCATAGTGGTAGTTAAACTTTTTGAAATAACTGTTTTCGAGTTGAGTTTAGTCTGTAGCGTTTTGCACATTTTGTGTAAATAGCGATGCAGAAGCGCAGATACAAACTTCCTGAGCGGTTAGTCTGCTGCGGGGCGCTGAGCAGGGAGCAGTGTGTAGGAGTAAGTTTGTAAGCAGATAACAGCGGGAGTTTGTGTTGACGTAAAAGGAAACTTTACAGAGATTAGAATATACTTTCCCTTTTATTTCCCTACCATAAAAAAGAATTTACATGTTTATGTGAATAAATAAAAAATAATACTCTTGCTTTTTGTGTTTACTTGGATATTTGGGTTTCATAGGTTTTCTAGCCAACCACGTTGTCAGAGTCTCTAACAAAATTGATCAAGAATCTATATATATATCCTTATCTACTAAGCTATCCATTGTATCTGTATCCTTCTGTCAGTTCATCAATACTGTACTTGAACGATTTGACATATATTATATTGAAACATGTTTTATGGAGTTCCGCGGTGTAATAAAATTAAAAGAAGAAAAATTTTCTGGAGTCATCAACTAGCAGTACTAAAATTGGTAATAAAAATATTTGAGTAAATTGAAAAAATTATGCATCTAAAACCAAAAAGTTTAACTATTAAAATTAAAATGATCTAATATTCGTTTAGACGAATTAGACATATATACCAACTTATAAATATTTAATCTTCTTCGTACATTATTATAAAATTCTAAAATTTTCTAAATCCTTAAAATTTTCATTTCATCCAGCATTACAAAGATGAAAATTGTTTACCGAATGGACAGGCCTAAAAGCTGCTAATCTATTCGGTAGATTTTATCCTTTTCCTTGAACTGAAGGTCTTTCGTTAATGAAATTAGTGTAGGTCTTCGTAATTTCGCGGTGACAATTTCCTTTTTATCTACAGAAGGAACCGAGCTGAATACTAACTAAGTAAACAAGGCATCGGCTTAAGTTTTTCATCTGGAAGTAGCCTCATCTCGAACACATTTTCACATAACATGGTACCAACGATAAAGAAAAAGAAAGAAATCTTGTTAAAATTTGCAAACCATTTGGTCAATTTACAACCGCATGTCTCTTTCTACCTTTTAAGGCATTGCTTTTATATTCCAAAATTTACATACCTTCTCCGCACAAGTCCATTTTGGAACCACATAGAGGAAATATTAGATTTAGATAACATTTTAAAAACAACTGTAAACACTATTTTTAATATAAACTTAGAAATTCAAGATAAAGCCTGGACACAAATAACTTTACCAGTTAGGTTCGGTGGATGCGGAGTCCGTTTGGTCCAGGATGTCGCCTTGCCTGCCTTCCTTTCGTCGATCCACAGTGTATCAAACCTCATCGGTTCTGTATTAAGCCCGTCACTCGGTGACGTTGAGGTTGTACACTCGGTCGAGGCGAGGGAGGCGTGGCTGGTGAAATGTCCCAATCAATCTCCACCAGTTTTCCCAAATTCGCAACGTGGCTGGGATGAACCCGTTATTAATTCAATTTGTAGAGTTCTCTCTCTGGACGGCAGCGATGCTGATAAGGCACGCATCCTGGCATCGTCGCAGACTGAATCCGGTGCGTGGCTTAATGCATTTCCGTCACCACATCTTGGCACTCTGCTTGACAGAGATACGCTACGCATCGCTTTCTGTCTGCGGTTTGGTCTCAGGATCTGCCAGCAGCATACATGTGTTTGCGGTGAATTGGTGAGGACGTTAGGGCATCATGGTCTTTCTTGCTCCAGGAGTGCTGGCAGGATATCTCGCCACGCTGACATCAACCGTATTCTAAAGCGCTCCCTTGCATCTGCGAATATGCCTAGTATGTTGGAACCTCTTGGCCTGTCTAGAGACGACGGAAAACGGCCAGACGGTCTCACACTCTTGCCGTGGAAGCAGGGGAGGGCTTTGGTTTGGGATGTCACGTGTGCCGATACCTTAGCTCCTAGTCATGTAGTGGGCTCTAGTCAGGTTGCTGGCTATGCCGCAGCAAAGGCAGAAAAAGCGAAACATCTGAAATACAATACTATTAAGCAGCACTACGAGTTCGTTGCCTTTGCTGTGGAGACTCTTGGGGTGTGGAGTCCGGACGCTAAAGACCTCGTGAAGCAGCTAGGTCAGCTGCTTATTGAAGCGTCCGGGGACCGTCGTGCCAAAGCGTTCCTCACACAAAACATCAGCCTCGCCATCCAGCGCGGGAACGCGGCGGCTGTCCTCGGGACAATGAATGATGTCCCGAGGATGCAGGAATATTTTTATTTAATTTAAGTTGTTACATTTCTGTTCAATTTAATTTTTCTTTGTCAAATAAAAAACATATTTTTTACTGGACATCTACTTGTTATATTCGAATTAGGCTATTTAATTAATAGTACAATAACATAGTATAGAGTTACCTAGTGTGTGCCATATTATAATATCCAATGATAACAATATTACTTCATTCAGAATGATTCACTCAAAATGTACAAACAATTTATTTATTTATTTTTATTTATTTATTAGGCTATTTATAGTTTATTATTTAACGTGTTTATAAATAATTTTTTTTTACATAAAGTAACATATTTTTAATCTAGCTCTCACCTTAATTGCGTTCATAATATCAATCAGAAGTATATTATGTAGGTGAGTTACTTCATCTTGCGCGTGAAGTTACATACAATTTTTGTATGATTCGGTAATAGCCGTTTTCACCACCTCCGGTTAAGTTGAGTCCAATAGTTATTTGTCGGTTAAAGTAACGTTTTTATACATTTGACAGGAGTTACTGGCAGCTGTTTTTTATGGAAACTGACACGGTTGGCTAAATCACCTACTACATACGTGATGTCAGCCCATAACACCTTGGTGAACTAGCCGGCTACACTGAACTGGACGGAAAACACGAACTATTTACATAGCAACCGACCTTTCATTCAGTCCGGTGGTACCAACCCGGACGGGTTAAACCCTACCACCTAGTAGGTAAGAAGGGAAGGGACCTACAGTTTATGTGGAATCCGTAATGTAATTTAATTTAAATCTTTGATTTTATTAAATGGAATAAAAATGTTATAGATAAGTTAGTTTA
The DNA here is from genome assembly GCA_946902875.1 of Nematopogon swammerdamellus. Lineage (NCBI taxonomy): Eukaryota > Metazoa > Arthropoda > Insecta > Lepidoptera > Adelidae > Nematopogon > Nematopogon swammerdamellus. The sequence goes on from OX336340.1 coordinate 15,842,506, forward strand.
ATTTTTAGTTTAAATATTTAATGTAAACCAAATGTTTAATATGTAGACTTGGGTTTATCAGAAGAAACCTTCATACAAATGTAAAATCAAAATTATTTTGAATGAAAATAAAAACTATAATTAATACATACAAATCATTAATTTATTTAGGTCTGTGTACGTAAACTCCTAGCTTAGCTTAAATGCTGACGAGCTGTGATTTTCAACCCGATATTCGTGTGAAGTGAAAATGTAGGCAAAATTCAGTCTCGAAATTGTATTTCAACAAAATGTAAAGGATAAATAATTATTGCGATGTGTTGGCGTAATCCTGCGAATCCGGTGAATCCGACGAGTTCGCCGGTAATCAGAGTGCGAGTAAGCACGAGCGAACTTAAGCCTTCTCTCGACTCTTTCCGTGTCACTGAACGGGTCTGCCCTCACTGCCAACCATCCATTGTATCTCCTCCAATTTTGGCTGTACGGATTTGATGAAAATTCACAGGAAAGTCCAACTTTTATTAAAATTCAATTTTTTTTTCATTCTCATTTAATTCCATTCCCGATGCTATGTTAAATGCTTATATACACTCGTACACATCTAAAATGACTTAAGTAAAGTAGGTAAATAACAATATTTTTACACCGCTCCACCGCTGGTAAAAAAAAATTAAAATTGAATTTTACACCTCCAAGGGACCGTAGACTTATTTCAACTTGATACCTCTACCCGTTACTGAGAGAAAAATTCTTGACAGACGGGCGGACGGACGGACGAACAACTAATTTATCCTATAAGGGTTCCGTTTTTCGCCCTTTTGCAAATACTTATGCAAGAGGCAGACAGACGCAGGTAGAGAAGAAAATAGACCGTGGTGATAAGATGGAATTCAATCAAAATTAGACACACATGTTGATTTCATTATATCCGATATGTACGTCGATGTAAATAGATTTGCTCTTTGAAATTTGCCTGAAGCATACACAAGATGTAGAAAGGTCACATATGGAATTGAATACTTTTTCACAACTGAAATCAGAAACCCGACAAAGCCCCTTACTTCAAAGGCACGCGCCAGCAGATTCCTCTACAATGCCAAGTAAGTACGCTGGCATTATTTATATGCTCTCTCCCTCTGTTTGGACACGTTATGTTTGCGTAAGACACTGAATTAAAGTTCTGAAGCGGTCGGTGATGTATTGCTTATTCCGCCTCGAGTTTGTAGGAGACACCAGTTTTCCCGAGAGCCGCAAGATGGCGCCTCAGTCGTTATGTCTACCGGCTTGCACCTAGGTGAGGTAAATGCTGTATAGCAATACGATTGTAGTATTAAAACAGTCTTTTGCTGCCGTGTTGTCGTGGTGTTATTTTAGTACCGAGCACAGGGTAATATTGCGGCATATTTTAGTAGGCAAGTATGTTTCTTAGGTCGTTACTTATTTAATTGGTTAACCAGTATTTAACTATAACAACCCTACGGTGTCCTCATGTGGATTGTTTTCAATTCGACCCCTATGTATTTATTTGTTGTTCTTCTTCACGTCTTCAGGTTGAAATTGCCAATATCTATTAATGTATCATGTATAAACATTTTGACAACCCTGAAATACGATCAAAGGGTGAAATAAATACGAAAGACAAGGGTTGCCATGGGCCACTGTGGCCTTGTGGTTACACACTGAAATAACCAATTTTGTTAATCCGAATGAAGAAGGACGAATTCAGGATAATGTTTTGTTCCGTTCGCTGATTGCACCCACTTCCTGGAAGGCTTTACGTCCGTTAATTCAATAGAGCGGACACTTATCTTGTTTATTCCGAGTGGCAACCCGCGGCCGAGCCCTGTCGCCCCTAAATGATAGGAGCTGGGTTTTAATTACGGCACATACAGATGAGTTCATTTATTTTTAAAACCGCAACTCGTGATAAAATTTTATCTTTTGTAATTTTAATGCCGAAGTCAAGTCTTAATGGCATTTCTAGGAGGCTTTGACAGAAAAACAAACGGACCGACGAAGAGACGAATGCCGACGGAGAGACATAGGTGAACGGACATTTTAACGAAATTATAAAAACGAATGAAACGATGAAACGTCGAAACGGACATTTTATTGACTTAGTCAAACATACATAAAGGTTACTACTGAGGCTATCTCAGGGACGTAACATACATACTATATTAATAAACTTCAATAAACTCACCAAATACTTCACAATATTGCACTTTGATAGAACGAAGAAATTGAAAACTAAATTGTTTTGCCCTTATTATGCGAGAGTAACAAGCAAAAATCCCACAAAGTCCACATATTGAAAAAGTAAAAACTCTTTTAGCGCATTCCGAAAGTTAAGCGAAAATTCGCGCATGGACCCTTATTCCCATAAGGATCAGAGAACAAATGGGTTGTGTGGCTCACTCAGTGACTTATTGTTCAATTAAAATGAAAAAAGGCACACTTTATTTGTTGGAACAAACGAATACAATATTTACGAGGGCTTTCAGGGTCTGCTCATTCGGCCTCTGAAGACTAACTCCCTGAACATAAGGTTCAACTGCCCGCATGCGGTCAAATATAGGTTGCTCTACATTAAATATGCGATTGTTTGAACTATACATTTGTCACTTCAGAAAGTCCATATTCCATTTCTTGGCATGCACCTCCCTCACTGTACCAGTATCACAGTTCATAGTAGTATAATAGTTCCAGTATGTTGTCTCCGTCTCGTTGCTCTCTCATAAGTTTTACGATATTATTTCAAACATACCGTGTAGGGCCGGTACTTAAAAAGAATAGCCCCACTGCATCTCTCCCCATGCATGTCGTAAAAGCCGACTTAGGGATAAGGACGGCATCTTGCCGTGCTAAAGAACTCCCTCATTGTACCTCAGCCTCGAAATGTTTTTCATGTACCTCAGTAATCTGAACTAATTCTGACTGGGCTCAAACCTATAAGCAAATATAACACGCAAAATAATCACGACCAACATCTCTACCAAAATATGCGATATGTATCGTCAAAATATACGTTCAATGAAGCGAGTTTAATGTCAGAAACCCTAATTCTTTATAGCTACGAGTAAATTGAATCCTTGTCACACTGGATAAATTCAATTCCTTTACAATACAATTCCTTCTTTTTTTTTCATTTAAACAAGTCAAACACAACAAGTCAAATAATGAATGCAATTTTTTTCGCATAAAAAGTCAAGATATTTAAAAATATGATCTAATTAACATTAATTATTAAGCCAAATAATAAAAAAAATTATTAATTAAACCATAATAATTACATAAGCCACAACAAGTCAAGTAAGTATAATATAAAATGATAAAAAATTTAGTTACTAAATGTGTACTAAAAGTTACTAGAAAAACTTATCACTACAAGCTTCAAATCATAATGAAACTTTTTGATGAGCATACTCTTCACTTTGCCCTCAAATTATCTGCTTTCAAGGTTTCTTACCTATTTACCTTTCATTTTAGACGAATATTATTATTATTCAGAAAATCATATATCATCATCATCATCAGCCTGTATCGATCCACTGCTGGACATAGGCCTCTCCCAAGGCACGCCACCACACGCGGTCTTCCGCTCTTCTCATCCATCCACTCCCGGCTACCTACAAAAAATTTTTTTTTCTTCATGGTCACAGTTTGACTTTCCTAGTTTGGAAACTCAAAGTGAAGCACTTTGCATACTCGTATTAATTCCAGCCATATTTTGTTTTCTAGTAAGTAATACTTCGCCTTGTACAACTGCTTCTGAAATGAAATCATTTTATGAGAGTACAATGAGGCACTCTGTTGGTGTATTTGTTGATGGCGTAATCGGTGTCGAAGCTAAATGTGCTCTCTTGAACATGATGCTAGCAAACTTGACCTATTCATCCAAGGTTGTGAGCCATATTATAAACCAATTATTTTTTCAAGTGGTTCCATTTCAAAGGCATCTCCAGAAAACAACAAATGACCTATCTGCTCTTTTCGGAACTATCTGTACGTTAGTGCGAGTGAGAGGGACAGTATTTTATGTGTTCAATGAAACGCACGTTCGGAGTGTATATTAGGTACCTACCCTCATAATATTTCTCACTATGAATAACTTTTGCTCGCGATCAGATAATATGACATATTGTGGATTAATCGGTTATTATTGGTATAAAAAACGCCTACCCAACTCAAATTCACAAGGGAGCCATATTTGAAGTCATTCAAATAGTTAAAATTGTGCATACTAGATATAGTTGATTATCCTAATATTTTCGTACAAGTTCAAATTCTAAGGCGCACCTGTATATTCAGCTCGAACTTCAGCAATGGGTGGCTTAACCGTATGGAATAACTCGGTTGGAATAACAGCGACCGATACTCGGAAGCGGGCCGGACGTCCGGCCGCCGCAGCTCTTGCCCCAACCCACTGGCACCGCCACCTCCCCTTCCCATGCCGCCGCCACCTTCGCCCACTTCCGGGTTTCGCGTAATATTTCGACGATCATAACTTCCGTTCCTCAGGTACCGAACCGAATATATATAATGGTATTAATTGTTAGTATCAATTTGACATACCGCGCGCCTTTATTTTATTTATAAAAATTATATAACTCTTTATTTCAGCCAACTAGGGCCATATTAAATATTATACATGTCCAAAATGTCAATTCCATACAACGAATTAAAATTATCGGGAAGTGGCATACAACGCACAGAACTGAGCCGCACTATTTGTGAGCATTCAGCACACTCTCGAATCGTTGTCTCCCTTATACGTATCAAATTTTCATTTAACCGTCTTACTCTATCGACGTTCACAGAGCGGAAACGTAACGTGATGTATGAGGCGCTCGCGCACTTACGCTGTTTTAAATATTGGCAATATAATATATTATAGAAGAACTCCAATCGCACCTTTCTACCGGTAAAATGTATAACGAGGGCCTGTCCAGAAAGTAGAATGTCGTTAATTCCATACACGCTGGACTTACTGCGGATGCGTACCAATCGGTACTGCAGATCTTTCATCCACAGACTCGTAAACTCTGGAATGCCCTCCATGCCCATATATTTCTCCCCGAGTACGATCTCGGGTCCTTCAAGAGGGCCGTGAATAGGCACCCTTTATCATCCATAGCACCCGAATGTCCATGGGTATCGTTAGACACCTTATGGGTGGCTTGGAGTCACATAGTCACATCGCCCTTTCAATAAAAAAAAATTTAAAAAAATTGTGATCGAAATACATTTAGTGCTCTCTTTAATTTTTGCACTGTGTTTGTGCAAAAATGAAAGTGTGCATTTCCTCAATCGCGAAATTTACAATAAAATCTTAAATTACCTCCTCCGCCGCCGCCGCAAAAGTACTAATAGCGTACCTACATGAGTTGTGCGACAGTTTCTCATTTTCATGGTTTCACCCTTACCGCCCACACGAAATCATCATAACGACTTGGTCGTTTTCTGGAGTGTGCGCGGGAAGACATTTAGGGCGACATTCAATCATATTCTGTCATAAATCTCAAATAAGAAGTCAGGAGGAAAAACGGCAGAATCACAGAGCAGAATACATAATGGCGCACCAAAGACTGGTCCTAAGCACTATTTACCTACATTCATACGAGCGAGATTCATAGAAAAACGTTTTTCATTTTTTTTTCAACTTGTAGAAACATTCTCGAACATCGCAAGCGAATTCCCATGATAGGTATCGCGGCCGCAGTTGTCGGATTAGACTTAGTATTTGCAAACCTGACATAATCTGAAAAGACACTTCAGATTTAGACACGAACTGTGTCATAAACTTGTGTACATTTCAGTTATCTGACAGAGCAAATCAAATAAACTCGTCGTCTCCCATGAGCAAATCTAAAAGGATCAATCTCTAGACGAACTAATGAAGAACTTTGTAAGTCGACGTCGCAAGTGGAAGATCGGTTGTCGACCTGACACAGACACCGTCTACCGTCCCCTCGCGGCCTATTAAAGTCAAATTATACGAATTTAGGAGTTTCGCCTGGGATTGTCGAGCTGAACCGAACCTCCTTTCCCTTGCGCCGACGGAAGGACCGAGTTTTTTATTCAATAACTTGCAACGATGGAAACTTTTGCGTGCGTTCGTAAACTATTTACGTGATTCACGTCGCATTTTTGTCATAAACCTTTTTTTAGAGTACTTAGCAGATACGTCTATATGCCTACATAAAAAACATTAATTTCTCTAGACAAAGAGTTCTGATTTATCCATATTAACAAAAGTATACCTTGTATCCGCGAAAGATCAGCATTGCGCAGCACAACGCCTAAACCACAGAATACTAAATCCTAAACTGGCTCCCTCCCACATTGGTACTTTTCTTCATTTACATGGAGTATGTGTGTATGTATGTGTAATGTATGTTTATGTGTATGTGTATGTGTAAAGAAACACGATCCTATTCAATTTTTTCTATTCCAATCCTTGCTTATGTTATATTATGTTTCTCTATATACGAGTACGTTTCTATAGAGTTTCGTCGTAGTTTCTCAAGCCTGGACTGGACTGAGGCACTATTAAAGTCTAGGTTGTTAGAAGTATCCATGGGCACGATTGCAAGGCAGGCAAACACAATAAAGCTTTCATATCCTATACCAGGCGACCGGCCACAGTGTCGTTAGTGGCTACAATGTAGCAACGTATATAACGGTCACATTACGGCTGTCATATATGTAGTAGTGATGTCTGGTTTTCTCGTTAGCATTTCTTCCTTGCGGTTCGGACATACACGGTTATTCGTACATATATTATAATTTCAAGTAGATGCTCGTGATCAATACTTATTATTTGAGGTTATCATCTGTGCTAGAGGTTACGCTGTGTTAGGCTGTGGTAGGTCCGACAATAATAAGACATGCCACAGTATTACAAAATAGGTATGCCATAAATAACTAATACAATCCGAACCATCCACGCCTTGTCATATCCATTAAATCTTATTGGCCTGCTTGTAAGCAAAACCTTTAGTTGAATTTTTTTTATTATGTATGACCTGAGTGTGTATGACTATGCCTTAATAGGAAAATCAATGCATGCATGCTGTTTAAAAACTAGATGAAAGTTCTTTTGAATTACTTTTAAATGTAGAGTATGTTCAAAAATTCACTTCAAACAGATAAGTTAGCGGAAACACGCCAGAAACAAATTACTCGTTGTCTTGTCGAGCGAGGGCAGGCCGGTGCTCGTTTTCTCTTCACATTTTGTAATCGTGCTGTTTGTAGTAGGTAAAAAAACACTTCTCTAAATTGCTTCTTTAATTTAATCTAATTGCAATTGCAAAATTTAGGAAAAATTGCAAAAATTAAAACATAATTTTTAAAAATCTTTTTTTATATTCTTGAATAGATAGCCTCAAGTAACGTCAACATCTTTATGTAGGTATACAAGTAACATTGGTATATAATATTTGTCTGAAGCGTTAAACGTAAATCATTTTTATTTTTATGCATAATTCAGTTATTCTTCCGGAAGAGGAGCACGAAAAATCAGTGCCTTGTAAATAATGAAACGGAGACTAATTTATCACTCGGTTAAGTAACCGGGTTTTCCTTCTTTCTTAGCCTTTTAGCGCTGGCGGTGCGGCAAGCGACCCATTCCCGTCCGCCCGATTCCGGGGAATGAAAGTTTAAATGTTTAATAAGATCTCGTAAATTCCTACCTTCATCGGCGCCGCAGCGAGGCGCCATGACACCGACGACCGTCTCGTCGCTGCTGGGCCGAGGCGTCTTTGAACATTTGACGAATAATATAACAAATTCGGCTGCCAATTTTCGCCATCAGGCTGCAACTGGTAAGAAACTTCGCTAGACACTTTTTTACGTTCACTTATTCTATACTCGCTTTTGCCCGCGACAAAAACTAATTTTAGTCTGTTTTTTTTTTTATGTAATCCGGCATGGCTCAGAGGGGCCAAAGCACATGCTCCAACCAGCCAATATATGCGAGTATGGCATCTGCCTCTGAGAAGGCAGGTGCCATACCGGAGACTTCCCTTTGGATTGCTAGCTATGCTGCACTATAGGAGAACACAGCCGAGGCTGCTATGCGGTCATCTTACATCCAGTACGGTGGTACAAACTCATCATCATCATCAGCCTGTATCGGTCCACTGCTGGACATAGGCCTCTCCCAAGGTACAAACTCAGTCGGCTACAATTTGAGCCTGCCACCTAGTAAGGGGCAAGAGAACGGAGCTACAGTTTTACACCGGTTCCGAATGATGAAGCAGCAGGCGTAGGTATGTAGGTAGTCAGTTCTCCCAAACCTTTCCGTTATCTGGACGCCTTCTACAGATATAAATGTTTCATGATGCCCTTATTCGCGTTCTCAACTGGAATGGGTACTCAACATCTTGAATACTAAACTTTATTTTATAGATTTAAAACTGTCTAACTTTAGAACAGCCCTGAATAAGGACGTTCATCTCTCTTTCGCCGGAAAATGAATCAGTTGCTCTAAAGCTGTTTGTTGCCTCTGACGCTGTGACTCAATATGGACTCAATGCTTCTAAAACTGTCTTTCGCGACTAGATTCTGTTACTGTTCGACTATAATTAGGTATATCGCCAGGATAGTTAACTCATGGCAGTATGATTGATATGTAACCTATAGGTTTAAATTTTAGATAGACCTACGTTGCTTGCTGCTTCTGCAAAATTAAAATATATGTGTACCTACTTCAAAGTAAACATTCATAAGCAAGTGATTCAAACATCGCCGATAGTAAAACTCTGTAAACAAAATCATAAATTTAAATTAATTTAAAAACAATTATTTGTTTAATATGTAGATTTATATTTTGTATTTTTTTTTTATTGATTTGTTCCGGATATACAAACAATTACATACATGTAGGAGTTATAAATAAGGTAAAGAATTTACACGAATTAGAGATATTATGTATGTAACCAGCGCCGCGCCGGTCTATTATATTGTCTATTAGTTGTTTTATGTTACATCCATAAGTAACTCGTATAAATATACTTTATAGGACTGAACTTCAGGTATCCTACCTAGCCATTTAAATGAATTCTAATTGCACTAAATCTAACCACTATCAAATCAACACGCAAATCACACACAATATTGCCTGAATACAAGTCTGAAGTGATCAATCAAGTGCAGATTTTTGGTATGATTGGCAGCCAATCATACAAAAAATCTACCCAATATTAAAGCCCATCATTAGCTACATCTCCTACTACAATATAGACACCTTGATGAAACTACGTGCCATGTCAGTGCTCCCCTTCGGTCGTGCCGGCAACACTGAACTAGACGGAAAACACGAACTATTTACGTAGCCGTTTCAACCGACCGATACCGCCACAATCCACAAAATCGCTAATTAGATATAGGTAACGCATAAACTGAATCAGGACGCGACGTCAAACATTCGATGAGTGCCGCTAGAATAGTCTTCGCTCAAATCTCTTTCGTTTACTCGTAACGCTGCTAGCGTGTAGAGACAGTGTGGCCACCGGACTGAAAATCCTGCCAAACTTCTTGGCTAATTTCATTATAGTGTTCTGAATGCATAAATACATACATACCACACTCTGTATCCCGACAATCGGTAGTGCCGACAGAGTAATCGGTTTTGTGCTGCTTGCTTTATAAATTTGAGCTTACAGATAAGCTTTGCTCTTGTAAATAACAGCACAACACCGACCATCACGATTAGCAAAGTATTCTGACGAGATACTATCAAGCAGCAAGTGAGACATGAAGACTCACCTGTTGCATGACTCGGTGAAAAGACCGTGCTAAGGTGAGAGGTGGCGATTCTGTCGCCCTTTAGCACGGCACCTTGTCCTTATACCTTAGTCGCTTTTTACGACATGCAAGGGGAGAGATTGACTATTGATTGGACTGAATATAGGTTGGTCGAAATCTTTAAATTTAGCCAAAAACCTCAACGTGAACACAGCTCACTTCTCGCCGTACAGTACCCGACAGTAAGTAATGAACATGGAGCTTTAGAAAGAGACAGTCCGGTTTTAGAGCGTCGTCTCTGTCGCAAGAACTCTCATGTCTCTGTGCGACAGGGACGACGCTCTACAACCGAATTGTCTCTTTCTATAGCTCGATGTACATTATTTACTGCCGGGTACTGCACCTACATTCGCATTACTAGACTCAACGTATAATCGCGTATGTCAAGAAAATCGCACGTAGCCGCAGGACGTTTCTTGCTATATCATACATAATACAGACAAATTGATCGTTGCAGCCGACAAGTTGTTATGATTCATGCGGAGCTGGCGACCGGCCAACTTGTATGCCCGCTTCTGCCGGCCGCTGCCTTCTACTGTTGTGTCCTGCCCAACTTGTGGCATATCAAGGGGGGACAGAGGCTACCGCCCTTTACCTATACATCAGATTCGCTAAAATGTGTATTTTACGGTTTTTAGCTGTTTTTTACCGTATCCGGTACCGGACGAAGTAACTATTAAGTAATCTGTGGTACCAGACCCTATTACCACAGCATATATATGGCATATATATGGCTAAAGCAGTATGGAAACTAGGCCTATTTGTTAAAATAAGTACCTACGCTCCATTGGAGCGTTAGGGACAGTTAGGGATGTCAATCAAATTTTTTTGTAAAATTGTAAAATTATTATTTATTAAAACATTTATTTAGGTTCTTTAATGTAATGACCAAATAATCAATATAATCAATCATCAATAATAAGTTCAAAACGTGGTTGCTATAAATATGAATTGATATAACTTTTCTCGACTTTTGTCAACTTTTATTAACTTTTGTAAATTGTTTACAACTTTTGTCAGCTCTTGTCAACCATTGTAAATGTTTGTCAACTTTTCTCATCTTTTGCCAATTTCAGTCATCTTTTGTCAACTTTTATCGACTGTTGTCAAGTCTTGTCAATGTTTGTCAACCTTGGTAAACTTTTGTCAGCTTTCGTCAACATTTGTCAACTTTCGTCAACATTTGTCATCTTTTATCAACTTTTATCGACTGTTGTCAACTCTTGTCAATCTTTGTCAACCTTGGTCAACTTTTGTTAACTTTCGTCAACATTTGTAGACTTTTGTCATCTTTTGTCAACGTTTGTCAACTTTTGTCTATTTTTCTCGTTTTTTGTGAAATTATGGCCACTTTTGTCATCTTTTATCAACTTTTCTCATCTTTTGCCAACTTCTGTCACCTTTTGTCAACTTTTATCGACTGTTGTCAACTCTTGTCAAGTTTTGTAAACTTTTGAGAACTTTTATCAACTCTTGGTAACTTATGTCAACTCTTGTCAACTTTTGTCAACATTTGTCAACTTTTGTCAACTTTCGTCAACTTTTGTCAACTTTCGTCAACTTTCGTCAACGTTTGTCTACTTTTATGGCTTTTGTCGACTTTTGTTAACTTATAGCCACTTTCGTCATCTTTTGTAAATTTTTGCCAACTTCTATCAGATTTTGTAAAATTTTAACGACTGTTGTCAACTTTCCGAAATTTTTGTCAACGTTTGCCAACTTCTGTCACTTTTATGAACTTAGGCCAGCTTCCGTCAACTTTTGTCAACTTTTGTCATATTTTTTGTCAACTTTTGCCAACTTCTCTCAGCTTTTGTCAGCTTTTATCATATTTTAACCACTGTTGTCAACTTTTGTCACTTTTATGAACTTTTGTCAGCTTTCGTTAACAAGGAGTTGACAAAAGTTGACAAGAGTTAACCAAAGTTGATAAACTGGACAAAAGATGGGAAAAGTTGACGAACGTTGACAAACAGCTGACATAAGTTGACAAAAGTTGACAAAATATGAAAAAAGTTGACAATACTTAGTTCACATTAATTAACAATAGTTGACGAATGTTGACAAACGTTGACAAGAGTTGACAAAATTCACCAAAGCTGACAAAAGTTCATAAAAGTGACAGAACTTGGCAAAAGTTGACAATAGTGGTACCACTATTGTCAACTTTTGCTTATGGTTAACTCTTGTCAACTTTAGTCAACTTATGTAAACTCTTGTCAACTTTTGTCAACTCCTTGTTAACGAAAGCTGACAAAAGTTCATAAAAGTGACAAAAGTTGACAACAGTGGTTAAAATATGATAAAAGCTTACACAAGCTGAGAGCAGTTGGCAAAAGTTGACAAAAAAGACGTCGAAAGTGGCTATAAGTTCACAAAAGTCGAGAAAAGTATACAAAAGTTGACAAACGTTGACAAAAGATGACAAAATGTTGACGAAAGTTGACTAAGGTTGACAAACAAACACAAGAGTTGACAACAGTCGATAAAAGTTGACAAAGATGACAAATGTTGACGAAAGTTGACAAAAGTTGACCAAGGTTAGGTTGACATTGACACGAGTTGACAACAGTCGATAAAAGTTGACACAGGTCAATAAAAGTTGACAAAAGATGATAAAAGTAGACAAAAGCCGACAAAGGTTAACAAACATTGACAAGAGTTGACAACAGTCGATAAAAGTTGACAAAAGATGACAAAAGTTGACAAATGTTGACGAAAGTTGACAAAAGTTGACCAAGGTTGACAAACATTGACAAGAGTTGACAACAGTCGATAAAAGTTGACAAAAGATGACGAAAGTTGACAAATATTGACGAAAGTTGACAAAAGTTGACCAAGGTTGACAAACATTGACAACAGTCGATAAAAGTTGACGAAAGATTACAAAAGTTGACAAATGTTGACAAAAGTTGACAAAAGTCGACCAAGGTTGATAAACATTGACAATAGTTGACAACAGTTGATAAAAGTTGACAAATATTGACGAAAGTTGACAAAAGTTGACCAAGGTTGACAAACGTTGACAAGAGTTGACAACAGTCGATAAAAGTTGACAAAAGGTGACAGAAGTTGGCAAAAGGTAAGAAAAGTTGACAAAAGTTGACAAGAGTTGACATAAGTTACCGACAGTTGACAAAAGTTCTCAAAAGTTTACAAACTTGACAAGAGTTGACAACAGTCGATACAAGTTGACAAAAGGTGACAGAAGTTGGCAAAAGATAAGAAAAGTTGACAAAAGTTGACAAGAGTTGACATAAGTTACCGAGAGTTGACAAAAGTTCTCAAAAGTTTACAAAACTTGACAAGAGTTGACAACAGTCGATAAAAGTTGACAAAAGGTGACAGAAGTTGGCAAAAGATGAGAAAAGTTGACAAAAGTTGACAAGAGTTGACATAAGTTACCGAGAGTTGACAAAAGTTCTCAAAAGGTTACAAAACTTGACAAGAGTTGACAACAGTCGATAAAAGTTGAAAAAGGTGACAGAAGTTGGCAAAAGATAAGAAAAGTTGACAAGAGTTGACAACAGTCGATAAAAGTTGACAAAATGTGACAGAAGTTGGCAAAAGATGAGAAAGTTGACAAAAGTTGTCAACATTTGTCACAAGTTAATATAAAGTGACAACAGTCGAAAAACGTTTGTAAATTTTTTTTTGCATTCTAAAAGATCGCGGACTGTCCGTGGCGCATGCAACAAAAACAAACACGACCATTCGGACGCGGCACCCGCGACTGATTGTTTGCGACATTCGCTTCGGGGCCTTGTTGAGGCGTGTGTGTGTGTGAGTGCGTCGTTTCGATCGTTTTGTACGTAGTTTCCATACTGCTTTAGCCATATATATGCTGTGCTCTACGCCGCGCCGTCTGTCTCTCTGTCCGAGGGCTGTATCTCTTGAACCGTAATAGGTAGCCCGTTGAAATTTTAACAGAATATGTTTTATTATAATAGCCGATATAACAACAAATAATAAAAAAATAAGAAAAAGTAAAAAATTCATGGGGTTCTCATAGAAGAAACCAAAAAGTGTATGCGCGCGCGCCAGCTACCGAATAGAGTGTGGATCATTTTAACTAATCATGAATTTTAACTAATATGAAGCATTTCATAACACGCCATAGATGGCGTGAGTGGCGCTAACCATGACACGGCGATACGAAACCCTCGGTGCGCGAGTTCGACTCGCACTTGGGCGGTTTTTTTATATATTTTTTTTTTTGACACCTCCCTTCGGCCTACTATTCCAGTCTCGAGTGTGATAGGACCACATTGATTACATTAAATTATCAATTAAAAGCAAGAAAGAAATACAAAAATATCTAACAGCGATAACAAAATAATCACATCTGATTTATAACTATAACGGAAAAAACAAAGACAAACATTTTGAAAATCTGAATAAATTTATTTTTAACTCTTTTAGTTAATTATTATCAATATAAAAGCTGGTTTTTAATAAAAGAAATTTACTTTTATTTATTTTTTACTTTTTAGTATTGTATGATGGCAAAAATGTCATCTAGGGCCAGAGCACTTGTGAAGACAAATCAAAGGAGCCGAAACACCATGGGGTTACGTCGTTTCGCTACACGTTCCTGTGGCCATCTTCCAGCTCCATCGTCAGACCAGCTATGACATGATTTACATATGTATGCAAAATTTCAGCTCAAGCGAACACCGGGAAGTGGGTCAAATTTAACTTGTAAGATTAGATTACCCACAGACACCGGGACAGGTGAAACTAAATACAAGCTTGTAATATTAACAATTTTGTTGTCATACCCGCCAAAATAACACACATTCTGTGAAAATATCAACCGGCTATTTATTACGGTTCAAAAAACACCATCGGACGGACAGACAGACAGACAGCCGGCGTAGGCTTAGTAATAGGGTTCCGTAACCTAAAAAACTATTTAAAAAAATATAAAAATTTGCCTAAAAATGTATGAAATAAAAAAAAATCGAACCCTAGAGTTGAAGGCGGTGCTAAAGAAGGCTACACAAATCACAAAGGATATCATCCACTAATTTTTTGCTTGCTCTATCAACGCCTTCAACTCCAGGGTTAGATTTTTTTTTATTTCATATATTTTTGGAGGCGGTTTTTATATTTTTTGAAATAGGTTTTTATTTCACAGTTTTTTGTAGTATTTTTTTTTATTAATGTACTCGGCGGAATCGCGAGGCCGAAGGCCGAGCCTCGCTTTCCAATCCGATCTTGACTAAATTGAAATGGGACCACACGGGAAGCACCAGCTTCAAATAAAAAAAGAATCATCAAAATCGGTTCACCCAGTCGAAAGTTCTGAGGGGACAAACATAAAAAAAATACAGTCGAATTGAGAACCTCCTCCTTTTTTTGAAGTCGGTTAAAAATGAAACCAACGTATCATGCATGCCGCACCGACGTAAGATATTACGGGGCATACATACATCATGTAAATCGAATCGAATGTGGATTTTTTTATCATGAAACAGTTACTGCAGGGCTTCATTCCCCGAATTGGAAAACTCTCATTCCTTCCAGTAATATGTAAATGGAATATAAAATGGAAATGAATACGAAGACTCCGTAGTGCGAATATCAACTTTGAGATGGATGAGATACAATACTAGGTGCGTGACGTGTCGTACTGTGTGCTGCTTTCATTATACAGGTGAAATGTTATCTTAATTTAGATTCGACGTACCTACAACAAATTTATAATTTTGAAGGAAATTTAGACCATCATAATAAATGTTTATCCATATGATATTTAGATGCACACTCCAAGGGTAACCAGCAAACTCAAGATTTCAAAATCACTTCTTATTCACGGCGTGTTCAATCACAGGAGCGGGTACAAAGCTTCACATTTCTAAAATTGTATTCTTTCCCACCAGGGTGTGAACCCTGGTCCTCTCGCATGGGATAACAATGTACAAAAACTCTGTATACTTACAGCAAAAAAATTCCTACAAAAAAATTTCTCTCGGCTTTCTATACCAGAACATTCTCCGAATGTCTCATTAAAGTTGTCGAAAGGCCGCTGTCAATCGTCTTGACCTCCGTGCTCTGTCACGCCCTGACCTCGGAATGTGATTCGGGTCCAACACGCACACACTACCAACCAACACACTACCCCGTCCACTGGCGGATTTAGGGCCCCAGGCACTGCATAAACAACTTAGAAAGAACGACTAGATAGTCAACCGACTTCACCTCTTTCGCTAATTAGCTCTATGCAACGCATTTATTTAATTTAACTGCGGTGGTACATTTTCATAGAAATGAAAAATCGACCAATTCTGAGTCGTGAACCGAGGGTTCCGTATCACCGTGAAACCTTTGCTAGCTGCTAAAGTATACATCTAAATGACATGATGTAAAGGACAACTATAATCTACACTACATGCTCCGGATATAAACGTTTTAAGGTTCCGTACTTCAAAGGGGGAAAAACGGAACACTCATAGGATCATTCTTATGTCTGTCTGTCTGTATGGCTGTCTGTCCGTCTGTCATACATAGCTTATTTTCTCCCAATCTACTGGACGAGAAAAGTTCAAATTTTGTACCTAAATTAGAATACATGATATGTCGTTGACCTAAATAGAGTTTGGTGACTCAATTACGTAGGTACATATTTATTTTTAATAATATTTTCTATAATATTTAATAATATATATTTTTATAATTAAAAAAATAAAAGAAATCGAGCGTCCCCCCCCCCCCCTCGCCCCCTTCCCCATTATCTCCGAAAGTACTGAGTGTAAAATTTGAAAAAAAAATAGGAAATACCTATAGAGCCTCTCTTATATTTTACAGGAAAACCTAAACGAAAATCCTAGGCGGTCTAGCCTGTTAATACGATGTTTGAAGACAGCCAGGTTAAAGGATTCGGAAAACACACTCGCCGGAAGACTGAACGAAAGGTTGGTTGAGACGACTATTTAACTATTTAAATAGTCACGATAATAGGCACGACCGAAGGGAAGCACTGACGGGGCACCTAGTTCACCAAGATGTTATGGGCTGACATCGCGGATGTAGTAGGTGATGTAGCCAATCGTGTCAGCTAGAACGATGTGTCAGTTTTCTTAAAGAAAAAAAGTAGGTATGTAGATTCAAAATTCTAAATCGTGATAAAACATCAAATATGTAGACCAACTAAGGATGTATTTAAGCGGTACTTAACCCCCTATAAATCCGGAGCTGTACCATTACCAAATAATATTATCTACACGGGTGAGCCAGTGCATGTACCTACCTCGATAATTTCTAGAACATAACATTACATTTGTGAGATTAACAATTGATATTATTGTCACTCATGTTACCCGTTTGGGTGTTGAGCGTTACACTTTCATGTTCTATATAACATTTCAATTATGAATTGATGACAATTGACGACACTTTGGAGTTCTGTAACTACAGTTTACAACTTTGTAAGAAGTCGTCCCGAAACTACTGAACCGATTAGGAAAATTATTTCACTATTGAACATCGAATTTGTTCCCGATTGTTCCGGCTTACGGAATGACAAAGGAGATGAGGAAAATATATGACCCGAAATCCACTATAAATATATAAAGAATAATTTGTATGAATGTCTTTGTAGGTGTAACAATAGGAACGTCCACGTTTCGATCTCTTTGTCGATTTCAGACAGTTTTCACGGGCCGCCGGCTCCGATGGGATCGGCCCATGCCCGCCTCGCGCGAAATGGCTCCCAAATTCAGCAACAAATTGAACAGAGAAATGAAAACAATGTTCCAAGGCCCCCGAGTGAGTCCGTCAGACCGAGCGTCGAATCGGTTTTGTTTGTTGTGATTTAGTTTCGCATAAATTACTGGCAGGCTTTTAAAGCTGAAATCGATGAACGTCGCTGATGACACGACATCGCTTCGAAAAAAAGTTTACATATCCAAAACCTGCGCGAAGGGCGTACTCTGAGGTTATTGCAATATAGGAAACGGTATTTGACAAACATATAACACACCTTTTCTATAAAGCAATATACTTTTTGATATTTTTTTTCATACAATACATTCACACACAGCCAATGCCATATCAACTTTAGGCAAGAAAAAAGATTATGGTTTAATTAATATAATTATTCAAAAATATAAAAAGTAATACTAATAACTAATAACTAAAGAAATAAACCTACCTAACAAACATTAAAATAACTAACAAAAGGGGCATTTTCAAATGTTCCTAGAACACTTGCTTCATTACCCCGCTAGATGGCAAGGCTTACCCTTTAATTAAATTTTTTAATTTTAATTATTTTTTTTTTTATTTAATTTGTTTACTACGTTCATTCATCTGCAGTCCGCCTACAAGCAATCAACATTCAGTGGGGCAACCATAGGGTAACACAGTCAGTCAGTCAGTCAGCGTGTAAGCGTCCACTGCTGGATATACGCCTCTCAAATTTTCCTCCAGTGCTCTGGGCCTTCAGCGGTACGGAACCACTGCTTTCCGCAACACCTTCGGACGCAATCGTCGACATAGACTCTCCGCACCGCGATTATTCCCAGGTTATTTATAATGAGCCGGGAAGCACACCGGAAGACCATTCCATTCCGTGTTGTTTTATGAGAGGGAGTTAGATAATTATTATAATTTATGACAAGCTGCTTGCTACAAGTGGATCTCTCTACTTTTGGATTCGCCAAAATTGTTTATTGATATAATAAAGTACCTACTTCACTAATAGTACTTCAATATTCGCGTAATCACTTGATCGTAATCAACTTACTTACGCCCAAATATTTTCCCCCAAGCCTCGGGTCCTCCAAGAGAGGCATAAACAGGCACCTGTCTGGCCGGCATGGCATTGGCAACCCCCGCATACGACCTAATGTCCATGGGCGTCGTTAGACACCTTATGGGTGGTACGGGGGTCGAGCTTTCAATAAAAAATAAATAAAAACTTACTCGTAATTAATCACTCGATTACGCGAGAACAACTCTGAAGTAAAACATCTGAGGTAGGTACCCAAATGTTCACCGTGTGTCTGTCTCTCCGCGGTTTCAGCTCAAATGCACAACTCCGAACGTAGAGCATGGAATAATAATACACATATGAGATGGAACGGGAATAAGAGCCAGCTGAAGAACGGAGTTAGAAACAAAAGTAGAAAATTGTCGAACAATTTTTAATTTTTGTTTCGAACACCTCGTCTACGAATAGAAATTTAAATAATATTCGAAACAATAAAGCCTTGGATTCACTAGGAGACAAATACAATCGCGACATGACGCGCAACATTACGGAGTCCGTGGCGATTCCCACCTCAGCCTAAGCCCCGCCTCTTAAAATACCTACAGACTACTCTCGATTCCCCCTTATATAATACAAATGCATGTTTTACACGAAAAATGTACAATTAGAATAATTAAGGTTATTACTCCAACCCCGACTCCGTACTAACCAAATAAATAAATAAATTTAGGTACAGCTGAGATTAAATCAATCAATGATATGTTTATGAGCTTTAATATTTTAAGTAGATAACTCATAATAACTAGTCAGATTTTCAAATCTTTTTCAAAGATTTTCAGACTTTCAAATGGTCAGATTTGCAATTCGTAAGAATTTCAAATGGTCAGATTTGGTACAATTAAACACATAATCTGAAATTAATATTTTAAAAAATCTTTTAAATGATACTGCTGGTCGAAACCTTATTGGTGACTTCATGTTTGTTAATGTTTCTTAATCGTTTCTAAGTGGTAGAATTTAACCCGTCCGGCTTGCTTACACCCCACTGAATGAAGGTCGGTCAAAATTAATATGAAATAGTTCGTGTTTTCCGTCCAGTTGAGTGTAGCCAGCTCATTTGCCCCTTCTTCTAGGGCACTCCATCGAAATAAAATATCAGGAAGCGGCATACAATACACTGGCTTGGGGCAAGCAAACCCTGTTTCGCGAGCAGTCAGTCCGCCGGCAACTGCTTTGCGTGCAGGTTTTATGTATGCGTTCAATTCAAAGACGCTCGCAACAGAAGGTGAGCGTGAAAAGGATAGCTATACTACTCGGTTTATTGTCAGTGATGTTTGGCGAGGCACAGACGAGTCGCGCGTAGGACATTGGGGACGTACAATCGTTGTCTCGCTTATACGTATCTATCAAATTGTCATCTAACCGTCTTACTCTATCTCCGTTCTCAGAACGGAAACGTAAATTATGAATGAAGTGCTCGCTCACTTACGCTGTTTAAATATTAGCAATATGTAGAAGAACTTCTATAGCACTTATCACTTTTGCGTCTGCACGACTTATTCTAGCATATTTTACGTGTGTGAAAGACTATTTCTACAGAGGGTAATGTATGACGAGGGCATGTCCACTTATGAAATGTGATTTAAACACTGAAGCTAGAAACTGATTGGGCCCACGTACGCCACACACGCGAATCTGGGCGCGTCGGTCTCCATACATTTTATATGGAAGAGTGTAGCACGCAGTTTCATTGCGCCCACGCCACCCTACGCTACGCGACGCACTGCGTGCTGCACTCTTCCATATAAAATGTATGGAGACCGACGCGCCCACGTACGCGTGCGTAGCGTACGTGGGCCCAGTGAGTTTCTAGCTTCACATTCGTTGTTCTGTGGCTCCACCTCTGCCTGCACGGCTGAAGTGAAACTTTCTCCGAACTTGCTCGCGAAGTTGGGGAGCTCTTTGCCAAGTAATGTCTCGTTTATGCCCACTGTCTGATATACGTCTAGATTTGGCCTCGATTGGCCTTTAAATGGTGAATTTGAAATAATAACCTGTAGTGACGGCCCCTGCAAAGCAGTATTCTCTTTTTAAATTTCGTTCGTAATTTCTTAGTACCTAGATATTCTCTTATATTATTTCTTTATTAGTAAGTAATTCAAATCATTTTATAATATTATTGTGTACATTTTTATTTCACTAATTAAAAACTTCATTAATACATAATTATTACATTATATAAAAATAATCTAGAACTATAAAAACATTACAATTAAGATTTAATAATTATACTTTCTTACAATAAAGGAAATGGAAATTTGACAGGCTAAAATAATTTGTAGCAGTTTAAATAATTGAAGTCACAAATTGAAAATCCATTTTCTTAACTCGGTTGAAAAATTCTTTTATTATAATAATTCAATGGAATCTTCCGTGTTCGAAGCATCGTCATTTCCGTGTTTACTTTTATTTCCTTTTTATTTGAGCATTCAATTAATTCCAGTTCAAAGAGCGTCAGGGCGATTTAATCCCAGCCAAACCGTACCGATATCGTCTCGTCATCGTCAGTGAGTCAGTCAGCCTGTAAGCGTCCACTGCTGGACATAAGTCTCTCCAATTTTCCTCCAGTCCTCTCGGGGTTCATACCTATATCTATCTATACCTATAGTTTATACCTATATCGTATACATATCGTATACGTACGTAATTTGGAATAAAATTATTACATTGTGTTTCCTTACCTACATTAAAATGCCAACGATTGGCCCAATCTAGAAATGTCGCTTGTTTTACCAGACTGCGAAGGCAAAGCATCTTAACATGTGTGTCACTTTGGTGTACGAATATAATATGTGGTTGAGTGAGTGTTGAGTATATAAGGCATATTCCCTCGTAACTCTAAGACGGCTGAATGGATTGGAGACATACTAGGCTGTTTCAATACTAATAATAAATCTGTAAGGGATGGTCTTGGAATAAATTTCTTTATTTTATGAGATACTGCGTTTGTAAACTCTACGTATGATACTAAAACTAAATTGACGATTTTTATAAATATTTTCTGTGTGTATGTGTTCCTCCATAACTCTTAAACCGATCATCCGAATTCGATTAAACTTAATACAAGCACATTTAACTACACGTGACACAGGATAGGCTAACTAAATAATATCAGTTCCGGTTACGCTAAGATGTGGCTCTCATACAAACCGAATTGTTCCGCGCGCCAAAATAAAGGTAACGCAGGAACGCAGCTCGGCCTTCTTTCTTACTTATTTACTTTCTTCTTTTTAAACACGAATTTCACGCGAGCGAAGCCGCGGGCAAAATCTAGTACCTAGTAAAACGAAAACCAAATTACGTGCGCCAGATTGGTAAACAATAATTTAATTTCTAACTTGGTATTTTATTTACAATATCTCAATAAACCGTTTAATTTAAAAAGTTTTTATAAATTTATTGTTTCTTTAAGCAATAATGTCGCTACGGAATATTTTTTTTACTCGAAATAAATATATAATTAGTACATGCATAATGTTTCACATACTAAATTCGCCTCCTGTTTACAACACGTATATGCCGTTTCATTTATAGTCGTACTGAGCACCCTTCTGACGACGATGTCGGAAATCTTTTGCTACAGTGAAGCTTGTTTTGGACGGTGGAATGCTGCTTGAATTTAATTTAGCAGGAAGCACGTAAGGCCGGGCACAGACGTAAAACGCTAGAAGCAATTTGTCTCTTTTAACGCGTTACGTGAGCGCCCGACTTTATATGTCAATATGAGACAATACCATACCGTGATGTACCGCTCTGCATTTATTGACGCATGTTGTCGTTATGAAGGACTTGCGGTGGGCATATGAATCGAGGCATATCGTGGGTATATATGATTACGAAAGTAAAAGCTACTATTTTTTTTCTTTCCTCATTATTTATTCTATATTCATATTGTTTATCGTTGCCAGTTGGTTAGAATCGTTCCATTCATTTCTTTTTCGCAACCATTGCGATGATCAGAGCGAAGGAAAACGGTATGTGACTATACTAACGTGTTTTTTTTAAGTTTGGCTGATGGATATTACATTTCGTAATCATTTCGACTTCTGTATTGTAGATTGTTTTTAACAATGCATTCCCTTTATGAAATATGAACTGTTGTTTAATTGTAATGTATTTATAACGCCAAATATTTACCTCAGATACCTACCTCTCCCATTAGAGTTGAACTCCTTTGAACATCGGCTCCTCTGTCTGAGACACTTCAAAGATCAAAGCCTGTTTAGAATCATCTTAATTAAGATAAAATTTTGTCTCTGTATTTAATTAACATTGCAACGCCAATAAGCTGGTGTTCAGTCATCGACCAGTCATGCCTGAACTTCGGAGTTCTTTTGGCAAGTAAGTTTATAAAAAAAATATTATTTTGTTCGCATTAGGTAAAACTTTTTTTATATAATAGTTTTCGTAGTTCAGTTTAGATATACATAGTTCTATTCTGTTAATTGTTTATCAAAACCAGTATGGGTGGCTGTGCCAAGTGACTAAGGATGCTCGAAATCTCCCCTCGCGTAACCATTTAAAAAAATCGTGAAACTCTCGCCAGTTGACAATTTCGCACCCTAGCAGCGCAGCAGCAGCTGTGCGACAAAGAAAATAATGTTTGTTATTATTAAATTAAATAAATATTAATAATAACTCAAATCTGTTAACCCGGAATGGATCGGCTTCAAAGTTTATTAAAACTTAAACATAAATAAATAAGGAATAAAATTACTTACCTTGATTTTTTTAGACACTATAGTAAAGCCTTAAAAAAATCATCACAATAACAATATTTCATTTACAGAAATTTGAAAAACAAAACTAAAAATTGTATCATTCAATTATTTTAAATTGATAGATTTCTCCCTCGAGGGCTGCTGTAACAAAACCTATCAATATCTGTTAAGTCCTTTAAAATTGACACAAACTTTCCTTTGAGAAAAGTTCTATGAAAAATACAAAATCATTTATGAAATATTATGTTTCTCCAAAACTAATCGCGGTTTTCCCCTCTTACCAAAGTACATTTTATGTCCGGCGCCCGTTGTGGGTAACGCATGGTCTTCACTTATGCTATCTGATATCTCCAAAATATTACGTCACTAGTTACAGGCAACACAACGTGACCTCTAGAAACTGAGCAGTGAGGTCGAACTTCGAATGAAAATAAGTAAAAGTTATTAAACTCGGAGTAAAATAGGAATGAGATTTTATTTTAGTCACACTCTAACGCAAGCGTAACCGTACATCAGGAAAGGCTAGTTAAAATATTATAATTATGATATACTTGTTTTTTGGCCGTGGCTTCGTTCGCGGCATTCTATGCATAATTTGAGTCGACGCAACATATTCTATCTTTCGCTCTCTCCCTCCCTCCCTCTTAGAGGGAATTTCCCGAAGCGCTGGTACAACGGACTTTTATTTATAAAAAGAAGCCAAAACACCAATTTGCGTATTTCTAACTACAGAAATGACAAACTTCAATACAAATTTAATCCCTTATTTAACCTTCCTAGGGTAAGAATTTTGAAAATTCCTTTCTTAGTGCTCACCTACGTTATATAAGGAACTTCTATGCAAAATTTCATGCTTCTTCTAGACCAACCGATTTAGACTGTGCGTTGTCTGTCAGTCAGTCAATCAGTGCTAAGAATTTTTTTAAGTAGATTATTCAAACCACTTTTAGAAACTTTAGTATACATATGTATAATGAAAATGACCTAAGAGTTATGAAGTATGTATTAATGTAAGGAGTACCTACGACCAAAAATGTGTACCCACCTGTTAAAAGTTAGTACACATACCTACCTAGAGAAAACTCTGATTACAATTACTCTTTTAAAATCCAAATTCGTCAATTCGTTTACATTGAATATGCTTTTTGATCTCGCTACATACTTAGTTTGCTGCAGAATTTCAATTGAAATAGCTGACACTCCTTGACGCTTCAAACGTCACGATCGGTTTCAATGTGCTTATGTAGCGTTCAGGCGTTCAGGCATGCTTGGGGTTATACTTATCTAGCGTTTGTTCACAGCTCCGCTCGCGGTATTGTCGGGATTTCTTAACTATGATTAACAATGACAAATTATTTACATACTTACCACATGCTGTGTGTATCCCGACAATCGGGGTAAGCAGAGTGATCGGTGTTGTGCTGCAAGTGCGCTTGTAAATTACAGCACAACACCGACCACCACGTAAAGCAATGTATTAGGACAAGATAACTCTCAAGCAGCAAGTAAGGCACGAAGACCCACCTGCTGCACGACTTGGTGGAAGGACCGTGCCAAGGTGAGAGATGGCTACCCTGTCGCCCTTATGCACGGCACCTTGTCCTTATCCCTTAGTCGTCTTTTACTACATGCACAGGGAGAGATGCAGTGGGCCTATTATTTGTAAGTATCGACCCCACACAATACAGTAATTAATAACAAATTCCTTCGGACTTATTTTATAGGACTGACTAAATGCTACCATTTTCTCCATACATCGTCGCTTATTATATAACTTATTAGAGTATTTTCATTTTACGAAGGCACGAGGGGTACGAGGTAGGAAGTGGTGCGAGAGGTGACCTACCTACCCCTCGTGCCTTGGTAAAATGAAACAACTCTACTTGAGAATTACTTAATTAATTCACATGAGGTGACCGCTTCTGGCACAAAGTATATTATAGGATACTAGCTTTTGGCCGCGGCTTCGCTAGCGGCCATCCTGCATGCCAATACTAAATTTTGGTTCAAAAAATGTTTTTAATCGGATCAGTATTTTCGGAGAATACCTCCTACATCCAAACTTATAAACTTTACCTCTTTTTATAATATTAATTTATTAGTGCAGATTTAGCCGCGAGGAACAGCGCAGCGAAAACAGTTGTTTCTTGTCTAATAAATAAGAAACAACAACTTTAACTTGCATAACTAGTATTTTCCGTCTAGTTCAGTGTAGCTGGCACGACCGAAGGGAAGCACTGACATGGCACCTAGTTCACCCAGGTGTTATGGGCTGACATCACGGATGTTGTAGGTGATGTAGCCAGCCGTGTCACTTTCCAAAAAAAAAAACCTATGGCGCGGTATTAGGTATTCGTTCTCGCTCAGTCCCTTGGATAAATATCGTGACAATAGCCTTATTCTGAAATATGTCAGCTGTTATTGAGTTTACCTGTTACATACAGATAGACAAAAGTTGCATTTAGTATTAGTAGGGAAGAAATGTCACTATGTACGTGCGTAGGCATAGACTGTTTATTACGTCGATGACTCTCAGTATAAAGTGGTTATTCGGTAAAGTGTGACAATGTAATATCGATACCGAATAGAAATAAATTACTAGATACAATAAATATGAATTTTTAAATTTTTCTGACCAGGATGTCTACATTACCTTCTAACTAATTAGTTAATTCGTATTCCTGCGTAAGTAGAAGGCATGGTAGATTACTTTATCTTATTCTTGAAAACATTTATATAGTGTATAATCACTGTATAATGATCACGAAAATACGTAATTAGGGAAATGTGTCGTAATGTGTCACATTATTTATTTCTCGTAAAGAATATTCATATAACGGCATTTTCCTTTCAGATAATCCGAAAACTCATGTTGGTGCACTCTAGTCTAGGTGTACACTGCATTATTATATCTCCGATATACTTTTTACGTGCAGTTTTCACTATTATAATCTGGCATATTTCAGTATGGTTAGGTATAACTTACATATTAATAGTCACCCGGAAGCCTATTACTAAGCTTACCCGTCTGTCTGTACGTCTGTCTGTCCGTCCGACCGAGGGCTGTATCTTTTGAACCGTAATCTGTAGCCGGTTGAAATTTTCACAGAGTATGTGTTATTATGGCGGATTTGCCAGCGAATAATAAACAAATAAAAAATTAAGGGGTCTCCATACAAGAAAGTTTCTAAGAATCGATTAGTAATATTCACGCTACTAAACTAAACGGATATGGTATTAACGGTTATACGGAACCCTCCGTGTGTGTATAACTCGGACTTGACCTATTTTTTTAGTCATTTTAGGCATTGCCACTACATACGCAGTTTTTTATATGAATACGCAGTTTATTATAAAACTTTTTTTTAACAATATTAAAAAAATCTACTATTTTAGTTGTGGTAAATACGAGGGTAAATATTTGAAAAGTATTTTCGCTTAATTTTAATATTCACAACATCACTAATCAGAAATGATAAAAACGGGCAACTTACGCCGAGACTTACGCAATAGACCCCCGGTCTAGGAGTTAATTGCAATATCGGTGACCGGAGAGCCAACTATTTGCAACGCAAGCTTGACTCGATCTAATTTGGAGCTAGTGGTTAGCACGTTACTGGAATTTTGTTTTATTGAACGTTCGAATTTTAGCAAAGTATATTTACATATGTACCTATTTGCTAATAGCTAATATATTTTGCCCTGAACCAATATACCCACGCCTAAACTAACGTTTGCCAGCCGCCACATTTGCGTGAAATGTCAGCTACTTACACGTAAAAAAATATAAGCATTACAAAGTAAGCTGGCGCTTATATATATATTTTTTAGGGAAACTGACACGGTTGGCTACATGACCTACAACATCCGTGATGTCAGCCCGTAACACCGGGTGAACTAGGTGCCATGTCAGTGCTTCCCTTCATTTCATGTCGGCTACACTGAACTGGAAGGATAACTGAAACTGAAAGTTTTCACTTCAAAACAGAGAAAGACATTAAAACAAGTCCGTATTCATATAATTTTAGGACTAAATGTAGGTAGATCTAAATTTATAATAGAAAATTTTAAGTGTTTTTTTTTTCATTTGGATGTAAAATTTCATATTCAATTTTTCAATATTCGTATTCGTATTCATATCCGCGTTTAACATTTTGGAATATTCGTATTCACATTCATATTCGCGAATGTGGAAAAATAGGCATCCCTACTGTTAGCCCTTTCAAATGTACCCCACACGATAATATGTTAGTTTAAACTTTTTTTTATTGGTATCAAATTGCCCCCCCCCCCCCCCCCCCCATATTAATGTAAAATAAATTGTTATCTAGTTTTTGACGAACGTTATTATGTCATTATGACAAATTTCAAGTTTCTACGTTACTTGGTTTTGAGAAAAACGCCTGTGACAGACGGACTGACACCGGAGTGATCTTATAATGGTTCCGTTTTTCCTTTTAAGATACGGAAACATAAAAAATGCAACTGATCCCTATCTTTTCCTTCAGCCAGCGTTTTATTTAAATGGCGAGAACTATGTTAAAAAGAAATGAAGCAAAGGAAGTAGGTAGTGGAAAGTCTCGCTACTATAAACCAATAAATCTATGTAAAACGTTGGTGGTCTTTGTAAATCGCCAAAATGTCTTTTTGGACGCAGTCCAGTCCAAGTAACGCCGCAAGTTTTAACTAAAACAATAAATCTTCTTAGGACTATCTATAGAGGAAAATGCTTTAAAATCGGTAGCACTCCGTGCGGACACACTAAGAGAGGGGATTTAGAGTTTTTTTGAATCCTGTCCAACTTTGGTTAATGGGTTTGCAGCTCAGCCCGTACACGTCCGGAAATTTTTACATCGGGATTCAGAAATTATATATACACTATACTTACATAATAATAATATATAGTAAGTGCAATTACTTACTGTATGTACTTTTTATCATTATCTGAAAGAAAAATTCCGTGAATAAATCTCTACACACAATGCTATAATGTTTTGTCGATTACAATACAAGGCAGACTGAAAAACATTGAACTTAGCAATAAGTTCATCTTCTGAACAACAGAAAGTGTAATACGTAATTTTAGGACTATTAAACCAAAGCTATACAAAAATAATATTTTTTGTCTCAAATTTAAAAGTATGCTTCAGTTTCTTGTTTAGAATCACCCCCATTAATATTGTAGCTAAGTGGATCGCCGTGTACAGACAGAGACGACATGAACCTCAAAAGCTCCCCAAAGCCTCTTAAAGCCTTATAGCTAATCGATCATTTGGGATTTTAGGTTTGCATAGAATTTCTGAAGGCGTGCTCCTTTTTGTCGCTTTCCATATTCGTTTTAGCTTCTGAGAAGGTAAGAGTACTTTGTTGCTCATTCATAATGTACGAGCAATATTTAGGATAAGTGTGTCTGCATATGTACTGTCGGTCTTTATGTGTAGGAGAAATGGCGAAACTCCCTAACGAATGATTTTCGATCTTTGACACTGGTAAACTATTTATCGCTCTCCCTGCCCACATGTCAAGAGAGGCCCACCTATCAGATCAGGGCGGCATGGCATTCGCAACCGCCGCGTACGACCCAATGTCCAATTGTCCATGGGCGTCGTTAGGCACCTTGAGGGTGGCTAGGGGGCACATTTCATGATTTCTATAAAAAAAATCTAAATTCTTATAGTTTGTATTTTATTTGTCACAAAACTTCCCAATAGTAAAATTTCTTAATCTTAATTAAAATATTGTCAACTAGGGGAGTGTATGTATTTATGTCTTTTTTTTTTCTTTTGTTTGAAAATTATGTGATATAATACTTTCGCCTAATTCTACCTACATACTGCATCATTGAACGAGTTAAGTATACAAAGTGGTTCACTACAATTGAGTATGTACTAAATATTGAAAAAATAATTGCAAAGCTTTTATATTGATAAAAATGAACTAAAAAGTTAAAAATGCATTTATTCCGGAAGCAAGCCATTTTCTCCATTTTTTATACTTTTAAATTAAAGCGTGTTACACCCTCTTTTTCTCTTTTGCTGTCAAATGTAACACGCTTTTATTTTAAAACTGTAAAAAAATTTAGAAAATGACTTGTTTCCAATCGGAATAAATTTATTTGTAACTTTTTATCTCATTGCATCAATATATATATAAAAGCTTGTTTTTAAAAAAAAAAAATATTTTTTTACTTTTTAGTATTGTATGGTGGCAAAAACGTCATCTAGGTAGGACCAGAGTAGTGAAAACAAATCCAACGAGCTCAAACTCGATGGGGTTACGTCGCCGCGTCGTAATAGAGTTCCTGTGGCGACCTTCCGGCTCCATCGTCAGACCATCTCTATGACCTCATTATATTTAATTGTCATCCGATTTACTTACACATGTATGTGCAATTTCAGCTCAATCGAACACCGGGAAGTGGGTAAAATTTAACTTGTAAGATTTGATTACCCACAGACTGACACCGGGACAGATGAAACTAAATAAAAGCTTGTAAAAAGTAATAAATGGAATAAGTTGTAAATAAAATATTCCACTTGAAGCGTTTATAAGCCAAATATTACGTGAGTTATCTTTTGATTTTTGAATAGTCAGTCTTGAATTTGTTCGAAACTTTTGACATAACGCCACCGGGCCAAATTTCTCTCAACTTCCACCTCCCAGCTGAGATTTATTTCTACGTTAATTTATGACCTGTCAGCTAAATTATTTCTTGCTACCTGCTTTAGAGCGGACTGTCTCTAACGCGACACAGATATTGTTTTGTTGTAAATGTTTCACCTACGACAAAATAATTCTAATAATATAAATTGCTATTGACAGACACTGTACATGAAACTACATAATTTGTTTATCATATCAACCTTTTTATTCTCTAACGAAAACATCACAATAATTTGTGACAAGAAATCCGTCTCTAAGAGTGCGTACATACTCATTTCATTTAATAATATTTAATATTTTATAGTTGCCATCCTAATAAAAAAAATACAAAATACATTTCAGAACTTTAGTAGCAATTAATGTTTTTGTGTCACACTCCGGTTTGCTTTTTTTTATATTAAGTATTTATGACGATGATTTTGGCTTTACTTTCGCACACACACAGAACATAAAATACGAATAGAAGTAGCGCGATGACACGTTCTGCGTACCACAAGTAAGCGTAACTCCGCACACTTGATCTCCGCTTGTCCCTACGGTCACGGAAACTATGAAGCTAAGAAATACATAAAAGCCTTATTTCTATAATACAGTGAAAAATGTGGAACCCCAGACTGTACTTGGGAGGAAATAGATGGGCAGGGAGTCCTGCCCATCTATTTCCTCCCAAGTACAGCCTGGGGTTTTTCAAAAGGGGCGTAAAAAGGCTCCTGTCAGGCCGGCATGGCATTGCAATCCCCGTGCATCACAGAATGTCCATGGGCTTCGTTAGACACCTACTTGTAGGTGAAACGATGCCACATGTCGAGCTATTCATAAAAAAAATTACAAAAAAAATCAAAAACTTTAGTCGCACATAGCATTTGTCTACTAGCCGGTAAATTATAACTTGGAGGTATCAAAACCCATCGTTTTTCGTATTTCGGAATATGGTTAGTTACACTGGTCTTCATACTAGTAAGTTATGGCGCTACTTCTATATCCTTCTTCTTCATCCTTCTGTGGTCGCGTATTTGTTGTGTTGCTTACATATTACTACGCTGCTGGAGGTGGATTTGTCGCACAATACAATCTTTTTTTTTATGCAAAATGACACGGTTGGCTACATCACCTACTACATCCATGATGTCAGCCCATAACACCTTGGTGAGCTAGGTGCCATGTCAGTGCTTCCCTTCGGTCGTGCCGGCTACACTGAAATGCACGGAAAACACGAACTAATTTAAATAGCCGTTTCAGCCGACCTTTCATTTAATGCGGTGGTACCAACCCGGGCGGGATAAACCCTACCACCTAGTAAGGTAAGAAATGAAGGGACCTACAAGTTTTACGTGGAATCCGAACCACGGTCAGCCTCCAACAACGGTCGAGCGGTCGCCCATCCATCCACTGACCGCGCCCAGGTGTGCTTATTATTCGACCGACAGTCGACCTACTGGACTACTGAGCTACCGAGGCTGACAAATTCTTCCAATAACCTCAAGTATACA
Source organism: Nematopogon swammerdamellus (assembly GCA_946902875.1). Classification (NCBI taxonomy): domain Eukaryota; kingdom Metazoa; phylum Arthropoda; class Insecta; order Lepidoptera; family Adelidae; genus Nematopogon; species Nematopogon swammerdamellus. Next base: position 15,873,945 of record OX336340.1, read on the forward strand.
CAACAAAACGTTAGCATTATCAGGTACACTCAGGTTTGCTCACGGTATTTTACTTAAAAGGAGCATATATGTTTGAACCTCTCACGTGAAAGTCTTTTAACCATTGGGCTGTTCGGTATGCCTGGCTTGCAAAACTTTCATTTTTTTACATTTCACTTCTAAACCGCATTCGCTATTTGCACTCCACTCGACTGCCGGCAAAGCGTCGAGACAGCCATAAAGAGCCTTCGCAACGTATTCGAGATACGCAAAACTTTTTGAAGGCTTTTAGTCCTAATCGAATCTTGAACATTTTTACCTGTCGTCTGGAGGAGGGGCGTGCGTTGCTCCTAAGCTCCCCCCCTGAACTCTCCCCCCCCCCCCCAACCCAAGGCATCCCCCCCAGGCATTCCCCCCCCCCCCCCCCCTACCACGCTTCACGCTTCGGGGATAAGTGCTCAAATGTTTTCAGCCGTCTCTTAACGTCAACCTGTCAATTGGCTATTTAAAGATTGTGGGGGACAGGAAAACTCGTGGGTGACCCAGCTGAGTTCGTACTCGCTAGAGGGAGCAGAGATGCGCCTTATACACAGTAAATTCCGACGAAACGATAAAAGTGAACTATTAAAACCGGTGAAACGTAGTAAAAGGAAGTGAAACGTAAGCAAAAACAAATTTAAATAAGTAAATTTAACTAAAGTAATCTTCAAAATTAAAACGGCTAGGTCTCCCAACTTTATAATTAAAATACACGTATTTTATTATGTAATAAATGTCCATTTTAACCAGCATTTTTAATTTTTTATAAAATAATAAGTTTTTTGTCTGTAATATAATATTGAATTAGGTGTTTTTATATTTTCAAAATTAAAATTAATACAATATATATCTAAATATAGCATTATGTGTGTACTTCTTATACATATAACGAAAATATACATTGACTGGTCACAGGCAAACACAGTCGGAAATAGCGGAGCGGCGCGGATGACTAGTCCACTCTCTAACTATACATTGTACTAAAACCAACGTTACTTGGCGCGGGGTCACATGAAGTTGTGTTGAAAAGTACAGTACAATCAATTCATATATGAAATAAACAGATGTAAAACTATATATTTTGAATTCAATGAAAAAGTAATATTTTCATAATAAAACGCCTAATAATTGAAAAACATCTGTCGTAAACCCGACTACCGTAAGGATACTCGTAGATGGTCGGATAGTGGCCACGTATAGCCACGTATAGATTTATCCACACGTAGCGTGGTACGCCCCCATGCTACGTGGACAGACGATCTAAAAAAGGTAGCCGGGAGTGAATGGATGAGAAGAGCGGAAGGTCGCTTATGGTGGCGACCCATGTCCAGCAGTGGACTGATACCTGATGATGATGAATAATAAGTAGTCTGGTAAAAAAGGAAGAGCATTTATTTCTTAGCATAGTTCCTTTGTTTCGACAAAGCACTGCACTGAACGAGTATTTAGTTTCGAATTTTCCTCCAATTTAGTGTAGACGGCACGAATAAAGTTGTCGATGGCAAACTGGACCAAGTTGGTCAAACAAGAACAAATTTCAATGTACTAACCTCGCAGGAATTATGTAGCCAACAATGGCAGGTTCCATAAAAATCTTATTTCGATATGTATCTGCCTTGACCAAAAATTACCCATTGAAATGAACCCCGGCGAAACGAAACGGTGCATCATGTAAACGCAGACTAACCTAGTGTTGAATGCTCGTTAGGCGCGGAACTGTTTACGCACCGTGAATTAGTACGCCTTGTGGACGTAAAGCTCTAATCCTGAAGTTAAAATAACGCCAGATAACGACTAGGGCTGTCGCCAAGTATCGATATTCCATGTCTGTACTTTGGGGCATAACAGGTGTGATAAGTTATTCTCTAGGTCGACCGAAACTTTTTTGGGCGTTTAACTCAGCGCGATGTGCTAAAGTACGCTAGTAATACATAAGTCGATGGTTTAACTACGGATATGAAAAATAATACCTGCTGTATTTGATTTGACGACGTTAAATAAAATTTAACCATAGAAAAAAATTACATATTGCGGCAATTAGGTCACACTCGAAGTTTCTAAAGAGAACTTAAAACGTGGTTTTATACAAATCGACGACAACGATTTAAGAACACCTCTAAACCTCTAAAACTGCCAGGAGGTGACTTTGATTTGTATCAACCGTGTCCTAAAGCGACACCCTCCTATATCCACTGCCTCTTGCTTCTTTCACGTCTTCTTTTTAATCACTAGGGTTGTCTCTAGACGACGAAAAAGGACATTCATTCGTGGAGGCATTTCCTTTGGATTTTTTGTTATTTATTTGAAATTGCGCTATTGTATTAACCATTTATAGAATAGAATAGAATTTATTGTTCGAAGAATTTTGGTACAGAATCGGTACAGAATGTCTGTAAAACACATAATATTTAAGAATAGGTACATTTTACAACACAAGTTACATTTTAGCTTTTTACAAATCATCATCCATCAGATTAACATAATAAGGTACATTATGTATGACACATGCATAGGTTTCTGTACCAGCTATTTTGTTTATACCCTACCATGCTCACTGGGAACAATCCCGTATTGAGGATGGCAGGTTTGTCTTTAGTCGCGTGCTACTAGCTTCCACACTAAACAGTTTTGAGCAAATAAATAAATAAAGATGAGAACATTAAAAATTTAAAAAAATAATTTAGGAAGATACAGAATTCAATAAAATAATAATTAATTTTGTAAAAATGTAAAATTTATATAATAAGAAATGTGTGAATAAATGTATAAAATAATAGTAAATAATAAAAGTAACATATAAACAAAAAAAAAAAACAAATAAATAAAATTTAATAATATTGTTCATACCTATATAAAATAAATACAACATTCAAACAATATACACACCAAAACCTATATTTCGCAATGAAAAACTACAATTATGCGGGAGTTATAGGTATAGTTTCTTATCATGTTCATGATTAACTTGTGGCAAGTGTAAAATGTTAAAGTAAGAAAATTTACTCAACGTACAAACAACAGACAGAAAGTGATCGAAAAAAAATCAATATTTACTATGGAGTTTCTATTTTGGCCTTTACTATGGAGTTTCTTCGGGTGTGTACCTTTGAAGTAAAAAAAAAAACAAACACAACAACAAAAATGTCGCGTACACATCGCGACATACAATGTGCTCATTGATTTATCCAAGGATCAGCATATTATAAGCTTAGGTAGCAGCATATAATGTATTTGTAAGCTTCATAAACAAGAAGTATATTCCATATAAACCATTTCATCGATATTCATAAGCTTTGAGCCTTTGAGTCGCCGCACTAGCCACCTCCACTCACACACGAGTCACTGTGCAGAGAAACTTCGATATGGGAAGGCATCGCGATGCTTTTTTAGCGTCGAAATGAGACTGTGCTGGAGTCGTGTCAGTAGCTTTTGCTTCCTCGTTCTATTTCTAAAATGGCGGCTTATTTTTAGAATATTGACTAATAGTCCCTTCCGGTTTCCGGTGTTCTTTGTTGATATGGTTGATAATATCTACTCTGCCCCCATTTCCCAAGCCCCAGTCACTAAATATAATATACTGTCATGAGATTAAGTTCATCATGTAAATATTTAGTTTAATCTCGATTTCTGTAAAACAACATATGTGTTAGGATATTGTGTATGGTCTACTTCTGTTTCTAGCGTAGGTTTCAGCTGTTTTCTCCACTAGTCCGGCATAGCCAGCAATTCAAAGGGAATTCTTCTGTATGGCACCTCCTCGGAAGTGATTTTGGCTGGTCGGAGCATTTACTCTCGTTCCTCCGACTCAGCCTCACCCTATCGGGTCACGTAAAAAAGTTACATAACCAAGCGAAGATGAATGCAACTCAACACCTACCTACCTGTAATGGTTATCTAATAAATAAGTAGGTAATTTATTTTCTTAATTTATTGTTTTCAGTATTCAAGTCTCAGACATCGCTCTCGACGGACTCCGGCCTGTGTACGGAGCGTGGTCTGCGCCGGACTCATGTAGAGCTCATCAGGCCGCCTGGAAGACGCATCGGACTCAAGCTGGCAGGTGAGATTTTTCATAGTTAAGTACGTCACAGATTACTTAAGTTACGTGTACACTGAAGGAAGGTCGGTCGAAACGGTCAATAAAATTGTCCGTGTTACCCCGCCGCGCCGGTTCAGTATATACGGCACGATAAAAGGGAATCACACTAGCTCGGCACCTAGCTCCGATGGAAAGGTAATGGGCTAATATTTGTTTTATTTGTATGCGTTATTTATTACTATTCTCAAATCAAAACAAACGTGCAGCTCGCACAACAAAATTTTATGGCTTAGTGAAGGGAGATTCCCTTCACTAAGCCATAAAACTTTATTATGCGAACTGCACGTTTGTTTTGATTTGAGAATAAGCATGTACTAGGTTTATATTTCTTCTTTAGATAGATGCAAAGCCGAAAATGAAGAGTAAAAATACGTCCCGACTAGGATTCGAACCTGGAACTCCGGCTTGAGCTGCCAGCGCGATACCATTTCGCCACCAGGTCGATGACGTATTCTCTCTAAATTTCGAACAGCTGCACCTTCTATAGTAGGTATGACGCAATCTCCTGCGTTCAGTCAACTTACAAGATTCCATATTGAATATATCTAAATAAGAAGTAATGGGTAATGGGCTAGCTTCACGATTTCAAGTTGCCAGATGATGTAGCCACTGGCCAACCATATCACTCTAGGCTACTTGGGAGGAAAGTATTACATAATGTAAATAGGAAGAGAGTGTCCAATGTCATTATACTCCAAACCGTCTACTACTACTAACCATGTAAATAAATTGTTATCAACTTTGAAAATCGATAGTCAAGTCCAACAAACACCAGTATTGGTAAAAATCGCTCCTACGACAAAATGGACGCACTTCGCTGGGCTCACACTGTCCTTTTGAGGCTTCAATGATTGATGACACTCGAGTCGAAGGGGATTTAAGTAGAAAGCTTTTATTACGTAAATTTAATGGAGCGTTTGGGGCATAAGAGATAAAGTGGCATCGTTATTAAAGATGAGTTGGAGTAATCAGAGTAGCAGAGCTTAGTGAAAAATTTGGTTTTTAATACATGAAAATGATCATATATGTGTGCGAAACAAGAACTTCAAAGTTATTCAGCTGGTAGCGAAGGAACGCTGGGCTTAGAGTAATAAACTTTCAAGAACGCATAAATTACCCGTACCTCTTCCCAACTAAATACATATTATGCATGGTGGGCTACAATTCTATAAAATGGAGAAGAGATTTAGCCCTCATGTATGTTTACCGCATACTAAATGGCAAAATAAGCAACCCAGACTTTTTACAGAGATTTAATCTTTACTCACCAGACAATTACTTAAGAGCCAGTACACACGACCCAATACAACCAATTCCCTCGAGGACCAACTTGCAGTAATTGTGTTCTCCTCTGAATAGAGCTATAAATATAATAATTAAAATTAACTCGACAGAACCAGACCTATTTAGCAATAGTTTGAATAAATACAAGAATTTTACAGTCATATACTTAAATAAGGAATTTGCATAAATACAATATATGACCCACTTGCACCAACACGAATTTAACGATATAAACCAGTTTAACTCGTTAAGCTAGCACCCGTTGACTGTGGGAACCGCGTTTAAATCCATAACTCGCTACTTAACTCTAAACTCGTGTTGGTGCAAGTGGGCGTAAACTAGGGAACGCAACAGGTTAAGCCTGTAATGTTTCTTAAATTTAAAATAAAGTAAATAAATAAATAAAGATTGAACCAGCCAAACTCGTAAATTAACCTTTTCCTGTAATTTGAAAACAATAATTATTACCTGCCTCTTCAAAACATGAAATCGATATTTGTTGTAACTTTTGTTTTGGAAAATTTCATTTTCATATGTTAATGCAGCAATTTTTGCTCTTGTGTCTGTGTTTCTAATCGAAATTAATAGCGTAAATGGACATTTACGCTATACGTCCGTGATTAGTTCACCAAACTCTACATTATGTACCAAATTGTAACTTTTTTCGTCCAGTAGATTCGGAGAAAATAAGGTGTGACAAACAGACAGACACGAGAGTGATCTTATAGGGGTTCACATTTTTTGGTCTTTTGAGATACGGAACCCTAAAAGTGTGAATGCCTGTACTCGCGGTTTTAAGATATTTACCTAAATAACACTCCGAGATTGTCACTGTCACTGTTCCTAAATCTCAATTCTCAAAATCAATCTCAAAGCCTCAAAAAATCCTCGGGGTCCCGGTACACGTAGATCTACATAAAAAATACATACCTATTTACTTCATGCATGAACTTCTCCTAAAACAGAGTACTTAATAGAACATTTTACTAGCTACGGAACCTTTTTACATTGTCTACCACTTTTAGAAAATATGTATCAGTGTTGCCTTTCATGTGAAATCGTGGGTAGTTTAAAATATGGTGGCGCCAGTGCGTTTCCCGCTCCCCACCGCTTCACCACGCCGCCGCCGCCGCTGGCCGCCGCCTCTGCCGCAGCGAGAGTCACTTAATTCCACGACGTCGACTAGGACGGTTCAATTTACATGTTTATTGCTTCTTTCTAACAAGCAGATGCGACTGGATTGGTTTCGTCCTATTTGCCCATTTTACCATGCTCGTAGTCCAGTATCGAATGACATGATTTTTTTGCGGTTTTTAAATAAATTTCAGCTCTTTGATGTTGCGGATTTGTGTTTGTCAATTTATTTTATCGCATCCGCGAACGAGCTTTGCGTCAACAAGGATTCAATCAAAAGCAATATTTTTTTCATTTTGATTTAACGTTACGTACCATATTTTTCCGTTTTCGCAGAAGTTTAAGAAAACAATCTTTCAAACATTTTAGCTTAATGTTAATATTTATTCTGCAAACCTTAATAAAATAAATATTTATTCTCTATCCATACACATTTCTGTATAACCAGAACCTGTACTGGTAATTTCTCTGCCCACATTTGCGCAAAATCAACTCGGTGATAATTATTTACACTAAATTTAGACACGTTTGCCTGAATTTCGTATTTAGCTACGGAAGCCCGAGACGGAGTTACGGTCCGCGAAAGATTTATATGTAATGGCGTTGAGTGCAGCTAATATAATTGCAGTCATTTATATTTTATTTGATGTTCCGTTTTATGATTTGTCGCACCTATGCTCGTGCTGATGAGCGTTTCCTCTGCTTTTGATATTATTTGCGGGCGTTTAGTTTTGCTTTCTTTCTACTAGTCATTTTATGTTGTGGGTTTAACGCGCCCTGAAAATGCGATGACACTCAGTAGTTGATCTACCGATAAACGGCTCGTAATCTAAATATAGGAAAACTATTTTTTTAAACTGCACGATTCTCTAAATCATTATTGTGTCGCACTTCAAAGGTGTGCAATTATGATTTACTACCTACTAAAATTCACAGATCTCTAATAACGCGTTAATAAACCTTTCCCCAGCGACTTTAGTCTGTCAACTCTTCAAGTCGGACTAGCACCTGCTCTGGGGTGAAATTGGCTGCGCCTGAGACTCCGACCTCAAGCATAGCTACCCGTTCGAAAGTAATAAAACATTAAAAAATATATTAAATATTGCAATGTTATTTTAAGATCCTAGGTAATTTTTCGTCAACAAATGCACAACATTTACACATACAACGTCCGTTATATGTAACTATACAACGTTATTTAAAGTAGGCATTAGTATATTTTTAGGCTCAAAATAAAAAACTGTAGAGCATGAACTTTCAATGTCGGCTATGGTTTAGATAAAAGATTACCCCGGTTTGAATGATATGTGGATAACTCCTGAAAGACTACTTTAATCCCCTTGCATGCTATATACAACCACACCTAACATTTATTGACTACCTAATTCTTAATGCAACCGACATACGACAAGTTATAACAAATTTCGTAGATATAGCACAGATAAATGCCAACAAATAAATGCCAAAATTTGTATACAACGTACGGGATATCCTTTGAAAATAAATCGATGCGAATCCACCGGAAAAAGTGTCCGAGTCGAATGTTCAGTCAGGTAGAGTGTCCCAGGTACAGAGCAGAGGGAGGGAAGAGGGGCAGTCCACCATAATTCATTCATCCGAGATCCGTCTCCTTCCCCGATTGGGTTCGGAATAACTTTCGCGAACGGAATACGTTTTTGGTTAACCCGTGCGCGAAAATCCAGGCACCAAATATACACCAAACGATTACCATCTTATGTACGAAATTAATTCACTGAACTTTAAACTATACGTCATGAGTTTAGGAGTCAAAATCGGAAGATATACATCGTCGACTAAAGGATATTTCTGTATTACACGCTGTCAACATTGATGATTGTGTTTAGAAGATATCCCCGACTTGGATTCTCCAATTTAATTCCACGGAATTCACCATCGCCTGGGCTCATTTTAGGGGATTAGAACATGGGTTACAGTAATAAGACCACGATCTTGGGTAAACAGAAGTCGAAGAGAGAAAGCCAATTTCAATATAACACGAAGGGATACAGATTGCGGGAAAATTTTCAAATACAGGATCTCGCTTGATTTAATACGAGATTTGAGGGTGGTTCAAAAATATGAGTCGGTGTTTGCGTTCGATTACGATGTACTGTACATAGCATAGATGTACGTACCTAGCATACATAAGGTTGTCAACCGATTGTAAATTTAGTACATACATAGGTGCATATCACTCACGCAGAATCCCGAAAATCGGGGTAAGCAGAGTAATCGGTGTTGTGCTGCAAGAACTCTGGTATATTACACGTTTACGTATTACGTCCACCACGTTTCGCAAAATATTCGAACAAGATTCAATCGATCAAGCAGCAAGTAAGGCACGAAGACCCACCTGCTGATGACTCGGTGGAAGTACCGTGCCAAGGTGAGAGGTGGCGAACCTGTCGCTCTTTAGCGCGGCATCTTGTCTTTTAATAAAGTGTTAAGATTTGAATAGATAAAGTTAGGTTAAGGTTGAGTTATATTATAATATATTGGTTGATTTGACAGTTCTTTTCATGCTCACAAATTACGTACTAATAATTAATGTGATCAGTGTTATCGGTGTTGCGCTGCAAGAACTCTGGTAAATTTCAGCACACCGACCACTACATTTCGCAAAGTATTCGGTCAAGACAACTATAAAGCAGCAAAGTAACTAGTAAGGAATGAAGACCCACCTTCTGCATGACTCGGTGGAAGGACCGTGTCAAGGTGAGAGGTAGCTATCCTGTCGCCCTTTAGCACGGCTTCTTGTCCTTATCCCTTAGTCGTTTCTACGACTTACGCGGGGAGAGATGCAGAGGGGCTATTCTTTTTAAGTACCGCCCCCACACACTTACGCAGAAAAATTATAAATTTTTTTATGGACGGCGTCTCCTACAAAATCCTTGATGTCAGCCCATAGCAGCTTGGTGAGCTAGGTGCCATTTCAGTGCTTCCCTTTGATCGTTCCGGTCACACCGAACTGGACGGAAAACACGAAATATTTACATACAAGTTCGACCGACCTTTCATTTAGTACTGAGTCTACTGAAACTTCTATAGGGAGTATAGAGGCCTCTCTTATAGTTTACTTTTATGCCGTCGTCTGCTATACGTCAGGCTCGTCCGAACACTACATCGCTATACGTCAGGCTCGACCGAACACTACATCGCTATACGTCAGGCTCGACCGAACACTACATCGCTATACGTCAGGCTCGACCGAACACTACATCGCTATACGTCAGGCTCGACCGAACACTACATCGCTATACGTCAGGCTCGACCGAACACTACATCGCTATACGTCAGGCTCGACCGAACACTACATCGCTATACGTCAATTTAATAAATACTCGGAATTGACCTCCAGCTAAAATATGGAGTTTATGTAATTGTTATGATTTTACAATCCGCCGGATTATAGCGAGTGTATTATTCAAAATGTTGCATTATGTATAAGCGGACGGAATGAAAGCCTACGCCTCGGTTTTTGTTGTATTACTCCGAAGTTTTGCTAAAGTTTCCTTTTCCATATTTGCAAACTCTTCTTAGAATTTAATAATGAGCGAAACTCGGAGGGAGAACGATAATAGCATTCATCTGTATAAATATTTCACACAACCTTGATGGCGATAATAATTATGTATATTTCATATTTTACGATCTCCGTGTTTTCAGTATGTTTGGAATTAATTACGAAGTAATATAAGTATTACTTTGTCATTTATTTTACTTGGAATTTCTTTCATCTCGTTTCATTTTCATTAAATTTATAATGAGGGGCTAAAATGGAGCGTATCCTTCGAGATTTGTGACTGAAATAGCATCACAATCGTGGCTGGCGACCCGACGGCGGCGGCGGCAGTGGCGGAGGCTCTCGAGAAGGCTCTCGTGTCTCGGCGACGAGCTGGAGGGTGCTCGGGGGGCGGCTGCGGCGCGATCTCGAGAGCTATAATCACTCCTTCGTCACATGACGCTGCAGAATTGGCGACGATGACGCGGCCGAGACGAGTGGTCACGTTCCGTCACACCACTCGATTGGAGGGCGGCAGCGGCGGCGGCGTGGCGGTAGCGGGATGGAGGCGGAGGCGGTTTGCTACTGAGGATGCTTGTAGTTTTCTAGAAAGGCTCATTCTGAATCAGGGTGATAAAACGTGAACGCAGTTCGCATATAGATTTGTCACGACTCACGACTAAAATTTTTTCTTTTTTTCTTTTTTTCTTTTTTTATAAATACTTATACTATGCAAGAATTCTAATCAACGCAGAAATATATCGAATAGAAAATGACATCTGGAATTATTATTAAAAACGATTATTACTTTAACATTCTCAATGATTTGATATACATGTGTGTATGCGCGCTACCATATATTCCTCGAAATCACATTTCCTATTACAAGACATACAAACAAAAGTTGAATCGCTATAAAATCTATACATATAATAAAATCGTTAAATTAATAATCTCTCTTTGTCTGTACGCGCATCACGCAAAAACCACTGAACGGAATTTGACGAAACTTTGTATAGTGACAGTGTATATCCCGGATTAACATAATAAACAAATAAATATAATAACAATTAAAATTATTATAAAATTTAAATGACAAGTTGACAACGGAGAACTGTCATCTCGACGTGAGCTGGCCGGTGACAAAATGTTTGATAAATAAAAAATAAAAAAAATTTAAGTCGAACTTATGTCGCTGTCATTGGTGCAATTTATATTTCTGTCGCCCGCGGCTTCGCTAGCGTGAAATTCGTATTAAAAAAAAGTAAGTAACTAAAGGCGGAGCCGAAGGCGGATCTGCGCTCACGTAAACGATATTCTTGCTCGATGAAAGTAACTAAGGGCGAGGCGGAAGTCGGAGCTGAGTTCAGGAAGAAAAAAAACATTGTTTCTTGAATGAAGTAAGTAACTATGGGCAGGCCGCAGGCAGAGCTGCGTTCAGGAAGAAGCTAAACCATCTTGAAGAAAGTAAGTAACTAAGGCGAGGCCGAAGGCCGAGCTACGTTCTGATAAATAATAAACCATCTCGGAGAAAGTAAGTAACTAAGGCGAGGCCGAAGGCCGAGCTGCGTTCTGGATGAAGCTAAACCATCTCGAATAAAGTAGGTAACTAAGCGATATTAAGATTGAGTTAAATTAATTTAAATTTTATTATAAAGTCCACGCTTCTGACGGCAAACATACCGTGCATCCTAAAACCTTGCGGTTATTCCCGGCTGGATGGCAAGAGGCCCGATGGTATCACCTTAGTTCCATGGGCCAAGGGTAGGTCTTTGATGTGGGACGCCATTTGTGTTCTCACATTGGCTCCAAGTCACGTTCGGGCATCTTCAAGACCGGCCGGCGCGGCCGAGGCCTGGGCGGACAGCCTCAAACGCAATAAATATTATAGATATATAATTCAAGATTTCGAATTTGTTGCGTTTGCGGTTGAAACCCTCGGTCCGTGGAGCTGTCATTGAAGCCAAAAGCTTCTTGAAGAGACTTGGGTCTCTGCTGGTGGACGCAACTGGTGTCCCGCAATCAAGGGCCTACTTCATTGAAACGGTAAGCTTTGCCATCCAGCGGGGTAATGCCGCAAGTGTTCTAGGAACATTTGAAAACGCCCCTTGTATGATAGTTATTTTAATGTTTGTTAGGTAGGTTTTAATTATTTAGTTATTAATATTACTTTTTTATATATTTTATTAAATAAATAGATGGAGTAAACGATATTATATGCTATCGAAGAAAGGAAGTCATTTAAGGCGAGGCCCGAAGGCAGAAGAGGGTTTTTGGTTTACCTGAACGCAGCTCGGCCTTCGGCCTCGCCCTTAGTTACTTACTTTCTTCGAGAAGGTTTATCGTCTTCCTGAACGCAGCTTGGCCTTCGGCCTCGCCCAGTTACTTACTTTCTTCGTGAAGGTTTATTGTCTTCCAGGATGCAGCTGGGCCTTCGGCCTCGCCGTTAGTTGCTTACTTTATTTGAGAAGATTTATCGTTTACCTGAACGCAGCTCGGCCTTCGGCCTCGCCCTTAGTTACTTAGATTCTTCTTTGAAATACGAATTTCACGCGAGCGAAGCCGCGGGCAACAGCTAGTTATAAATAAAGTTGAAAATCGGATCAACCGCCCGAAATGCGCAGCGGCTGAATCCAGTCAATTTCCTGTTCTATTTTCTAAAGAATATAGTTGTCTTTCCTGTACACGTATGGGGATGGTCCAGTGATTTTAAAAGAGCTCCAGTCACGGCGACTACCTCTCGGAGTTAGAGAGCCCACTGGGGTCGCGAGTAAGTTGGAAAACTTCTTTGAGTTACAAGGACGGCTAACAGGTTGATACAGACGAACAAGACTCTTGAGGCCAGTTTAACGAGAGTCCATGTCTGTTGCAATTTTTTAATGCTATTTTGTTTTGTCGAACAATTCGAGGTTTCGCTATTTATTCCATCGTTCAGAGTTATGTCCTACATTTCTTAAATCTTTGCACTGTTTTATTTAAAAAAATAAGGGCCTAATGCCATATACCTAGGGAGGAAATAGGGGAATACGATTGAGTCTTGTTCATGCATACCTTGCATGCATAAAAAGGAAGCATCTTTAAAATGTATACATTTTTTCCATGTATTGCAAATTCGGTAAAATATTTAAATCATGTTTGCGTTTATGTATTCCGAAAGAAGTATCGAGTTTAATAACGTCGTTTCAAAAGAATCCCATTTTAAGCCAACCCCCGAAAAACACTATTTGAACGATATTGAAAAGAGTGAAACTTTAAATTTATTCAAAGTCACGTTGCCCTCTCTCGTCTAAGAACGCTTTGCTACACGTACACGTGTAGCTACAGTCCAGACGCATCTTCTACCTCAAGAAAGGAAATTAGGGAAAAATGTCTCCCGGAGACGCTCTTCAATTAATCATACCTTCAGACAGGTGCTACCGTTTCTCGAGAGAATCCGGTCGTCGCCCCAAACGAATGTGTGCCGAAGAAAAATAAACCTTAGTGCGAGCAGATAAGGTGGAATTTTGAAGTGCTAAAGACTTATATTGAAAGTTTACCTGCTGCTTTCGCGAGTATGTGGCGAGGAAAAGCATTATGGAGGAGCTTGCAACATTATGAATGTATGTTTGGTACACGTGTACTCTGTAGCAGATTTTCTGAATGAGGAAATGAAGTTGATATTGTATATATATTTCTGTGGCGAAGTATCACTTCTTTTTAATTTTAAATTAGTTCTAATTCGTTAAAATAAAATAGTTTGATTTTTTATTGTAAATTGCAATTAATCAAAAGCGAACCTATCGTAATAATTGTGATTCCAGTTTGTAAGGGATGCATTTAGTAATAGTTTTTTTTATTTCAACAAATAGATATATAGAAATACTTTATTGCTCCAAAAAAACATTTTACAGAAACAAACGGATAAGTAATTTACATGAGGGGCAAAGGCGAACTTATCCCTTACAGGGATTTCTCCCAGTCAACCTTTGGATTTTTGAGAGTCGTATGGTGTGATTATAAGTTAGGTAGTAGCAAAAGACTTCAGTGTAGGAATGTAAAATGTAATATAAGGAAAATAACTATGATAAACTATAATATACACTATAAATAAGTACGTAGGTACTAGTTAATTAAACGTGTAAATTACTATTTATAAATTAAATTTAAATACAGAATATGAATTACAGTTTATATAATACATAATACCTAAATATATTCTGGCCTTCTTCAAACAAACTTCCGTATGAAGAATAAAACAAATTTCCTTGTGAAAAAGTATAGTCAAATTCAATACGATTTTACCAAAGAGTTTGTATTACGTCGCTGCGCAGCGACGTAATACAAACTCTTTGGATTTTACATTCCGGCGCAGTGGCGCCCCGCACACCAAAAGCGCCGGAAGGCGTTCACATACCACCGACCGGAAAACAATATTTTTTATTTTTCTTTACTGTAAGCTTAATATCTTTTAATATCTATTAAGCTTAGTAGCATATCTATCAGATCGTCTCCAACGTATTTATGATCATTCACACTCGCCTGTTGGCTTCTGTGGAGTAGATGTTAATAATACAATTCAACGCCTATAAACGATATCTGAGTAATATTGAATTTAAAATGAACAAAAACTTTACTACGATTTTTTATTTTATTTTATTTATTTTAAAGAGCATTTAAGACAACATTATGTATTATACAGATTAAAACGTAAACAATTTTAGACAGCGCATTTTAAATCAACTGAATTAATTTTTGCAATAATATTTTAAAAGATCAATACGCATTTTAAGTTACTTACATAATTTGTATATTTAATTTATACCTTAAAAGAGCTAAATCGGTTTCGCCGCCATGTCCGTACGAAATTGAGTGTTTGCTTTTTTCCTCGCATTACGCATCGCTGTTGTCTTTAAAATATAGCTCATTTCTCGCGCACTTCTGTTTACTTCCCCAACATAATAATTATGACCAGCGGCCAGGCTCGCGGCCTCGCAAGTCGCACCGAGTCCTCGCCTACTCCGCCGTGATGTATTTATTTGGCAAACAAACCTGCTAAAGGATTTCAACATTCACGCAACTGCACGAGTGCGCGACTTAGATACCAGAGGGAAGCACGGGCATGGCATCTAGCTCCGAGAGGAACGACACGCCATGAGATGCGACGTGATGCGATGCAAGGATTCTCTGAACCGATTTGGATGAAGTTTTTCTTTTAGTTAGAAATCTGGTCGACAGGGATGATTCTTAGATGGAGGTAATTTGTGCAGAGGGTCTCGGGATCTTCAGTCAACACTGTTTGAAGGCATCTCAGACGCTATGCACAGCTAGTAACTTGAAAGTGTATTGGCCAGATACTTCAAGTAATACTCGTATTAATCATTTATTCGAATTAAATTTAATTTAACAAACAGCCAATAATAATATTAGAAGAAAAAACTGTCTTAAAAAACATAAAACCGACTTTCAAAAAAAAACTAGAACTAAAAAGTGAAAATTTCATTATATATAAATATTATTTAATACTTTTTAGTTCTAGTTTTGTTTTTTTTTAAGTCGGTTTTATGTTTTTTAAAACAGTTTTTATTTCATTCTTTTTAGTAATGTTAGATAAAAAAGAATAATCGAAATCGACATCGAATAATCGAAATCGGTTGAAGTGGTACAGAATTATTCGCCATATTGTGTCAAACTGCAAAATTTTGAGCGTGTTGCAGGCAGTATAGTGCTAAGGTATCGACATGCTTATGTTTTTATTGCTAAAAAAGTCCACCTCAGTATATGGGGCCACCTCTGAAGTATGACCTACCAAACAAAAAAAAGAATTTTCAAAATCGGCCCACAATTACCGTAACCGAACACAGGTGTCTTGATTCTGGACTCAAATGCGTTGGGATATTTCTAGATATCGCTAAGGCTTTTGACACAGTGTCCATACCTATTCTCCTGAAGAAAATGGAAAATATTGGCGTCAAAGGCCTAGCGCTCAAGTGGTTTGCCAGTTACCTTAGTGGCAGGTCTCAGCGCATTCGGGTGGAAGAAGTCATAAGTGACCAAGCTGAAGTCACATTTGGAGTACCGCAAGGTAGTGTGGCCGCTTAGTTGGGGCCGCTTCTCTTCATTATCTACATAAATGCTCTATGTGAAACCAGGCTGAGCAGATGTAGGATAGTGACTTATGCAGATGACGCAGCAATTTTAGTTACAGGTGACACATGGGATAAGGCTTTCGCCAATGCGCAAGCACATTTAGCACACATAAAGACTTGGCTAGACACAAATCTACTAACGTTAAACATAAGCAAAACCAAGTATATGTGTTATGGCATAACGAAAGCCTCACACCCGGATGTGTCGCGTGAACTGTGCATCCACACCTGCACTGATGTGATGCAAGCAAACTGTTCTTGTCCAAACCTGGAGAGAATGAAATACATTAAGTACCTAGGTGTAACGCTAGATGACAGGTTATCTTGGGATAAACACCTGTCACAGTTAGCAGGGCGTGTACGAAAGCTCATTTACATATTCAAGAGCCTGCGCAGTATCTCCAATAAAAAATTGCTGAAGACTATCTACCTTGCCTTAGCTCAGTCAATACTCACATACTGCATTTCGGCGTGGGGAGGAGCGGCAGCAACACACATGCTTCCTGTCGAACGGGCACAGAGGGCTCTCCTGAAGGTGACCTTAAGAAAACCCTATAGATACCCTTCACACATGCTTTATACAGAATGGGAGCTACTTACTGTAAGACAATTATATAAGGTCTTTCAAAATTAGTTCAGAGTACGCTAAGGGGGGGTTCTGTATCATATAGGGAGTAAAACCTATATACAATTTTTTGGACCTTGGGCTTTTTTTTTATGTAAAATATTTTTTTATGTATTTAAATAAAAAAATAGGTGGTTGATTTTTATAACCTAATCGATTCAGTTTCATAACAGTAACAAAAAAGTCTTCATCACCATTATGATTTAACACGTGTAAGTTGGTAAAAAAAATCAAATTCTTTCTATTCCATACCAATAAAACTAAAATTGTGGTTTTTCATCATTTCTGAAAGAAAGAGATCTATGTGGTGGAAGACTTTTTTGTTCATGGCATGACACTGAAACGATTACTAAAAATTATTTTTTTTACATTTTATTTAAAAAAAAAATTTTTTTGGAAGAAAAAAAAAATTCTTTGTACTTCAAAAGTGATCTATTACCGATACAGAACCCCCCCTTAGCGTACTCTGAACTAATTTTGAAAGACCTTATATATAGCTAATGTCACACTCAACCTATATTTAACACATGTAAGTAGTTCGCAGAAAAGCAAAAATTGGACGCTAGGACATTACCTAAAGAAGGTCCCGCTAACAAAGACGAGCTTTGCACAGAGGTTTACATTCTTTCTGGCACCTTATCTTATAAGCAAAGTGGAAAAGGAGTTACACCTGTCACTTCACACTAGGCGTTCTAAGAAAATTTCCCTAATCAAATGGTTGAATAAAAAAGACTACAATGAAACGGAGAAAATATTAAAAATCTTAAAATGAGTAAAAAGTCTTTATGAAGGGTTTTTATGCAAACGCCACTTATAAAATCACACAAATGAACACACACAACTCACCCTCACTCAACACACCATCTCGCTTACGCACACAACACATACACAAATCACACATGAACACACCACACTCTCTCACACACGCTCGCTCACTCATAGATATACTTTGTACCATAACTATGTTGTATCTCTAGTTTGTTTATTGCTTTTCTTTTCTTTTGATTTTGAGTTTCATATTTACTTTTTAACCGCTCACTATGTTTCCTGTGGAAGTACTGTCACCTATAATATAATACAGTCTTCGGACTAGTTTAGGGGGCAGTGTTTGCAAACAGTTAGACGGGGACATCAGCTAATAATAGTTTATTGTATTGATTCTATAGTGTAGAATGTATTCTAAGTAATTTTGTTTTGTTTTTTTGTTTTTTTTTGTTTAATTCTATCTATTTAAGTAATTTGATTAATAATTTCATATGTTAAAAATATCTTTGTTACATGTAAATACGTATGTTCTATGTCTAATTCATTTGTTTTTGTTGTACAATAAAATTTCATTTCATTTCATTTTTCATTTCAATTGACGGAGTAGGTAACCCTTAACAAACATACAAAAAAAACATACTGTCGAATTGAGAACCTCCTCCTTTTGAAGTCGGTTGAAAATAAACTTACTTCCACTTCACGTTCAAATGTATATAATGTATTTAATTTTTTAAAGATAATTAGGTACAGTTAAGGATCACTTCACTGTGCCTAGTTATCTTTAAAAAATTATAAATAATAAACTAAAAACTATTTGTCAATGGTTTTTAAAATGTGATCCCGCCAGTAGTGTGGGACACGGTTGCTCCAACGGTACTATGAACGAAACATTTCTATATTCGTCGCTATGATGATCCGTGCGGCGTGGGGCGGCAATGGAAATGAACGAAAATTCATTTTCTCTTCAGCTAATCCCGAATTCGAAACGCTCGGCTCCACGGCATAAAGGGATTTGTGGGAGCGTTGGGCGCGCTACGATTGTTGGTATAATTGTTGCGAAATTTCGGAACGATTATATAGACTGCTCGAAAGAAATCGGTCCAGTACTTTCATCCGGTCAGTCGTCCGTCCAAGCGACTACTCGCTTGGACGGTAGTTTACGGTACTGGGTAGGACGGAGCGATTGCGCGCTCACTATGCGTACAACAAGCAAGTGCTATGGAACTATGTATATGTGTGTGCACTTTTGCTGTAGTATGTGTGTTTACAAGCGTATGTCTAAGTCTATGTATAGGTATATTACGTATTAGGTATGTAAATGTATTATATATTCTTTATTGAACCCCAATTTATACAAATTAGGCACCATAGGCGAACTTAATGCCGTGAAGCCTTCTATTCTAACTAACCTTTGGGATGTGGGAGAAGTATATGCAGGCGAATAAGAATAGTTTGTGGCAATGTATTAAGCAGTAAAGCAATATGATAATGCGGTAAATACCTACGTAATTGTTTTTTTCGTTAATTTCTCTCAAACGTTGTTAATTTATTTCATTGTGCCTGTTATTTAATACATAATATACAGGTTGTCCCCGGACTGGTGTAGTTCCTTTAATGAGGCTATTCTACGCCTTGTAACAAAAGCACTGGTGAAAGAATTTTTTAAATATGTGCTTTCATTAAAATTTTAGGATTTCCTAACAAACTAAATGCATAATACAATGTGTGGGCGCCTTTAGCGGCGCGGAGGGGGGCGGGCGGAGCAGCCGGCGGCGGAGCGGCGAAGCGCGGGCGGGGCGGGCTATCTGATCATCACTCGCGTCGCGTCCGTCCATATTCCCGCTGCCCGCTGCCCCGCGCCCCGCGCACACTCCATTAGAGCATTACAACATTACACTACATTAATAACTTTAAAACTTTATATCTCCGCAACGGGCGTACCTAGAATCCTACTTTTTTTACTAATTATGTTTGTTACAAAGCATAGAATAGCCTCCTTAAAGGAACTACACCAGTCCGGGGACACCCTGTATAGCGAAAGGAACTTCGTTCCAACCGGGTGTCCCACGACACCTCTCGTCTTTTTATTTTATTTATTTTATTTTTTAAGTTTTGACAATTCCGTCGCTCAACATTTAATTCCCGTCTAAATGTCGGTCCATTGTACCACGTGTTACCGCGGTGTCACGAGCTTTGAAATATTAAATCCATCAGTCAGCGGCACACAAAAACGCTTTACTCGAAATACCTAATGCTTTTACTTAGGACATTAAGGTGTGAAAGTGGGAGATCCTCTTTTGTAAGTAGAAATTACGATGTAAAATAACAGGCGGTGAGCGCATAGAGTTTTTAGGGATTAGAAGGGACTTGGCAAAATGAATGTTTATCAATCTGTCATGACTTGGTCTGACATGATCTGCACCACCCCGTCATATTTATTCGGTGCCGGTAATAACTCAATGTTCGGTGCACGTAATGTCAGCTCGCTACACTTTGTTGGTGTCAGAGGAAGGTGCCATGCCAGTGCAGTCAGTGTATAAATCAGCGAGTAAAATGAGACGAGGGGCTGGAGGTTCCAATTACGGTACATATCAATATTTTTATTTTATTATTATTTTGAAAAATTCTCGGGTGTAAATAAAATGATTTAGTTTTGTATGGAAAAAAAAAGTTCACCGTAGAGCAAAATGTCATGTAACTTTTTTGGTCCAAATAGGCTCAGGAGTACCTGGTTTACTTTATGACCTATACTCATCAAACACCCTGTATATTATTGAAAGCGCGCAACTTGTGGCGGCGAGCCAGATGAGGTATCTAACGACGCCCATGGACATCCGGTCGCATGAGGGGGTTGCGAATGCCATGCTGGCCTGACAGGTGCCTGCTAACTAACAAAATTAAATGTATTTCCCTTGCGTTTTCATCTGCTTTACAGAAAACTGGAACTATTTAACATTGCCATTTCGATCAAAACGTCACTGCATTCATTGTGGTTGTACTAATCCTAGTGTTTAATTAATTGCGTAATTATATGGTATGTGAAATAGTGCTTAAATTCACGACATTTCTACATTAGTTTTCCACACATAAGAGGAAGCTTGAATGAATAGAATAGAGTGTACAAATGGATTTGTAGGAAGAATGGCGGATGAGGCATTATGTTTACAAAGAGAATTGTGCTAATCAACGGTTAAATGGATTATGCGCCGTGTTCGGAGTAAAATTTATAATAAGAAAAAAAAGTATTATTATCATATTGCAGTTCGAACATTTGCAGGGACACTAGTATAAGAATACTAATTTAGAGGATAACCCGTATAAAGGATAGCACTAACATATTATAGGATAAACGGATGTTAGAGTATTTCATAAACATTCAACATTTATTATTATTTAGGAATGAAACCCATTCTACTACCGTTTCGATAACACTTCATCCCCTACGGTGGTACTAATCCAGGAGGGCTTTACCACGTAACTTACACCTAGTATATGTGATCTGAACCATCAAACCGAGAATGCAAAAACCGGACAAGTTTCCGCACCACAAAAAAATAAACGTTGGAAAAAAACGCGTTTCTTGTATGGGGACCCCGCTTAATTTTTGATCTTTTCTATATTTTATTGTTATATCCACCATAGTAACACATATTCTGTGAAAATTTCAACGGTTCCAAAGACACAACAACAGTAGGACAGACAGAAAGACAGACAGACAGACGGCGCGGCGTAGGCTTAGTAATAGCACAGAATAGAAAAGAGTACTGTAATAGGTTTCCGTACGGGATACAGAAACCTACAAAGCTATGTACGACGAAGCTGACGCCACGTATGCGTTCGACGTGTAGCGAAGCCTGTGAGACCACAGCCAAAGACTTTACTCTTTGGCCACTAGCCAATACTTGAATTTATTCAGCACATACCCACAATCTAACTTGCCGTTTATAACAGAAGTATATTGGGGCCAACCTCCAATATGATTGCAGCTGTGACACAATTGAAATCATTCCCAAAAAGATCCAGAAATGTATCCAATCCCCGGGGAAGAAACCCCGTCCGAAGGTATTCTATCAACGCCCCTGTATTTAAACTGGCTTCAAAAATCAATCCTAACTTTCCCGACAGACGCCTCCTGCGTCGTCCTGTGGGAATACAGCTCGGTACAACACGGCTCGAATGCGAACACATGGAGTGACAACTTGAGGAAACTGCCCCTATATTGCTGTCCCAAATTTCTTATTTATTTATATTGTCTTCTATTTGAGAACCCAACGTTAAAAGGCACTTAATCCAGACAAATACATCATATCGCAATGGCACAATATTTTTTATTTCTTTTGAAAAAAATTACGATATTTCGCACTATTTACGAATTAGCACTTTGTTGAGATATTCTGAACTTTTTGGCCGAATGTCAGAATGTATATGGAGATTTAATAAACGTTTTACTAAAATGCCGCAATTCATTAGATCTAACGATCCAACTCTTTCCAAAGTGCTAATTAGTACATAAATACAGCGAAAAACTGCGGGTTTTTTTTTTCCATAATCCGTATCAGCTTGGTACACTATTCAATACTCAGGGAAATCTTTTCCATAAGGGCACATGGGGCACGAGCGTTTGAATTAGCAAAATTACATAAAACTTATATAAAATTGTTACAGGTGTCTGTCAGATTCTTTATAACATATCATTCAGGCCACCTATGATGAACCGGTCAACTTTCATTAACGGTTTTATCAAACCGCATCAAACCGAACTTTACGCGTGTGACGCCGCAGCAGAAATAAGTTAGTTATTAAATAAATGTTACAGCGATGCTATGTTACACCTTTACAATTCTTTATAGCATAATAACAATAGTATTCGAGAGACCATCATTTAAATCCAAAACCTTTAATATTTGCTTGAACTGGTATCGAAAGTTTCAATAAGTTTCTGTCTCGAAACTAGCAGCAGGTTGATATTAGAGCTTGTCTTCGACTTTCCGCTTACTCAGGCGGGTGCTTAGCGGGCGATATAACTGCCAACAATCTGTCTCCTGAAGTGCCGTCTGCAATCAAAATAAAGGACAACTATGAATCAACGATCCAATCTACACCCAAGTTTTGGAAATTCCTATACTTTTGTAAGGCAATTCAGCACAATAACTCGTTGTCACTCACAACAATAAACTAAACTAATGGCCACCGCCCACGATATATTGCATCAATCGCCCGAAGTCCACTTGATTCCATATATAATTTATTCAAAGTGTCACATAAACGGAATAAGGACAAAAAAGAACCAAGATTGTTTATTATTAGACGTTTCTCTTGGTTGGGTACCTCACCAGCTACAGTCGTCATGTCAGCCCAATACGCCTGGTTCCTGTGGTAACTAAATACCATGCTGCCTTTGGTCGTCGCGGCTACAGTGAAATGGACGGAAACGCGGGTTATTTTACAAAACCTCTTAGACCGACCGTCATTCATTGCGGTGGTGGTACTAAGTCGGATGGGTTTCCATTATACCTAGTTAGGTATAAGGGTACGTCACATGATTGTCCGTTTAGTTCTATGCTACTACTGATTAAAGTCCTTGATGTTGATCGAGCAGCCTTATTATTTTCGGTAACAAAGTTCATTTACGCCTTCAGGTTCAATGCCATCGCATCTCCCGTTAGATCTAATATCCATCATCAGAATACGTATTCCCCTTTCGACCTGATAGCTCGTTATCCCGTGCCGTACGCCGTCGCCACCCCGCCGTGCGGTTGGCATCCCTTTGCCCTTGCCATTTCACCGGAGGGCTCGTCGACAGCAGGGGTACGATAAAAACTTGACAACGAACGATAAACGGTAAGGCGCCTTGCCCACTCTACCACCGCGTTCAGGAATACGTGCAGCGTGTGAGTTTTCCATCCAATTCTTAACTCATCTCTCAGCATTAATTCGCCATCAAACTCTTATCTTAACTCATCGAACGCCATAAATATATTTATATAATATGGCCGCCTTTGTATCGCATGTAATAATTGTGTTAAAATAATTATGTGTTAAATGTTTGTAAAGCAATAAAAAAATCATATCTCTAGAGATCTGTCTATTTCGGTTTGCATTTCTGCAAATTAAAATCGCAGTAACACAATTTTAAGATCAATAGGAGCGGAACCAAAGAAATTGTAAAGTAAACCGTGTTGCTATTCGACAGAAAAAGTTTAGTGTTTATCTAGAATCGAACAAGTAATAAAATTCAACAGAATGTTAATGAAGCCCTCTGAAAAAAATTAAATGAAATTGTGGTTGTTCCACGTTCACTTTGTATATATTTACATTCATTATTATGATTATTCTACTTATTTCATTACATTTAAATAATACAAAAACCGCATCCAAATCAGTCCATCCGTTTGGGAGCTACGATGGCACAGACGACACACATACAATACAGTCAGACGTGTAGGCATCAAACTTATAACACTCCACCGTTTGGTCAAAACATAAAATGTATTTTCATGCCTCACTGCATCTCTCCCCGTGCATGTCGTAAAAGGCGACTCAAAGGGATAAGGACAAGATGCCGTGCTAAAGGGCTACTTCCACCGAGTCAGGCAGCAGGTGGGTCTTCGTGCCTTACTTGCTGCTTGATCGATTGAATCTTGTTCGAATAATTTGCGAAACTTGGTGGTCGGTGTTGTGCTGTAATTTGGCAGAGATCTTGCAGCACAACACCGATTACTCTGCTTACCCAGATTGTCGGGATTCAGCGTGTGTGGTATGTGTATTTATGTATTTTTCATCAAGCTTCAAAGAACCAGGCGTGATTAAGAACCGTCTTAAGAGGATTCATATTATGTCAAAACAAAAATACCATACGAATCCTCGATCGAATCGAGCGCAGTGTGCGCGTTTTTATGATAAATTTTGAATTTTTATGGTGTTTGTATAAAAATTATTAGAATTTGTGTTTTCAAATAATGCTGCTTTAGTGTCTAGAAAATTAAATTCTCTATAGAATGACGTAAATTGTATTCCAAAATAATTACACAGTATGGAGCTAGCTCGACATAAGACATAATAGAGTCATATTCAGAATTTTTTTTCACCGTGAAAAAATACTGTAAATTTAAAAAGCCTGCTTCAGTTTTTAGTAAATATTATCTAGTTTTAAAAAAATTAATTATTTTTTTCATATTATGTACTTCATAGAACTACATTTTTGTTTGAAGTTTTACAATTTTCGTTGTTTTGCCATATGAATTCTCTTAACACGACGATCCGTTTTCTCTGCCCATCCTTCTACGCGATAATTAAACGCGACATTGTATGTATTTTCTAAATAATCTACGGTCAACGCGACACGACACGACGTTCTCACCATCGTCAATGAACAATCAGTCTTACGCGGAGAGCATACTCGTACACACGCCAAAAGTGTGCTGAAATAATTGAAGAGGGCCACAAGGTGATTACACTGGGGGCGCCAGGGTTGTTTAGAGGGCAATAAGGTAACTTTAGAGGGCAGCGGAAGAGGAAAACCTGTTATAGCGGACATTAGTCCGAAACTACAGTTGAATGTTATAATGTTCCCGTCATTAGCGCCTTGGGCTGAGTTTTGAGAGGGGCAGGCGTTGAACCGCGTACGAACTATTTATGGATTTTCTGAAAGACTAGTTCTAACTTGCCTTTCGGATATGGGAAGAATTACATGCAGGCGAACAAGAATATATTGAGGCAATGGTTTAGATTATGAATGATTTGATTGAAATATAATAAACTACAAGTAACGCTGTAGTTTGTTATACAAGTGTACGCTGCTTCAGGAGAACATCGTTCGCTCGAGTTCCTGAGGCAGCGTATCAGTGTGGCCATCCAGCGAGGCAACGCCGCTAGCGTCCTCGGAACAATGCCCACATCGTCCCACCTGGAGGAGGGTTATTAAGTATTGTATAGGTTATAGGTTTATATTTTTTTATTTTGTAATTAGCCTAATTTATAGATTTGTTCGTCTTTTGTACAATAAATCATGCTTAGAAATACATAAACAAACAAACAAGTCGAAAATTAACTACAAGCGGAAAACTACACAAATACTTTAATATGCATATATGTATATATAATAGAATATAATTACAGACTTACTAATAAGTGCATCAATCGGTAGAACTGTGCACAACATAATCAACTGAGTGACAAGAGAAAGAAGAGGGACTTTAAGATAATGTACGCAATATAAATGATCTATCGGGTCTGAATAATCTACCGGTGTACATACAACCTAGTAATTCTTTTTTTTTCACAATTCGTTTCTATTTCTGCCAATATTTAAGACAAGGCCCTGTGAAATGTTATTTTAAGACCTAATGCCTTAAAATTCCGCGCTTACCGAACGTGTCTGCACTATAGGAAGCTCTCGGAGAGGCATAATGCCATCTGCCGGCGCGATGCATCCGCCTTTGACGACAAAGGAAGTGTCATTAAAATTTGAAACTCCTCTAAAGACATTTGCTGCATCGCGTCTCGGCGTCAGAACTGTTGGCGGTGTGCAAACATCCCACCGGCTCATTTCAATTTGAAAGCAAAAATTAAAATGGTTACCCTCTCGCTTGAAACGTAATGCTGCTTTGCAGAACTGACGAATTCTAGTTTATAGGGTTTCCGAAAATGTTTAGCTAAATGAAAACTACAACGTAGTTTCCAAAATCCTTTTTTCAACGTTGAAAAACTTTAAAAGATTTTGGCCAACTTCGATACACTTGTTCATTAGTTTAAATTTTCGAAAACAAATTCAAAAACGCTTCTAGCAGAAGGTGTCTAAGTATAATATTCCACTGCTTCGTTTGAGTCGGCAAAATTTCGGCCACGCAATTTTGTTTTTTTTTTTCACAATTGGTAAAGAAGAAAATGTCACACGGGGCCAGGTCGGGGCAAGGTAAGGAGCACGAAACAACAAATTGAACACCTGAATCGTTGAAATAGTCCAGTGTGTGCGAGCGCGTTATCCCGATGATAAAAAAAAGCCGCGGATTCCGCTATTCGGACGATCCTCACCACAGTGCAAGCAAAGAGTGCAAGAAATAACCACGGCTGGTGGAAGACGGCCCTCCATCGCTTCTCTGTGACCTAATCCCACGGATGCTACAAACAACCTACATATGCTCTGGGCCCGTGGCCCCCATGAAGTGTGTGATTATCACATACCCGAACTCAGTCGGCGTCAGTCGCCGTCCGGCATGCCACGTGTGCAAATGTGTGTACGTGCAGTCAACAAGAGTATAGCCGGCCGCAAAATGTTTTTGTTTTGTTTTTATATATTTTTTATAATAATTTGTATGCGGTGGACTGGTGACGATGACCGTGACGATGGCCATGACGATGATGTGACGTTTTTTCTCAGTTTACTCCTCATTTTTATAACGCGCCTAAATAAGCATGTAGCAGCAGGCATAATAATAGACTTGTCTTTTCATCTACCATGAACACGGGCACAATTTTAAAATATTGACAAACCGCCATGGTGGCATCCGCCGCCAAATTTGAATCCACCACCAAAGTTGAATCCACCGCCATGGTGGCATCCCTACACGGAAATGAAAGTAACACGCGTGCGTAATGGCGACCTCAAATGTAGCACACCATTAAAGGGAGGCGAAAGTGACAGGGGAGACAACAGAAGGATGAGGCGACACATGTGACGTAATGACGTATTTTTTTTTATTTGTGAGTCGTTAAAATACTCCTGCACTTTGTATATAAGTTAGCATTAAATGTGGTTTCCTTTTCATGTCGCAATTAATTATGATGAAAACCAATCTTGTGAATGAATTTAACAAATTGCTTTGATGATTTAAGGTTTAAATTACGCTATAAGTACTTTCACGAGGTCAAACAGCAGTAAGCGCAAGAGTGATCCATCAATGTAAGCGAGATGTACCCAATAATGTACATAACCCGAACAGAGCGTGTGGTACTGCAGTTACAGTTGTAAATATATCTAATATTTAAATATTTTCTAAGAACGCTTCTTATATACATACATACATACCATACGCTGTATCCCGACAATCGGGGTAAGCATAGTAATCGGTGTTGCGCTGCAAGGACTCTTGTAAATTAGAGTACGACACCGACCTCCACGTTACGAAAAGTATTCGGACAATATCAAGCAGCAAGATTGCCGTAACTTGCGGCACGAAAATCCGCCTGCTGCATGACTCAGTGGAAGGACCGTGCCAAGGTGAGAGGTACTTCGTCGCTTACTTAAGCCCGGCATCTTAGAAGAATACTTCTTCTGTATTAACGTTTGTTTTTATTTAGACATTAATTTATTTCCAAATGATCATCCATACAATAATAATAGCATCTAGGTCCTTCTTTATTGAATTCCCTATTGATCTAGGTTTTTCTTTATTGAATTCTCTATTGATAGAATATTGATATACCTACTTGATATTTATTGTGAAAATAAATCCTACCAAGTTAACATGCGGTAAGGGTTACATAAACTTCATAACAAAAGCGCCGCCCCTACTCCCCGGCGCGGCGGCGACGCGGCGGCGGGGCGGCGGCGGCGGCACGAGAATGAAATAATATAAATCATTCGACGTAAAAAAAATAAACAGAATGCGAGAGAACGAAGCGGACGGCGACGACGTGACGCCGCGGAAAATATTTTCAATTTCCTAATTTCGAAATGTGATTTGACGTCGGCACCTCGCATCTCATGACCCCGCCCGACGCGCGCGGCGCGCCCAACCCAACCGACACACGTACTCATGATAGGTCGTCTACGTTGATAAAATCACAAAACATCGAAAGAAATTCACATACTTTTCGTTAAACTGTAATTAAAAAGCGTTATTTTAAAATCAAATCGGCGTCTCTCTTTCTATCTTTAATTTATGTTACTCTATGTTAATTTCTACACCTGTGGGCGTCGCGGACGCGCCGCCTCCGCGCCACGCCACCTCCTCCGCGCCGCCCCGCCGCCCCGCATGGACAATAATCAGGAGTATGGATAATTTATTCAAGATTACCGGAAAACAATTGCAGCTTCAAAATTCTGCAAAAAAGTATACACAATGATCTGGGGCCACTCAGTGCCCCCGCCAAGTCGAGCAAACACGTCCGTCCAATCGGACAGCTAAATATTATAACAATAATATTTTACATTATATGTTTTTGATAGAAATGTACCTATTCAGCGAGCGGTCGCAATAATTCGGCGCACCTACTATTACCCTACGAAGTACCGTAGAAGTGGTATGTGTATAAACTGGATGAGTGCGTCCAACTCGCACTTCACATTTCTATTTTTTATTTCTATTCTATGTCAATATGAAAAAGCCCGTATATGGTAATAATTTAACAGATAATATACATATTTTTCCACAATTAATTGTTTAGCAAACACTTTGAAAGAAAAAATTGCATTCCATGTAATAAGTACATAATAATTATTTATGTATCTTCGATGTGTCGACCTAAGTCCCATCCCGCGTCTGCCTGAAGTGGCGTGAAGTTAGCTCATTATTTGGCTTAGGAATGGCAGCTTATTGGTTCTGAGTCATGGACGTGACCTAAGAGTAATTCGAAGAGGCAAGATTTGAAGCGATTGGCAGGAAAGTGAGTCTCTTTGGGAAAACTCTCAAGCTTGCTCCTAATACCATTGATTTATTAAGAGTAAATACGAACTTTTATGATTTAGGTATGTTCAGACTGTCTTTTAAGTTTACAAAATCAATACGATTGATTGGAGTTAAAATGAAACCATAGGCGTTGTATTTTATTTGTTTTGTTTTTGTTTCAGGTGTGTGCTCATGACGACTATATTATCATTATTATTGATATTGGTAAGTACTACAAAAACCTGTTAAGTGAGGACGCACGGAGGGTTCCGTAGCCATATGTTCCTTCTTCAATGTATAGCGAGTGTCACGTGACAATCACATGTTCGCACTCGCGCGTATCTCGCGTTCAGATACAGATTCAGATATCGGCACAGCTTATTTTAACCCCCGACGCAAAAAGAGGGGTGTTATAAGTTTGACTCCTATGTCTTTCTGTCTGTGCGTCAGCAAGTAATATGGTAACCTAATTACATGTTTTCCCTCACATTATCTATCGGTTACACTTGATACTTGAAAGTGAAGGTAAAATGTTTAATAATCGTTCGGTAAATCGCGCGGAATAAAACAATTGTTTTGTATGCGGACCTTAATTTTTTACTTTTTGCTTTCCGTATCCCGTACTGAAGCCTATTACTAAGCCTACGCCGTCTGTCTGTCTGTCTGTCCGTCCGTCCGTCTGTCCGTCCAAGGCCTGTATCTCTTGAACCGTAATATATAGGTAGCCCGTTGAAATTTTCACAGAATATGTGTTATTATGGCGGATATAACAACAAATAATAAAAAATAGAAAAAGTAAAAAATTAACGGGGGTTCCCATACAAGAAACGTGTTTTTTTTTCAACGGTTTGGTGCGGAAACCTCGGTGCGCGAGTCCGACTCGCACTTGGCCGTTTTTTATTATTCGCACATATTTTGTGAAAAATTCAACCGGCTACCTATTACGGTTCAAAGAATACAGCAGTACGAAAGGACAGACAGACATACGGTGTAGGCTTAGTAATATGCTTCCGCACGGATATTAAGTACGGAGCGCTCAAGAGAGTGATAATCAAGAGTAAAACTACTCTTGATTATCACTCTCTTGGCTAGATTTGGCTATGCTGACTCCACTTCGTTGCTCCCTCAGCCCATGCTGGTTTTCATTACAGAGCAGAAGCACTGACGTGGCACCAAGTTCACCCGGTGTTATGGGCTGACATCACGGATGTGTAGGTGATGTAGCCAACCGTGTCAGTTTCAATAAAAAAAAAAAAAACAAAAAAAAACAGAATAAAACATAATGGTTGAAATACTTTCGTAACACCTAGTTAAGATAAATTTGCATTTATTTTTTTATTTTTGAGGTAAGTACAATGCAAATAGCGAGGAGAACTTATATCATAACACCATCTACAATACATCTCCATAGTCATGTTTGATTAGACCGTAGATTGAATAAAAATAGGATCCAATTACTCTGCTTACCCCGATTGTCGGGATTCAGCGTGTGTGATATGTATGTATGTATTGAAAAAAATAGGCTTCGTTTTTAATACGTTTAAAAAATATATTTCTCATGCATTTTAAAAATTTTAATTCGTATTTGCCTCGCCATTTTCGCTCCTTTTGAATAAATTATCTTTTTTTTCCACTTTGCTAGTAATATTAGCCCAGAATCGTTTACATATATTCAATTTAAAAGCATTGTGCTGCTAGTAAAATACTAAGTGAACTAGGATAATAATAAAAAATATTGCTACAGCTCCCGGCAGGTGTGTCGAGCTTTAGAAAGAGACAATCCGATTGTAGAGCGTCGTGCCTGTCGCACAGAGACGTGCGAGTTCGTGCGACAGAGACGACGCTCTAAAACCGGATTGTCTCTTTCTAAAGCTCGATACGCATTATTTGCTGCCGGGAACTGTACAAAATTGACAGAAATAAATATCATTCTGCAATAAATAGTGACCGACAAGATACGCGACTTTTGGCCGATCCTATGTGTGTAATGTGTATAGTATAGTCATCAATATACTAATAATACATAATGTCGGTCATGGAGTAAGTTACTTTGTTTTATGAGATATTGCGTTTGTAAACTCTATGTATGATACTAAAACTAAATTGACGATTTTTAGAAATCTTTTCTGTATGCATGTGTGTATGTTCCTCCATAAATCCTAAAGCGATCATCCGAATTCGATGAAACTTAGTACACGCACATTTAACTACAAGCGAAACAGGATTAAAAAATTCAGTTCCGGTTACCGAGCAATAAAAGTAACGCAGGAACGCAGCTCGGTCTTCTTTCTTAATTACTTACTTACTTTCTTTTAGTTAAATACGAATTTCACTCGAGGGAAGTCGCGGGAAAAAGCTAGTATATAATATAGGTAGGATTAGGTCAAGTCAATGCACTCCTGGCTTATCTTGGCAAGTGGTACAGTCACGGGTACAGTTATTATATTACTCGCCATGTCCGTTGAGGCTTTGCGCGAGCATTCTACACGATACTACCTACCTACTTATAGGTTCGTTCCTATATACCACGTGTTAGCCATATCATCATAACATTTCATCATGAACACGAGTTGGTCCACGGTTCGGATTTCATGTAAAAGATAAAATCTGCACGGATTGCACGGAATGAATGAGGGTCGGTTGAAACGGGAAAAAAAATTGTGTTTTTCATCCAGTTCATTATTGTCGACACTACCATAGGGAGTTAGGTTAGGTTAGGATAGGTTAGGTTATCATGTGAAGGCAATGTAGCCGAAATTAAAAATGTAGTTTTTTTAGTCTGGTTACATTTACAATGAAGTATGAACAATAGGCCTATGTCCAGCAGTGGACCGATACAGGCTGATGATGATGATGATGATGAACAATAAAAAAATATTTAGACTTGAATCCAGTACGCTTATTATATCAATTCGTTTATATATCTCTGGAAAAGTGTTTATCCAAGAAGACATTCGTTTTTATATTCCACTTAGATATCATAATCGCTTTTATCCTCCTAGATTCTGGAGACAGACTGACAAGCACAAAGAAGATATAATAAGACTAACGACTGGAACTGTCTGGGGATATCAAATAATTACGTACGAGCTAGCGTTTGTGTCTTTTCATCCGACTATGGGGAAGCCAATAGGAGGCTCATGTCTGTAGCGTGAATGTTTGTATGTATGATGAGTGTTAGGGCCACTCTAGCGTCTGAACGACGAGTCCGATTTTTGATAATTCCGGTGCCATTCGGCTTGTCTCAATTATGCGGGTAACACTGCGTACCACATGAGTTTTTAGAAAATTTTAAATAGCGACCTCCAATTTGCCGTTCTGTCCAACTGTAAAAAAAATTCCAAAACCGAATGGTATGGTTGCCTAAATCTTGAAACGGAGAATTCAAAAATATATCACACTTAATGGTTTAGAACTAAAATAAATGAAATTAAAATAAAATAAAAAAATTGTGAAACCCGACTGCGAAAACGAAGGAAATAACAAGGAAAGTTGATCGAAAACGAATAGCCAGACTACAGTATTTTCGATCAACGTTCCTTGTTATTTCTTTCGTTTTTTCGTAGTCAGGTTTTATGCTATAACTACATTGATCCTTTTCTATTTTCTAAAAACTTTCAGTATGACCCACGCATACATGCAACATGGCAACGGCAACATGCTCCAGGTATTATCTAGAGCTCAAATTATTTATTGTAATACATTCGTAATTAAATACACAGCAAGAAAACTGAATGAATGAAGGAAGGTCGGTCGGAATGGCTATGAGATGTCGGCAATAGAAAAGTCTAGGCATGGCACCTAGTTCCGACAGAAACATGGTGTAATGATGCGACATCACGAGTCCTATAAAAGCTGATGTAGCCTAAGTACATAATTGAGGATAACAAAACTAATATAATAGAAGTATATAAGAAATAGTTAGAAATAGTACCAATTCAAGTAGATCAGTGTGATTGATCTGATTTCGGACTGACCTTGACTGTTATAATGCCTACCCTCCACATATTATAAAAATGCTACGTCTGCCGTATGTTCGTATGTTATGTGTGCTAACTCAAGAAATCTGTGCACTCTGACATAATATGCAATCTTCGCAAGATTATTGGCTATATGCCATCTTCGAGTCTTGAGTTTAGGCTCTAGGGTTGGGCTTAGCTAGTACTAATAATGTATTCTGTGGCTTAGCTCAGGGTTGGGTGGGATGGAAGTGTTAGAAAATCGGGTCAGAATTGGTGTTAGTTCGAAAGCCGGGGGAGATACCTAGTCCCTTTCTATTATACAAATAGATGGCGCCCTTTATTACTCTTAGCCTAGCGCCACATTAGGCACACTTTTTGGCACGTAAATTGCATAGCGTAAAAAAATCTACTTCGTGTTGACGTAACGACGTATTTCGCGCACGGTGTGGCGCGTAGTACAAGTTTTTATGTAAGTTACGCGGCAGAAAATATCCCCAGTGTGGCAAATAATTTTGCTCTTGAATTCGTCATTTTACATTTCGAATAGCAACTATATGGCAACAACACTGACTTAACAAACAATGACAAACAAAACAATAAAATGAAGGGAAGCACTGACATGGCACCTATTTCACCCGGTGTTATGGGCT
Source organism: Nematopogon swammerdamellus (assembly GCA_946902875.1). Taxonomy (NCBI): domain Eukaryota; kingdom Metazoa; phylum Arthropoda; class Insecta; order Lepidoptera; family Adelidae; genus Nematopogon; species Nematopogon swammerdamellus. The sequence continues at coordinate 15,907,739 of OX336340.1, forward strand.
GTCATCGCGGATGTTAAGTAGGTGATGTAGCCAACCGTGTCAGTTTCCATAAAAAAATTAAAAACAATAACTAGAGCCGTACAGAACCAAGAGGAAAGACAAAAATAATTAAACTGTATTATGCATACAGTCTTTACAATTGTGGTAACTGATAGATATACCGACTTAGCAACATGCCATATTTTTTCAAACCTAACTTCAGGTGAGCGAAGCCACGGGCACAACTAGTATTGAATAAGACTAAGTACCTACGCAACGGACGGACGAAGACTCAAGAACGGCACCGGTCGGTTGGTAGTCGAGTCACGATCTCAGCCACAATATTCACAAGATGATCGATTACAGACACTCCGGAGAACTTTATCTGATACTCGGGATACCCGATACACGTGGAGAAGTTTGCTATTCTCCCTAATAATGATAAAGGACACGCCTCCAGACGAAGAATACGAATTGTGTTTGCGCTTTACTCGGAAGGAATGGGCTGTTTGCAATCCTATAAGGATTCTCCTTCGCCATTGATGATCAACTTATAGGAACGAATAACATTTTCTTCCAGGCCACATTCCTTTGTCAGTCGGACAGTCAGCGTGTATGCGTCCACTGCTGAGGAAATACGCCTCTCCTATTTTCCTCCAGTCCTCCCGGCCTTCAACGGTACGGAACCACTGCTTTCCGCCGACGTACTTGATATCGTCGTCCCACTGCACTGCTCCTCTCGAATTTCGTTTCCCTGACCACGGCCGCGAGTGTAGGACGCAGTTACTCCGACGATCTTCTGTTGACGTGCCCAGCTCCCTGCCACTTGAGCAGTCGATATTGGACACCGGGTGGCCACACCCGATGTCCAATATCGACTACTCTGGTGCGTCGTACCTTTGTACTAACTACCTATTTATTTCTTCTAGGCAGCCTTCCCTTATACTAGGTATTATTTGATTTTTGTGTTCTATGTTTCGCTGTGTCAGCTAGTTGAATTTAATTAAAATATTGAGTATATTCGCGAAATCCTAACGACGTCCGCTATCTTCTGCTACCGATCAAAATATATGAATACAACACAGTACAATCGTAAATATACCTTCCTGCATACAGAGAACGGTTGTTTTTCGCGTATAATCCGTGAAAATGTCACATTTTCGCGTGGTAAATATACCTAACATCCACCGATGACGAAGCGGAAATGTAACACAGCGGAAATAATTCATGGTGGATCACATCGCACAGCTACTTTTGTGAATACTGTCAACCATTTTATGTATTGTTATGTATGTATATGTATTGCTATTATTTGAATCCCGGACTGTCGACGCGTCATAAAATGATAATGGCGTAGGTAGGGCCTAATACAACCTCAGTGTACGAACGACCTAAGGACTAGGAAGATGATTTTCGTGGTCGGTTCTTATTAAATAGAATTTTTGGTTTTAGGGTTTTGTACCGTACGGGTACTGAATTACTAAACCTACGCCGCCGTCTGACCGTCCGACCTGTATTTTCCTTTATTTTTTATTATTAGGATATGCGCAATAACACATGTGTTATTGCGCATATCCTAATATGGGGTTCGCCTCGCTGCCGGTGGTGGAAACTCCGTTTATTTTTATATTAATTTTAGATTTTAATTGTTAAAAAGATGTAAAATTTATTTAAAAAGGAACGTGTAAATAAATGGATGAAAACTAATAAGTAACAAATTTATGTATATCGTGTAAATTTAGGTACGAGTATATTATACTTACAAGAAACGTTTTTTTTTAAGGTTTTTTGTTTGTAAAAACGGTAATACATGCAAGAGCCAAACTTGGTGTGATTATAAAAAAAATCTGGCCAATTACGTGGTGGTACGGAACCCTCGGTGCGCTGTTAGTCCGACTCGCACTTGGCCGGTTTTTATAGTCCTCTACCTACACCATAGATTTTCTACTTACGGTTAAATTGATCAATAAATGTGCCCATGTACACAATTTGATCCGTTAAAGGCATGATTATTTTTGTTGTTGTTTATTGTTTATTATAGAAATGGAAAGTATTTTATTGCTTAACATAACATGACAATATAACATAACATAATATTTTAAAATAATTAACATATTAAAAAATCACGCATTCCCCATAAAACTATCATCTAACTAAATAACCCGATGATGGGAATGTGCCCATAACGCTCGCGGCATTGCCGTTCTGTACAGCCATGCTGATGCGCTGCATCAGGAAGTTTCCAGCACGGCTATCCCCCGAAGTCTCCGCGAGACGGCGGCCTATTTCTTTGAGAAACCCCTTCGCCTCCTTGCACAGGGGACCAAGGGTTTCCACAGCCACTGCTAGAAACTCATAATTTTGATTTACAATGTTTTGGTATTTAGAATGTTTCAAGCGCGCAGCCGACTTCCGCAGCGGATCCTGCCTTTCTTGACATTGACAACACGTGCGAAGACGCTAATGTGTCGACGCAAGTAGCGTCCCAGACGAGGGCTCTCCCCTGTGACCAAGGTATCAGGTTCATCCCGTCTGGACGCTTGCCGTCATCCCTGCTGAGTACGCTCGGTTTCAATAACGACACACCGGCTGAAACGAGTGCACGTTTTATTATATCGTTAATATGAGTATGACGATAAAACCTACCTGCACTTTTTGCGCAACTTAGGCTGTGGTGACCATTCTTTTCCACTTGATCCCCACACACACATCTATGGATCTTCACAATGTCTACACCCAGTCTAAGTGCAACTGAAATTCTCATATTATTATTGTCCAAAAGTGCTCCTATAGTTTTTGATGGAATAGCATTCAACCAGGCGCCAGATTCTTTTTCGCACGTAGCTTTGTATCGTGCTTTATCTATGTTATTATTGAAATTGAAACTGGATGCAATTCGTTCAATGTTTATTTTGTTCCAATTCTTTTGCACAAATGGTAATGGAGGAGCATCCGTATCTGGACACAGTAATTGCCACTTTTGCTCGGCCTCCGACACATAACAAATCTCAGATCTTTCAACAGAATTTGGCAACATGATATTAAAGAAAAGTCAAATTACCCTTAAATTCATAATTTTATTTGTTAATATTTCGTGGTATTGACGTAACTAAATACTGCTCTGAAATTACAAGTAAATAAGTAGACAGTTACTATAACCACGTTTAAAAAAATTACGAAGATTAATCAAATGGAATAACAGCTTCATTAAAATTACGAAAATTTCAGCCGCACTCGAAACCTGATCGTTGATGAGTATTTACCAGGATACACTCAAACCGCATTCGTGAAATTGTGAACAAATTACACACAATTTTATCTCTACTCTTTCCATGTGGCTTGTGGGGCTTTCGTTGTGGGTTGGTTGTACGCGTATTGCCCTATTATATAATGATATATAATATTAATATATGATAAACAGTTATGACGTTTGAAGCTAATTGTGAACCTGAGGTAAAATTCTAAGACTTTATACGTAGGCATTATACGCAACATTATGATGTTTTTCAAAAATTAAAGTGGAAAAACAATAAATAAGTATTAATTAGGATCAATTACGTAATTTCTAAAGATTCTGATTCTGAAATAATTGCTTACAAATAAAATCAAATACAAATATAGTTTTTCCTATAACATACCTTCAAAACACATTTTATAACGCCCGAAAAATTCTATCAGTGTACCTATATAGAAAGGCCATCGCACTGAACTCTGAAGTCGATCGTTCAAACATAGAAAGGCGTTTGGCCTTCCTGTTGTCCCGACGGGCGAAGTGGGAAAGGGATTCGCCCCTCCCTCCTCCTTCGCCTCCATCCCACCAGCAGTATCCACTCTCCCTCAACAAGGAGGGTGGATACTGCTGGAGATTTGCTCAAAGATGAGGGGTTTCTTAGGATATTCCCTAATGGGCGACGGATTATCGGCGCTTACCTTGGCGTCGTAGACTTAGGAACAAGGATATCGATATGTCTATGAATTCAATTTAATCAAAATAACGAAAGAAACATTACAACCTAGATTTAGACGCGTCACTTCTGCGGGGGGCCCCTTATTGGGTCCCATGCTCTCACCACCCCCCTCTCTTCCAGTGTCCGTATTGAACCCAGCCCCGATGGCGCTGGCATGCGGTCGATTATTACCGAGGATCTCGTTCCTTTGTGAGAGTGTATACCAATTATAAAAACATGTAACTGTTCTACGTGAACTCTGCATTCATGTGCAGTAACTACTGTGTCGCTTTATAACTAATTTCGCATCGACTAGATGACATAGACATGTACACCGTGGCACTTTAGTCTGCTTTACGTGTACTAATCACGGGCTCTGAGGAACTAACATCCCTTATTAACTGCCACATGATCTATCTCCACAGCACTTGTCGCAGAGAGACTCAGCACCCTTTTGTTGATGAAATGAAATGAAATGAAAAATATTTAATTCTCCTATAGGTACATATAAAACGAAAACAAGAAAAACGATAACAGAAAGAAACCTGCAGGAGAAAGAGGAACCAACTCAGCATTGTTGCTGTAGGAACGTGCCCTACAGCGCTGTTTGATGACATTAGGCTTTTGAGAAACCCGATGGCTTCTGAAAATCGTTTCTTTGTAGTATCGCTAGCGTGTAGAGCGGCCTTTCGGCGAGTGTGTTTCCCGAATCATTTAACCTGGGTGTCTTAAAATGTCATATTAACAAGCTAGAAAGCCTAGCAACAGTCCGCAAATTTGCTGGTATGGTGCCCGACTGAGCGTGGTTTCGCGAGGAGGGGATTCTGGCTCTGTCGACTGAACCAGTGGTCCCTCGGCACAGCCACCCATGTTGCCTGCTTTACAAAATAATTGGCCATGCTGTTTACTCCGACACAAGCTACTCATTGAATATTACGAATTGTTAGGTCGATTCTTTAAATATTGGCAATAGTGTAAAGTTGTTTTCTGTCTATTGCATTTTATTTGTCTTGTCTATTTACAGGTAACCGAATTTCCATTAACTCTTGCGGATCATCTTAGGCTCTGTGCATATAATTAAAAAAATATGTAGTTCTAATTTTAAATTCGGTACCCGAAAAACAGTATTGCCCTGTCCTTATCATTCCTCGCTCTACCTAAAAGGGACAGAAGACTGCCGCTCTTCCTTCAGTCCTTGGAGATTTCGTCAATACGGACGGATCTACTTTTTATTCAACCGACTCCGACGACGTTCCCTGGATACATTTCTGACTAATCACAGGCGTCGCTCGCTCCGACTACCTATGTAAGTATTCTCTTAGTGTTCTATTTTAATTAACTTAAGCCGAAAGACACGAATCCTTTGGGAGTTTACAAAGGATTTTAGAAGATACTTAAGGGTTCCTTATAGATTTTGAAGATGTTAATTTTGACTTTACTAGCAGTGGGTATTTAAATTCTTAGTCCTTGAGGAAGAAAATCGTTATGCTGAAAAAGTTTACAAACGAATGTGTATAAAACAGGCTTTTGGTAAACTGCAAGTTATTTGTAAAATATCTAATAAAATCTCACTGTAGTGTTAATTAACTACCTACAAAAGTTTCCCTATATTAATATAGCATTAAAGTACACTACTTGTACCCGCAGAAACCAAAATTCCTTTGATACATATCGCTTTGATGCAACAGGCGATGTGAAAATAACCTTACTACCTACACTTAGCATTCATTATCGAGTGAGCTCATAGTACGCCTTTGTTCTATACGTTCGGGATTAATCTATTCATTCTGCATGGCTGCGACAATTTGTATGTTCTCGCTATGCATCCGATAAGTTCATGAATGGGGCTTTTCGATGCAAATTATTTTGAAAAGTTTCATTTTCTATATTCCTTCTAGAATCATATCGAAGAATAAATAGATACCAATATTATCGAGTCGAATGTGACATTCAACCCTATCTTTTGTATCTTCTAACAATAACCTTTGTATCTTCACGAAATACCTTTTTAAAGTGTGTATGTTTTTTTTATAAACGGTTATATTTACATTATTTTTAAACACAACAGCTTTATTCACGGTTATTAACGAGCTATGTGGCTCGACGTTTCTTTACATTCACGTACTAAAAACTAGAAAATAATTATACGTTACCAATTTGGTGTTTTGATCAGACTAAATCGTGGGGCTCATTTAGTATATTACCTAATCATAGTATTTTAAGTTCGGAGAAGACAGTCGAAAGCCAGATATAATTTCAAAGTTCCAACAAAATAAAGTTTTCTACTAAAGGCTAACCATGATTTTATTTTAGTCTGATGAAAACCCCAAATTAGTGACCCATAATTATTTTCTAGCTTTCAGTACATCATCGATTGTACAAAAAAAAAATTAAAATTATTTTTTTTACTTTTATTTTTTTCTGAACGTAAAATCTAAAATTAGATGAAGGGAAGCACTGACATGACACCTAATTCACTCGGCGTTATAGGCTGACATCTCGGATGTTGTAGGTGATATAGCCAACCGTGTCAGTTTCCATAAAAATAAAAAATAAATGTTCTAAAATCATGCATCCCTTGACCCTTATTAGGTGGTAGGCTCAAAATGTAGCCGACCTGGGTTGATACAACCGTACTTGATGTGAGATGACCGTATGGTAGCCTCGACTGTGTTCTCCTCTAGTCCAGTATAGCTAGCAATCCAAATGTAAGTCTCCGGTATAGCGCCTACCTTCTCGGAGTCGATATTGGCTGATCGTAGCATGTGATCTGGCCCCTCTGGCACAGTCACCCATACAGAATTACATAAAAAAACCGGCCAAGAGCGAGTCGGACTTGCGCACCGAGGTTTCCGCACCACAAAAAAAAACACGTATTTTGTATGGGAGCCCCCTTAATTTGTTACTTTTTCTATTTTTTATTATTTGTTGTTATATCCGCCATAATAACACATAGTCTGTGAAAATTTCAACGGGATACCTATTACGGTTCAAGAGATACAGCTCTCGGACAGACAGACAGACAGACGGACAGACGGACGGACGGACAGACAGACAGACGGACGGCGTAGGCTTAGTAATAGGCTTCCGTACGGGATACCGAAACCTAAAAACTAATTCTAACCTATTAAATGTTGGCTATTGCTTTAGGTTTCGGTCCTACATAAGCAAGCATATTTCTTCTCCCATCCTAGACAACGCTGCGTACTCGCTCACGGATCTAAACTGTTTGTTGGTAAACATTCATTTGTCGATTTCACGCCCCGAGTGTATTATCATCATGTTTCAGTTCCTATGTACAGTGCCAGCAGAACTCTACATCGGTGCAAATCCTTGGGGAGGAGCTTTGGTTGGATGGCAAATTCAGTACATAAAGGAATTTTATATCTGCTATAAATTGTACACTCTTAAACTTTCTCAATTCAAAATATATTTTATTCAATTCTGATACAAAGAGAAAACTACCGAAACGTTATTTAGAAGCAAAAACGCCAGATGCAAACAAAAGCGACTGGAAAACTTAGCGGAGCGTAACAATAAGCTGCTGCAGTAATTCAGTTCGCTTTTTATCGCATCAAGAGAAAGTTAGCCGTTGTTAGTTACCAGACGTTTGTGCCCTACCGTGGCCAGATGCGTATCTAGTTCAGTATCTCAGCCTCCGCAGCTCAGTGATGGGATCGGTCGACCTCCATGATCTTAAGTAGACCTGGGCGCGGTCACAATTTATATGGGTGACCGTTCAACTATTGTGGCTGAGCGTGGTTGGCATTCCACGTAAAACTGTATATTTCTTCTCTTCTTACCTTACTATATAGGTGGTAGGGTTTAAACCGCCCAGGCTGGGACCACCGCATTGAATGAATGATCGGTTCCGTCCAATTCAGTGTAGCTGACACGACGACCAAAGGGAAGCACTGATATGGCACCTAGTTCACCAAAGCGTTATGGGCTGACTTCACAGTAGGTTATGTAGCCAACAATATTAGGTTCTCTTTTTCGTGCGTGCAGCCGGTGTTCATCAATTTATAAGACGTGACGTTATCACGTCAAAATTGGTTACGTAGTACTGTTAATCCGAAAACATAAAAATAAATATAATTAATAACAGAGTAAACTTAAAAACATTAGTTGGTTACGTAGATTCAATGCTGTCGGGTGCCGCCTGAATACCACTACAATTTTAATTTTAATTTTTTATTTTTTTCAAAAGGCATGCGGATCTTTCAGTTCGTGTATGACTTTTGTGAAATGATTGTTCATAAAACTAGGACTTTAAATACAGATTTTATAAAATAATAAATGGTATAAATAAAATGAATGGTAACTGAATGCTTGCTTCATTTATTTATCGTAAGACAATTTAAGTAATTATTGTTCTGTTAACTTAAATACAATTCGTTCAATATAAGAAAGACAGTTCAGACTGATTCACAAATCCATCATACATATCGTGAGTTAAACAAGGAATAGTCGTAATTCCATCAAACTCAATAGACAATGAATCTGAATATCTAACTACTTCGCCCCCGCGCCGCCGTTCCGATATTTACCATTCTGGGCATCAGTGCTTGGGGCCCTAAATACGCCTCGGTGGACGAGACTGGTCGACGGTAGTGGCAAAAGGCCTTAGTTGGCAGTTTCAACTGGAGCCTGAAAGGTTTCAGCAACTTTGAAATTGAAACAGCGCTCATTCACTGGCGGCCCGCGCTTTTTGCGGTTTCCTCTTTCGTCCTTCTCCGCGGTTGTCTTGGCCGAAACTTTGGCCGTCGTCGTTGCGCCAGCCGACTCCGAAACAATTCGTAATTACAGATGCTCGCCGCAAACTCGGCGTCTCGGGTGAAACCCTTCCGCCTCACCTGTCTTTGGACGAGTTTGAGGAGGCTGCCGCCGAGTTCTTTGAAGTTGGAGCTTATTTGACACTTTCCAATACAGCCGCGTAGTCCGCAATATGTTACCTAAAGAAAGTGAGCATACTCTGTTCTTAAAAAATAAACGAAATTCTTTAATATCGGTAATATTTACTTGTTTTCATAAAACCGCCGAATTCTAGAAGAGGCTAAGTCCGATGAAACGTGTCACTTGTCGGCAATCATGAATACATTCCCCTATTTCCGAAACTAAAGTGAGTATACAATTTTGGAAAAAAAAAATAGGGAGTAAAAATCTCTTATGGGTTACAGGGAAACCTAAACGAAAATCTAAGTGTTAAAGTTCTCACAGAAAACGGAATGGTACGGAACTCTCTCCACGCGAGTTCGACTCGCACTTGACCGTTTTTTGTTTTGTTTTTTTGAGTGATTTATGAGAAATGCTCATCAGTACTATTGATCAGTGCTTAAAACAATTGTATTTTTTATGAATCCTGACATAATTGTTTCACCAGATGGATGTCAGCTCATTGCACCACGTTCCTTGTGAAACTAGGTGGCTTCCCTGTCGGGGGTCACATGTATATTAAAACCAACATAAAATCATTAATTTACGTAAAAAGGATTGTGGGGTGAAGTATGCAATGTATGTTAAGATACAAATTCTATACTCTTGAATAATATGCGCGGACACAAAAAAGTGCTGTAGAAATTGTAGGTGCGCGGAGCGTGTACCCGGGGCGTCGAGCGACGACGCTTCCACGAAGCAATAGGCATATGACAAAGATATTGGCTCAACACGCTTTGCGAAAAAGGAGCCAAGTACAAACTTGGCTTGGACGTGTAATACATGCAGGGTTCAGTAGAAAAATGTTTATTTTAAATGGAATATTTTATTATTTATTTTAAATGTTCTAAATGCCCTCGAAATATTGACAAAATTGCTTGTAAGCCTATTAATAAGCCTCAGCCGTCTGTCTGTTTGTCTGTCCGTCCGATGGCTGTATCTTTGAAACTGTAATAGGTAGTTGGTTGAAATTTTCACAGATAATTTGTTATTATCACGAATATCCTAAAAAATTAATAATAAAGGGGATCCCCATACAAATATAATAATTTCCAGAAGAGCGCCATCTATTGAATTAACCAAACATTTTAACAACAAACCTATGAACGGTCAACGGTTGATAGATGGCGTGATACTGAGATACGTGCGAGTGCGACTTTAAAAATAACAAATAATAAAAATCGACCATTTACATGGTGGTATGGAAACCTCAGTGCGCGAGTCCGACTCGCACTTGGCCGGTTTTTGTTTTTTTAATAACTACTCCTATGACTTACAAGTTGGATGGTTGTGACAGACATAAGGGCATACAGACGGGCAGATATTGTAGCCAAGCTAATAATAAATAATGTTCGAAATTTCACATACGGATCCCTAAAAATGGCGACCGCTCACCGCCTCCGGGATGCGGAGTGACATCGATAGCGTAAATTGTAGCCGGAAGGGCCTGCATCGCTCAAAATACATTTTCAACCATTTCCGTTCTCGATACGAGGACGAGGTGCAGAAGGAAACGAAATTTTCGTTAAGAGTCAGTATGTATAGTATAATTTTTTTCTTGAGCACCAATTCATATAAATTATAACCAAATTGTAAAGGTTGACTGTAAGAAATCTCTGTAAGGGATAAGTCCGCCTTTGCAACTTATGTAAATTTTTGAATGTACTTATTATTGTAGAATGTTTCTTAGAGCAATAAACCATTTCTAACTAGATATCTAATCAATAGGTGAGCTTAATTCCGTAAGTTATTCTATTCTAGCTAACCTTTGGGATGTGGGAGAAGTACATTTAGAAGAATAAGAATATTTTGTAGCAATTTAATTAAAACTGTAAAGAACTATAATATACTACAGACTAATATTACATATATTTTAATACACAATTATATTATGTAATAATTATGTACTTATTAAGTATTACATTAAGTACTTTAATCAGTGGGACTGGTGTACAACATAGTGAACTGAATGATAAGATAAGAGATAGAAGAGGGAAGTTAAGGTATATATTCAAGATAAATGTATTCACTTTAGTAAGGATAAAAAAGAGTCTTAACACTTTATTAAATACACTCACTTAAATACACGCAGAGAGCGTAAATGTAAGGGCAGATCATTCCAGAGATGAGATGTTTAAATACTGTTTATATTATGTTTTGAAGGAGTCCTGTGGTACAAACTTGAGTGAGCCGGTATTGCCAAGAGTAAATTGGCAGAAGATCTTAAAACTTAAAGAAAATGAAAAAATAGAAATTCAAACCGTTCACTCAAATATTTACGAGGAGCAGGTTCTTTAAGTGTGCGGAAGAGAAGAGAAAAGGCGTGAGAGTTTCAGCGACCATGAATCGATCGAGCATCTACGATATAGCCACTGAAGACAGCCTCGAAATTCAGAAATACTCGTATGATCGAACTTATGCAATCCGAAAACATAACGAATGCACAAGATACGGTCCATAGTTTGTTGAGGAAAGAGTTTACACTATCGGTGGGCTATGTATGGCGTATTGAAATTTGCGGCACTTGCAGCTCCGCTCGCGTTTAAAGATACCGTTTATGTACCCTATAACGATTTAGAGGTACGAGTATTTCAGTGGCATTGGTGGAATCCGCATACCAATTGTTTGAGTATTTTTGAAAATTTAATAACTCATATTGAACACTTTTAAAAAAATGTCAGTCCTCTATATTAGATTCCTATTCAAAGGAGCAGGCTACCTAGGTACGAATAACCCCGTGTCAGTTAACACAATCGCACGTTCCATATGGATATGAGATACTTTCATTAGTAATTTTATTCCACCTTTCATTTTGATTTGCTTTAAACGTGAACCCTAAGTGCATGGTGCTGGGTGCAAATTTCAGCCTCACCTGTTTCACCCCTCCATGATTACAATACGAGAGTGGCATCTTCGTCGCTCTGCCATGTTATTTCCATAAGAAATTTCATAAAAATGTGTCTACTTCCATGAAAATTGACATTTGATCGATTGTGCTAAAAGTTGACTTTATTTTTAGGGTTCCGCACCCAGCGACGCTGACCAGGGGCGCCGACTTTTAGAAATCCTCGTGGGTGCTCATGCAATTTTTTTTTTATTGAACAATCATCATCATCATCAACGTGTTGACGTCCACTGCTGGACATAACCTTCTCCAATTTTTCACTAATTCTCCCGCCACCCGGCAGCATGGATTCGCAGAACGTTCGCACAATGTTTTGCATTTGCCGCATTTACACATTTGCACGATGTACCTACGCATGTAGTGCCCCTATATTATATTGAATGGTATGGAATAATATAGGAGTACTGTAGTAAGGTTCGTTATTCGTCGCGCCACTAGTGCGAATGTGTAAATGTGGCCGCTCAAAGGCTTGTAAGTAAATAAGGCACTTTTATGTAGCTCAAATCCTATTACTGATCAGTTTTTATATATATCGTCGTGGGTGCTCCGCACCCACTGCTCACACCTCGTGGGTGCTGGAGCCCCCGAGCACCCACGTAGTCGGCGCCTATGGCTGACATGACCTTTATGAAATCGGTCAGGTGTCCGTTCTTTTGTCCGTCCGTCTGTCAAAGCCCGTAGCTATCTTCTTGAAACTTGGAATGTTTATATTTTCCCGGAAGGTAACAACATTTCATGTGTAAACAATGTCCCTTGACATTGGTCTCTCCTCAACTTTTGAAGGTCGCAATAAGTTGAAACTAAAAATATTTTTGAACACGTCGAGTAAGTAGTACGTCGATGAAAAGGTCTTTCAAAGCCTCGATTAGTACGAATTTCAAAAAAATAATTTGGTATAAAAAGTTATACTAAAAAAGAAAGCTCGAAAGAAAGTGTACATTTTGCTCTGTCACAGGTTCACTTCATTCACTATTGTAGTATTTGCTATCTTCTCAATTCTTCTATTTGACGGACATGGCTGAAACGATTTACATGCAGCTCTCTCTCACTAATGGAATGTTGGGTTGGTTTATCACTACTACATTATGTATTATGTTATGAGTATCACAATACTTTCTCCGCAGTGGCGCTTTCGCTTTAAGAATTTCAATAATAAATAATAATAAAAAAATATTTATTTCAAACATGTTCATGTGTCATGTTTTCCATCCAGCTGTAGTATATCAGTGGTGCTAATATCACGCGTAATTTTGTGTAAATAACCATGTCAAGCTCGTTGTAATATGTTTTGTAGAAGTTTTCTTAAAAAAATAAAATCTATTGGTTAGCCTACTGAAAACCTATGGTAGCAATCCCCCGGCGGGGCGGCGTGCGGCGATGTGGGAGGTTAAATATTGTATCAGAGTGACACGCTGACGGCGGCGTCGTCGTCGCCGAGATGGGGGCGCGAAGATTTACGTGAATATTAGGTAAAATGATAAGCGCGTCGGCGCCGCGTCCTTGGACAAAGGATCTCGGATCAATCGAGGTGAATCGACGTGTGCGGAGCCGGTGAAACAACGCGGGAGTAAGACAAGGTGTGAAGGCGTCGATCCTTTTACGCTTCACGCTATAATGTCTTCAGCTTCAATAGCTTGGTGTGTATGTAGGTATATTAATTTTAGGTGTGGATAACTTTAGTGTACTTATAAAGTAAAGTAAAAGTAGTTAAAGTAAAATAAAAATATCTTTATTTTTATTTTAAATATCGGTTAATTATTTATAGGTATATATGTATAAATAATTCACCGATTACAATTTTTACACCCAGAAATAGCCAATAGGACCATAACGTGCATACCTACACCTACTGCTTTACCGTTCGGAACCGGTGTAAAACTGTAGGTCCCCTCCCTTGCCCCTGACAGGTGGTAGGCTCAAATTGTAGCCGACTGGGTTGGTACCACCGTATTGGATGTAAGATGGCCGCATAGCAGCCTCGGTTGTGTTCTCCTCTAGTCCAGTATAGCCAGCAATCCAGGGAAGTCTCCGGTATGGCACCTACCTTCTCGGAGGTGATATTGGCTGGTCAGAGCATGCGCTTTGGCCCCTCCGACTCAGCCACCCATATCGGATTACATAAAAAAAAAAATAATAATAACATCGAAGACAAAGTGCGTGCCTACACTTCTAGAACATAGGAAAGAGGCAAAATTTACGAGAGCGAAGGCACCAAACAAATCTAGCACCTACTCTACTATAATGAAATAACGAATTCAAAGTCTAAAAAGAGACGGCTTAGCGGAGGGACTTTTTTTTATTCGCTATTAACACTTGTAAAGAGACATTGAGACATTGCTAAGCCGTTTTGTAACGAATGACGCCAAAAACATTTTCTGTACCAAAAGTATTTGTATTGTATTTACTATCTAGCTAGACCATAATTCCTAGGCAACTGTGAGAATAAACCTTTATTTGTGACAAGATAAAAGGATTTAGGCAGTATTAGTCATTGTACCAAAAAAAAAATCGGCTTGAATGCGATACACTATATTTCTGGGTGGGTTTCTTCAGGATATACTTTACGTATAATAAGAATAACTTTCGATACTTTTTACTTTATTTTCTTGCACTCCTACCCTACGATCTTCGGCTGTGTGCTCTATTTGTAGTATCAACACTCTATACGTTGTGATTTCTAGTATAGCCCAAACTTAGTATGAAAATTAATTATTACCTATATCTCGAGGTATGTTTTATTTCCTTTATTGACAAAGTATTTTTTTTCTACTAAAAACGAAGCATCTACATATGCATGAAAATAATAAATAAGTGTAGTATACATTATGCGCATGTATTATGCGTATGTCTTGGGAAATTCGTGTATAAAATTTTCAGTAAATTCTTTGTGCGAGAACCAAACTTCATTTATATTCTATCAAAACATTTTAGCTACCTGCATGGGTGAAGTGAAGCTTATTTTACCCGAATATGCCGAAAAAGGGTAACACGTTTTATAAAGGTGTCCTTGAAGCGTAATCGGCAAATTTTATCGAGTAGATAGATATACGCTCTGTCGAGTGTCGCATCAGGTTACCACTTTTACTATCCCAACATGCTACCAAGTTTTTCGAGCACATGACACTCAAATGAAGTATCACAAGACGACACCTTCGTAAATGAAGGTAGGTTTAAAATTACTAGTGAGTTAATATAGATTTCTCGTAGTAGGTAATGCTAGTATTATATTTTTATATGTTAGTACTAAAAAGCCAGTATGGCTTTTTATACATATATTATGATATATGTATAAAAGATAGATGCACAGCCGAAAATTAAGAGAAAAAATACGTCCCGACCAGGATACGAACCTGGAACTCCGGTTTGAGCCGCCAGCGCGTTACCAATTCCGCCATCGGGTTGATCACGTATTCTCTCTAAATTTTTGAACCGTTGTTGCTTGCATCTTCTCTAGTAGAGTTTGACGCAATCTCCTGCATTCAGGCAACTTGCACGATTCAATATTTAATCTTATGCTGTCGTCACCAAAGTCGTATTTAGCATCGGATCTCTTCATTTTCGGGTTTTGCATCTAGCTAATGAAGAAATAAAATAAAAAAAGGTATGTTAGTGTTTTCGTGCCATCGTAAAAGCACGAAAATTCATGAAAGTCGCAATGATATTTCCGAGACTAAAGGCCGCTGCATACGTAGCGGGGTGCCGGCGGGGCGGAGGCGGGGCGAGCTTTTCTGCAGGATCCTCAGGAACTAAATAGTGCACTGTGCAAGCACGTGTTTATACGCGGCGGGGCGGGAGCGGAGCGGCGGCGGAGCGGGAGCGGAGCGGGATATAATATATTCATGGAGAATATTTCCCCGCTCCGCTCCGCTACCGCCGGCGACCCGCTACGTATGCACCGTACGCCGTACACGTATTGTCGAGCATGCTTCCCAATGGTGTGGCCAGATAATTGGTATTTTAATTTTTTTAATGTCATGAAGGTGATTAAGCTTTATTGAGTCATCACTTTAGATATTAAAAAAATAAAAAGAAGGAAAAAGGAAAAACGTAGAATCGACTGTCCTTATTACAATAAAAAATTATTGTAAAAATGGGATAAGGTTTAGGGGGGTAAAAAACATAAACCCCGAAAGACGATTTAGTATGGATAAAGTTAACTTCCGTCTCGTCTTAAGAGTCAGAAGTAGGTCTAATCGTTCGCTAAATGTCGAATCCCTCCCTCAAATAATAATAGAGAGTCAGGTAATCTTGAGCATCAATATTTTCGCTTCTTCTCAGCAAAGTAAAGGCGATTAACGACAACTCCTCTACCAACATCTACGCGAAAACACACAGCTGTGATCCCTAGCGCGTGATCGACTTACGGAAATCTGCGAGAAATAAAACAACAGTGTCATTGGTTAAAGGGCATCTTTCGCAAATTATTAATCCCCCTTCCCACGCTTAAACACGGCAAGAAAAAACACAATAATAAGTGCATGGCTACAAAAACTAAAATTAATAAATCAAATCAATATATACTATTATTGCAAGGTTTATTCAATTATAAAGTTATTTGCAAGGTTTTGAACCATGATACCTTTTGTTAGTTGTTACGTGGTATGGTGTAAAACAGTAACTGTAGGTCCCTTACCTACAGTTTTACACCGGTTCCGAACGGTGAAGCAGCTTATGCACGTACATTATTTCGTCAGAAAAACTTATTGGTACACGCCGACCGGATACGATCCTCGGACCTCTCGCATGAGAAGCCGATGCCCAAACTACTCGGCCACCCGCCGCTAGAATTTAAAAGTTTAAAAGTCTGTCAAGTTTGTTTAGAAGATCTTCAATTCAATACATGCATAAGCTCAACCATGAGATAGATTTTTTTTTATTTCGAAACCTTTATATTCACACAAGCAAGAATCGTCTTCCACGGTGGGAAAAACGTCTGGCTCAATGACGTCATGAAATTCATCCATGAACGTGGATTACAGCCCGAATTCAGCCTCAATTTCACTCTCGGTTAGTTAAAGTAGGAATGTAAAAATGATTTCCAGTTCGTGCGAATTGTCGACCGCACGGTACCTCTCTAAATGGCTCCCTTCCAAGCGTTCACTCGGAAAAAAGTCCTTTTACAATTTCCATCTCCTAATGTTTATCATCTCCGCCTCGCGCCGCCGCCGCCGGCAATATGGAAAATTTGGGCGAAAAAGAAAGCGTACCTATTTGATTAGAAACATTTTTGCGGGCCAATTTCAATGATGAAAAAATAAATATCGTATCGGTTTTGCGGAAAGCGCTGGGTTATCGGGTCTGTTGTTTTTGCGATTGGAGAATCGGTGTGCGTCCTTTGATTTCGAGGACTGTTTTTTTGTGGTTTTGTTTGTTGGCAGAAAGTCTTATAATTTCTTCAAGACCGTCTGTAGTCTGTTGAAACCACAGGTTGAAACTCTAGCTTGTAGAAGTATGTACCTGTGATTATTATGTTCTTTCTCTCGTGTTTGGTGTATGTGTGGGATTGCTGACGGAAGTTGTGCGTCTAAAAGTGGTCCCAAGAATTAATATTATTACCACTTTTGCCGTTGGGCATTTTGTCGAACCTATCGACAAGTTGGTACTCCTTCTAGGTATTTATTTTCATGAATTCAGTTAAACATATAAATATTTACTCTGTGCCTATACGTATAGATTTCGTCTGAAGGAGGCTATTTCGTACCCGCTGCGAAGGCTCTACGCGTCACTTAATTTCGCTGTCAGTCCCCGTGTCGCCACATGCCGCGTGTGGCATGATACGTGTCGCCACGTGTCGCGTGTGGCGTGATGCGTGTCGTCCGTTGTCATCTTTATCTGTTCTCATCCCCATATCCATCTCTAGGTTCTAGTTCTACATAGTATAAAAAGTCTGCATTTTGTCGGTCTGTATGTATGTGCATTCTCTTACACAGTATTTTCACCAGCACATCCGTTAGCATCTCCTAGTTACAGGTATTTGACCTAGTTTACCAAGATGTTATGGGACGGACTACTACTTAGTGACAAATCTAATGACGCTAAATTAAGTAGATAGGTAGTAGTAGAAATGCAGTTTCATTACTTTTGTTCTGTCTTTTCTCTTAGTTTTGTACAGCCCTTTCCATTGTTTGTCATTGTTGTTGATATATAGTTGCTATTCGGAATGTAAGATGACGAATTCAAGAGCAAAATGTATTTGCCTAGGAATAATAATTAAACCATACCATTGCGTAGGTTAAGTAGCCAACCATATTTCATTAAAAACAATAATCCTAAAAACTCCATAACGGTAATAAAAAAATTGCTGGTGTCAACCCCATAACGACCATTGAAAATTTTTATATAAATAGTTTAGACCAAGTAGGTACCATCACGCAGTTTTCAGTGGGCTATACTGTGAACGATGTTGAAGAAATCGAAGAGAACGCGCCAAGCTATACTAATAATTAATATAGCTAGTTCGGAAATAAAGGGGTCGGACATCTTTCAATAGATAAAATAATATAAATTTCCTCCGTACACTTTATCATATTCATGCTTCGAAAAACACGAAACGAATTTCCTGCTCATTACGTGCAGACATTTCAGAAACGCCGGTAACTTCTGAGAACAGCCTCTTGAGAATTTTAGTGATACAGTCACTGTGTAGGCCCGCGTAAAAGCCCACGCTAATGAATGAGTGAAACTCACAGCCGACAATTATACCCTATAATTATACTATACTGGGCCATCGAGACGAGATAAAAAATGTAAACAAACTCTTGTTGGAGTCGCGATACGCGGCAGCCTTGGAGAGGGCGCGCGCTCACCCTTAACCGCTGCTGGTGACTCCGACGACGTGGTCGCAACCTTGTGACGTTATTTTGTATTGAATGGAGGATGGCAGGATGTGGCTCCATAATTATAATCGTTCGTAAACTTTGATGACTACTCACAAAAATCAACAATAAAACTAACAATAAGAAAACAATAAGTATAAGAAAATTTATGACAACAAACCAAACAAAACACGGAAACGCAAGCAACATGTTACAGTTCGAGCGCATTTCGAGTAGGAATAAACTGAAATTCACCAAATTTCGACCCAAATGTTATAAAGTCGTGCATCGACCGCTTTCTACTATTAACAGGAAACACCTAGCGACAGCTATTTCTAACGTTATGAACTTTCATGCAACCTCTAGAAAGACAATGCACGTTAATTTATAGACCGCGGTCGTATTTTTGTTTTTTTTTTTTTATTTATTACTACCCGTTAGACACATACATCAATATGTAATACACTAGACAGGAAAAAAATTATTATATTTTTTGCCGAAAGCCGGCGACAAATATATTTTCCAGTGATCAGGATCGTGCTGATAACTTTTATCTACTTAGCTTGTTGAATTGAAGTCAATCGTTCAAGACATTGGACATTTCACCTTTGACATTTACAACTACGGCAACGACGTATAAATATTAGTCCTTTGACCTTTGCTCACAAAGAAAGCGAAAAATACAATTACACAATTCTTTATTACTTTGGTGGTAATGTCGTCATAATTTTATTGTGAAGTTTTGTTTCTTTTTATAACTAAACTTCTGCTGTTTAGCTGACGTGACATTACTGAAATTATTTATAACTTAACACCAGCTAGGCTTACAAAGAGAAAAGTTATAGTGACGTGAACATGAGCTTATATTTTTATAAGCTCATGTTCATACATTTATATTTAAGTAATTGTTTTTTTTATATTTCTCACTATCTTCCATACTCCTCTTCGCCTTGTACTACTACAACAATGCACATAGTTACCTGATAGTTGATTTCGCGAAATGAAAATCAACTTACGAAACCCTTTGTATATTTGAAGCGTATTCGAAGCAGCAGTTATTTTACTTAGTCTGAATCCCGCTCACGATTTAATTCGATTTTCAACTACACACGTCCGAGCATGTAACACGCGATCCGAACCCCATTCTAATCTAAGCGCATATTCAGCTATTCGCGAAACCGTACCCTAAATCCATTTCGGTTAGAATTCAAATTTCGAACCGCTTTCTTACGGGAATGTTCCGCCGTAAGCGCTTCATTCACATTTCACGAAGCGTCGTCGTCGTCCGTCCGTCAGATCCTTGTTTTCATTGCCACTTTCTCGCCGGCCGCCATAAATAGAACAAAGACTTTTTGAGCGCTGATTTATGCTCTCTCTTTGAAACGTGGCTGTGTCGTGCAATTAGGAAAGCCCCGCAATTAGTCAACGGCACCTGGCATAGCTGTGCTGACCGAGGTGCGTTCGCAAACGCCGCAGACGGCGACCGCGGTGCGCTGTGGCTTTGGGGTCCTATGTTTTGTCTTTAGGCGAGCACGTGGAATGAAGCCGCTACATTCCACACTAAGTGGTCTTTGATTACGTGTTATTTATTATATTGTTCAGCTAAGGCCATTGTCAAAAACAATAAATTGCATTTGCATTTGTTCTAACTTTTTTATGTAATTTAGTTGTTAAACTTATCCTCTGTGGTTGAATATTAATATTTTCACCGAAAACAAAGTCAAAATCTCGGTTGACTTCTATCTGACAATGACGGCAACGAATCGTCGTAAATTTGTATTTTGCGACACCTGAATAAAATCCGTAGTGTAAATTCGTATGACTGACATGTTTACTCTGCCGGAATTTGAGAAATACACGCTGTTGTACGGTAAATACGGAATGTAAGTAATTAAATACATAGAAATGAAAATTAGAACTGTCATAATGTTAAAGTCACATAGGTATAGCATATTATTTTCGCGAACTTACTAAAGAACTTTGAACTTTGAAAAAGAAAAGATGAAAGGTGCCGCGTATGAGCTGATGAAAATTCTAAAGATAAATTTCGAAGAATAAGGATTTTCCACGAGAAAAATAGTCCATTCTTCGTAGAGGAAGGCGACTCGAACGCCGAACGTGCCTCGCGTCTGGAACGTTATCCTACCCGCACACTATTTGCCGCCATTAATCAAATAAAGATGGCGACCAAGCTGAATAGCTAATTTTCGCTTCACGGTCAATTGCCTACTCTCTTTCCGCAATACAGAAGTGGATCGATCGTTTTCGTCCTCGTAGACACAATATATTATGAGCTACCATAGTGCAATTGTTTCGTGAATGCAAACTTTACATACATACATACATATTACACGCTGCATCCCGATAATCAGGGTAAGCAGAGTAGTCGCTGTTGTGGTGCAAGTAGTCTTGTAAATTACAGCACAACACCGACCACCACGTTTAGCAATGTATCAGGACAAGATAACTATCAAGCAACAAGTAAGGCACGAAGATCCACCTGCTGCATGACTCGGTGGAAGGACCACGCTAAGGTAAGAGGTGGCTATCCCATCGCCCTTTAGCACGGCACTTTGTGAGAGGTGGCTTTTCCATCGCCCTTCAGCACGGCACCTTGTACTTATCCCTTAGGCGCCTTTTACGACATGTACGGAGAGAGATGCAGTGGGACTGTTACTTTTAAGTAGCGGCCTCACAACGAACACAAGATTTGTATGGAAGTACTTATTGCATGAATTCAGATTTTTAAATCAAATATGACATGGCACTACCAAAGCTCCACCAAATTGATCTTGAACTTACAAGAGACAAATCAATCTAATTTTCTCATAATTAGATATGAACCCACTCGAAAATTCCGCGCGAACCACGGAGTAGCCCTCAAAATCGCAGTAATTACTCAGGCTTCGCGGGTCATTGCCGGGGATCCGGAGTGTAAGCGCACATTTTGACATCGACCCTAAACCTGTAGGGCCGTAAGCCTAGACAAAAACAGTCGTTAGCCCCGGCGCGGCCGAAGAAACAATATTTAGAGCTGAGCCCCTCAATCTTGGCGGACGAATGACGCGTGTTTTGGTGGGAACAATGCGGCGTCATTAATCAAATGTCAGGCTGCGTGCGCAGCGGGAAACGCGAACCAACTAGTAGCGGGCTAATGAAATTAATGAATGATGAGATGGCTTTGGCATGATTTTGTAGCTAGGGCACGTGGCCCTTGCGATTGATTTCGAAGCCTTAGCTGCCAGCTTAGTATTTAAGTTGTGTTATATAAGTGACCTATTCTGCTGTGAAGAAGGCTTCACATTCGAATTTCCTAACAGTGTTATCCTCCACCTGACCAATACCTACAGCAGTCATAAAATGTTTTTTTTTTATGGAAACTGACACGGTTGGCTACATCACCTACAACGTCCGTGATGTCAGCCCATAACACCGGGTGAACTAGGTGCCATGCCAGTGCTTCCCCCTTTAATCGTGCCGGCAACACTGAACGTCGGAAAACACCGAATATTTACATAGCCGTTTCGACCGACGTTTCATTCAGTGCGGTGGTACCATGGTACCAACCCGGGTGGGTTAAACCTTACCACCAAGTATTTTATAATTGTACAAGCTGTGCCCGCGGCTCCGCCCGCTCTCATATTTCACTTCACTGCTAACCTCATAAGCCATTTAGCGTGATAGTAAGTAGCCTATAGTTGATGGGAAGAATCAAGCTATCCGTAGAATTTTGTTTTATTAAAATCGGTTCAGTGGTTCTCGAGTTATAAGCGGACAGACAGACATACACTCAGACACTCAGACACTCAGACACTCAGACAGAAAGCAGACGTAGGATTTTATTATAGGTAAGGATAAGGAAAGGAATAAGGAAGGATAAGGAAGGATTTTTATAATTTTATATCTATGTACAGTACATCGTTGAATATATTATACTAAGGGGAAGTTCCCTTTAGCCACACTAATAAGCCCATCCACTCCAGAGCGTTCATAACCACGTGCCGGATTTTAGGCAAATTTTGGACCTGAAGTGACAAAAGCCGAACCCCCCCCCCTTCCAAAGTAACGCGACATTTATGAAATATTATTTTCTCGAATGCGTTAAATTATACATACCTATTTACGTTAATTTGCACACTTTGTCTCACTTCTACAATTTAAATTTGTGAAAAATTTCGTATCGTGTGCACTTCTGAACTACGCATTCTAAGTTCCAGCCAGACGCGCTGAAGGAAGGTTGAAGAAGGAAGAGCATGAAAAGGCATATATTAAGCAGGTTTAATAGTTTGGGGTCGGTACTTAAAGAGAATAGCCCCACTGCATCTCTCCCCATGTCGTAAAAGGCGACTAAGGGATAAGGACAAGATGCCGTACTAAAGGGCGACAGGATCGCCACCTCTCACGTTGGCACAGTGTTTCCACCGAGTCATGCAGCAGGTGGGGGTCTTCGTGCCTTACTTGCTGCTTGATCGATTGAATCTTGTTCGAATACTTTGCGAAACGTGGTGGTCGGTGTTGTGCTGTAATTTACCAGAGTTCTTGCAGCACAACACCGATTACTCTGCTTACCCCGATTTTCGGGATTCAGCGTGTGTGATATGTATGTATGTATGCATGTATGTTTGTTTAATATTATGTGTTTGTAATAAAAAACTATTAAATAGGTACATAAAGTAATGCGGTTATTGTAAAATTATGTCTTGAAATGAAATGATACACCGTCGTCTGCGACCCATTTTTTATTTTTTTATTTTTTTTATGGAAACT
Source organism: Nematopogon swammerdamellus (assembly GCA_946902875.1). Lineage (NCBI taxonomy): Eukaryota > Metazoa > Arthropoda > Insecta > Lepidoptera > Adelidae > Nematopogon > Nematopogon swammerdamellus. The sequence goes on from OX336340.1 coordinate 15,931,087, forward strand.
GTCACGGTTTGCTACATCACCTACAACGTCCGTGATGTCAGCCCATAACACCGGGTGAACTAGGTGCCATGTCAGTGCTTCTCCCTTTGATCGTGCCGGCTACACTGAACTGGTCGGAAAACACAAACTATTTACATAGCCGTTTAGACCGACGTTTCATTCAGTGCGGTGGTACCAACCCGGGCGGGTTAAACCCTACCACCAAGTAAGATTAGGAGGGAAGGGACCTACAGTTTTACGAGGAATCCGAACCTCGGTCAGCCTCCAATGGTCAGCGGTCACCCATCCAAGTACTGACCGCACCCAGCGTTGCTTAACATTCAATAGCGACAGTTGAATGTCTGCACCACTGAGCTATCGAGGCTGACATTTACTGACATCTTCTACGATTGGTAGGTCCTCGTCCGGTGGAGCAGGTGTATCGGTGACGACGTTTCCCACGTCACTTGACTTGATGTTTAAATATAGTCTACGGATGGCTTCCGTTCGTTTTCTTTAAACTGACAGAACATAATACATAATGATAAAGTTTAAAACAGTTTACACAGTCAAGTTATTCCGAGCTTACGAGATAAAGTAAGACATATATAACCAACCACTGAACAAATACTTAAATTAGAACTTCTGGTGAGCTTATAAACGTGAAGATTTAAGGCCAATTTCACCACTTCCGGTTAATTTGTATATTATGTCAGTTACAGTGACATTATCGCATACAGTTAACAGCTGTTAACCGGCAGCTATATTTTAGCTGAAAGTGGTGAAATCGGTTCTATAAAGACTACTAGTGAGTATGTAATGCAAATAATAATAGTTAGAAAAACCGTCCAAGTGCGAGTCGGACTCGGGCACGGAGTTTTCCGCACCACAAACAAAAAAGTTGAAAAAATACGTTTCTTGTATGTGCACATTTTTATTTCTTTTTTACTTTTTGTTTTGTAATTTTTAGGTTTCCGAATCCCGTACGGAAGCTTATTACTAAGCCTACGCCGTCTGTCTGTCTGTCCGTCCGTCCGCCCGTCCGTCCGTCCGTCCGTCCGTCCAAGGGCTGTATCGCTTGAACCGTAATATATAGGTAGGTAGCCCGTTGAAATTTTCACAGAATATTATGTGTTATTATGGCGGATATAACAACAAATAGTAAAAAATAGAAAAGGTAAAAAATTAAGGGGGTTCCCATACAAGAACGTGTTTTTTTTTCAATGTTTTTTTTATATATTCGCCAAAATAAAACTTCTTCTTGGCCATATATCACGCCATCTATTGGTAAAGACGGTAAAGACATTTAGGTTATCATCTTACTTGCTAGATACGAAGGACTCAATACATTATATATTATGAATACAAAATAAGCTGTACCGTGTGGGACTGGTACTTTAAAAGAATAGCTCCACTGGATCTCTCCCCGTGTATGTCGTTAAAGGCGACTAAGGGATATGATCCCTTCTTATATTACTAGGTGGTAGGGTTTGACCCGCTCGGGTTGGTACCACCGCACTGAATGAAAGGTCGGTCGAAACGGCTATGTAAATAGTTTGTGTTTTCCGTTCGTCAGTTCAGTGTAGCCGGCACGACCGAAGGGAAGCACTGACGTGGCACCAAGTTCACCCGGTGTTATGAGCTGACATCACGGATGTTGTAGGTGATGTAGCCAACCGTGTTAGTTTCCATTAAAAAAAAAAGCCGAACGCGAGATCCGTGCGAGTGCGACCGCGTGATTGCTACGTACACTCGCTATACGTGCAAGAAGGATATGGCTACGGAACCCTCTGTGTGAACAACGTTCACACTTAACAGGTTTTTTTTGCAACTTCACACGACCTGTGTGCCATGAGTCCATCAAGCTCTCTATATATTTCCTTCAGGTCTGTAGAATCTATGGTCCTAGTTAGGGTTGCCAGGTGCCCGGGATTTCCGGGATTGTCCCGGGCTACGCTCCAACGTCCCGTGTCCCCGGCGAAGGATCATTTTATCCCGAAGAGTGCAATTTGTCCCGGGAAGAAAAATATGTTTACATTACATACTACTTGACGTCGCGCAAAGAAGCCGGCGAACAAAAGTTCAGATGCTGATAAATTACTCTTTAGCAACTCACAAGAAATATGAATAATTAATGTAAAAGAAGATTCTACGTTCATTTTAGTGTAGTGTTGATTACTAAAGGTGTTCGCGATAAAAAAAACGGAGAAAGTTCGCCGTAAAAAATTGTAACAGAAAAAATTGTCTTACATTTCTCCACCTTATTTTTGAAGGACTACAGGTAGTAGATAGATACGTCCCGGGAAGGTTAACATCAGATCTGGCAAGCCTAGTCCTAGTACAGACGGGCGAGATGCAATGGAGCCCGCGCAGTAACTCAAGTTGGGGTTTTTACGAGCTCGCCGCCGCGCCGCCGCTCGCCGGAGCGTTTGCCTGCGGCGTTTGCGCCCCGGGCCGCCTCACACGGCGGGAAAACGCGAAGCGCCGACACGCCTCTTCATAAACTTGAGAAAGTTCATTAATGGCTTGGCCGAGCTTAATTTAATTTCTGGAATATTCCTTGCAATTATATCCTGCTTGGGGTAGAGGCTTCTCTTCTTCTTTGAATACGTGTGACAGTAAGAAACAAATTGTTTTCATGGTTTGATTGCCAGAACAGAACAATTTAATAGTTTTTTTTATTATTAAATAGAAATACGTGATTCCTCATAGATATTAAATTTTTTAGGGTTCCGTATCCGTCGTACGGGACCGTATTACTAAGCCTACGTCATCTGTCTGTCTGCATGTCTCTCCGTCTGTCTGTCTGTCTGTCTGTCTGTCTGTCCGTCCGTCTGTCCGAGGGCTGTATCTCTAGAACCGTAATAGGTAGCCCGTTGAAATTTCATAGAATATGTGTTATTACGGCCGATATAACAACAAATAATAAGAATAACAAAAAGTAAAAAAATCACGAGGACCCCCATACAAGAAACTAAAAAGTGTATGCGCCATCACCATCTACCGAAAACAGTATGAAGCATTTTAAATCATCATGAATTTTAACTAATATGAAGCATTTAATAAAAAACGCATAGATGGTGTGAGTGGCGCTGACCATGACATGGCGATACGGAACCCTCGGTGCGCGAGTTCGACTCGCACTTGGCCGGTTTTAAGTATAGTCCCGGGTGGCCGGGTCCATCAAGAGGGACGTGAATAGGCACCTGTCAGGCCGGCATGGCATTCGCCACCCCGCATACGACCGAATGTCCATGGGCGTCGTTAGACACCTTATGGTTGCCTCGGCGCCACATGTCGCGCTTTCAATAAAAAAAAATTGGTTGTCTGTAAAGTCGGTTTACGGACGATAGTTTTACGTGATAACGTCATAAAGAAACACAGCTATAAGAATTGTACAATCGTACATTTGTCGATTTCTAGCCTCGATTACCGTACGATACGGCAATTACCGTACGTTTCGCAACACTGCCGCTTGGGCGGAGGACGTTTCCATGGTAACTTTGAATATCAACGTGAATATCAACGTGACTATCAACGTGACACTCTTTCGTACGTGCTGCCCGTGTTCATCAATTTATAAGATCACGTCAAAAAAGATATCTTCTTGGCCGTTAATTAATAAAGCACACCTTGGTATCGCAAGTCGTCGTCTTCGTATTGAACAATATGGATAAGTTTTCCCCTAGTATGGGGCGGGCGGCTCGGCGCGGCGGCGGGCGTGACAAGTTTTAGGACAAGAAATGAATATCGGATAAACAGGAAGGTTAAAACATTTGATTTATGGATAGAGCTCAAACTGCTACAGAACGAATACAACGAGAGAGCGAGACAAACAGTTGTTATATTGCTGAGAGAGAGCAGCTAAGCCGTTACAGTTGTGGCAGCATTGTTTTATGATGACCACATTAAGATTTATGCTGTAGTACTGAAATATGGTGAACTGTTATAAATAGATCAGGACAATTTGCCACTATAGTCGGGCTAGAAATAAATTGTGTCTACCTAACATGAGTGATATAGTTCGAGACACGTAAATAGAGCTCTCGTCGGCTTACAAACCACATGTCGATGAGAGCTCTATTTACGTCTCTCGAACTACATATAAACCTGGTACTAGTTACCTATATGATGCAACGATGCTAATCATTAATCTTCCATTTTTAGTGTACCTACGTCAAATTTTAATATCATCCGTTCTTGTTTGTAGCAACGGTTTGTCAGCCTAGGTAGCTCAGTGGTGCGGTCGGTCGACTGTTGTGAAGCACACCTGAGTGCGGTCAGTAATTTCTTGGGTGACCGCTCGACCGTTGGAGGCTGACCGTGGTTCGGATTCCACGTAAAACTGGAGGTCCCTTCCCTTCTTACTTTACTAGATAGTAGATACCACCGCACTGAATGATACGTCGGTCAAAACGGCTATGTAAATAATTCGTGTTTTCCGTCCAGTTCAGTGTAGCAGACATATAATGAAGGGAAGCACTGACATGGCACCTAGTTCACCCGGTGTTATGGGCTGATATCACGGATGTTGTAGGTGATGTAGGCCAACCGTTAAGTTTCCATAAAAAAACTGTTAAAACAATTTGATAATAAAATTAATATGACCAAATAGTTGCTTTGTTTGAAGTGTGAATTTATGAATATTACGATATATCAAAGTTCCTCTAAATGTTTATTATAATTCTAATTTATAGCTACTTCGAGCTGTACAAATATCACGTGGAAAACACGGAAAATGTTCGTGCAAAGGGCTAAAACAAATGTTCCGTGTTTTTATGAAATCTAACATTTTTGGCTATAAGTACATAAATACATACCAGACACTGTATCCTGCCTGACAAATCGGGGTAAGCAGAGTAATCGGTGTTGTGCTGCAAGGACTCCTGTAAATTATAGCACAAAACTGGTGGCAGGGTTTATCCCGGTCTTATTGGTACCACCGCACTGAGCGAAACGTGTCGGTCGAAACGGCTATGTAAATAGTTCGTGTTTTCCGTCCAGTTCAGTGTAGCCGACATGAAATGAAGGGAAGCACTGACACGGCACCTAGTTCCCCCAGTGTTATGGGCTGACATCAGGGATGTTGTAGGTGATGTAGCCAACCGTGTCAGTTTCCATAAAAAAAAACTGACCACCACCACGTTTAGCAAAGTGCTCAGACAATACAACTATATCAAGCAGCAGGTAAGCACGAAACCCACCTGCTGCATGACTCGGTGGAAGTGCCGTGCCAAGTTAAGAGGTAGCAAGCCTGTCGCCCTTTAGCACAGCATCCTGTCCTCATAACTTAGCCACCTTTTACGACATGTACGGGAAGAGATGGAGTGGGGCTAATCTTTTTAAGTACCTGCCCCACGAAAGCAAGTGTAATGAAATAATCTTCCGGTTGGAACTTCGTACCGTGACAGTGTTACATTATTTTCTCAAACTCTTTTGTTTCTGTATTCTTTTGCTCTAGTGCGGCGACCTTATTGAAGAATTAAATTTCTTTCACTCAACCTTGAACACAATAAATTCTTGAGCGTTGTTATTGTACATGTTTCCTAATAATATGTATAATAGACATAACAAAACTGTCAACTTTGCGTGTCTGTGGGTGCATTGAAAATATTGCCAATAAGTGATAGAATGGATTAAGATTTTTTTTTCGAATTATTGTTGTTTGGTTATCTGTTATTTTGCTTGCGCACGCATCAAATAAAAAACTACTAACCCATTTTGGATGGTATTTCAGAAACATGCATAGCAACAATTTAAGGGAAGTCTCCGGTATGACACCTACCTTCTCGGAGGTGATATTGGCTGGTCTGAGCATGTGCTCTGGCTCCTCTGACTCAGCCACCCATACCGGATTACATAAAGAAAATTATAACTTTAATTAACGCTATAAAAAAAAATCTTCGAAAATTTACAAATTATTTATTGGTGTACGAGTTTTAAGCCTCCGATCTCTAAGAATGAGGAGCTTAAAACCCTAGCTAGGCAATCCGCTACCAATCACGGTATGTTCACAGCTACACAGTAAATACTCATCTGAACCGTGTCGTGAGAACTCGATTTACATCTCTAAGTCACAGCCTAAGTCTAAGTCACGTGTAAGCCGATGTAAGCGGCTCGAGTCTCAACGGTGGACTAACCCTGCTGATGAACTAGCGGCGGCGGCGGCGCGGCGTTGTCCTGTCAATTCAATTCAATAATGTTAGGTACTAGGTACATAAATCATTTAATTTTATTTTATAAGGCAACCTAGGGATAAGGACAAGATGCCGTGCATAAGGGCGACAGGGTAGCCACCTCTCACCTTGGCACGGTCCTTCTACCGAGTCATGTAGCAGGTGGGGCTTCGTGCCTTACTTTTTTCTATGTAATCCAGTATGGGTGGCTGAGTCGGAGGGACCAAAGCACATGCTCCGACCAGCCAATATCACCTCCGAGAAGGTAGGTGCCTTACCGGAGACTTCCCTGGATTGCTGGCTATACTGGACTAGAGGAGAACGCAACCGAGGCTGCTATGCGGCCATCTTACATCCAGTACGGTGGAACCAACCCAGTCGGCTACAAATTTGAGCCTGCCGCCTAGTAAGGGGCAAGGACTTGCTGCTTGATAATTGTCTTGTCCTGATACCTCGCTAAACGTGGTGGTCGGTATTGTGCTGTAATTTACAAGAGTACTTGCAGCACTACAACGACTACTCTGCTTATCCCTCGGCTTATCCCGATTGTCGGGATACAGCTTGTGGTATGTACCTATGTATTTTTATAACAATATAGTTGATCATCATGCAATGACTTTACGAGCATGAACATTGATTTTTTTTTGTTGAAAGTGCGACATATATGACGCCGAACCACCCATAAGGTGTCTAACGACGCCCATGGACATTCGGCCGTATGCGGGGGTTGCAAATGCCATGCTGTCCTGACAGGTGCCCATTCACGCTCCACGGCTCCACTTAAAAGACCCGGGCCTGTACTTGGGGGGAAATAGATGGGCAGAGAGAGCGTTCCAGAGTTTACCGGTTCTGTAGAGGAAAGATCTGCAGAACAGATTGGTAGGCATTCGCGGTAAGTCTATATTGTATTGATGACACAAATAAAATTATAGATTGTTTTGCACAGCATGTGAACATTCGTTGTCTCAGCCTACCCCGGGAAAACATGTGTGGCGTTATTGTATGTGTGTGTGTGGGTTGTTTTGATAAGGAATTTTCATTCTGTTTTTTTATATTGTGTACTTTGTGGCGAAATAAATCGAACGAATCGCGAAAAGATCTAATCAATCCCAACTCTCAACCCTTAGGTTATCAAGAAAGACTAGACATAAAATGTATTATAGAGTAGATTGTTATTTTATTAGATACTAGCTGAGCCCGCGGCTCCGCTCGCGTGAAATTCGTATTCCAAAGAAGAATGTAAGTAACTAAGGGCGAGGCCGAAGGCCGAGCTGCGTTCAGGTAATCGATAAACCTTCTTAAAGAAAGTAACTAACTAAGGGCGAGGCCGAAGGCCGAGCTGCTTTCAGGTAAACGATAACCCTTTCTCAAATAAAGGAAGTAAGTAAGGGCGAGGCCGAAGGCCGAGCTGCGTTCAGGAAGACGACAAACCTTCTGGAAGAAAGGAAGGAACTAAGTGCGAGGCCGAAGGCCGAGCTGCGTTCAGGTAAACCAAAAACCCTCTTCCGCCTTCGGGCCTCGCCCTTAAAGACTTCCTTTCTTCGATAGAATATAATATCGTTTACTCAATCTATTTATTTCATAAAAAAATAAAAAAGTAATATTAATAACTAAAGAATTAAACCTACCTAACAAACATTAAAATAACTATCAAAACGGGCATTTTCAAATGTTCTTAGAGCACTTGCGGCATTACCCTGCTGGATGGCAAGGCTTACCCTTTGAATGAAGTACATAAGCCCTTGATGACGGGACACCAGTTGCGTCAACCAGCTCAAGCCTCTTTTGGCTTCACTGCTCCACGGACCGAGGGTTTCAACCGCAAACGCAACAAATTCGAAATCTTGAATTATATTTCTATATTTGCTGCGTTGGAGGCTCTCCGCCCCAGCCTCGGCCGCGCCAGCCGCTCTTGAAGATGTCCTAACGTGACTTGGAGCCAATGTGAGAACAAAAGTGGCGTCCCACATCAAAGAACTACCCTTAGTCCATGGCACTAAGGTCTCTAGCATCGGGCCTCTTGCCATCCAGCCGGGAATAACCGCGAGGTTCTAGGATGCACGGTATATTTGCCGTTAGAAGCGTGGACTTTATAATAAAATTTAAATTAAATTAACTCAATCTTAATATTAATTAACTTTATTCGAGATGGTTTAGCTTCTTCCTGAACGCAGCTCGGCCTTCGGCCTCGCCCTTAGTTACTTGCTTTCTTCGAGATGGTTTATCATTTGTCAGAACGTAGCTCGGCCTTCGGCCTCGCCTTAGTTGCTTACTTTCTTCAAGATGGTTTAGCTTCTTCCTGAACGCAGCTCGGCCTTCGGCCTCGCCCTTAGTTACTTGCTTTCTTCGAGATGGTTTTTCAATTATCCGAACGTAGCTCGGCCTTCGGCCTCGCCTTAGTTACTTACTTTCTTCAAGATTGTTTAGCTTCTTCCTGAACGCAGCTCGGCCTGCGGCCTCGCCCATAGTTACTTACTTTCTTCGAGAAGGTTTATGGTCTTCCAGAATAGAGCTTGGCCTTCGGCCTCGCCCTTAGTTACTTATTTTCTTCAAGAATGTTTTTCTTCTTCCTGAAATCAGCTCCGCCTTTCGCCTCGCCCTTAGTTACTTTCATCGAGAAAGAATATCGTTTACGTGAGCGCAGATCCGCCTTCGGGCCCCCCTTTAGTTACTTACTTTCTTTTTTTGAAATACGAATTTCACGCGAGCGAAGCCGCGGGCAACAGATATATAAATTTTATTGCACCAATGACAGCGACATAACTTCGACTTTCAATTATTATTTTTATTTATCAAACAATTTGTCACCGGCCAGCTCACGTCGAGATGACAGTTCTCCGTTGTCAACATGACATTTAAAATTGTTTTTACCTTTACTTTGGACTACGTGATTTTAAACGCGCAATAATGTTTATAATTGTAATTTTTTTTTTATTTTTGTTAATTTTTTTTACGTATTATGTTAACCCGGCATATAAACTGCCACTATACAAAGTTTCGTCTAATTCCGTTCAGTGGTTTTTGCGTGATGCGCGTACAGACAAACAAACAAACAAACAAACAAACAAAAATTTAAAAAACTGTTCTAACATGTTCAGTATCTCATTTTAAGCCACCCTGGTTAGTTTTTTTCCGAATACATTCAATGTACAGACTTTCTTACCTCTACGATTTTATTATATGTATAGATGTAGATATTTGTATACATGACAAATATAATATAAAATAAATGTCTTACATAATCGAAATACACATTTATTACTATTAATGTAAATATGTTTTAGTTATTACCATTTTTTTTTAATATTTTTATATAAATTTTAAATATATTTTACAAAACACACATTCTAATCTAACATATGTTGACTTTAGTCGTCATCAGTTACCTATATCACCTATTAAATATTCTGTGCCTATGTGTAAAAAATTATAGATAGGTACTTAATTAAAATATTTACAAGTTTGAGGTGTGTCAAGAATGATAATGACGGATGATAGATGGCGTTGTAATTACTACATTTATTACTACATACACACCAAAGAGTTTGTATTACGAAGGAGCGCAGCGACGTAATACAAACTCTTTGATACACACATGTAATGTAGGTACAAAAAACAGACAACACTGATATGAGATATCGAGAGATGATCGAATAGTTTGTATCCAGTAGGTGCTTAATACTTGCGGTGGTTCTCTAAATCATTCCCCTTGCCCAATAGCCCGAGACTAAACTTTTCCAATCAATAGTGAGGCTACCTCTCGGTCTGCCTCTGGGCCCACATTCCTGAGCGTAGATACAATCTGAAGTGTCATAGGCTTTAGAAATCCCGCAAGGATTATTATGTGGGACCTTCAACCTTGCCGATGTTCGACTGTGGAGGTGGCTTTTCAATATAGTATATGAACAGGTCAATATAGATAGTTCTATTATATTTTATACTAGCTTTTGCCCGCGGCTTCGCTCGCGTGAAATTCGGGTTTAAAACGAAGAAAGTAAGTAAGCCCGCTACCGTACCTTTATTTCGGCGCGCGGAACAATTCGGTTTGTATGAGAGCCACATCTTAGCATAACCAGAACCGAATTTTATTTAGCCTATCCTGTGTCACGTATAGCTAAATGTGCTTGTAGTAAGTTTCATCGAATTCAGATAATCGGTTTAAGAGTTATGGTGGAACATACAAACATACATACAGAAAAGATTTTTAAAAATCGTCAATTTAGTTTTAGTATCATACATAGAGTCTACAAATGCAATAGGTATGTATCTCATAAAACAAAGAAACTTACTCCATGATTTATTATTATTAGTATTGATTTCTCGAATGACGACACATTATGAAACATGACCTTTATGCGTTTAATATAATATGTAATGTAGCCACGACCAAGTCATGAATAATACATATATAAGGTGTTTCGTTATTCATGTCGTTTCTTTTAAGGGGTTGTTCTGTATCCTAAACTGGGTAACTATTGTTCTACAGCTTTTGGAAATTGGAAAAAAAATCACTTTCTCCATACATTTAAGGGCAGACCTAAACTCCAAATGTATGGGAAAAGTGATTTTTCCAATTTACAAAAGCTATAGAACAAAAGTTACTCAGTTTAGGATACAGAACAACCTCCTGAAAGAAACGACATGAATAACGAAACACCTTATATGCATACATACATACCACACGCTGTATCCCGACCCGACTATAGGGGTAAGCAGAGTAATCGGTGTTGTGCTACATGACTCGGTGGAATGACCGTGCCAAGGTGATAGGTGGCTAGCCTGCTGTGCCTGCGGTGCTAGCCTGTGGTCATAGTAAAAGACTGTTTTAACTATGCTGTGGTGGCTCGCTCTATAGTACGGCATCTCGCCCTTATTCCTTAACATGCACGGGGAGAGAGCGGGGACTATTTTAATACCAGCCTCACACGGTAGATACATGAATAATAATAACAAATATAAATTTTTCTCTTCCGCATTACATTGAAACAAAATACACTTATAATAACACTAGCTGAGCCCGCGGCTCCGCTCGCGTGAAATTCGTATTTCAAAGAAGACAGTTAGTAACTATGGGCGAGGCCGAAGTCCGAGCTGCGTTCAGGAAGTCGATAAACCATCTCTAAGAAAGTAAGTAATTAAGGGCAAGGCCGAAGGCAAGCTTCGTTATGGTAAACAATAAACCTTCTCAAATAAAGTAAGTAAATAACGGCGAGGCCTCAGGCTGAGCTATATTCTAGAAAGAAAATAAACCTTCTCGAAGAAAGTAAGTAACTGAGGGCGAGGCCGAAGGCCGAGCTGCGTTCAGGAAGACCATAAACGTTCTCGATGAAAGTAAGTAACTGATGGCGAGGCCGAAGGCCGAAGGCCGAGCTGCGTTCAGGAAGACGATAAACCATCTCTAAGAAAGTAAGTAATTAAGGGCGAGGCCGAAGGCCGAGCTGCGTTCAGGAAGACGATAAACCTTATCTAAGAAAGTAAGTAATTAAGGGCGAGGCCGAAGGCCGAGCTACCTTCAGGAAGACCATAAACCTTCTCGAAGAAATTAGTAACTGATGGCGAGGCCGCAGGCCGAGCTGCGTTCAGGAAGACGATAAACCATCTCTAAGAAAGTAAGTAATTAAGGGCGAGGCCGAAGGCCGAGCTGCGTTCAGAAAGACGATAAACCTTCTCGAAAAAGTAAGTAACTGAGGGCGAGGCAGAATGCCGACCTGCGTTCAGAAAGACTATAAACCTTCTCGAAGACAGTAAGTAACTGAGGGCGAGGCCGAAGGCCGAGCTACACTCAGGAAGACCATAAACCTTCTCGAAGAAAGTAAGCAAGTGAGGGCGAGGCCGAAGGCCGAGCTGCGTTCAGGAAGACTATAAACCTTATCGAAGAAAGTAATTAACTGAGGGCGAGGCCGAAGGCCGAGCTACGTTCAGGAAGACTATAAACCTTCTCAAAGAAAGTAAGTAACTAAGGGCGAGGCCGAAGGCCAAGCTGCGTTCAGGAAGACGATAAACCTTATCTAAGAAAGTAAGTAACTAAGGGCGAGGCCGAAGGCCAAGCTGCGTTCAGGAAGACGATAAACCTTATCTAAGAAAGTAAGTAACTAAGGGCGAGGCCGAAGGCCGAGCTACGTTCCGGAAGACCATAAACCTTCTCGAAGAAAGTAAGTAACTGAGGGTGAGGGCGAAGGTCGAGCTGCGTTCAGGAAGACTAAAAAACCTTCTCGAAGAAAGTAACTGAGGGCGAGGCCGAAGGTCGAGTTGCGTTCAGGAAGACCATAAACCTTCTCGAAGAAAGTAAGCAACTGAGGGCGAGGCCGAAGGCCGAGCTGCGTTCAGGAAGACTATAAACCTTATCAAAGAAAGTAAGTAACTGAGGGCGAGGCCGAAGGCCGAGCTACGTTCAGGAAGACTATAAACCTTCTCAAAGAAAGTCAGTAACTAAGGGCGAGGTCGAAGGCCGAGCTGCGTTCAGGAAGACGATAAACCTTATCTAAGAAAGTAAGCAACTAAGGGCGAGGCCGAAGGCCGAGCTACGTTCCGGAAGACCATAAACCTTCTCGAAGAAAGTAAGTAACTGAGGGTGAGGGCGAAGGTCGAGCTGCGTTCAGGAAGACTATAAACCTTCTCGAAGAAAGTAACTGAGGGCGAGGCCGAAGGTACAGTTGCGTTCAGGAAGACCATAAACCTTCTCGAAGAAAGTAAGCAACCGAGGGCGAGGCCGAAGGCCGAGCTGCGTTCAGAAAAGCGTTAAACCTTACCTAATAAAATAAGTGATTAAGGGCGAGGCCGAAGGCCGAGCTGTGTTCAGGAAAACGATAAACCATCTTTAAGAAAGTAAGTAATTAAGGGTGAGGCTGAAGGCCGAGCTGCGTTCAGGAAGACCATATACCTTCTCGAAGAAAGTAAGTAACAAAGGGCGAGGCCGAAGGCCGAGCTGCATTCAGCAATACGATAAACCATCCCTAAGAAAGTAAGTAACTGAGGGCGAGGCCGAAGGCCGAGTTGGGTTTCAGAAAGACTATAAGCCTTCTCGAAGAAAGTAAGTAACAAAGGGCGAGGCCGAAGGCCGAGCTGCGTTCAGGAATACGATAAACCTTCTCGAAGACAGTAAGTAACTATGGGCGAGGCCGAAGGCCGAGTTGCGTTGCGGAAGAGGATAAACCTTCTCGAAGAAAGTAAGTAACTGAGGGTGAGGCCGAAGGCCGAGCTGCGTTCAGAAATACTATAAACCTTCTCGAACAAAGTAAGTAACTAAGGGCGAGGCCGAAGGCCGAGCTGCGTTTAGGAAGACCATAACCCTTATCTAATAAAGTAAGTAATTAAGGGCGAGGCCGAAGGCCGAGCTACGTTCAGGAAGACTATAAACCTTCTCGAATAAAGTAAGTAACTGAGGCCGAGGCCGAAGGCCGAGCTGCGTTCAGAAAGACTATAAACCTTCTCGGTGAAAGTAAGTATAAACTATGGGTGAGGCCGAAGGCCGATCTGCGTTCAGGAAGAGGATAAACCTTCTCCATCAAAGTAAGTAACTATGGGCGAGGCCGAAGGCCAAGCTGCGTTTAGGTAAACGATAAACCTTCTTAAATAAATTAAATAGCTAACGGCGAGGCTTCAGGCTAAGCTGCATACTGGAATACATTAAACCTTCTCGAAGAAAGTAAGTACCTAAGGGCGAGGCCACTGGCATCCCCATCTCCCCTCCCGCCGCGGCCCTCCCTACCACAACCCCCCTCTTCAAAGGCACCCCCAGTATGGATAAAATTATTTAAAATCCTAAAATCTAATTTTGAAATCATCCCCTATTTTAATTTAAGGGTTGATTTAACAAAAACGCTGAAACACGTAATTCTTTATTTCATACCAAAAGCCTAAATATGAATTTGTCATATCCCTAACTTGAAAAATGATGGGTTCCCCATACAAATTTTCATCCCCTATTTCACCCCTTTAAGGGTTGATTTAGCAAAAACGCTGAAACAGGTAATTCTTTATTTCATACCAAAAGCCCAAATATGAATTGTCATATCGCTAACTTAAGAAATGCTGAGTTCCCCATATAAACTTTCATCCCCTATTTCACCCCCTTAAGGGTTGTTTTTTGAGGCAAAAAGTAGCCTATGTCCGTCCTCAGGATGCAATTCATCTCCGTGCAATATTTTATCGAAATCGGTTCAGCGGTTTAGGCGTGAAAAGGTAACAGACAGACAGACAACAGAGTTACATTCGAATTTATAATATTAGTATGGAAGTATGGATAGTATGGATTAGAATGAAGATAGGAAAGGAAAAAAATGGACCGGACACAGCCTGTGCTGAATCTAGCGAACGTCTTGCTAGATTCAGCGCTGTATCTACATAGGTAATAGAGGCTTTTATGCTATGCCGGAAAACGTGGGTTCAAATCCGCCATCATGGCATTTAGTGCCCTTGACTTCAATAATATGTATATGAGGTGTACATCACCTGTGCCAGCCATATCAAGTAAGTGGACATACTGTGCGAGATGCTCGTAGCCAAACTAAATCTCACTAATAAAAACTAAGGGGTCCATACCGCGGTCCATGCAGCCTGCGGCGGCTCCTCCAGCTCAAACGCCGCATCACAGAGGCTTTCCGAACTCTCTTCGACCACAAACGATATTCTATACTAAGTACTGCCTGCGCGACGACGACGTCGGCGCAGCTCGGGTCTCGCCCTTCGATCGACCGCCTCCTGACGGCCTACCTACTAAAATACAAACAAATACAGACGCTCCCAGCGCCCATACACGTCAACTAAAACGCGGCAAACAAAATGCAATGGCAACTAGGTGGTAGGGTTCAACCCGCCCGGGTTGGTACCACCGCACTGAATGAAACCGTGTCATTTTCCATAAAAAAAAAAAAAACAAAAAACAAACGAACAATTTAAGGGCCTCCCGCAATACGAAATAAAATGTGTTTTATTTCAAACAACGCTTACAAAAAAAACACTATCCTCCTTTTTGCTTCGCAAAGTCGGGTAAAAAATCGATAATGGTAAAGGACATATGTACTAATTAGATAGACCTCAGTAAGCTTCTTCCTTGCAATTTATCCGTCTCCGGACAATTCGCGGAGTCGAAGCTCTCGGTCCAATCACCGCTAACGCGCGACCGCGGTCCAAATCGGTGCACTTACGGGCTTAGTGTTGATGGACGAGCCGGTCGCGGTGCGCGGGAGCAGGTGTGCCGACAGCGGCCACTAATCACTGATGTGTAGCCAGTGCGCCGCCGTCCCTTCTCTATACATCCGTCTTCTGTTCCGATGTCGTTAACATCCCTGTCCTACCCCTATCCGTACACACATAACGTCATGTTTAAGCCAAGCGGCACGACTGACTTCGACCACAATCTTGACACACCTCTGACTCCTCTTTCACATCCTACATTTTTTTGTAAGAAAACTGGCACGGTCAGGAGTCAATCGGACAATCGAAGAGAGCCAATAAGACCACTACCAAGAACAACATGCGAAACCACGTTCAGTGAGGTGCCATGGCACCGCCAAGGCGAACAGAAAGGTTGTCGTAGATTGTATTTTGAAGACCCCCCAGGTTATGGGAACACACCGGAGGACCATTCCATATTTTTGGCGCGTGACACAAGAATGATTTTGACAAACTTTATTCTGAGGAGATGCTGGTATATTTTCATAAATAAATTAGCGGCGGGTGGCCGAGTGGTTTGGGCATCGGTTTCTCATGCGAGAGGTCCGAGGTTCGAATCCAGTCGGCATGTACTAATGAGTTTTTTCTGACGAAAAAATTTACGTGCATACCTACACCTGCTGCTTCACCATTCGGAACCGGTGTAAAACTGTAGCTCCCTTTCCTTGCCCCTTACTAGGTGGTAGGCTCAAATTGTAGCCCACTGGGTTGGTACCACGGTACTGGATGTACGATGGCCGCATAGCAGCCTCGGTTGTGTTCTCCTCTAGTCCAGTATAGCCAGCAATCCAGGGAAGTCTCCGGTATGGCACCTACCTTCTCAGAGATGATATTGGCTGGTGGCCCCCCGGACTCAGCCACCCATACCGGATCACATAAAAAAAAAAGTAAAATTTTACAATGCAAAGTAGTAGCAACATAAAATTTTCCCTTTATAAAAAATTCGTCACGCGCCATCAAGGTTGAAACAGTGAAAAACTCATACAGGAGTTGAAATATTCACGCACCCCTCCCGGTGTCCATCACAATGCAATATTTTCCCCAAGTTTATTTGGAGTCTCGCGCCTCGTCGAGGCACAAAGGAACTTTTTATGTAAATGTCGCAAACCTGTAAAATATTCACGGACAGCTGTTTCTTTACAACTTGGACCTTATGGCGCAGGTCTTAAGGGAGTTTGGGGATAAAATTGTGTCAGGTATTTTCCTTATTTCGTCACCTATTAAAATTAATTATTAGTGCATGGACATTTTAATTAAACTGGTATTAAGGAACAGCTATAAAATAGGTTCCATAAAATATAACAGCATTAAGTTAATGTTTAAGTAATTTTATAATTAATAATAGAATATACATAGGTTAAATAAGACTAAAAACAATCATGCAGACTTTAACATAATAAAAGCAGAACAAGCTTTTATTTAGCTTCACCTGTTAGGTACGTACTTACCTACTTTTATTAACATTCCGCGACTAGCTTTTTGAAAACCAACCAAAAACCCAAACTTATTTTATAAGTTTTTTTATTTATAAATTTTCCTAAGTATTCCCTTTATTTCTAAATTATTTATTTTTGAAACATAAATGTTTTCCTCACTCGCATAAACAGAGGAACGGCCAAGGCTTCGCTATATTTCTTGTATGTAAATCCTTACATTCAGAAAAGTTTAATTCACGATACAGAATCATTGCTGAAAATGTTTTGCATTGCTGAGTCCATTCAACTAACTAGTACACAATTCCGTCTACCTCGGTAATTAATTTAAATAACTAATAAACTCAGAAGTCATTTCGAAGAAAACTTTAGAACACGTCCATTTAGTTAATTAACTGTTCTATCTTAGGAAATTAATAACAAATCAGCTCACTTCGTAGCTCGCGAGCCTCGCTAAACTTCTTTACGACTTCATCCATTCTGGGAAGCGAGCTCCGAAACACGAGTGCCACGTCACTGCAGGCCGAGACTACCTACAACAGTTAAATACCCTACTAACAAATATGCTAAGAATTAGTCTTACCTAATCTCCGGCTCATAAGTGCACTCACTGTTCAGTATTCATTACCACCTTCAGAATGTTGCTATAATGACTTTTCGAGCGCACAAAAAAACTATAAACATGAAATGTATTGTTGGTAACAGACGTGGTTCGGATTCCACGTAAAACTGTAGGTCCCTTCCCTTCTTCTCTTACCCCGCCCGGGTTGATACCACCGTAGTGAATGAAACGTCGATCGAAACGGCTATATAAATAGTTCGTGTTTTCCGTGCAGTTCAGGTAGCCGACATGAAATAAAGGAAAGCACTGACATGGCACCTAATTCACCCGGTGTTATGTTATGGGCTGACATCACGGATGTTGTAGGTGATGTAGCCAACCGTGTCAGGATCCATAAAAAAAAGGTATAAATAAAAGAACAATCTAAATAATTGACTAGGCGCTGACGTACTCGTATTATTCTGTTGTACTGCTTGAATATTTTCTCTTCCTCTTTCAGTGCTATCAACACAAGCTAGCAAAATCTCGCGTAAACAATCAAGTGACAAACTTCTTGCCAAATAACACCGGAAGCTTTGTGTAATATAACAGAAATAAGCGAATGGACGCCACCGGAAAGTGGCGGTAATTCACGCCTTCGCCGCGGCGGCGCCCGCGCTCGCATCCTTCCTAATAACATTTTAATAATAATAAAAGTCACGAGTGGGAATTTTTCATCGCGTCCCGTGAATTTCCCGGGGAGATTTATGAAAGTTTGCGCTCGGAGGCGGGGGATTTTTTCGATCGCATCTCACAGGCTGCTCCGCGCCCTACTAGTAGGTACCACAGGCGCGGCACGATTTTATTTAAAAAAAAATTTACCAAATGGTATTGTTCCCAAACTGTGCAACAGGTCGTTGGCATGCTTTTCTCTTATTATAGATAACACTTCTTTTTTTTTATACCTATAGAATAGTTAACACATAACAATGTGTTTATTATATTTATTTAATTGCTACATCTCAATAATAAATTAATTGCTTCAGAAAGTGAATGACCTTGACTACGTACCTATGTATAAGGCGGCTGATGTTATGTGACTAGGTAGTAGGGTACGAAATAAAATGTTTAGGCCCCTTTACGAATAAACTTGAAGGAAAACAGACGGACAAGAAGTGTGTTCCACTTTCAATATTATTACTTCGCGTTAGCAATTGGGCTATTATAATACGCAATAACATCAAGATACACACCCTGTATGCCTTCTTGCATAGATCGTGACGCTATCTCTAGAATGGATAAATTTTTACGATCTTTTCTACACGCCCTCTTCAAAAAGATAGTAATACGCAACTATCCCTTATCTATCTACTACATTTTGTCTCAATTCTAAACGATTGGTAGGTACTAGGATACATTAAATATTTAATTAACCGATTTTATTGTGAGAAATTATTTAATTAATTACTTGAGTATTCGTTTATTGTATAGAATATAATAATTTTAATATAGCTATTAAATAAAGTGTAAACTAAATTAATATTAACTGGATAAACTATGTACAATACAAGTTTATCTTATAAAGTTATAATGAATGAATAAAGTGCATCATTTTAAGTTCATTAATTCAATATTTTCAGACTTATAGCAAAATGTTCACTTTTCGTTATGTTTTCCATGTTTTTATAAAGATATAAAAATAATTTACAAGATAGTACGTACCTACAATGAGTTAGGGACGGGTGCAATTTTTCATACTTTTTTGAAGCTTTTATTAAACGTCTTTCTTCTGCGACTTAGCCTTCAGTGACTTTGTAAAATTTCCTATGAAAAAAAACTTTCGCATTGCATTTGCACGCCAGGCTTTTCATGTATTGTTATAATTTTTTGAAGAATTTATTACATACATGTACTTCAATTACGTAACTACCGACATCGAGTAGTTCCACCTCTTCTTTTTTCCCCCTCCCCCTTCAGACTCGGTAAACAAAAACATATTTCAGCTTTCACATAAGGACACTCAACACATTCTTTTCCCCGAACGCTGCTAGATTTTTCACGATTTCAGAATCTCGCGTTTTCGCTTTGCCGTGTACGCTCGCGGACAACATGGAAATGTACTTTTTTAGGGGTGTAATGGGAAGAGCGTATTCTTGTGGAGTCGCTCGCATTATCCAGATTTTCTTCTCGAGGTCAAGACGTTTCGGATGATATTTAGAGCTCTCGCCTACAACTTCTTATGTTGTTTTTATTTTTCTGAAACTTTCTCAGTTTCCTAAGAGGCCAGTACGGCTATTTGGCCTTTTGTGTGGAATAAGAGCGAACACTGATTGTGTATGTGTAAGTGCTTGCTTCCATTGTCTCTTCAGATCAAATAATACGAGTATAAAATATAATAGCTTATTTCGTCCTAGTGAGGCCTATGTCCAGCAGTGGACCGATACAGGCTGATGATGATGATGATGATGATGAGAGACTGTGTGGGGCCGGTACTTAAAAAGAATATCCTCACTGCATCTCTCCCCATGCATGTCGTAAAAGGCGACTAAGGGATAAGAACAAGATGCCGTGCTAAAGGGCGACAGGCTCGCCACCTCTCACCTTGGTACGGTACTTCCACCGAGTCATGCAGCAGGTGGGTCTTCGTGTCTTACTTGCTGCTTGATCGATTTAATCTTGTTCGAATACTTTGCGAAACGTGGTGGTCTGTGTTGTGCTGTAATTGACCAGAGTTCTTGCAGCACAACACAGATTACTCTGCTTACCCCGATTGTCGGGATTCAGCGTGTGTGATATGTATGTATGTATGTAGTAGTCATTATACATATATTATCGAATCTTAGTACACTATTGCTTTGCGTACTGCTAAAATGCAATTAAAATAGATCAGTGCGAGTTTACTCGCGCATGGAGGGTACCGTAGATCCGCTATTCCATACCTGTCGAAAAACCATATCCGTCTATCTTTTATCTTTCTACAATGCGAAATATAAAATCCTGCGGCGCCATCTATTATTCAGTAGCGTGACTAATCGAATCTCAGCACTTTTATAATATTGTGTAGGGACCCCCTTAATTGTTTACTTTTAGCTTTTTTTAGGGTTCCGTTTCCGGTACGGAACCCTATTACTAGGCCTACGCCGCCGTCTGTCTGCCTGTCTGTCTGCCCGAGGGCTTTATCTCTTGAACCGTAATACATAGCCCGTTGAAACTTTCACAGAGTATGTGTTATTTATTATGGCCGATATAACAACAAATAATAAAAATAAGAAAAAGTAAACAATTCACGGGAGCTCCCATAGAAGAATCTAAAAAGTGTATGCGCGCCATCTACCGAAAAGAGTATGAAGCATTTTAACTAATCATGAATTTTAACTAATATGAAGCAGTTCATAAACACGCCATAGATGGCGTGAGTGGCGCTGACCATGACATGGCGATACGGAACCCTTGGTGCGCGAGTTCGACTCGCACTTGGCCGGTTTTTTTATTATTAGTTGGCACATCCGCCATAATAACACATATCGTGTGAAAATTTGAACCGGCTACCTATTACGGTTGAAAAGATACAGCACTCAGACGTATAGACGGACAGACAGACACACAGACTTAGTAATAGGCTTCCATATGGATGCAGAACCCTAAAAACTGCTACTCTTTCAATATAAAGTGAGGTGCAAGAAAACTCTCAATGTCATTGACCCGTGTTATAGTCTAAAAGATCGTCCTTTCGTCTGAAAGAATTTCACGTGCGGTCTCTAGCGACGAAACGATGAGAGAAAGAAAATGCTTGAAAATGCCCAGGAGTCTCGTGCACCAGATACCTTTTAGTCTTTTACGGCACTTTCTAGTGCTTCATCTCTTATACCCATCTATATCTTGTGGTTTGGCGATATTTTTTATAAAGTCAATCAAGAAACTGCGGGTTGAAGAATCTTGTACAGAAAGTTTCAAGTTTCAGTTATTCATATTCATCTGTGACAGACACCTCAACATATTCTACGAGTATATTATGTAGGTACATATTATTTATCGATACTTTAACAATTATGTAATAAGATAATAACTGCGGAACTCTGCCTTTGGGTTTCGTCCAGATTTGGCAGTTTTTCATATTACATAAATAATGTTCATGGAAACCTAAATTTAAACAAAATAACGACAATAATCAGAAACTGTGGGAATCAATTCTAACTTACTTGCCCCTAATTTTGAATTTCAGAAATGTTTTAATTAATTCTGAGCCCTGAATTTCCAGAAGGTATTAATGGAAGTGTAATTTTAAGACTATTATGAAGAAACGCCGCTGGGAGCAAGCCTGAATAATGTTTAACTGCTCCTACAAGGTTGATTGGATTGGAATATATGCTATTCTGTAATAATTCACCTTATGCGCTATAATAAATTATATTAATATGTTTTTTATATGGATACTGACACGGTTGGCTACATCACCTACAACATCCGTGATGTCAGCCCATAACACCGGGTGAACTTGGTGCCACGTCAGTGCTTCCCTTCGGTCGTGCCGGCTACACTGAACTGGACGGAAAACACAAACTATTTAAAAGATATTAAAGAAAATATAAAAAAAATCGACCATCGACCACCTCGTCTAAAATTTGAAAAAAAATTGGGAAAGTCTTAAAGTTCTCACGGAAAACTGAATGGTACGGAACCCTCTCCACGCGAGTTCGGCTCGCACTTGACTCACGTTTTTATAATCAAAGCACCGAAAAAACAACAAATTTAGATTAACGATGAAATTACCGGGTACTTCTATCCCTTTTCTTCGCTCACCGATTCCCTATCGCGTCTAGCACACAGCCTTAACCCCTGACAGATAATGCTCATGCACCGTTATCGCAAAAGTCGACTACCATCAGGTAGAACATCGTCAAATGTATACGATCTCCACTTTCATACCATTATTTCTTATAGACATAGGGAGGCGTCTACTGATGTTTTCTCCATATCGGAGACTCAGGAAAGAATTCTTCAATTTTTTTATATAAACCACAAATTTATCGAAGCGTGAAAAAAAATGATCCGCGATCAAAGTCTTCGCGACCTTTTCGTGAATTCAATACATTCTATTTTCAAAACATGTCGTTATCTTTGACGATTTAGAGTTAGCGCCTTCGGTATTATTTTTGGTTTATTAGGTAAATATTCAAGGGTACGTACATATTTTATTTCTTGCTTGCTGAATTGCTTGTTTAGTTCGCCTACAAACCGAGTTTGCGCCACATCGTGAGTGGAACCCGCTGTATGTGAAAATCCAAGCTCGAGTTAAGCTTAGTAAAATAATTATAAAAAAATTGCACATTAATTTCATTGATATAATCATAACGTTTCACCTTTTTATTTTGTTTGAATTCTTATGATCAAAATATGTCAGTGAAAAAATACCTATATTGTTCCTGTCGTTTCTATTTTTAAAAGAAACATTATTTCGGATTCTAATAATATTAATTAAATATTTAGGCACCAAAAGAAAAAGCTTAACGGAATAATAAATATTGAAAATGTTTCAAACCCCCGGGTAAACGGATTTACATATGTTTATGCGCATTAAGCTGAGGTATTTGCCCGCTGCTGGACGTTTAAAAATTCACGAGCGAGGAAAAATTGCAGACAGCTCATTAACTCGTGAACTGCTCGACGAAATTTCAAGCTTAATTTTATGCGTCCGGAGTTTTGCTATGACGAAATATAAAATATGAGCGCAAAGCAAACTTGCCAACGGCCCTCTCATACACAGAGAACGCCAGAGAACACTGTTTCACAAGCTGAGATGAGACGTTAGATTGTACTATATATAATAATCTGTTTTTGTGCGGTGCTCATTTCTTTGTGCGACTTGTTCCAGTCAACTTTGCTGAGAAACTCTTTAGCATCAGCGTGTCTGTCTCATAGAATTCTCGTTCACCGTCTATAAAAATAAAAATCCGTTAAGCTCGAGTTTTACTCACACACATCCGTAGATTCGCTATACCCATGCTATAACATAGGTGCCTGTCAAAAAACCATATCCGTCTATCTTTTGTATCTGCAATTGTTAGCACGTTTCTTGTATGGGGACCTCCTTATTTTTTTTACTTTTTGTGTTTTTTATTATTTAGTGGCATACTTATAATCTATAATAAAATAACACATATTCTGTGAACATTTCAACCGGCTACCTATTACGATTCAAAAGGTACAGCCCTGGGACAGACGGATGGACGGACGGACAGACGGACAGACAGACAGACGTTATAGCCTTAGTATACGCTTCCGTATGGATATGGAACCCTACAAAATGTCCCTCGTACCTATATGCAATTTGCAGTTAGGACGAATTTCATTCGATAGTAAATGAATGAGAATGGGTTGTTTAGACACGTACCGTGATCCTGCGAGATGGTTCAAGTTGATGACCTCAGAGTCATATGTATATAAGTTTCTTACGTATTCGTACATGCACCAGAGTCACTGTATTGTATTATATACCTATGTATGTACTCGTACTGGATTGTGCTACGGATGACCGCTCTTTACGACACAAGTAGACACTTGTAGTGAACGATACGAGAAAGAGACACATAGTGAGCAGCATTGACATAAATATAATTTTTTAAAGAAAAGTTGTTATTAAATATAATTGTTTAGTGCGCAAGAATATAACAAAAGAAACTGACTGTTCATACTCACATAGGTATGTTTTGCAGGTACTCATATATTCTATGAATTTCCAATTTGCAATACATGGAATAAAATTAAGTATTAATAATAACACTAATGAAGGCCCCTAAATTAAATTTAATACCGAATACCTATATAAAAACAATACTGAATATGAATTTGAGTCAATGTTATCTAATATTATTATCATTATGTGTTCTTTATGGCGAAATAGTCAATTACTAAGTAATACGCAAGAAATTAGGAGACAAGAGTCAGTCGCTCGCTAAAATTCGTCGCCAACTGCCACTGCCACTAAATAGAGCACCGCCCAGCCATCGCCTTAGACCATAACATGAAGATGCTAATGTCTCTGCACTTTGCTAGATTGGCACTTCAAAAGCGGAGAGCTCCACATAATTTTATTTCGTCACAAGGAGCACTTTGTAAAATTAAGAATTTTAAATTAATTGCTTTATATTTTCGGTGGCTTATAAAAAAATCTAAGGATATGCAATTTTAATAAAGTTGTGAACACGAGTACTTATACAATAAATCCAAAGATTTAAATCGATAGATACGGCAAACCGTTCAAGAGTTTGTCAGGGGGTGTGTGTGACTTCATGTACAGTAGTCATCAAGAGTCGCTTCAGAAACTGCCTCATATTAACAAAACGCTAACGCTCTGCATATAGCATTGGCGCGCTCCGTTCCGTTCCGTGAAACGACCTCTCAACACGCGCGACTGATGCGAAGTAGCCGCATGCGGCCCTTTCATTGGTGACATTTTCTGTAGTGCGCCATGTTATACTATGCCCTATCTATCGATTTAAATCTTTGAATAAAACATTATGTAATAAGTAATAAGTAATAAGCGATCAATGCATTATGAAGCTCGACGTTGTGGAACCGTTATGCCTGATCGTGACGTGATCATTACATTAGCTTACTGTGTGTGTGCCGACGATGCTCATAAACGAGTGTGTGTGAGTTACATTGGCTGATGTGCCTGAGTTAGAACACCAATAATTTTTCATTACTTCTAAATGTAGAGCGTATTTACAACTTGTAGTTAAATTATTTTAGCAGTTGCGACTTTACTTCACAAGCCAGATATTCCGGCCTCAGACAAAAGCTAGCACGATAAACATAACAACATAACAAGCACCAAAATTTAAACGAAAATAAACACCACCTTCAAATTTCATATTGAACGGCCAAGCACCCAAAAAAACCGATACCAAACTCATCTCTAACAACATTCTATATTCATAGACCTAGGTCAACATAAAGAGTTCATTCCCGAAAACATTTTTCACCCGCACCTAACTGCCAACCCACGCTCCCTAAGATACAGCTCGGCTGCTGTCCTGAACTTTGCATAAGAAAGATCCCCGGAATCCTCTTATAGTACGGAGACATATTCAAATGCATTATCTGGTAACAGGTAATATCGATTTAGGTTTTATTGTTTGAACTAAAGTCACGCTAGACAGAAACGCTAATAATTTAAAAACTGCCACCTGACTTCACAATAAAAATACGTTTGTGTTATAAAATCAAAGATAACCATTAGAACAATTTACTATTCTCAGCCAATCCAGTCTATTGTCTGCGGTGAGTTTTAGACAGCCAAAATAGCAATGGATCAAAAATAAAACTTTTTCTTTCTCGTAATTAGTCGTCCCCTTGTCCCAGTACTATTTTTTTCCAAGCGCTGCACTTGGATCGTGTAAATAAAACAGTACCGCACCAGACGATTTGCTTCGGAACACTTCACGTTGTCTCGGATGAACGGAGAAGTCCCCGACGAACGGAGATGCTAAAAATCGTCTACTCAACTTGGAAATCTCTTTGAAACGGTTCTGCTGATACTTTTATGTTCCAATGATCCATACTTACGTACTTATGCGTTTTACATCGCGTCTAATCAAGCGAGTCCCTGAATTCTAAATCCATGAAGTTACATTTTTAAAAATCGAACATACATTTTAAAGTATTATTACCACTGCGAAACCAGAGCGGAATCACAGAAAAGAGGATAAGAGCGTGTCGTGCAAAATGACTGGCGACGGTGCTGCCACTCAAGTAAATAATATATATCTCCTAAACAAAGCCATAACTGGACAAAACAAGCCATAAAGCTGTAGTTGATTTTGATTATGATATTCTAAGATACTGGAAACAGTTTTGTATTGCTCAGTTTATGCACAATCATAATAACGGATTACGGTGGCCATCGAAATCCGTTATAATGATCGCGCATAAACTGAGCAATACAAAACTGTTTTCAGTATCTTAGAATATCATAATCAAAATCAACTACAGCTTTATGGCTTGTTTTGTCCAGTTATGGCTTTGTTTAAGAGATATATATTATTTACTTGAGTGGCAGCACCGTCGCCTGTCATTTCGCACGACACGCTCTTAAATATATAAATTGTATAGCAGGCGCATGGTTCAATCATTTGGTGGGTTCGAATATTTAGGTATTATGAACTGTCACTGAGAATATTTTGTAGTGAAATAGTGATGTTACAGATTGTTCTTTTTTGTATGTTATCCGATATGGGTGGCTGAGTCGGAGGGACCAAAGGACATGCTCCGACCAGCCAATATCACCTCCGAGAAGGTAGGTGCTATACTGGTGACTTCCCTGGATTGCTAACTATACTGGACTAGAGGAGAACACAACCGAGGCTGCTATGCGGCCATCTTACATTCAGTAGGTACGGTAGTACCAACCCAGTCGGCTACAATTTGAGCTTACCACCTGTAAGGGGCAAGGGCAGGGACCTACAGTTTTACACCGGTTCCGAACGGTGAAGCAGCAGGTGTAGGTATGCACGTAAATTTTTTCGTCAGAAAAAACTCATTGGTACACGCCGACCGGATTCGAACCTCGGACCTCTCGCATGAGAAGCCGATGTCCAAACCACTCGGCCACCCGCCGCTTGTTCTTGTTAAAATAATAAGCTTTTATTTATAATTTTTACGTAATTATTATTATTGTACAGTGAAAATGTTAAATATATAGGAATACTGTATTGCTCCAAAAACGCATGAAGGGCAAAGACGGACTTAGCACTTACAGGGATTTCTTCCAGTCAACCAATGTTTATGAACTTAAGTACTTTCTGAAGAGTAAAAAATTGGTAAGTTTATTTCCTTGAAATATCTCATTTAGTAGTTAGGTACTCATATAAGTAGTGGTGGTAGTGGTAGTTACTACTAAATCAAATCAAATCAAATCAAATCAAAATACACTTGTACTGTACACCACAGAGCAGCGATCGGCTGCCGTCTTTACCCAGCCGGCCGCCCCCGACCCGATTTCTTTGCTTTGTCTTGTCACGTCTTGTACACCAACATCATGGAACACAAAAGGCGAGTTGAATGCCATGATAGATAGTAGTAGTACTGCCGATAATTTTGCCAACGCTGCTCTACTACTGAGCTGCGCGGAGGGCGCGGAGGGCTCTGAAGGCGCGGAGGGCGCGGAGGATGCGGCGGGTGGCGTCTTTACAGAGTGTACGTACGTACGTAATACACAGTCTACTACAAGCTTCGTTGCTCCAAAGTCGAGCGACATGACAGGCATGTCCAAACTGTCCAAGTCGGCACACAGCGTCGATAGTACCTACCTGAGACTAGAATAGCTTATTCAATAAGCTCGTTCAAACTTGGCTCAGCTTGTTTCAAAGTTTCTAGTTAGTCTGTAACACCATGTCAGTTGCAGTATGGCTCAAAAGTTCTGAATTTAATTAGAGCCGACTACAAAAGTTGAAAAATGTTCTAAAGAAATTCTAATAATACTGGTTCAATGGTCCTCCTCATGACGTGAACTACTAAAATCGGATCTAAGCTCGGAAGCATAAACTTGAGATAAAACAAACAAATTGGACAAACAGTTGGGCGAAATTGCACAATTTTCGCGTACGGCTCTCTTGGGATTCCCGATAATAACATCCTCGCTTCGCTCTGCTCCTGGACAAAAATTCTGTTGTAAGAGCTCTACTTACAGCGCATGAAAATTTCAGCCTTTTTGCACAAGCGCACTTGAACACTGATTTACGAATGAAAAGAGTGAACTAATTGGACACGTGTAAATCAAGTGGGACGACGGACACTCCTTGCGCCTAATGGCATCGCCATTAAACCCACAGAAAAAACACTTCCGCATGCGCGCCGCGCCCCTCTATTTATAATTCTTTATTTCCCCATAACATTTGTACGCGGCGGTAAATATCGCTTTATTCTAAGATTAATATAAAGTTATTATGACGAATCACAGCGCAGGGAGACGTGCGTCGCGCGGCGCGGTGGCGCTGCGCGGCGACGCGCTCTCGGCCGAGTTCTAAATTTAAAAGCCGAGATCCGACGCACGCGCATGAGACGCCAAAACATCGCCTCAAAATTAAGAAAGAGACAAGCGGACACGCACGCGCCGACACAAAAAGGAAACGTGGATATTTACCGTCGTAAAACGGGATAGTTGGGAGTCGCGAGCGGGCTAGCGGAGCGCGCGCGGCGCCTCGTACGGGAAACGCTAAGTCGCTCTCGGAAAAGTGTCGCAATCGGTAGAGTGCTTACATTGAACGCGCGTGTAGAGTGAGCAGTGAGCGTGAAATATGACATCGAGTGACATGAAAATGCGTGAATGTGACGCGATGAACTGATGGAGCTGTCTAAATAACGAAAGCAATCTCCGTCGATCGGCGCGCTCGTCGGCGCCGATCAGTTCATCTGCTGAGACGTGGGCAGGGCGGGAAGTGTCGCGATAAACATCCTAAAAATACCGTCGATGTTCGCGAGCCGGTGGCACGGCGGCGGCGCGGACAGGTGACCATGTTCTCGGGCTTCAGGTTCCCCACGCTGAAGAAGGGGCCGCGGGAGGAGACGACGACGCAGTGCTATCACAATACCGCGGTCAAAAATAAACCGCCGAAAACTCCGACGCCGAGCCGCGCGCGGAGACATCAAAGACGTGAGTGCTCGCGATATTCGCAGTCATTAACTTGAGGATAGGGAGATAACTAGCGCGAGGGAGCAGACGCGAGAAGATGACGATCATACTGTCTCACTCGCTGTGTGCCTCACAATTATACTTTAAGTACTGCTATCTATTATATGATATCTTACTATTTCTTTATATTACTATGTCAAGTACACGCTGTTTGCTAAGTTGCAAGTTCACTTAAAATACATGAAAAAGAAAAGAGTTTTAATATAATCTTAGGTTTTAATCGCATCTGAATACATAAAAACAACTATGACAATTATTAGAGTGTCCCTTTCCTTTCACCATGAAGTTATTCATGTAGAAATGGAACAGACTTTCAATCTATTCTCAATTGAGAATAGAAGTAAACGTTTGGCAGACGCTAGCAGCATTGAAGTTCCCGCGCGATGTTACCTTGGAGTGGAGTAGTGTCATGGTGGCGGCGCTTTAAGAGTAGACGGCAGCAAACAAAAACACGGCGGCGTATTAAATTATGTCGTTAAATTATTATTCAATACATTTCTTAATAATTTAACTGAATTCGTTTCCTTCACTCGATTTCCACTGATATATACTGATATATAATGATTTTGTTACCATGCCTGATATTTCAGGGGATTAATCTGTAACAAAAACTAAATAGATTAAAAAAAAACCGGCCATGTGCGATTCGAACTCGCGCACCGAGGGTTCCGTATCGCCATGTCATGGTTAGCGCCACTCACGCCATCTATGGCGTGTTATGAAATGCTTCATATTAGTTAAAATTCATGATTAGTTAAAATGCTTCATACTCTATTCGGTAGACGGCGCGCGCGCATACACTTTTTGGTTTCTTCTATGGGAATCCCCATAAATTTTTTACTTTTTCTTATTTTTATTATTTGCTGTTATATCGGCCATAATAACACATATTCTGTGAAAATTTCAACGGGCTACCTATTACGGTTCAAGCGATACAGCCCTCGGACAGACAGACGGCGTAGGCTTAGTAATTGGGTGCCGTACCGAATGCGAAACCCTAAAAAGAACGTTGGCAAAATTGGAAAAACAAAATTTACTACTTAGTTTTCTATTACAGATTAACTCCGAGAAACCGATATGGTAACAAAATCACCCAGTATATCAAGTATTTTAAGTAAGGTTTTTAAGAAAGCACAGAACCTTAAAAAGCCATGCTAAATAAGAAACACGCTATCGCTAGTAAAATAACATAAAGTAATTTTATGACTGCTCTTTTTTAACGAGTTCTACCTAAGTAAAAGATGTCCGAACATAAATCCGAGAAAATTAAAGGGTTGATTCTGAAGATAAAAATGAATTCCTTTTTTTTTTTCTTTTACTAACAATTTATTTTTTCCCATAAATATTATGAATATAATCCCCGGAAACGAAAATGTACCTACAGAAACACATTTTAAGTTGTGTTTATAGACTGAAAAACCTAGTTGAATGAATGTATCCTATAGGAGCGTAGACGGTATAGGAGACTTAAATAAAAGTAAACCTATATCATACGACTACATATTAATTTAGTTAGAAGAATATAACACAATAAAAGGAATGTAAATAAATGAATTTAATTGTATTTAAATTAAATATTATACAATAGTATGTACATATTGAAATTTATGTAATAATAAAATAGTAATAATAAAAATGTAGTACGCCAAGTAGGTTCGTTCGGTTAATTTCGTTACAAAGTAATCGAGTAATACCTACCGCTTGACCTGCGACCTCAATACCGACCGACCGCTTCGCATGACGCACTGGCTCTTCGATCTCAAGCTAACATTATTGCTCATTGGACTATATACTAGATGCTAGAACTAGCTTTTGACTATCGTGGGGTTTGTTCGAAGCATTCTGAACTGTGTAGAAGTTATTCCCAAAGAGTTTGTATTACGTCGGAGCGCAGCGACGTAATACAAACTCTTTGGTTATTCCTTTATAGCTAAAAAAAGTTTTACTTTAAGTATTTAGTTTTTGCTTTCATGTAGGCAGAGAGTTGGTTTGCGAATTATATTCCCTGAATTAATTTTTTTTTTATTATACATATGATAGATAGACAGACAGATAGAAAATTCTTTATTGCTCCAGTAAACATTAAACAGTAACAAATACATTAGAAAATTTACATAAGGTGCAAAGGCGGACTTATCCCTTACAGAGATTTCTTACAGTCAACCTTTGGATGTTTGAGATTCGATAATAATAGTGGAATGTAAGTATGATATATACTTATATGTGCATGTACTTCTTCCACATCCCAAGGGTTAGTCAGAATATAATGTCTAACGGCATTAATCTCGCCTATTGTGCCTAATTGGTTTAAATTGGTGTTCAATAAAGAATATATACATACATTCAGACATAATATTGTAATATAGACTGTGAAATTTCTTTGTCAATCAATAAATATGCTACCTGATGAGGATTTGTTTAGAACTTACTAAAATGTCTTCAAGAGATAACCAGCGTTACGATTGGTTTCTATATGTAGCGCCGGCGTTCTTCCGAGCTTCGCGCATGTTTTGATTAGGTATCTGCTCAGCCCCTTGAAGAAATATCGAGACTTATTTGTATTTTATTATACAAGGTGGACTTGAACACGTACAGAATGCTATTTCGGCCAGGCAAACTGGTCCATAACGATTAACGACAATGCTAATTTTTAGTGTGCAAGTTGTCGAGAGACATCCTTCACCGAAATTGCGGATATAGTTTTACAATGACCACATAATAATAGCTAATTGCAAGTATGTTGCGTGGGTCATGAAGAAGTGTTGAACCTACTGAAGTCTTAAACTATCTTACATTATTTTCGAAAATCTCAGCGTATTACATTAGAACACAAGCTACGTTTGTTTCTAGAAAATGTTCGTCCTTGTATAGTTCGGTAATTATTTTTCAGTTGGCTTAATTTTGTTGCATAAAATATTAAAGCAATTTCAAGTTTCAGTAAGTGCTCATGCCTGGAGGTCAGTGGGGTCTTTAAAAAATTGGCAAAACCTCCAAGGGCTATAAAGGCTTTCTTAAATTTAAATTGTTCTTGGCAAATGTTACCCCAGTGGCTACTCATTTTTCTTGTAAACATTTTGTGTTCACAAGACATTGTTTAAGCGCTCAAATTAAAGAAAATAAAGATAAGATTATTTCAATAGTCTTAAGAAAACTCATTACATTCAGAATGGTGAAATAAGTAAATAAGAAAAATCTTTAAGCCCAAAATTAAAGAAAAGTTTTACAGTAGTTAAGTAAATAGGTTTCTGTGGCAAAGACGTATCGAGTTTGTCGTTTCGTGTGTGGTTACACTTGGTATGTTAACATCTGTCGCACAGTACCCTTTCAATAAGAACGGCGAAACACCCAAATTATAAAGTTTTCGTCAGTTTGAACTCTGTTTTACTGTGACTTCAACAAAAGTGTTAACCAAAGAATTTCAAAGGATAGACGGGATCAACTCGTCTAGCAGGTGAAGATTCATTATACTATATACTCGTACCTACACAAATTAAGACAAATTTCAAATACACGTCCTTCTGTGTTACACTAGTGAACTCCCTAGGAACTTCCGTATATTTATTAGCTCGCATGTTACGAGCTTCCTTATATGAAAATTGTGTGCATTTGTGCATACATAAAGGGAAAGAAGTAAATTTTGCTGCTGTATGACTATTGTCATAAAGCATTACAAATTTAGTTTCTTCATTTAATTGCTATTGCAATTCTCTTCCTTTGAATTCTTTGTTTCGGACACTCAGTTTATATTGAAGTTTTACTGTGACTGCGGCAAAAGTGATAACAAAACCACAAAGCATATCCTCCATACAGCCACGCAGTGTAGATGCAGGCGTAGGACCTTATCACAGCCACGCTCGCTCGCTTCTAGTAATATTCAGAAGGGTTTAGCGGAACTTAGTAAGTTTAACAAGGTTCTACAGTTATTTCTAGCTTGTAAATAACTATAGAGCTAACTAAGTCCAGCCCACGGAAGCAGTAAACCGCGTAAAGGCAAGCGCTGTACAAACGTTGTAAAGTTCAGAAAAAGTGTTTATTCTTAAAACTCGACCGTAAAGTTTCGTCAGTACCTACAGTGTAGTATAGATACTTGTAAGTAACATTGTTGATCCACTCATTCTGTAATGTTTCATTTTTATATAACCTGCTATTCAGTTTCACTTGTGACTTTGTATGTTTATTAGTATGTTAGGGTCAAATCTTGCAATCAAATTTTAATTACCAGTCCACATCCTCTCGTCATCTTAAACTTTGCCAGCCATCTATCTACATGTAAGAATAATGTAGGGCTATCAAGGCAGATAGCCTCCTAAAATTTTTATCATATCTAAATTTTACAACTTTTGGTGGAGATGAAAGCCTAGCTTTGCTATTTCCAATGTCATGTGATATGGATATCCGGGACTTGTCTATAAATGTTCTGAATTTTTGTAGTTAATTTATTCTTAACTTGTAAATTAATTAAGCACGTTTAGGATATATTAGGTTTAGCTTCATACTTGCTTGCTTAGCTAAAACTCAAGTCAATAACCACCAAAGCAATGACACATTTTTAAAATTTTGATTATTTTTAAGTATTACAGTGGGCGAAGCTCAGGGACGGTGCGTTTCCTGTTTGGCAGTTAGAGACGGTTCGTTTTAACTTCTCTTCAACATTTGCGAAATATTAATGACGCTTTCACATTTATAAATATAGAGGGAAATAAAAAATGGAGCCGTCACTCCCGTGAAGAAAAGCTCCGTGCGGAAACTCATACGAAAAACAATGTTATTGTGTACTTAGAAGGCTATCTGGAAGGTATTGCATTCTGCAAATAGTTTAACTTTTGCAAAGCAGAAGAAAAAAATATGTAAATAAAATACCGCCGAAAAGAAAGGATGTAATAAAAGAAGTTCTAGTAACTTCTTGGCGGTAAAAAGTAATGATATCGGATTTGCTGCCAAGCTCAACTTCGCCTCGAGAGGTTCTCAGCTAAAAGATAGTCGTTCAGATTTTTTTTTATTCTACTTGGCTTCCTTAGACTTTTGTGTAATCTAAAGCCATGGAGTCACACTAGAACCTTTTTTATTGTTCTATGGGTCACAGTTCAATCAAATCACAGATGTCGGCGCTGTGTCCCCAGATAGAGACATTTTGTTTTTTTTTATGGAAACTGACACGGCTGGCTACATCACCTACAACATCCGTGATGTCAGCCCATAACACCGGGTGAACTAGGTGCCATGTCAGTGCTTCCCTTCATTTCATGTCAGCTACAATGAACTGGACGGAAAACACGAACTATTTACATAGCCGTTTCGACCGACCTTTCATTCAGTGTGGTGGTATCAATCCGGGCGGGATAAACCCTACCACCTAGTAAGGTAAGTTGGGAAGGGACCTCCAGTTTTAAGTGGAATCCGAACCACGGCAGTTTCCAATGGTCGAGCGGTCACCCATCCAAGTACTGACCGCGCTCGGGGTTGGTTAACAACAGTCGACCGACCGCACCACTGAGCTACCGAGGCTGCCGTACCGACGACGACGACGTTGCAAACGGTCATATATTTTTGTTAAAATTTAGTTGAGTAATTGTTCTAAATTCGGAAAATATAAACATATGGAATACCCTTCTTGGAATCAGTTTTGAGCGAAAAGCCATCAGATTTGGCCCTTGCAACTACGATTGGCATTGTATGCACATTTACATTGCCTTTGCAGCTCGCTTTGCAGCAATAATTCAGATTCACGATTTTAGCCTTCCTACCCGACGATCTCCTACTGGTAGTGTAGGAGCTGAGAACACACGGCCGCGTCCGTGTTCCGTTAACACAATGAGTTAACTAGACTATTGTGCCACTCTCAATGATTAACACACCTCGTTATCTAGATAATCCGATGTGTGTCCTCCCTCTCTAACTAAATGCGACGGCCGTGGACTTTGAAGCGGTGAGTACCGCCATGGGTCTTTAACGAGAGATATACATTGACGCTCAAGGTAACAATTATGTTTTTTTTTAAATTATGTAATCCGGTATGGGTAGCTGAGTCGGAAGGGCCAAAGCGCATGCTCCGGCCAGCCAATATCACCTCAGAGAAGGTAGGTGCCATACCGAAGCCTCCCTGGATTGCTGGCTAGACTGGCTTTGACTAGCTGGCTGGAATTGGCTGCGCCTGAGGTTGCGACCTCGGACAGAGCCACCCAGTTCGGTAGCAATAAAAAAAAAAAAAAAAAGACTGGACTAGAGGATAACACAACTGAGGATGCGGCCATCTTACATCCAGTACGGTTGTACCAACCAGTCGGCTACAATTTGAGCGTACCACCTAGTAAGGGGCAAGGGAAGGGACCTACAGTTTTACACCGGTTCCGAACGGTACAGCAGTAGGTGTAGGTATGCACGTAAATTTTTCGTCCGAGAAAACTCATTGGTACACGCCGACCGGATTCGAACCTCGGAGCTCTCGCATGAAAAGCCGATGCCCAAACCACTCGGCCACCCGATTTTTAGGATTCAAATAGGATAATTAGACGGCCGTCTAATCTGAGCGGCGGGTGGCCGAGTGGTTTGGGCATCGGCTTCTCATGCGGGAGGTCCGAGGTTCGAATCCGGTCGACGTGTACCAATGAGTTTTTTCTGACGAAAAAATTTACCTGCATACCTACACCCGCTGCTTCACCGTTCGGAACCGGTGTAAAACTGTAGGTCCCTTCCCTTGCCCCTTACTAGGTGGTAGGCTCAAATTGTAGCCGACTGGGTTGGTACCACCGTACTGGATGTAAGATGGCCGCAAGCAACCTCGGTTGTGTTCTCCTCTAGTCCAGTATAGCCAGCAATCCAGGGAAGTCTCCGGTATGGCACCTACCTTCTCGGAGGTGATATTGGCTGGTTAGAGCATGTGCTTTGGCCCCTCCGACTCAGCCACCCATACCGGATTACATAAAAAAAAAAAAAAAAAAATTATCCTATTTGAATCCTGCGTATGGTCCAAATTTTTTTTTTTTATGGAAACTGACATGGTTGGCTACATCACCTACAACATCCATAATAAATATAACATAATAGCAAATATAGTAAAATTACTGCTCATATCTATCTCTTCTCTTCTCTTCTCTACATATTATAAAATGCCAAGTCTGACATGCTGTCTTCATCTATGAATTCAGATATACGAGTATCTCCGAAAGATAAACCACCGCGTTATCCTGAATAGAGGCTGAGCAGTGGGGTTGAAGGTGAGGAAAATCTGGGATTATCGCTGTTCAGTCGAAATTCATCGTAAACTTTTAAGCTACAAATGCCTTTTACCGAAATAAAGTAGACACAAACAGTACTACTGTTTACTATCCTTCGAATATAAGTCTACTATTAGTCGCCATGACCGGCGCACAAGCGAACGCCTCCCTGCCCAAGAGAATAGCCGGACAGACTCCACGAATTCAAAGGCTAATTACCACGGAACCCTCTTCCGGCCCGTTACAGGAGTTTCGGGACCTTCGAGTCGAGTTACAGCGCGTATAAAGCGGCCTCATTGCGCACCAAATTTCGCTTTATGTCTAGTTTAACGCGAAATAAAACCGTCAAACGATTTTCGGCCGATTTGTAAAATTGTATATGCCTTACTTACATCTTAGTCGCTTTTAATATAGGTATATTGTCTTAATTAACACATTAAATAATTATTAAAATTACGAATTACGATTATGGGGGAGGAGTCAAAGTTGTGTCACACACAGGCAGAACATTGGCAAGTGGACATCGTGTTAAGAGTTCGGTCAGCCACGCTAGCAAGGGTCCTCATACAATCAGTCAGGGTTCTGTCCGTCCGTTCCTCCGTCAGTCTGTCTGCCTGTCTGTCTGACTACTCCAAAACGTAATAAATAAATAAAAATGAGTTTGTTTAATGTTCTAGTCGAGTGCGACGACCGCGTGATTGCTGCTCAATTCTGCGGAAGCATTCGCTATGCGTGCAAGGAGGAAATGGCTACGGAACCCTCTTTGACGTTAGCAGGATTTTCAATACAAAGGTTAAGTAGTACAAATACTCTGTGCTAAAGTGAAAGTAAATAAAAGAGGTCCTAGCTAACGTGCCAATCGACGTCTCGTGCGAAAAAATATTTATTCGAAAATGTTGTTGCTGTGTATAGTTATACTGACTGATTTGTTTTATTAAAAATATTAATTGTCTACTAAACATACTGGTAATTCTTTAATAAATTTCCTTAATATTTACCTTGTATATTTACGACACAAATTAAAATATCTGCTATCCGCGAGTGAAAATGAGTTCAAGTTTTACTTCAAGATTCGAACGAGCGAAACGAAATAAACAGACGCGAATTTTGTTTCGAAACGTCGGGTAAGCCGGGTAAAATGTGACGGTTAATGTTTAATAAGCTGGGCTTAATAGTTTTAAAGTACTTCCGTTTTTACGTTCCGTTTTTTTGTTTTTCAATCGCTTGTAGAGCCGTGTGAGTAGGTAGTGTGCATGTATGTATGTACAAGTATGTTTTTTTTTTTAAGGAAACTGACACGGTTGGCTACATCACCTACAACATCCGCTATATCAGCCCATAACACCGGGTGAGCTAGGTGCCATGTCAGTGCTTCCCTTCGGTCGTGCCGGCTACACTGAACTGGACGGAAAACACAAACTATTTACATAGCCGTTTCGACCGACGTTTCATTCAGTGCGGTGGTACCAAGCCGGGCGGGTTAAACCCTACCACCTAGTAAGGTAAGAAGGGAAGGGACCTACAGTTTAACGTGGAATCCGAACCACGGTCAGCCTCCAACGGTCGAGTGGTCACCCATCCAAGTACTGACCGCGCCCAGCGTTGCTTAGCAATCAATAGCGACAGTCGACTGTCTGCACCACTGAGCTATCGAGGCTGACAATGTTTAAGTGTTTATATTTTTATGTACCCGTATTTGTATATTATAAAGAAGTATAATATATACCATCATACTTAGAACTTTGGTTTGCTTTTTATAATTAATTAATTTATAAAAATCCCGTACAGAGCTTTGAAAATCAATGTACGATTACCTCATGTAGGATTTGCAGTATTCAAGTTTTTTTTTAGCCTAAAGTGGCTAAGCTCAAGTGGCAGTGGTTAAGCTGGGCGGGCACGTCAGCCCACGAGACGGGGACAACGCGACGAGCGGCGCGGCGCGTCGACCCTTGGTTGGTGTGTCGTTCCTGTCGCCTGTCGGCCGTGGAGAACTATTAAGTATTCTGTGGCCGTGAACAGAAAAACTCCTACGTCGGGGAAAACAGTCCATAAAGTCCGTACCGCTCAAGGCCGGGAGACCTAGAGGAATTGGAGAGGTATACGTCCAGCAGCATAAACGCTAACTGAGAGATACTCTATTCAGATACATAATATGTATGATGAACAGGACTTACGAATTATTCGAAAGAAAAATTAAAAGACAATAAAGAAAACTCATATATTTCCTTACCAATTGTGATAAGAACTTCAGCATTTGTATTTGTAACCCCTGACGAAAAAAGAGGGATGTTATAAGTTTAACGTGTGTGTGTATGTGTGTATGGGTGTGTCTGTCTGTGGCATCGTAGCTCCCAAACGGATGGACCGATTTTAATGCGGTTTTTTTTATTAGAAAGCTGGTTTAATTGGGATGGTTGTTAGCTATGTTTGTAATCAAGTAATTAAGTAATCAAAAAATGTATTATCTTAAACTTAAAATAAAATTTATTAAAACTCAGACCTGCGCGTGTATGTAATTAGCGGTCCTGCTATTTTTTTATTTTAAGGGTCGGGGTTTTTAAATTTGTAATTTAACTTTTATATTCCTGTAGTTAAATTACTCATACACAGTTAAGGAATTTGCCTTGTTTCTTAGTATTAGTAACAACTAAGTTTCCCACCAGCTATGTACAGTCCATGCATTATTGCCTACTACTTGGACTTTCCTCCACTCGGTTCCAAAGTATTTCAGCAGTCTCCTTTCCACACTTTTCTATTATTTCGTACAGCTCCAGCCGGCACGCCATATAGAGTAATCGCACAAGAAATATTTTGAAACTTATCGGTTAGGGAATAGAGGCTAAAATTGAACAGAATGCGGCCCTGGATGGCATCACGTCCGAAGAGCCAGGGAGTGCTCGGACAGTTAATAACACAATTTATTGCCCAGTGTTCTGTAACGACGACGTCTAACCGAGGCCGCGCGCCGGCCTGTAGGAGCATTCTATGTTAGCATCTGTAAAAATATTACGAAAGATGCCTTATAGTATTCTATAAGGTATAATTTTAAAGTAATTCAATTTCCTCGGAGAGCTCAAGTTAGTCCCTAAGGTCATGGAAATAAATACATAGATCTAGTATCTACTTGTCGAGGAAGTGTAGATATATTACAAAAAATAATATGTTTATTTTTTTATTTTTACTCTATTGTAAAAAAACGGTAATATATGCAAGCGTCAAACTTGGTGTAATTATATTGCAAACTCTAAAGTAAAACAACAACCCTGAACGCCACACCACACAGTGAAGGGTTCCGTAGTCGGGATCGGGGGGGAAGCTAGTAAGCAGTTTCACAGTTGAACGAATTATTATATATTATTTATTGAACCATTTATCTTGTTCTTGTATCCCTAACACAATTTTATGTTTTTTTTTTTGTTGAAGAAAACTTATTTTATCTGTTATGGAGAAATATAAAAGTTGCGTGAAAAAGAAAACAGAAATATGTTTTGCTGTTTTGGCAGCTTTAGACTATTCGTAACAATCTACGATAAAATACAACATCTTGAAAGGATTCTTTCGTATACATCTTACTCGTACTTGTTTTAATATTTATTACCAGATCCATTTTGCATAGAGACAAAGGTACGTTAGGGAAGGTTTGATGAAATACGTCAAGAGTATTTTCTCGCTTCGGCAACAGTACCTATATTCCCGCTGAGAAATTGTATAAGCTTTCTGATATAGTATTGCGTATGGCCCCTTTGAAGGCCGTCCCGCAGTCGGGAGTCCGGGGTACTCGCACGTGCTGAATAATGTAGAAGTTTCTCAGGTCACCTCCAGGCAGTTAATTCAGATCAGCTTTGCAATGACCTCAGCGGTCTTTCAAAAACGTACAATTTGGAACGAATTTTGGTTTTTGGAACAGTATGAAATGGTACTTCAGTCCACCTTTCAAATATCTGGTTAAAGAAAGGTGCAGGCGAAACCCTTTATTGATATCGGTATTTATTAACAAATTGCGGTACAAATATGTTAGTACTTACCGTATTTATTTCATTACCAAAATTGTCTTCTGCCCGCCGCCGTTTCTCTATTAGCGATGATCGCAAAAATAGTGGTAGCTCTGTCTCACTAGACGCATTGAGAAAACCGTTCAATCGAATGAGACAGATCATGAAAAAGTGCTAGTAGCGATGAATGGCTAATAGAGAATAACCGCGCTGATCCTACGTTGTAAGCAAGAACATTAAGAGGGGTTGTAAGTATTTACTTTTTAGGTGCATACATACATACATAACACACGCTGTATCCCGACAATCAGGGTAAGCAGAGTAATTGGTGTTGTGCTATAAGGACTCTGGTAAATTACAGCACAACACCGACCACCACGTTTAGCACAGTATACGGACAAGACAACTATCAAGCAGCAAGTAAGGCACAAAGAACCCACCTGCTGCATGACTAGGTGGAAGGACTGCGCCAAGGTGAGAAGTGGCTAGCCTGTCGCCCTTTTGCGCAGTATCTTGTCCTTATCCCTTAGTCGCCTCTTACGACATGCACGGGGAGAGATGCAGTTGGGCTATTATTTTTAAGTACCGGCCCCACACGGTTACGGTTACTTTTTAGGTTCAATCCAGATAAAGAACCTCCCGATAGTCTGCAAACTTTTCACAAATACGAGAAACAACTTCACCGGCCTACTAACTGAATGTGACAAATTCGGATTATTTCCAACAAATATTCGAAATTGGAAAAACCGAATTATGAATCAAATATAATACATTAACATATTTTTTTTATGGGAAGCACGACATATGGCGCGCGCCAGACTAACGCAGATGTGTGGTCCGACGGCGCCCACGGGCATTCGGATATATTAAATTGTTTAAAGTCCTACATGCCTAAGTGCTTTACTAGGCACTCAGGCACGGTATTATCTATCCAGCCATGCGTGCATACATACATAATAAAATAGTGGGTTCCTAATAGTAAAGTAGTTCTATACGTTCCAGCATGAAGAATTTCACCTACTTGAAAATTAGTTGTTTCCAAAGAGATTTTATTATATTTCTAATCAATTTTTTGCATAATATTTTGTTTGCGAAAACAGCCATTAGCTCGGGGGTACGCACGCCCTGCCCGGGCGCTTCTGGTTTCAGCCGCCACCATGGGTGTGGTTGTGGCGGTCTTTTAATACGAGTATGTATTATTTCTACTAATGTTGCCAAAAGCAAACCTCTCTCTATACAGTAGCAGTAGGTACTGCGGTTTTCATAATATGCCTCTTGCACACATTGGTCAAAATAAATAGGAAACAAGAACCCATTTTCCCCATGCCATTGGAATGTGAACTCCACCGCCGCGCGCCGCCCCGCCCCGGTAGCTTGTAGCGGGTCCGTAGCTGATGGATTGATAGATCGGCTTACGTGGGTGGGCAATTTGTCAATTAGACCAATGCTCCCTATGTTGTGTCCTTTCCTCGAGTACTTATATGTGTTCCAATGCGTTTGACATATTGATGTACGAGAATTAATGTTTTAGCTCTACAATGCGAGCTACATCGCTGCACGCAACAATGAATATCAGTAGGAGGTTTGATTAGTGAAAGATGCAAACATATATTGTAAATACTTTTAAGTTACCCGTCGCAAAACTGCGAAAAAAGGACCCTTATGGGATCACTCTGGTTTTTATACGAACATACATAAATTGGGCATGCAAGTCCACTCAGATATTTTACAAAGTCGTAGTGGGTAGCTCATGATTACTTTTGTGACAAACGTGGAACTATTAAGGTTAATTCGAAAGGTACAATACAAAGATAATCAAAATTTTCATTATCAGCAGAAGAAGTACTTATTGGTTAATGCATTTTCTTTCAATCAACCTTATACGAGTACGGTGCATAACACATTTGCGTTGTTACGTATTAGTAGTACGGTGGTATTTTCATTCATCGAAGTGACGCGTACATTACGACTGAAATGTAATAAATAAGGAGTTGTGTAAACCTAACGAATGTAACAAAGGTATAAATATTTCTGATCGCAATAAAGTAAAGTCGCCGACTCGTACCTCGGTAATGTTCAAGAGCATCGCCGATTCATTTCTCCGCTGACAAAGATATTTCTGCTTCTCACATAAACGCAATTCAAAATATTTATTCAGGAGAGCAATACTCTAAAACGACAAAATTGTTCAGGCGCGGCGACAATAATTTGTCGACTCGCGCCTCGGCGGCGCGGCGGCGGGGGCGGCGCGGCGGAGGCGGCGGCGCGGGGCCGAGGTCAATCCTCCCGCCTCTCCCCCCGCATTCGAATTACGAATTTTCAGGAATAAGTCGCAATCGTCAGAGACTCTCCATAATCACATCACAGGAAGTCCGAAATGTAATTACTTGGAATTTTGCCGAGTCGAAAACAGCGATTTCTCGAATAAATGAAACGCGCCATCTTTACTCGATTAGGGGACCTTTAATTGAACGTTGAAAAATACGAATTACACGGTCCGATTCAATTTTGTTTGAGCCAATTAGACTAGCGCGGGACGAGGGGCGGGGAGGTCAGGTTAAATTTAAAATAGCTGGATAACTTGGAAGTTTAATTAAAAGCTAAGATCGCGTTGTAAGCACATACCCACGTGATCAAAACATTGTTTACTGCATTTAGAACCCTGTCGCATTTGCTGACCGGCAGCGCGCCACCACGGTCATTCCATAAAGTAAGGTCAACAGCCTTTGCTCAAGACAATCCGTAAATAAATACAAGTGCATTCATTTTGGGAACTTTGGGCGCGCGAGAAATCGTAGAAGCGTTTAGGGTTTTATACCAAAAGCTGAATCTTTGTGGTAGTTATAGTTCGTGTTTTTCAACCTGTGGGTCGTGGCCCCCTGGGAGGGTCGCAAAATCTTGCTCGAGGAGTCACAGTCGCAAGCCAGGTAGAAGTAAAAAGCGAGGGTGGTAGGTCCTGCACTACAATAAGAATACAACAATTTCAGTGAGAAGACTGTACCTGTTTATTTATTTTTTAATCTTGTCGAATCGTGATTCTGTTTTTGAGACGAAAATAAGCCAATCATTTTCTAATTAGAGCGTATTTATCTTCTTAGTTTTATGTTCATCCTGAAAGATAATATAAGTTCACACAGGTAGGAAGTGGCGAATGGCACTAATAATTTCAAAGCTTCTACCCTTGCCAGCTCTGGATATTCCTCTTTTCTTTTCATCCAGAAGACGTCAATCTTTTACGAATTAAATTCCATTTTAAGCATGCCGTAAGCAGCAGTATCTATAAGATTTTCTTTCATCTTCATGGTCAGTTCAGCTAGTTGTACTGACATATACAAAAAAATATTTAGAATCCATCTATGTCCATTTTCAGCTTCACAATTCAGTTCTAGAAAATAACTTAATATTTTATCCTTCAAATTATGTAAGCTCTGTATCATGCCAGGAATGTGAGAACGTACTACCAACGATTGGTTCGTTGCAATTTCTTCGACATCTTCTGAAAGCAAGGGAAAGACTCATATATCATGTTTTAGACATTTTTCAAGGAATCCTTTCATTTTATCCTTGGCCGTTAGAATGTTTTCTTCTCTCCCTTAGAAGCTCTTGTTTACAATATTTATTAACTCAAAAAGATCAGCGAGAAATGGTAATTTCAATAGCGAAACAGATCACTAAAATAATTAGCATATTCAGATTTAGCGAGAGATTTAGCTTCTTGTAAGAACAGCTACAATTCAGCTTTTAGTTCCAGAACCCGTGTCACTCACTCCGTTTCATTCACCGCTTCACCGAAAATTACAAATTTAGGTTTTATTTATTCATTACATCATCATTATTCATGACAGTAAAACTATATTTCAAGTGTCTTTTTTTCGGTATTGATTCGCTTTCATCACTACCACTTGTGCCAGACGTAGAGGGCTGCCCAGATATTTTGAGAAACTTGCCCATTTTATGCTCGCTAGGA
Source organism: Nematopogon swammerdamellus (assembly GCA_946902875.1). Taxonomy (NCBI): domain Eukaryota; kingdom Metazoa; phylum Arthropoda; class Insecta; order Lepidoptera; family Adelidae; genus Nematopogon; species Nematopogon swammerdamellus. Next base: position 15,975,255 of record OX336340.1, read on the forward strand.
CCGAAGTACAAAAACATTATAATCACGTCCGTACTCGATGGCGTACTCGGACAACTGATTCAAAGATAATATAACAACTGAATGACTGAAGCGAATGAAAACGAACTGTTCCGATACGGCCAACATCTCATCGGATCTCTTCTCGCCTCCCTCGCCTCCCCCGCAGCAAATAATATAAATCACTGCCCGCAGAACGCCCGCAACTACCTCGCACAGTACAACACATGCACTTGATTTCTCGATCAGCATATACTCTATTCAGACTATACTGATCGATTTATATACATACTTCTATTGAGAAAGAAAATTAAATATACGTCGTATTTGAAATCACTGACATAGATAAATTACGGTCCTGGGGGGTCGTCATAATTTGTTTTACATCTAAAGGGGTCGCGTATTCCATTAGGTTTGAAAAACACTGTTACAGTTTTTTGTAATGTTTTTTTTTTATTATTATTTATTTGGCCAAAAACAAACAGACAAGAAAATACAGAAAGATGCAAACGATAATGAAGTATGCCTCCAGCGTCGTTAGGCGCAGATTACACATAATTACAAATTTAAAAAAACCCCGACCCTTAAATAATTTCCGATTACTTACTTAAAGGAGTCGGAGATCTAAGTAATACCCGCGCAGCTCTGAGTTTTTATCATAACTTATTTACTTAGCGGTCCCCCGACTCCTTTAAGTAAGTAATCGGAAATTATATTTGACTTTTTAAGGGTCGGGAGTTTTTAAAATTTGTAATTTAACTTTTATTTCAAGCTTTTAAAAAAAACCGCATGAAAATCGGTCCACTTTTTAAGATAAAAATATTTTTTGTAACTTAATTACTTGATTATAAACATAGTTAAGAACCATCCCGAGTAAACCAGCTTTCTAATAAAAAAAACGCATCCAAATCAGTCCATCCGTTTGAGAGCTACGATGCCACAGACAGACACACCCTTACACACATAGACACACACTTTAAACTTATAACACCCCTCTTTTTGTGTCGGGGGTTAAAAATTAAGAAATATAAAAATTTTCTAGGGTGCAAACGGTAGACCTAATTCAGAATATACGAATATAAGCAGATTGCCCCGTAATGTAAGAATGCAAATAGTAGGTATAATGATTACGTCATCATTGACCCTCCAAGTTTCAACCCTTTACCTTCCGTGGAAAACTGTTTTAATTCATCACAATAAAATTATTGTGGAGTCGGCAAGGCAAAGTCGAACAAATTAATTGGTCTCGATACAGTCGTTCAAAAAATACATTATAAAACTGCAATTCTCGGATAACTTTTACTAATGGGTCTCGTTATCTTTCCGTTTCCGCTTTCTTAATGTTTCTGTAGTCGCTGATACTCCATGTTAATATTTATTATTTTGTTGTGTTCAATCGGAAAAAGTACTGAAGATAACAATGTGAGAGAAATATATAGAATATTATTTTATTCTGAAAACTGACTCGATCTGGAAATTTGAATTATTAAAAGTCTTTTATTATTTTAGGTCGGATATCTTCCGTTTGGCTTTGCCGTAGTCGGGTAAAATAAGAGGTGGTTCTTTTAAATTATAATGGTATGTCCCTGGCACTCCCTGCTCCCAAGTGCAGCTTGGGGTTTTTCAAAAGGGGCGTGAAAAGGCTCCTGTCAGGCCGGCATGGCATTAGCAATCCCCGTGCATCACAGAATGTCCATGGGCATCGTAAGTCTACCTACTCGTAAGTGAAACGGTGCCACATGTCGCGCTTTCTATAAAGAAAAAAAAATGTTTTTAATAATGTTAAATTTTTACTGTCGCATTAATAAAACAATAACTAAATTATTTTCTAAAATACATAAATACGGAAAATACACTATATTCAGTACAACAGCGTGTTATTCTAATCGTAGGTTATGAACGTATGAAAGGATATTATGTATACCATATCAGTTTTCGTTTTATTGTTTACCAATAGTGTATTTTGGTGTTCTCTATACTGACAAAATGCAACTCACAGCGATCATAATGAAATGTTTTGCATTTATAGTGTTAAGTCACGCGACTCACCCCTCGTGAGGTCGTGACTCAACCACTAAGTCATGTGAGTCACGAAATTCTTCCACATATCAATGACTGCAGCCCCTTTAGTTAAAATCCAACCCTTATTCACCTTTATGCGAATTGTAATATATTACCTCGTGGTAAAAACCGGCCTTTCCTATGAGAATTCCGAGGTTACGAGGTGTTTTTTTTTTTATTGGAAGCGGGACATGTGGCGGCGATCCATCCATAAAGTGTCTAACGACGACCATGGACAATCGGTCGTATGCTTATAGGTCCAAAATGTTTATAAAGATATTAATACAATTGGTTTTTTTTTCTCAAACAGTCTATAAATACACGTGATTTGTATCAGACAGCCGTAACCCGCGTGTTTATAGATTTGTGCGTTAGGTACTCTACAGTACTCTACAGTAGGTACTCTCCTCTCACTGAACTAAATTACTAGCGCCATCTCTGTACCAGACTAAGGCCATATTTTAAAATCTTCCATTCCTGCATACATTCCATTATAATACCTGGCTACCTACAGTGAAAGCGCATTAGCGACAAAAGACCAACGTTAAGCGAACAGTCTCCAAGACCGATACATAACTCAATAATCCCTAGATATATCCTTTTGTCTTCGGATTACGCGACTGCAGCAAAGTTCTTATTTACCCAACTTCCGGCGGCGAGACGACGGCACCGGATTCTGCCCCACACAAAGGAAATAGTTTACTTCTGCAATTATGTATTGTATATGTACCTACCAATGGATTTTCTACAAACCGTCTATGCATTTTATTTGCTCTCATTTATTTCATGCTAGCTTTTGCCTACGGCTTCGCTCGCGGTAGACTCGGAATTAATAGCAAATCCGATTTAAACGCAAAAACGATAAACGATTCCTTCTCTTATACGCGACAGTGTTACGGTTCGCGACTTTTTTTATTTAATGTAATCCGGTATGGTTGGCTGAGTCAGAGGGGATAAAGTACAAGCAACGATCAGCCAATACCACCTCCGAGAAGGTAGGTGCCATTACGGAGACTTTAACTTTGGATTGTTGGCTATACTGAACTAGAGGAGAACACAGCCGAGGCTTCTATGTTTCCATCTTACATCCAGTACGGTGGTACCAACTCAGTTGGCTACAATTTGAGCCTACCATCTTGTAAAAGGACACTACTACACTTTTACTCCGGTTCCGAACGATGAAGCAGCGGGTATAGGTTATATTAATTGATATTAATTTTTCCGTCAGAAAAAAAAACTCATTGGTGCATGTCGACCGGAATCGAACCTTGGACCTTGAGATCCAAGCCAAGACCGCGGTGACCACTTGTCGCTTTTATCGCGACAATTAATTACAGTCAGGTAAGTAATACTCTTACTATACAGTGTTACTATAAATCATAATTTATGTAAAAGTATGGAGGTAATGAAGAAGCTAAACATAGAGAAAAAAGCCGCTCAAGTACGAGTCGGACTCGCGCACCGAGGGTTCCGTATCGCCATGTCATGGTCAGCGCCACTCACGCCATCTATGGCGTGTTTATGAAATGATTCATATTACTTAAAATTTATGATTTGTTAAATTGCTTCATAGAGTATGAAGAATTCGGTAGATGGCGCGCATACACTTTTTAGTTTCTTCTATGGGAACCACCGTGATTTTTTTACTTTTTCTTATTTTTATTATGTGTTGTTTATATTGGCCATAATAAATAAGATAACACATATTCTGTGAAATTTCAACGGGCTACCTATTACGGTTCAAGAGATACAGCTCTCGGACAGACAGACAGACGGCGTAGGCTTAGTAATAGCGTCCCGTACCGGATACGGAACCCTAAAAAACAGAGAAAGTTTATGTTAAGAGGGCGCGAATCTAGGCGGAGGGGAGGGAGGCGTGGAGGGAGAGAGGGTAGGATACTCTCCTCGTCTGTTCTCTTCACTTTTCCCCTTAACCCCAAAACTACGTTCGAGACCAGCAAAACACGGAAAGTATGGTGGCAAAAACATTGATATACCTATATGTAATGTTATGTGAGTACATAATGTTTGCGCTGGTTTTGCAGTAAAAGAACAAGTTTATGCTTGAAAATAATTAGTGCCTACCTCGGTATATAAAATGTGCTAATGTCGACCTACGTTCTATGATTTTCGACGATTTTCACTCAAATGAAAAAAAAACACTTCTCCGATTTATAGTAGGCCAAACTCAACTTTTCTCATTGAATTACTCTCATTAAATTATTATTTGATTCTGCATTACTTATTAAGAGTAAATTTCTAAACTGACTTAAGCGTTCTTTTTTTAGAAAGTTCCAAAGTTCTGCGAAGTTAGAGGAGCCTATTTTCAAAACATTCAATCGATAAGAATTTAAATTAAATTCCTTGCTAAATTCATCTTATCACAAGATCCTCTTTCTCGTGAATCATAATATCAACATTTTGGAATTTACCGAAAACCTAGGTATGATTTATACATATCTACATTTGTACTTTGTTTTGTACCGTATATTGCGGTATAAAACATTTCGTTTCGTGGATATGCAGCGAGTGTTTTAGGTACCCTTGGCGGTCATTTCGAAAACAGTTTAAACGATATTTTTTATATATTATAGTTTTATAGTTTTTAGTTAATCGTCTATTTAGTAGCTATTTTTGCTGTTGAATAAATAAATTCACCCACATTTAGAATATTAGTGAACCAAACTGACAATAATTGTTTTTATTACAAATCACAATTGTGTTATAATTAATTCCACATGTTTTGTAGCGAAAGTTTCATTTACGGATACAAATTAAACTCCTCGAGATTCTCAAAATTTCAATAGAATTAGCCGGTGTTTGCAACCACGCATGTTGGTGAAGTGGCTGAAGTCACCCAGTGTGAACACGATACAGTTTTAACAGAGTTTCAACGTTCGAATTTCGAATGTTGCCCCCGCGAATTAGGGAATTACGTGCTATATGCACGAACACGCACGTTCACGATTAGAAAGCTAATATAATTCTTAAAATTGGCTTCAGTTTAATTTCCTTGACTATTTTATAAAATGTACTGACTGTGCCCGTGGCTCCGCTCGCATTAACAATATTATGATTTTATAAACCATCAGCATCACCATCAGGCAATGTGTCCAGATTTTATTATTTATTATTACACACCGCACATTTTCCCTATTTACGTATATCTATTTCGCTTTGAGGTAAAAAAAATACTTTCTGATACAAAACCATTCAAACCAGCCTATCGCGGTGTGTCAAGCCAAACGTTGAGACATCGAATTGATAACACCTACATACAAAACTGACGTATCGAGTATGACAATTGGTAAAACTTTCGGACGATAAATTTTAATAATCACACCTATGTACATATTAATGTTTTACTCGAAGCTAAACCATGAATCAGTTTCAAACGTCGAATGTTACGAGTATATTGTTTGCAAAAAAATTAATCGTCGAACGCACACGGAACTCGGCGATTATATTTTTGTTGACTTTCTCAATTTGAAACTCGTAGTAAAGGTACCTACTGTTTTATTTTCGAAGTGTATCACAGAATAGCGTTCGGCGGCCGCCTTCCCTCGCCGGTCGCCTTTCGACGGGTGTTCCTTGCTTTGTAGTACCTACCTACTGTTCAAAATCATTTCGACGCAAAGTACCAGATTTGCAATTGACCAGTAACGCAAATGACCATACTCTTAATTCGTAAACGACCATATACGCAAAGGACCGTAATATTCAGAATTCGCAAATGACCTGATACGCAAATGACCTTAATACTCAATTCGTAAACGACCATATATGCAAAGGACCGTAATATTCAGAATTCTCAAATGACCAGATATCAGAAAAAATTCGAAAACATAATTCCCACGGGTATGTACTGCTTTGATTTTCGGAATAAATCATTGATCATAGCCTATTTTGCGTCGAAACGGATTAACAAACGCATTACTAGAAATCCTGGTTTTTGTGAATTCATACATAAAATTGAAACAGAATCTAGAAAGTGTGACACCACAATAAAACACTTTTTATTGAAAGCATGCAAAAAAAGTAACCGGAGAACTGTCGACATTGGATTCGATATTGTATATAGAAAAATGTTGAAATAATTACAAAGAAAAAAAATAAGTCCCTTAAACTTTTAAGAAAATTAATATTTTTAAAATGTAAGTTTAAATAAAATTACATTTTAAAGGGGGACTTATTTTTTATTATTATTTCTTAATGATTAAAGTTTTATTTAATAATTTTATTAAATATAATTTGTTATATATATACTTACTGAGTTTCATTTAACAATATCTAAAAAAATTAAAAATTATTAAAATGCATCTAAATGGAAAATCCAGGTAATTTGCGTATCTGGTACAATGCGAATATAAAGTTTCAGATATCATGGTCATTCGCGTTGAGGGTAAAGTGCGTATCTGAAAAACCCGGGGAATTTGCGTATCGGGTACAATGCGTAATATTTAGTTTCAGATTTCATGGTCATTTGCGTGACTGGTCAATTGCGAATCTGGTACTTTGCGTCGAAACGTTCAAAATTATAGGGTTGTAATTTCATTTCGAAAAAGGGCTTTTCAAGCCGTACGCAGTACATGTACGGTTTGAAAGCGTGTTTCTTTTCGAAGTTTAAATGTAGAATATAGTTCCACTATGGAATAGCAAGGCTTGGCAAGATAATGTCAATGAGTTGTACATTTAGCCAGTTTCACTGGCTGTAAACTCTAGCGAACGGGCAACAGCAAAGTTCATCGGAATAGGTATGCAGGTAGGTAGTGATAATGCGATTATGACACTTCACGTGCCGCGCATTGTGAAGTGCCGAACCCACCTCCACTCTATCTACTGCCTCAACACCACCAGGACACCGGAGAGTTTTCGGATAGAAGCAAAAGAGTATCACGAAATCCAGAGGTGGCCATCACGACACAAGTGTATTGAAAAGAAAATTATTTATTTTATTTTAAAACCATCATCATCAGCCTATATCGGTCCACTGCTGGACATAGGCCTCTCCCAAGGCACGCCACCACACGCGGTCTTCCGCTCTTCTCATCCATCCACTCCCGGCTACCTTTTAAAACCATAGCTTTATGTAATTTTAGTTCGTTCTCAGAAGATCCCTTGGCCAGATCCATTTACGTTCAACTCTAATGTAATTTATTACAACTTAGTTAATATTTTTGTACAGTTTTTTAGGTTTGCGTACCCCGTACGAAAGCCTATTAATATGCCTACGCTGTCTGTCTGTCCGTCCGTCCGTTCGTCCGTAATAGCTAGCCGTTAAAATTTTCACAGAATACCTATGTATTATTATGGCGGATATAACAACAATTATAATAAAAATTTGGTGTGGAATCCTTTGTGCGTGAGTCCGTCTCGCAATTGGTCGGTTTTTATACATTATATATAATTTTTTTTATGGAAACTGACTCGGTTGTCTACATCACCTACAACATCCGTGATGTCAACCCATACCGGGCGAACTAGGTGCCATGTCAGTGCTTCCCTTCATTTCATGTCGGTTGAACTGAACTGGGCGGAAAACACGAACTGTTTACATAGCCGTTTCGACCCGTTGCGTATTGTAAATACGAGTAGTTTCTTGTTGAAAAAGTTTACAGTGAATACAATTTATATTTTTATAGACAATAATAATCGTTTTCATTGTCACCGCATTCTTTTTAAATCGTCTTAGTTTGATCGGATCAAGTATTAATCATTGTAAATAGTAAATGAGTTCACATTTGACCGCGTGAAACGTGTATTTAATTTATAGTCTATAATTTCCAAGGGTTTTCTACTTTTTCCTAAAATTAATACAAACAATAAATTCCCAGCAACCGCCTTCTATGTTTGCAGTAAAATAATATCTACACCGGTACATTATATGCCAACAAAAGTGGGAGAGAATTTATGATGTTAGCATAATATAGCGCACACACACTCATACGAGTATGTAGCTCTGTATCAGCGCGGATAAACTTTTCAGAAGTGTGCGCGTGTTGGGAACTTAACTCTTCCCTAGTATATTTATTCGCTGCTGAGCAACTCTCGAGTAAAGTTAGCCAGTAAAACGACAGCTTTTTCTAATGTTTTATATTTTTAATGCAAATTGAAAGGAATCTTTTGGAAAATAACTTTATTTAGACGCAAATAATTAACAATATATGTCAAATGACATTGTTTTTTTTTGCGTTTTCGATAAGTTAAAGCAAAAATAACATAGATAAACTAGTATTAACATTGATTATTTTATTTGGGTAATATGTAAAAAGTTTAATAAATAGTCACATTTTCCAGTTATATTATGTAAGACTTCGTACTTTCACGATTCTCTTTATTTTTGACAGTTATCCGTCAAATTAATGTGTTGAGTAAAAACGGTGTAAAGAGCTGTACATCTACCTCTTCAGAACACTTCACCTAGTTGCCTAACTGGTCCATTGTATGAAATATCTTTTTGTCCTATTCCCGCCTTATGTCGAAGACAGGTGGTGCATGTGTCTGCCGTCTCGCACGCCGGGGGACGGGGTTCGCTTCCGATGTGTTTTCTCTTATAAATAAATCGTCCTAGATTATTTCAGAGAGTTTTAGCTTTCAATCATTTCTCAACTAGGTATTAATAAGTAAGGGAAGTCAACTTTTGAAAGTAACTTCTGTAGAGCCATAGACTTTCACTAGGTACTCACAAAGCAGGCTATGTCAATCATCAGCTCGTATCGTTCCACTGCTGGACATAGGCCTCTCCCAAGGCACGCCACCACACGCGGTATTCCGCTCTACTCATCCATCCACTCCCGGCTACCTTTTTAGGTCGTCTGTCCACCTAGCCGGAAGGCGTCCCACGCTACGTTTGCTTGTACGTGGCCACCATTCGAACACTCGTTTACGACAGATGTGTCCAGCCCACTGCCACTTCAGCTTGCTAATTTCCTTGTTTAATTGGCTATGGCAATGTTTGATAATATTATAGTAAGCTGGCTGTTGCTGAAATTTTAATTATTTGGAAAATAACCACAGTCTCAATTTTTTTACTGCCCTCACAAATTCTCCAGCTTTTCCAGATTTTCGCTCAGTAACTCAGTTACTACTTGCAAAAATAACATTGTCTTGTATACAGAATGTAAGGCACTGCATAATTTATTGAAGTCCCCAGAGAGGAGAGACTATTTCTACAGTGCTCTCTGGCCCCCCGTATTTCTTGCAAGTCTCTTTGCAAGAAGCAAGTCGTTTTGACTAGTCACCGACTCTAGCCAAGCAAATGGATAGCATAATTTAGCATGATTCCCATCTCCACTGTGGCTTCCAGCTGTTTAGATTATATTCAGTCATAGGTAACCAGTCGTAACGTATATTACGGGACAAGTTCAAAAGTAACCCCTCTGAAATCCGGCGGTGACGGCGGCGCCGGCGGAAATCTGGAATCTGCGAAGGAAAAAAGGTGTTAGTCGGAAGACTTTTATACCGCAACCGGACTTTTTTGCGCGGTTTCCGCGCGAGACCAGCAGTCACCTGTGATGGTCTTTGTTTAGAAACGTTAACCCCCCAGGACCACATTTCGGGATACGTGCCTGCACTCTGGTCCTTGTTTGAAATATCTAAAATGACACCCTACACTTTTCATATAATATCAAGGGGCATGAGGTGCTGAAATCCAGCTCTACCCTCGCCGCAGCAATGACAAGCCCAGATAGCGCACGCTGAGTCACGTCCTATCGTTCACTGAGTGTCAATTCGTTTTTTTTTTTATAATCTTGTTGTCTTTTATGACACGTAAATCTTCTCTCTTCTCGTCTCTTTGCTTGTCTCTACAATACAATAAAACACAACATCAGTCTGTAAAGTGTGTACTCGAAAACTACTGAGCCAATTTACATGCTGTTTTCACTAGTGAAATCTGGAATATTTCGGGATGATTACAGGATATGTATCATCACAAAATTCCTCTTTCATTCGCTGAGCAGTCAACGAAAACTTTGATGAGGCGCAGAAAACACTTCACCGGAATCGATTGAATGCACATGAATAATTCTTCTGTGTCTCGCTCGACCGCCCAGTGCACTACGTGTGCATCGAATCATGCCCTTCAAAGCGTAAATCTCCTGTGATTTCAAATATGCCGGTCGCTGCTGGATACATCCTCTCTGGGCCGTCGGAGAGACGCGCACTTGGCCCCCACAAACCGACCGCAAGCCCCCGAGGCGCATAATGCAGCCCCTCCCGACTGACATTCATCCAGCTTGGGGCAAAATGGAGGAATTCCTGTATTCCATCCACGCGCATCGTAGGCGTCAGTTGATATGTTTCTGTCTCTGCAGGTGCCAGGTGAACTGTATTTGAAAAACTTATTTATGTACTATTAAAATGTATAGTATACTCCAACATTCTCGAAAAATTAGAAGTTGAGAGCTTCGAAATATTGTGTTTCGATATTATTTTAGGCTTGAAGGTGGAAAAGAAACAAAATTGGCTCAATTTGACAGCTCATTTTTCACTTCTGCTTCTGACAGACGTAACTTGTTCTCTGCTTTATATTTTACCGCTAACTTCAATTTAGTTCGTTCGATATTCAAATTTATTGCGAATCGGAGCTCGGCCTGGCTCGACAAAGATTTGGAAATCGAACATTATGCGGCCACAGCAGATCATTTTCGCTAATATTTTTCGCTAACACATTTTAACAACATTACATCTAAAAATCGTCAGTCTCGGTAGCTCAGTGGTGCGGTCGGTCGACTGATCATAAGCACACCTGGGCACGATCAGTTCTTGGATGGGTGACCGGTCGACCGTTCACTGAGAAAATGTTTATTACTAAACTGTTTAGTAACGTCGTTTTTTACTCAAATTTGGTACCTACTAAATAAAGTTAACTAAACCGGTTTAGTTGCGGCAACTAACCATAATTTAGTAAAACCCTTTTTTGTAACCAACTACCGAAGTATGGCTACTATTCACAAAATTAATTGTTGCTCTTTAACAAACAGTTAAGTAGGAAGCAACCAAACTGATTTACTAAACTCGGTTCGGTTGTGGTAACTGCTAGTTTTGTAGTCACCACAGCAACTAAACTGCTTTGTAACATATTACACTAAATTTAGTTACTAACTGACTAACCGTTTTTTCAGTGTTGGAGGCTGACCGTGGTTCGAATTCCTCGTAAAACTGTAGGTCCCTTCCCTTCACCTTACTAGGTGGTAGGGTTTAACCCGCCCGGCTGATACCACCGCACCGAATGAAAGGTCGGTTGAAACGGCCATGTAAATAATTCGTATTTTCCGTCAGTTCAGTCTAGCCGGCACGACCGAAGGGAAGCACTGAACATGGCACCTAGTTCATCAAGGTGTTATGGGCTGACATCGCGGATGTAGTAGAGGTGATGTAGCAAACTGTGGCAGTTTCCATAAAAACAAATTATCACAAAATCTCTGTTCGTGTAATTAGGTGTGTGGATGTGCGTGAAGAATGTGGTGTGTATGTGTATGAGTGTGAAGACTGTGGGCGTGAAGAGTATGTGTGTGAATGTATGGGTGAATGGGTAGAATGTGAGAAAGTACATTAATGTGAGAAAATGCTGTTGGCAATCTTTTATGAGGGTATCTTTAACTTTTTTAGTGAAAGTCAGTCTGGGGTGTGGAATAAATCTTTATCGTTCAACTCTTTATTGTATGTTCGTGGTAAGCGTGATAGTAAAGAGTTCTGCGCATATTATTTATTTGTTGCTTTGATTCGTACAGGAGGAATGCCGTGGATAGGAAAACGGAGTGTGGGAAGACCACCCGTCAAGTGTACCCACGCGAGGGTACACGCATACACGCTGACTGACTGACTGACTGACTGACTGACTGACTGACTGACTGACTGACTGACTGACTGACTGACTGACTGACTGACTGACTGACTGACTGACTGACTGACTGACTGACTGACTGGCTGACTGACTGACTGACTGACTGACTGACTGACTGACTGACTGACTGTGCGACGGGTTGGTACACACAGTCCAAATACACACATACAAGATGAGGACAGTCCAATCGTCCGCGCATTATATCCTATTATAGCAGGTTCATATCCAATTACTCTACGTTCGTTCAATTTCTGTAATTTAAAACGCTCGCAACTTTCGTCATAAATCTGGTGATAGATGACCGAGAGCGATAGTTTTGCATATTAATTTATGAATGTACGCTGAACTGCTTCGATTCTCTATTTATGGAATATTGCGGATTCTAGATACTACGAGCATATTCCAAAATACTTCAATCTTAAAGTAAGTACAAAATGTTGTAATTGAAAACATAAGAATGTAAATCTATTTTAAAAATTATGTTAAGAAATATAAAATTCGCGGAAAAAATAAATATAATATAATTAATAAAACTGGTATAGGTATAATTAATTTAAAAAAATATTATCTAGAAATTCTTACAAATTTATTGTGTCGAGTTAAAACATAAAGGAAATAAATTGGTTTAAAATGTTTGCGAAATTAAATTAAGAAAATTCATCTGTAAATGTATCTAACCGTGTGGGGCCGGTACTTAAAAGTACCGTGTGGGGCCGGTACTTTTAAAAAGAATAGCTTAAGAAGAAATATAAAAAGCGAGTACATGCTTAGTACTAAAATATAGAAATTTATAATATTTAATGTTTAATTCAATTTTCTCTTAGCTGTTTATTTTTAGCAATTTTTGTTTTATTTTTCATCTTCTTTTGTTTAGCTAGCAGGACGTATATATCTTTAAAATATAATATTTTGCAAATCTGTTTGCAAATTGGTTCTGTATTTTTTTTTTTTTAGGTATATGTATGTAATAGTTAATAAGTTATCTGTTAAATCCCCTAATCAATAGATAAATAAATTTATATTATTTATGTTATTTTATTATTTATTTATAGTTACATTCACACACTAGTTACTCTTGAACTTGTTAAATTCGTTTACAACCTAATGTCCATTGTCCATGCGAAAAAGATGTTTTGTCTCTATTTCGAATGTTAGTAGAGTCAATAAATTGAACGCAGCGTCAACAGACTAAACAGCTGTCAATCAACCAGCATTTAGTCGATTAGTCATGCATGTCTCATGTTCATGTATTACACAGTTGACCCACTGTCGATCAACCGTCGACCTCGTTGGCTATAAACAATAGTTCTTTGTGCCAGCTACTCGTAGTTACTCGTAACATTTACTTGAAGTAAAACGATGCGACGATGAAGTAAAACGATACAAATTTATAATAATAACAATGTAAAACAATCTGAGCTCGTATAATAAGGCCGAAAATGCGTTCAAAACTGTTAAGAACTAATTTCAAATCGACTGATGGAAAGAAACTACCTATACTTATAGAATTAAGTTATCCCTTTAAATAAGTCATCCCACTCTAAGAGCTGAGTCAACCGGACATTCAAATGTGGAACTCCTTTTTTAAACGAACTTCTAGAAATCCTATTTTAAAATATGAGTCAATTTGGTTAATCGTCGACGAACTTCTATTTTCGTATAAATCCAGTCCAAAAAAATCAAAAGCATAGAGATTTGCATAGAATTGTCATACAAGCTGCTTCAGCCCCAACATATCCATATACGCAGACCTACAATTTACAGAGAGAGGGGGAGATATATGTAATATAAATTTGTAATGTAGTTTTTGTGCTCAGTATTTATAATTACTTCTCGCCAACTCGCTGAGTTAATGACTATTCTAAATTCTTCGAATCGAGTTCTTTCTTTTAGTCTATATCTTGTCTTGTAAAATGTAAGTCTGTGTAACTGTGAGTTGTGCCATACTTCGTTGGTATCAAGTTACATGCACATACCAATCCGGCCGAGTGTTATACTCATTCATTACTAATTGACATAACAGTCAATAGCTCCTACCTCATTCATTAATACTAATCGACACAACACAAACAAATAATAACAAATAGGTACCGATACTAGCATAAATGTTACGGTTTGAATAGAGAAATAACCAGAGTGATCTGGGCGCGGGATTCTCTTTCGAGAGGTCCTAGGTTTGAATCCGGTCGGCGTGTAGCAATGAGTTTTTTCTGACGGAAAAATATACATGCATACCTACACCTACTGCTTCGCCGTTCAGAACCGGTGTATAACTGTTAGGTCCCGTCCCTTGCCCCTTACTAGGTGGTAGGCTCAAATTGTAGGCGACTGGGTTGATACCACCGTATTGGATGTAAGATGGCTGCATAGCAAGCGGCATCGGCTGTGTTCTCCTCTAGTCCAGTATAGCCAGCAATTCAAAGGGAAGTCTCCGTTATGGTACCTTCCTTCTCGGAGGTGATATTGTCTGGTCGGAGCATGCGCTTTGGCCCCTCTGGCTCAGCCGGATTACATAAAAAACTGGAGTTAGACGTATGCTAATTCATTACACAACTATGGTCAATATCTTGATCATATTCAAGGTTGCTACAACACTTGGTAGACGCTGATCTTCTTCCCTTTACTCCGTAGTCCGTGTTCACATCGAGTGTCGAACCGTATAACTGAAGTATCACGCACGGCACGACAGTATCTACATCTCTGTGTTGTAATCGTGCATGGATACAAACAACCTAGATAGGTAACTTGCTCTAAGCCCGTGACTGCCATACAGTGTGTGATTATCACACACTAAGTGGGCGCCGCCAGTCGCCGTCCGGCATGCACGTGTAGAAATGTGTGTCGGTGTCTGCAGTCAACCGGTCGCAAAATGACATATTGTTATGTTATATATAAAACTGCAAACGCAATATCCAGAACAAAAGGAGAGGCACGGAAAAACATAGAAAAGTAATAAATAATTCATAACGTACACGTCAGTTTGTTATTTTTTTTTTATTTTAGAAAATATTTTCACTTCACTCTATATAATATAATCACTCTATATAATCACTTCTCTTTTATTATCTCTCGCTCTCCCGTCCATACAATACTTTCTTTGATAATGCTCAGCCCTAAGGCTATTTAGCGTTATGGTATATAGCCTATATTGAGCATCAAGAACTACTCTTTCCATTGGTGCAAATCTGTTCAGAGGTTCCGGAGTTTACTTCAAACATACATACATACAGACATACGTTCCCTTTTATAAGAAGTATAGATATAGATATAGAAGAGTAGAGATAGAGATAATATGCACCACCAAGATGGCGGTTCGGCATCGGGCACATAATGCGCACACAGACAGCTCGTGCCGGCTCGATTAGGCACAGTTTCGTATCTCAGTATCTAAATGGTCGTAAGTGTTCGAGCGCTCAGAACAATATTTACGTTTTGCATTTGCGACATGAGGTTAAATCTCACTTTTTCTAACAATAATATTATGCCACTTCACGTGTGGCAAGGGCGGACTTATTGCTCTATGCAATATCCTCCTATTATCTTAAATATCTATGTCCTTCTATTTCAGACTTTTGTGTGCATTCTTGAAGAATATATTGTATGGACTATACATAGATATAACCTGGGCAGATGAAATTTGATCCACTAGCTAGATAGTAGTAATACCGTCTCTATTCGTACATACTGTTACCCCTTTGTAGTCGTGCCGCAATCGTACCGAACTAAACTGCAACTCCATCTATCTGTTCCGATCTCTTCTAATACTAACGACGACGTTACTATTATTATTATAATAAGTCCGCCTTCGCCACTGCAATAAAGTACGTTTAATAAAAATGCCAATTTAAATACGCTAAGCCAACGCTACTCAAACCAAACGTGTTGTTCGTTAATAATCTAGTGGAATATATTAAATCTTTCAACATATCGATGCTCTCCTTCACGTACGCGAGCAACTCGGCCACCTCTGAGTGGAGAGCTAGTGGATGTAAGAGCCAAAGTAAATAAACTCGGGAGTAGAAGATAGAGATCGCCAAAACACGAAGTATTTCTGTCTCCCGCCCGCCCTAGACATAGTACAGAAATGAAACAGCGACTCAACACATATTATGGTATTCACCCACACAGCCGCATGGCTTGTCTGTACACATACATCATCGTCGTCGTCCTAAAGGTAGACTGGAAGGAATTTCTTTAAATAGTATCTGAATTTTAATTAATGAAAATTCTGAATTCGGACGGATTGTTTTGGGCCTACATGAACATAGTAAATCTGCGGCTAGTCTATACTTTTCATCTGCGTTTAAGGTCAAACTGGGTTCCAAAGAAATGTATTAAAGTGGCCGACGGCCGTGGATAGGAAAACGGAGTGTGGGCCATGTGCGACGACGACATCAAGTACGTCGGCGGAAAGCAGCGGTTTCGGGCCGCTAAAGGCCGGGAGGACTGGAGAAAAATTGGAAAGGCGTATGTCCAGCTCAGTGGACGCACACACGCTGACTGACTGACTAAATAACTTACTGTATTCAGGTTGTTTTGTACAATCAAAGCATGGTATATGTATGCAGTCACCTGGATTCTGCAAGGGAAAAAGTTATTAGTCGGAAGACTTTTATACCGCAACCGGTATTTTTGTGCGGTTTCCGCGCGAGGCCTGCCGTCACCTTTTCCGCCATATAAAATAGGACATATACAGTAACCGATGTCATTGGCTATTTATCTATTGACAAATGTTCCCTGCGCTTGTCCGGCTATCTCAGTTTCGGGAAAAATTCTTAGCAAGCGGTGCAAAACTGTTCCTTCGTTTATAGCTCGTTTAAAGCGTTCGTATTGAGTGATCTACTGTTATGTCTGTGTACTGTGTCCTAGATGCGCGGCGTCGCGTCGTCCCTCAACGCCGGTCAATGAATGGAATTAGCAACGGACTACGTCTAGCGATCGTCTAACCGCAAGTCCCTACTCTATTAGTAACTCTACTCTTCGCGATAAATATTTAAAAAAATTATGTCAGTCTCGTTTCACAAAATTTGCTTAACGTTTTAAATTAATTATGTTTATTTAATAACCGAAATTGAGTACTTTATTAATATTTAATAAGCAGGTAGCGTCTATTTAATATTTAGGTACCGTCGCGTTACCGAATTTTATCAGCCTCGAATGTCAGCAAGGTGGACCTTTTAGTAGGAAGACGCATTACGTGGGCCCGTTAGATGGAAGCACCGTTTTACTTTTACTGGTATTTTTATGGTCAACCTCGCCCAACAATTCGCCTCCAAAATGCTTCGCCTCAGGACTAATGTTGCCAGGTCGCGGCCTGAAATAAATCCCCATTGTAAAATGTGTACGCGTGGCGTGGGCGGGGAAAGGATATTAGTAGTAAGTTCTGTGTAGCGGTAGCGTCGGCTGTTTTACGACTAGCCTGCAAGTCTGTTGCCGGCTCAGAGCGCGCCCGGGCGAGAAGTGCGTTTTAATTTAATAATTACAAAATTATTATTATTAAATTACTATTGTTATTTTAGAAAATAAATACATAATTACTATATAACGCACTCTAACGAGCTAAACTAGATATATGATATGATTGTTTTTATTAATACACTTATTTAGCTTATTAGGTGTTCTTAATTGACGGGCGTAACGTAAACTCAGAACAATGATAATAATAAATCTATAATTAAAATTATTGCAAATTATTTTAAATTTTAATTGCTGTTAATCTGTAGGTACTTCTAGCTCAGATCTGCTCTACGGTGCTAGCTAGCGACGACTACTGCGCGGAACATAAAACTTCACAAACCCCCCGCAACTAACTTACAGGCCGGCCGATTTATTGCTCCGCAACTTTTCAGCTTAAAAATTCATTAGGAAAACTGATTTATTGGAAACTATTTTATGGGACGCTTGTTCTTCAACTGAGTCTTCGCAACTCGACCGAACTTGGGAAGTGTCTCAGGAGAGAGAAATGTCGAAACTGTGCTTTAAAATTCAATTGTAAGACAAAACACATTTTCTTCACAACAACGGCGTTTATTTGTGGAGTTCGATGCTTAGTTGGAGGTAAGTTATACAGGTGTGTGAGAGTTTCGTTTGATTTGATAAATAGAGGACTGTCGAGATTGGTACCCATTTTTCAGTGTACCCGAACTGTAAAGCAAATCAATTCCATATTCAACAAAGAAAAACTTTAAGATATAGTTATGCATTCTTTATTGCACACCAAACAATAACAAACGATTATAATATACACTATATTTTATCCTCTCAAAT
Organism: Nematopogon swammerdamellus; assembly: GCA_946902875.1. Taxonomy (NCBI): domain Eukaryota; kingdom Metazoa; phylum Arthropoda; class Insecta; order Lepidoptera; family Adelidae; genus Nematopogon; species Nematopogon swammerdamellus. Next base: position 15,993,427 of record OX336340.1, read on the forward strand.
ATTTTTAAAGTACTTCCAGACACGTAAAGTTTACACTTTGTTACAAAAATGTTATTAATAAATTCAATCAATACAATACATAATATGATCGAGTTAATTCATAGCAAGAGCGGGCCGTAGCAAAAATACGCGCGAGTGTAGCCGTAACCGCGAACATAAGCTGAAATGGATTTGACAAAAAGTAAGTGCGACAACTTAGCATAATACAAAATCAATTACGCTGAAGTGCGCATAAAGCTCAATTGTAATTTCGCCAAATCTTATCTTTTCCCGCTTCTCAAGTCCGTTTACGACGAAAGTTTTTCCGCCGCTGCAGTACAGCGGATATTCGCTCTGAATCGGAAAGGGCGGCTATCTGAGAAGGCGATTTACTATTCTCGTTTATGGAGCCTCGAAGTAGAAAGGGATAATGAAAGGCGTGAAGCCCCTTTATTTCTAGAATCCCAAAGGGCCGCCGTACGGAGGGTAGATTAAAAAAGTTTCTGGTGACAAGCGGCTCTGATTACCATAAATTTGGCTTTAGGTCCGCCCAGTCCTCTATACCTCCTGCACTGAAATTCCAATTAGCCCCTCTGGAGACAACTTTGAGTTAGATCTGAGCGGTTCTGATGCTTTAAAGATAGCCACTCTATTAGTTCCGAGGAAGCGATTTAACAGAAATCCAGCTCGTCCATTTATCTTTCAGTACATCCGAACCTTCGATACGAACTCACACAAAAATTTGACAAATGGGAAAAACTCGAAAATATTAATATGATTTTGTTACATACAACGAACGAATATCACCGCCAAAATGTTTAAATTCCGCTGGAGTAAAAATAATTACCTTAAATTTATTTCAAAATTAAATGGTATTTAATTTTTCCTTGAAGAAATTATGTTTCTTACTACTTTTATTAGGGGCTAGTTTTTGCACTGTCTCTTCTCTAGATGTGATCAGTGAAAGTGTTCGATCTCATTGGGGTAATTTAACCATTCTTTGCATAATAGTTTCCTGGTAATAAAATGGTATAAATGGAATGAGAAGACTTGGAATCACTTCAAATAATTAAAAATGCTATGCGGGCATGCTTGTGGCATATACATACCTACTCTTACTCGTATTTGTTCAATTGATGGAAACCAAAACAATATTTTTTATTATCGGGTATTAGGCCATTCTATAGGTATTGTTGAGGTATTATTAAAAATATATGAAATGTCTATAATCACTAAGTTTGCTTTAACAAATATTTAGTTTTAAAGTTAATAAAAAACTGCACTAACGTGCATACTTATGTGCACGCACGCATTTTTTTTTATATTTTTTTTACTTTCAAAATGGCATTTCTTCAACGGCAAATTTCGATCACTTTCGACTATTTCAATGTGCGTGCACGCAGAGTTTACCCAGAGCCCTATGCTAAGATAGGTAAGTGGAGGGAGCTAAACTAAACGTTTCACGTGGAATCCGAATTCTGAACCACGGTCAACCACAACAGTCGGACGGACACACATCGAAAGTTTGGCCGCGAATTAGAAGAGAGCAAAATAGCAGTGACGTTACCCACGGCACGGGAAGATAGTTCATCTTGACCGCTTTTTTTTATACAGTTAGAAATCTCCTCTGAACTTTCTTATTTCTCTGGACTGGATGGAAGTCCGTATTTACGGATAATCTGTTCGTTATGTTTCTCTTGTTCTTTATGTTAGTTTTCTTCTTGTCTATTTTTCATAAAGAATGTTTATTATATTCTATACTTAAATGACATATTTTTACCAAACCTCCTCATAATTACACTCGGCAATCGCGAAAGTTCTCAAAATTACATTTCCCAGGTGTTAATATATTAACCCTCAGCTAAGGGGACTAAGTAAATTGCAAACTATAATACTTAGAAAGTTATCCTCTTCACACAGGTTGAATGAGCTTTGCGGAAGCGGTTCCCTGAGGCACGCTGGTGCTTACCTCTGCAGCCTGCGATCTATGACCTAGTTCGCTAATTAGGATAAAATTAAAAGGTAAAACTTTTCACGAAGCTTGCTGTGGTTACACGTGAGAGTGGGCGGGGCGGGGCGCGCCGCTACGTTGTTTTTTTTTATGGAAACTGACACGGTTGGCTACATCACCTACAACATCCATGATGTCAGCCCTAACACCGGGTGAACTAGGTGCGATGGCAGTGCTTCCCTTCGGTCATGCCGGCTACACTGAACTGGACGTGTCGTCACTCAACGGCATAGCGACACGTGGGTACGTATACCTAAACAATATTCTAACCTCACCGGCAATAAGAACATTCTAATCTACGTACCACGTAAAATTATAAAAATCTGTGAATGTTTATGGGGTTGGGAAAATATAAATTCCCAAGAACGAATTTTTATGAAGAAGCAGTAGTAAAATAAAAAACCTGGGTTTGAAAAGTGGGAACGTTGTTCAAACATAGAGGGTTCCGTAGCCATTTGTTCGTTCTTATTGCACTTATAGCGAGCATTTCTTCTTGTCGCACTCGCACGATCTCGCGTTCGGCACAACTTATTTTTAAGCCCCGACGAAAAAAACGGAGGGGTGTTATAAGTTTGATGTGTGTGAGGGTGTGTGTGTGAGTGTGTGTGTGTGTCTGTCTGTGGCATCGTAGCTCCCAAACGGATGGACCGATTTGGATGCAGTTTTTTTTTATTAGGAAGCTTGTTTTGTATTGATACATTTAGTCCTTCGTATCTCTCACGCCATCTATCGGTCACCGTAGATATTAAATGGCTGTTCTACCGAATCCGATATATTACCGATCTTATGATAAATTGTATGGGAACCCCCTTAATATTTTTAATATTTGTTGGCATATGCGCCATAATAACAAATATTCTGTGAAAATATCAACGGGCTACCTATTACGGTTCAAAAACAGCCCTCGGACGGACAGACAGACAGACAGACGGCGTAGGCTTAGTAGGATACGCTACCCTAAAAAATACCTCTGTCTCGTTTGTGATACCGTGACACCTAAAAAGTTAGAATAAACAATTAGTAAGTAAGTACATATACAGGGTGTAAAAACGGCGAGTACATTAAATTTAGGAAACGATTATTGGGATCGAGAGTAACAAGAAAGTCACACAAATTTTTTCTGAATTCCCTTTAAATAAAAAGTTACAGTTTTAATACAAACTAATTGATTATTTTAGTGTAAAAATTATCTAATGGGGCGGGCGGGGGTTAGCTTTGTGAGGCGGAGGGTGCGGAGCGGCAACAACGTGTTAAATTACACTAGACGAAAACATACATTTCAAAAATTCATATCTCGAAAACTAGATACTTTAGAGAAAAACTTTATGTGCTTTCTTGGCTAGGAAAAACATGAGGATTGCGCTGGCGAAATTAATGTACTCGCCGTTTATAACACCCCTGTATAATTCTGTTCGTTTATATCGCGTTATATATATATTAAGTACTAGCTGAGCCCGGGGCTCCGCTCGCGTGAAATTCGTATTCCAAATAAGAATGTAAGTAACTAAGGGCGAGGCCGAAGGCCGAGCTGCGTTCAGGTAATCGATAAACCTTTTTAAAGAAAGTAACTAACTAAGGGCGAGGCCGAAGGCCGAGCTGCTTTCAGGTAAACGATAAACCTTTCTCAAATAAAGGAAGTAAGTAAGGGCGAGGCCGAAGGCCGAGCTGCGTTCAGGAAGACGATAAACCTTCTGGAAGAAAGGAAGGAACTAAGTGCGAGGCCGAAGGCCGAGCTGCGTTCAGGTAAACCAAAAACCCTCTTCCGCCTTCGGGCCTCGCCCTTAAAGACTTCCTTTCTTCGATAGAATACGATATCGCTTACTCAATCTATTTATTTCATAAAAATAAAAAAGTAATATTAATAACTAAAGAATTAAACCTATTTAACAAACATTAAAATAACTATCAAAATGGGCATTTTCAAATGTTCTTAGAGCACTTGCGGCATTACCCCGCTGGATGGCAAGGCTTACCCTTTGAATGAAGTACATATACGCCCTTGATGGCGGGACACCAGTTACGTCAACCAGCAGAGGCTCAAGCCTCTTTTGGCTTCACTGCTCCACGGACCGAGGGTTTCAACCGCAAACGCAACAAATTCGAAATCTTGAATTATATTTCTATATTTGCTGCGTTTGAGGCTCTCCGCCCCAGCCTCGGCCGCGCCAGCCGCTCTTGAAGATGTCCTAACGTGACTTGGAGCCAATTTGAGAACAAAAGTGGCGTCCCACATCAAAGAACTATCCTTAGTCCATGGCACTAAGGTGATAGCATCGGGCCTCTTGCCATCCAGCCGGGAATAAACGCGAGGTTCTAGGATGCACGGTATATTTGCCGTTAGAAGCGTGGACTTTATAATAAAATTTAAATTAAATTAACTCAATCTTAATATTAATTAACTTTATTCGAGATGGTTTAGCTTCTTCCTGAACGCAGCTCGGCCTTCGGCCTCGCCCTTAGTTACTTGCTTTCTTCGAGATGGTTTATGGTCTTCCCGAATAGAGCACGGCCTTCGGCCTCGCCCTTAGTTACTTACTTTCTTCAAGATGGTTTAGCTTCTTCCTGAACGCAGCTCGGCCTTCGGCCTCGCCCTTAGTTACTTGCTTTCTTCGAGATGGTTTTTCAATTATCAGAACGTAGCTCGGCCTTCGGCCTCACCTAGTTACTTACTTTCTTCAAGATGGTTTAGCTTCTTCCTGAACGCAGCTCGGCCTGCGGCCTCGCCCATAGTTACTTACTTTCTTCGAGAATGTTTATGGTCTTCCAGAATAGAGCTCGGCCTTCGGCCTCGCCCTTAGTTACTTACTTTCTTCAAGAATGTTTTTCTTCTTCCTGAACTCAGCTCCGCCTTCCGCCTCGCCCTTAGTTACTTTCATCGAGAAAGAATATCGTTTACGTGAGCGCAGATCCGCCTTCGGGCCCGCCTTTAGTTACTTACTTTTTTTTTTAAATACGAATTTCACGCGATCGAAGCCGCGGGCAACAGATATAAATTTTATTGCACCAATGACAGCGACATAACTTCGACTTTCAATTATTATTTTTATTTATCAAACAATTTGTCACCGGCCAGCTCACGTCGAGATGACAGTTCTCCGTTGTCAACATGACATTTAAAATTGTTTTTTACCTTTACTTTGGATTACGTGATTTTTATTATATTTTTTTATTATTATGTTCATCCGGGATATGCACTGTCACTATAAAAAGTTTCGTCAAATTCCGTTGAGTGGTTTTTGCGAGATGCGCGTACAAATAGACATTTTTGCATTTACGATTTTATGTTATGTATAGAAAGAATAGATATCTATAGACTATTGTGTTCAAGTTATAAAAAAGAAGAACTGTCATTTTCGTTGTATCTACTTATTTTTAAATTTCGAATGAATATTTTATTCAAATTGTATTTGCTGCCAGTTCTCAAGATATAATTATGTACTTTGGACTACGTGATTTTAAACGCGCAATAATGTTTATAATTGTAATTTTTTTTTTATTTTTGTAATTTTTTTTACGTATTATGTTAACCCGGCATATAAACTGCCACTATACAAAGTTTCGTCTAATTCCGTTCAGAGGTTTTTGCGTGATGCGCGTACAGACAAACAAACAAACAAACAAACAAACAAAAATTTTAAAAACTGTTCTAACATGTTCGGTATATCATTTTAAGCCACCCTGGTTAGTTTTTTTCCGAATACATTCAATGTACAGACTTTCTTACCTCTACGATTTTATTATATGTATAGATTCTTCAATTTTGACAATCTTTCCGCCTAGCTGGACTCGGATTGGTATCCTCGTGTGATATCTGATCTCACCTTTTCTACCTTAATTAATTAACCAACTCGCAGTCTGGAAGTCTAATTAGCTAACTCTTCCCTCCTTGCTTAGTATCGACGCTACCCTCCTCGCCTTGGGCCAGAAACCTATAAGTAGAGGAAAATGAACCGTACGCAGCTGTGATAAGGTCGATAATTAGGTGTGAATGTTGCAGACTAATTCAAAAATCATATTTTACTTTCTATTAAGTCTGCCTTTGTAGGTAATGTGGGTGTGTTGGTAAAACTGCGGCCTGTATACGATTTAGTTAGAAATCAGAACCGAAAATATTAATTTATTATTATTTTATAGGTTTTAGGTAGTTCCAAAGCTCGGAAAATTCTGTATTTTCCTGTAAATTTGTATGGTTCCATAGTTGAAAAACCGTAGAAACTTGAAATTATGCATAGGTAATGAATAATGATAAACCTTGATTACTCGCACATATTATATCGCTCGTCAAAAACTAGATAAACAATTATTTTTCATTAATATGGGGGGCCAATTTGGCACCAATAAAAAAAGCTTAAATTAACATATCGTCTTAGCAATTTGTGTAGGTACACTATTTCGTACCTACCTATTTATGTTTTCATTTGAAAGAGCAACTGTAAGGATTCTAAAAATATTTTACAATCATTAAATCGAGTAATCATAATGTGCAAAAAATTGCCGTTCCCCCCTCCTCTTCTCCTAGGATTCTACAGCTAAAATTTGCTAAAAACGTGGTGGTCAGTGTTGTGCTGTGATTTACCAACGTACTTTCAGCACCGATTACTCTGATCACCCCGATTGTCGGGATACAGCGTGTGGTATGTGTAAAAATCCACTTTATTGTACAATAAAAAGTGACAAAAGGCATTATCTACCAGCCATGCCTCGGATTGTGGGTAAGGAAAATGGGTAGTACAAAATGAAAATTTATCTACATTGTATTGTAACAGTATAACGATCCCTAATCGGTAAGTATGCACGTTAATCCCCGCTACATTGAATGCCCTGTTTTGTACAAGAACAACACGAGTCAGTAAGCCTGGAGGCGCTATACATAGGAGGACAGGGGTAGCCGCGCGTCGGCGCACACGCGCCAGCGCGTCAGTCTAGCGCCGGCGACCGATCTTAGTCTCCGTCCGCCGCTCAGGCGGAGCGAACGTGCGCGTCTGTCACAAAATGCCTCATTGTGCAGTGCTTTGGTGCAAAAAGTCGTCGAAAAATTCAAACTTGAACACAGATGGAGTCACCTTTCACGAGTAAGTACTTTCATTCAATTTGATAGCATTTTTCGCTTGAATTTCAGTAACAAACATCGGCGTAAATATGTATGGAGAGCTCTTTTCTGCTTACCCACCATAGGTCGACTATCGTGTTGGATGCAGTTAGCTCTTGTAATTTTTTTTGTTTATTGATAAATATGTATGTTAAATGTATACAGATATTTCATGCATTCTGCCTTATTGCCAAAGGACATTTCTTCTAGTCAACCTCAGCAGGTTTCCTCGTTCAATATTCGTTTATCGCGCTTTTTTCATTCAACCAGTACCTACCGGTTTTTACTTTTGAGCGACTCTAAAGGAATTAATTTCTTTAGGTCATGCGTCTACCGGGAATTAGTCTTGTTATGCTTAGCATTAACAAAATTAATTCATAATGAATACCCCGTTAGCATTTAGCACTGCTAAGCGCCCTGATGAATAAAAATTAATGCTAAATGCTAAGCAATAATCACATTTAATTTTAATTAGCATTGCTGTTTCGTTCGTAAAACTTTGTTGGTTCGTTTGTTTTGGAACGCACAAAGCAATGAAGTATGTGCTATTTATCTGTGGTACTGCTAAATGCTAAATGCTATATAGCGCCTGCGCTCCGCTGCTAGCTAGCTAGCTACCATCTAAATGCGAAATGCGATGCGATCATGCGAGTGAGGGGTCGGAATTATCATCTGTCACGTGATCATTAGTTTTGGTCATATCTACAGAACCACTGGACTTAGACCCATCGTGTTGGTACTCAATCTGAACGTCTCGATGAGATCTATCCATCTGTCACATTAACTATTGTTTTGGTCATAACTCGAGAACCACTGGTGCTAGACCCATCGTGTTGGTACTCAAACTTCAGGTCTCGGTGAGATCTATCCATCTGTCACATGAACTTTTGTTTTGGTCATAACTCGAGAACCACTGGTGCTAGATCCATCGTGTTGGTACTCAAACTTTAGGTCTCGGTGAGATCTATCCATCTGTCACATGAACTTTTGTTTTGGTCATAACTCGAGAACCACTGGTGCTAGACCCATCGTGTTGGTACTCAAACTTCAGGTCTCGGTGAGATCTATCCATCTGTCACATGAACTTTTGTTTTGGTCATAACTCGAGAACCACTGGTGCTAGACCCATCGTGTTGGTACTCAAACTTTAGGTCTCGGTGAGATCTATCCATCTGTTGCGCGACCATCTCTCGAGACACATGTTAGTTCTTTAGTTCTTTAGTTCAACAATAACAATGTAAATGTCAACAATGTAAACAGTAACAATGTAAATGTCGTAAATTGTGCTTTTAAATTTAATTCAATTGTTCAAAAGTTACCAAATGAAAATTTTAATATAGATACCGATCTATAAATAAACAATTAAGTAAATTATTGTTCTGTTTCAAATATATGTTTCTATTACAGACTACACAGCCTTTCATTTGTTATTTTATTAACCCTTATATAACGAATTCACACCGTCAAACTGACAGAGAGACGCATGGTACATTTTATAAGGCTCTAGCTGCATGGCTGGTTAGTTTGTTAAAAAAGGCAAAGCCTGGAAAACCTCATTTTACCCTAAAAAAATTAAATATCCAGGTGGGTATGGCTGGTTAGTTTGTTAAAAAAGGCAAAGCCTGGAAAACCTCATTTTACCGTAAAAAAATTAAATATCGAGGTGGGTACTCATAAATTTTTTATGGTAGGGTAGATTTTCGCGAATTTTTCGCGAAGTCATATTGCAATATAATTTGTCATATCGTTGGCTAAGTAATTAGCAAATAGTTGTTAATAATATAATAATTTTTTTTTTTGGTTACAAAACTTTTCGACTTTCTAACATTATTTTTTTAATTTTGGAAAATTCCAATAACAAATACTCCAATAAGATAATACCAATGTACGAGGTCTTACATATCATTGTTTTGGAAATTTGATGTAGATTTATAATAAAGTATCCGAGGTATCTCAGAACTTAGAACTATTATCGTGTTTATGCGAAAATCTGCAAATTCGCAAAATTGTGAAAGGGGCGTTGCCTTTGTTCATTTAAGAGAAAGTTATATTATTCCCTTGATGTAAAGAAGGGTTAAATATTGTTAAATCCGTTTCATCTTTTCATCGCGAATCGACACAATGAGCGACTTATTGTATGAATCCCGTTCAAACGTATGGAAGACTGGCGTCACGTGGCTACCTACTCGCTCGGCCAATCACGGCGTTCCATGCGCCGCTCCCGCCTCAGACTTCACACCCCTTTGGCGGCTACCTCGGTTCTCATACAAACGATGCCGTATTTCGTATCCAGGCTTACTGACTCGTGAAGAACAAGATCCCATTTCGTTAACAGTTTAACTGCATTGGTTGCAATGTAGGGGCCATAGTAAGATCAGATCCAATGCACCAAGGTACACCATTCGAACTGTATCAAAGTAACGGTCCTGCCTTGCGAGTAACAAACGCTATACAGGCCTGCAACAAGAGTGCCTGTGACAAGGTACTATAGGAGTGTGCAGTTTGAGAGCACATCTCGTATATAACAGGCGATTCGATCAGAGAACTGCAGAGAAGCGATAATATCAAACGCAGGACAATCTCATTCAGTTTTACGATGTCGCCGCGCGGAGTAGGCTTGTCGAGATATCGATGAATTGGTAATGTCGATGTTTTTATGTAGGTTACTAATGTAAAGAAAGTGTCGCTGCTTTGCGTTTTAGCAATTTGTGTAGGTACAATATTTCGTACCTACCTATTTATGTTTGGTTCCTGAACTTCCTGAATAGAATAAAACACTGTAATATACGTTGACGTTTTCAGTCATTTGTCGGTCATTAAGTGCGCTCTACTACACATAAATTAAATTATTTTTATTTATTTATCTTATATATTTCAAATGTTATTATGTTTTATTATTACACAAAATACCACAAACCAGCATGGGTGACTGTATCAATACTAATAATAAATCTGTAAGAGATGGTCATGTAGTAAAATTTGATAATATTTGAAATTTAAACCAGAAAAGAATTCATATACAAAATGTACATTCCAGTTTTTCATTGTTCGACAATGAACCTTTACTACCTACCGTTAGTTATAGATAAACTGCAATTTTGACTTGCTCTAAAATACATTAATCATTTATTGTATTGAAATGACGAGGGCTCTCCAAACAAATTCCTATACGCATTAATATCGATATCAATACTTAGTACATTCCGAGAGGCCGACAGCATGGGGGTGTAACTCGATTATTTACACAAATACTGTTCAGTGTTTTGTACGTACATAGCCTGTGTTTCGTACGTGACTACAAATGCTTATATCGCCTGTTTGTGATTTTATTTTCTCGTGGATATACATTCGTGGCTTATATTTATTTAACTAATGTAACCTAATTAGGTAACCCAACCTACACAATGCGTAATTGTAATTTGTACACAATTTGTAATTTATACACAATGCGATTTCTTCCACTCAACCTGGTCCTTCGTACGCAATCGAAACATGTAGATTTCTCGTAGATGAGAATTTGTCGAGAAATATATTTAAATGTAGGTAACTAATCCAGTTACAGGGTTTCCTTGATGTTAATGTTTAGTGATTGATTTTAAAGTCTCTTCATTACTCCGCCTTTCCTAAAAAATTACATTTCGAACCTGAAAATATTATCAAAGATTTTTCGTTAATTTGATTTTCAAATTGTAATACTTCTTATTCAAATTATCTAAAATCCCTTTTAACCCAATTTGCAGAACCATTTTCCTTAAAATCTAAAAGTATCTCGAAATATCGAGGTATACGAGCAGGTACCGAGGTACCGACAGAGCCGATACGACCTAAGGGAAACATTGACATACATAGTTAATTCCAACAGGAACAATGTTCGATGGACTGACATCGCGATATACAATACATTAAAAAAAAAATTACGTGAAAAAAATGTACAGGTGCTTACAAGCCACCTACGGCCACCTATAGCAATTTGACTCATCACTTGCCGCGCGTACCTACGCAATTCTGATATAATGTCCACGCGCCGCGCATTTTAATTTTAACGATATCGCATTGTGCCCTGTAATTAGTTACACACGCTTATACCGTTGTACCTACCTCTGACACGGAGCGCGGGCGGCGAGGAGAGGGCGTGAAAATTTAATTAAATTTGAAAGGATATAAAATGTAATAAAGAACAAAAAAAATGCTGACACTGAAAATACAGGGCCCTTAAAATGTCTGTAACTTTGTCGGTTAAGGTAAGGACCCGTGGTAATACGACACACACAATGATTTTCCCCTCGCAAGCGTTTTATTAGAGTTTTGTAGGTAAAAACGAGTCAGCCTCGGCTAATGGATGACCTAGGGCTATTGCAGGGTTTTCCAAACTAAAAATCAACTATCTCGTGAAATATTTATTCTTCTAGGTTTATTACAGACATGCATACATACAGACATATGTACGTACATACCTTACATTTTATTATGCCTATTACTATACAGGATGTTTCAGAATAGGCTTGAGAAACTTCAGGAATAGAAAGTACTCATTATTAGAAGAAAAATATCCTTATCACTCAAATCGAAATTCCGTGAGATTTGCAACAATGCTGTCTAGGTCTAGGGAGTGCAATGACCTAGTCTAGTCCCCTTTTTCTTTTTATGTCAATGGAGCGGCCGATATCGGCCGCTTTATAGATTATACCTTTACGAATGGAGCGGCCGATATCGGCCGCTTTCTTTTTTTTCTGTGTTTCGTTGGGAGGCCCCAACAAAATTATTTTATTCTTGTATCTCCTTTAGCCGTGAGATGCTGGCAGTAATTAATTCAAATAGTATATCCTATAGCCTTTAGGCGACAAACATTCTCCCATAGAGAAATGTCAGATTTACCGCCCTGTCAGTGTCATCAAGACAGCGGTTATAATAGGAGGGCGTTGTACGTTGCTCTTCTGTTTTCGGGTTTGCTGAGTGTTTTTTTGTGCAGATGAACCCATAAGTGATGTTTTTTCTCTTTTTCATTATATTCCGGATGTATTGAGTGCATTTGTTTGTGCTGAGTTGATCTGAATTTTTCGTAAAAATACTAAGAAAATGCCTCCTTTTCGGTACCAATTTCGGCTGTTTTTAGAGGCTTGTTTCTCGATATAAATCTGTTTTCTGGATAAAGTGAGGTGATAGAAGTGTCATTTAGTTCCTGTAGTTGAAATAATATATGCCGTATAGTGTTTGTATGCAGTACATTTACGAGAAATAAGCAATTTTTGTGACCTAGTTTTCTCCATACAAATAATACAAACCATACAAATTTCCACATACAAATTTTATTGTGAACGACACGGGGGGCTGCTGATACACAAGAAAGGTATGATTAGGTCCGTTATTTATTAGTGTTTATAATAAAAATACTATATGACCGATTCGCGGTCTAATAAATTTATAAAAAAAAAAAACCTGAGAGAGGTCGCGATTTTCACATAGAACAACTTTACAAAATAATTTTGTCACCTAGAATACGTAATGTAAATAAAAAAATGCCATTTATAGCTAGAATATTTATCTGTAAATACAATCCATATGTTAGTTCATGAAGTTTTATGGAAAAATCTTCCAAAATGATTTTTTTTCGAGAGTAATGCGCCGGCGCCGATCGCGGCCGCCACCTGGTGTAGGCGAAGGAAGATTTATAAATAATGCTTCCAGAGCCAAAGGGTTAAAATTTCAGTGTTTCGATTTTATCTACATGCAGTACAATTTTACTAGTTAAGCATGTATAAGTTAGTCATTTTATTTTTATTTATAAAGGTGGACGTTAACCGCCCACCAAAGCTCGATGAAACGATTTAATCTGGGAAAAAGGTTCAGAGCTTTTCGTCTTCAAATAGCTGTCTACTCTACTACTACTGTCTATACTACCCTATCCTGAAACACCCTGTATATATAAATGAGATGTTATCTGACTGTCTGTTACTCTTAATTGTATCATCCACGCCATTTCTTGGCCTGAAATTTTACATTGCCAAACTTTACGCAAGTAAAGCGCGGGCAAAAACTATTATAGGAGAAATGTTTACATGCAATAATAATTTCTATGCTGAACCCTATCTAAATATCAAGATGACAGCAGCGCGTTGCACAGTATGGATTAATTAGCATAAATGGTTTGCTGGAAATGGGCTTAACGAATTACATCGTATCCTTGCTATAGACGTAGGTACATAACTTGGTAAACGTTATAAATATTTTATCGCATTCCGACGCCCAGTGTATATAGTTAGTTATCTGCGGGAGTGGATACAAATACAGAAGAAAAAGATTTTATTGAGGAAAGCAATGTAAGTGTGTGGAGGTCACGGGAAGTGGATTTGGGGTGTTCTTGCACAGGAGGTTAGTTTGTTTCGCTTTAAATACATTTTTTTTATTACTTTTAAACAATGTTATTTTTTGAAGCTTATATTATAATTGTTTATTAAGCAAAAGCTTTGGTTGCATACAATTCCATAGTACATAGTACTCTTTTCTAGGGTTCCGTGAACGAATTTCGATGTTGGGAATGAATTTTGGGCGACAAATTAGAAATTAGAATTTTTTGTTTCAAGTGCATCAAGTGTCATATCAATTAAAAGGGCTCGTTATAAGTAATACAAATATATTACAATGCATAGTTTAAAATATATTATAGAAAATATACAAAAATCTATTTGATTATCTATAATCTATTAAAGGCGTCGGGGGACCGAGTTAATTTTTTTTCTTAGCGGTCCCCCGACGCTTTTATTAACTAAGCGGAAATTATTTTTTTATTTTTTAAGGGTTGTTGTGTCGGGCTTTTTTTAAAATTTGTAATTGAACTTTTATTTCAAGCTTTTTAAGAGACGTAAATCGAACTTGTAATAATTTTGTTAGGCTAGGTTAGGTTACAAGTGTTCTCCTCTAGTCCAGTCCACATAAAAAAAAGTATATAAATTTTTGTAATAAATGTTCATTTACAGCAGAGATACCTTCACAATTAAGCAATAGTGTCGATGATCTTCGAATCGGCTGACTTGATATTCATCAAACTTAAATACGAACGATCCTGGGTAAACCAGATTTTTAATAAAAAAAACGCATCCAAATCGGCCCATCCGTTTGGGAGGTATGATGACACAAACAGACATACAGATACACAGACCGACGGAGGCGTCAAACTTAATAACACCTCTCCTTTTGCGGTGGCGCGGTTAAAATATGATAGTGAATGAAATATTTCCGCGCTGTTTCCTTTTGGGACGTAAATAGGAGGCAACGATGTATAAAGAAATAATTAACAAGAGAAATGCGGTATGATGTATGGGCAATGTAATAATACTCAGGGAATATAAATACGAGTAAGTACAATTAAAATGTATGAGTAATCTTCAGGGTTGTTATAGAAAAATTTTATAAAACTAAATTATTTTATAAAAAAAAACAAAGGAAATATAATGTTGCCAATGTTTTTTATGACCAGCCAGGAATAGGTTAACCAAAAACCTGGACTTTACTCTATAATAAATACTGACACAATAATATTATGTATCAATGGCACATGTTGAATTGTACCTATAAATAAATAAAGGAAAAATTAATACCGAGTAAGTCCCACGCATAAACTTAATTATTACGGTCAAACATTCAATTCGCTCTGGCAACACGGACGAATGAAACCTCTATCAATGCGACGCTCCATCGAAATTCAGAACCTGTGTTGCCAGCTCCGTGATTCCAATCAATGGCCCTCATCGCCACAGTAAATTTCAGCATTTTACTCGGATCTCGCTCGACAGACTCACACTCAGCATTACTTTTCACGCGGGTGGCTTTCATGAGAATTGAGGATAAAATTATTACCCCTCTACTTGCTTACGAGCATGAGTAAGTATCTATGACGACGTTCTGGATTGGGGCTTAAACGCAATTATCTTGATAACATATAGCGATCCCGTTGTTGTTCATTCGACCAAATTTTTTTACCCGACTACTGACACGAAGAAGAAGTTATAATTTTATTGATATTGATGTTAATAATTCACTCTCTGACATCCCATTAATTGCGCAGCTTAGACTGGGCAAAGAGCTTCTTAGCCCAATTTAAGCAAGAGACTTCATTTTGTTGTGGCAAGGGATAGACCACATAACCTAATGTATGCGGTATTACCTTAGTTAGTTTGAGGAACACCTAATCAGCTTAAGCGATTCGCTTAGGTAGAGTTGACAAAGTATTATATACGTAAGGACCAACTTGACAAAGTTCGAACTAAGTCCTTGGCGGAATATAGGCAGGCGCCTATTAAGTAATTGGAATGTACAAATCCTACCATACCTGGTAAACTACGGATCCGATCTTTTGGATAAATGCATGTAGAGTTAAATCTCATCTTACTAAGTACACAATTTCGTACTAAAACCTAATAATTTATAATTTTAATTAATTAGTAAATAATAAATAACTGACATAAACGTGGAGTAAGATTTTTCACATTTCAGTCAGATTTTTATTTTCAGACTATGCAATAGCTGAAATAATTATGAAACAATGAAAACATGAAACAAACAAAAGTAAGAAACTGCATTCCACCGCCGGCCGGGTCCATCCACGCCAGCAGCGTCTCGTACCTCAAATAAATGAATCCATTATTTTTCCCCATATTGCAGAACATTTTCCTCACGCCCCAAATATTACACTCCCATACATCACATCCTGTACACGAGGGGTAGACAGTGAGGGCGAATCTCGGAGCGTTTTTTATGATCTATTGTGGTGATATTTATCGGTGGTTAACGGGAGACGGTTATGGTTATAGCTTCATGGTTTATGTTTTCATTCGGCGAATAAACTTCTCTCTATGACTTGTGGCGCGCGTTATTGAAAAACTTTTTCACCATTAAACGGCTCGTGGACAAAACGGCTTTTATATTTCGCCGAGAGGTTAGACGGTGTGAAATTAGTGTGAAAGCGTCGCATCAGTCAAATATTGAGATATTTTAAATGGACAGGGATTGCGTAGTTGTTCACTTAGCTAACTTCAGAATAGGTATTTATGTAATGTGTTGTACCGGTAGGTATTCTGCATTTATATTAATTACCTTTTAAATAATGAACATATTATCCGGTTGTCTATTTACAAGTATTATAAGAGTATGTCTCAATGCTTAGTTGAGTGTAGTGAAACTAAAACTGCATGTTAAAAGCATGCAATCAAGATTTCTTTCTTGACAGCTCGGAACAATTATATACTTCAGGCTGACAGTCCTTGCGATATCGGAGTAAGCCGGCCTTAGCTGGGCCGGCTTACTCCGATATCACACTCGGCTGGCTACAGCATGTGTAAAATCAATCTCCTGCAAGTATGTACTAAGTAGGTTATGCAATATATACGGATACGGTGCACGTACGTGTTACGTCATTCGTATATTAAAACTATATTTGATACCGTGTGAACTACTAATAGGGTGAACAAGGTACAAATGCAGGTTTCTCACCGATATGAATTTCATCTTCTAAATTTAGTTTCTAGGGAGATGGGGAAGGAGGGATTGCCCAGTTTGTGGAATAGCTAACTTCAGAGTAGCAGAATTTCTTGGTGTCTCTATAGCCAAAGGTTGTAGAATATTTATATCAGATAGAAAGGTGTTGTACAGAATTTTTTATGGAGCTTTGCCAGGTGTTTTAAGATTACTTATATGGAGGTAACTTTGTGTAAACACCTCGTTAGTATAACTTTGAATTAGGTGCGTTGTAAGACTTGTTGAAAATATCCTACCATGTTGGGATACTCTGCTCACAGAATTATTTTCTTGCCCGATACAAGGTTGAAGAAATCTATGTACCCTATACGCTGTATTTTGAATTTGAAACGAGATCAGACAGAACTGAAATTAATTGAACTGGATAACTGAAAAAGTCAAGCGCCTGTCATTGACTTATATTTTACTAACGTGAGGACATGCCCGCCGATACTAACTCAACAAATTTCCTCACTAAATTGCTGGTCAAACCATAGCAGAACGTCTAAAAATGACCAAAATACAATTTAGAAACTGAATATCGCCTTCTATAATTACATTACGTTATATTTCGATTACCTATTTTTATTTGGCGAATTAGTGAATTTGAGACTAGTTTGAATGAAACATTTCATAAGTCAAGGCTCTTGGATCACACTAAGATAGTATTTTAGTCGAGTGACAAATAATTTAATAACTAATTATATATGGACAGAATATTTAATCGAGCAGCTTAACTAGTAATATATATTCGGTGGCTTAACTAAGATGGGCATGCGCTCAAAAAGTTCAAGTGCGTAGTATCCGTAACCGACGAGCATGTATGAAGAACATTATGAGAGTGGAAAAGGCGACAGAAGTGTGTCAGGATCCATTGGAGAACAGGTGCGACGACACCCTGGCGACCCCTACAAGGAAGCCATACGATCTTCTAATCCTGATGTCCTCTGACCCCGCTTTCTTATTTCTCTTCATTTTGAAGTGCTTCAAGTTATTCTGGGGCACCAGCTCGAATATAGTGTGGAGCCCCAGCAGAGCCAGAAGTGTCTGCTCATCAAGAACACAAATGAAGGAATATAGAAGCTATGTATGTTAAGATAAAGTTTATTGGTTTAGTAACTAATTCCTCATTCATATAAATCACGAACACCGTCTATACGAGACTCATTTTTATTTTACTAAACTCTCATTCTGTATTTAAAACTCGTATATATTTTTCTCTTTTTCCTTCCAGGTCGTTCGGAGCCCGGTGTGGTGCCCTCTATCGTCGGGTTCGCAAAGGACTCCGTAGCTCTGGAATCCGACCGCTTCGCTCCCGGGGACAGGATATGCAGCATCAACGGTATCTCCACCGCGCGGCTCACCAACGACGAAGTCCTGAGACTACTGGACAATGTCGAGGAGAGAGCAAGCCTGGAAGTGGAGTACTATATGCCTAATTATGGTGAGGATTTTTTCATGTTAAATGTCAAACCTGACTCAGATTCATGGAAAGATAAAACCAAAGAAAAGCATTGCCATAGCACCTAGATCCAACAGGAGCACGGTACAATAGGCTGGCGTCACTGGTATTATTGGTAATCTAGCAACCATGTCGTGTGGAACTGTCTTCCAGCGAGTGTGTTTCCCGAATCCGTTAACCTGAGTACGTTGAAATATCGTATTAACAGGCTAGACAGCCTAGCAACAGTGCTCAAATCTGCGTGCAATGCTCCTCACTGAGAGTGGTTTCCGCAAGAAGAGGTGATCTGTTGACTGCACCATGTGTTTTCCGTCCAGTTCAGTGTAGTCGGCACGACCGAAGGGAAGCATTGACATGGCACCGTAGGTGATACCATAGTTCACCAAGGTGTTATGGGATGACATCACGGATGTAGTAGGTGATGTAGCCAAAATTGTCAGTTTCCATAAAAAAACGATAGGTCCTAAGGCACAGCCACGGACCCACGTTGGTTAGTGAATAAAAAAATTCTATAAAAAAATAGTGCCGAGATTTTATTGCGAAAAGTGATGAAAATCCTAAAGACCTCAAATTTTCATCAATGCTGGAGGGATTTAACCACTACACTATATCACCTTCAATACATAATGGAACGAACGAACCAAGATGTAAATAAAAATAATTACAAGAATAAAAAAGAAAATAATCGTTGTAGCTATATCAAAGTGGATTACTTACCTGTGTAATATACGTAGGTATTGTAAATGATCAACTGAATAAAAGATGTAAGAGTATCAGTAAGTAAAGTACTATTACTTCCAATATTGGCTGCCCGCCCAAGAGAGATCCAATGAGTTGTTTGTCTCCAATACCTGACTCGTCCATATTTGTTCAGCCTCACAGAACTCGCTGTACATCACGACGAAGCTCGCCGAGGTGCCCGTGGAGAAGGTCAACGGTTCCCTCGGCATCACCATCCGCGGCGGTCTGCCCGAGAACCCTCAAGCCGACCTGCTGGTGAACAGCCGCGCGGTGGACGCGCAACCCCTGGTGGTGACCCACGTGAGGCCGGGCGGAGCCGCCTACAACACCTCCAGGATCAAGCCCGGCGACAGGCTCCTGAAGGTTGATCACGTAAGGCGCTGTTTATGTTCATGTTCAGGTTTATGTTGTGTGCAAAGAATGGGAACAATTTTTCAACATGTAAACCATAATTTTTATTAAATAAAATAAAAATTTACATAACTATATAAACACTTTCACTAGGACTGGGGATAGAGCGGAGTGTTCTGAGGACACTCGCCGCATTCCAACGCTTTATCGCAATATTTGCAGAATATTAATTTAAACAACTACCTAAACTAAACTTAATTAAAATACAACAAATTTATTTTAACTAAGTCTAACCTAACCTAACCTAACCTATACATAAAACTAATAAAAACTAAAATACATAGCTACAAACATGGACGACCTAGCGCTAGGTTGACTATGGCAACAAATAAGAATACCCATTGTCCCACTGAATGATCAAACTGATCGTCTGAGATAGCTGTAGGCACGTTGGTGCCCAGACGTCTCGATCTCGCTTCCCAAAGACCTTGACCAGACTTTTCGCATCTCGGCTCCACACCCCACGGTTCATGTTTATCTTCAGGTAGTTCATGTTCGTTCATGTCCACCTTAATGTTCATGTTTATGTTTGTTTCTATGTTTATACTCTTTATTCGCAGATATCACTGACGAACAAAACGCTGTCTGAAGTCCACCAGATCCTTCAGAACTGTCCCCAGGTGACGAGCCTCACCATCGAGTACGATGTCTCGATCATGGAGTCAGTCAAACTCGCGACTGGACCGCTTCTCATAGAGATCGAAAGGCCCTGCAATGAGGACCTGGGTCTATTCCTTACGAATCAAAGGTACTCCGAAGACTGCTACAGCTCGGGATCGGAAACCTATCAGAGAGTCGGTGGTTGCAATGGCGTCTTCATTGACAGCATACTCCCGGCGAGTATTAGTGACAGGTTAGGTTTTACTTATTCTTAAATTTATTTGTTTTAAGATCAGAACATGCTCACGGTTCAATAGTAAATATATGGTTCCAATATTTGCCAATGTTGTAACAGCCTAACTGAGCATAACATTAACGTCACATGGGTAAAACCAAACCACATCAGCTTAGATTAACTCACGTTGAGCTGAAGGTATACCGTCACATTCGCTCTAGAATATTCTTGCGCTCTAGCATCGTTATTATAGCTAGTGCACTTCGCTCCAGCTCACTCTATACACTAAATTAACTTGCCAATGTGGCGTTAGCGACACTGTACAAAAAGCCATCACACATTACACCAACTGCTCCTGGTTTCCCCTAGATGTGGAGCCCTGCATCCCGGAGACCAGCTGCTGGCCTTCGACGAACTGGTGATAGAGAACGGAAACTACTCTGCCGAAGAAGTGATGTGCTACCTGGACAACTCCGACAAGGGTTACAGCAGGCTACACGTAGCGCCGAGACACGTCCTCTTACACAATACTCGCTATAACAGAGGTAAATTTGAGGTACACCTTAGACGGTAGGTAGGTAGGTAGGTACCATAAGCGTGGATCCGTGAAAGTGGTGAACCAGTTAGTTTTTCATTGAAGGAAATCATCGTGAAGAAACAACCGGTCTGCAGACGCCGCGAGTCATCTCGTCGTCTTAATGAATGGCAGGATATAGTTGCAGCTTAGAGGCCTGATATTAATGAGGGAAAACGATAATTAGTTAGAATGTCTGATTTCAACATGTCCAAGCGTAGTTTACCTACTTATGGATGAAATTATACAATAAAACAATAAACAACAATGCGTTTCACATTTTAGGTAGGTGGCTAAATACGTGATATATTTTTGCAGAAAACTCATTTTCCGGTACATCTACACTCAACACCAGGAAGCACAGGCAAAGAAACTACAGACAAAGCTCGGTGCCCAAGCTGGGCATGCAGGAGGATTATGGTGAGATTTCATACCCTACCTACATAAGAAAACAAGAACTGTTTCTTTAGAAAGAAAGAAAGAAGAAAGAAAGAAAGAAAATATATTTATTCACCGATGCAGTACACACAATAATTTTATACAATTATACACCAGGATGGTGAAACGGAAACCGCTCAGCTGAGGCGCAGTAGGACTCCGCGCTGGTTTTCAGCGGCTCCCGTTTTAAAATAATAACTACCTAATATCGGAATTAGAACATAAAATTAAAAATAAACTATACAAAACAAATTAGAAACATTAACAATATAAATATTGAAAGAAGTCAACATATTCAACATATTAAAAAATACTCAACAACACGCTTAAAGCTTAGCACATTTTTGAAAATAAATAGCATCTTTATCCTGTCATGTTCACAGTGACGAACTGAAAACCTGTTAAACTTTATCAGAGGATCGATTATGACATTTCGATCCATACAAGTAAGTAAATATTTCATTGAGAAAGGATGTAACGGCTCTAGTGGGCTAGTTGGTACTTAAATTGCCATACAAATATTTACTTGAGCACGTTAATTTTACGCAACGAAATGTAAAACAAAAACATAATCGAGCCACAGAACAACGATTTACGTTAAATCAAATTAATTATTCGCCAAAATCAAATTACTTATTCGTTGCACGGAACTACACAAACAACGCCGCTACCACGATCGCTCGTGAAGCCAAGAACACCTGTCTATAAATTGTTTAGAGCGGAACATTTGCCGCAGACTGTCAACAGAACTACCTGAGCGGTGTGGGTGTGTGCCGCACGGAGACACTCGAGCTGCAGCTGGAGATCCCGGCCGGATCCGACAGCGGCATCACGGTGTACGAAGAGAACTCAGCGCTCGTCATCACACACATCACACATCAGTCCCCGGCCTACAGGTGCACTTAGGTTGACTGCGTATATCGATGTTGTAACTCGGAACGGAAAAGAACCGACCATTAGGCGATGTTATCCACAAAAGGTGGTCGAGAGATGTAGTCGATATATCCATATCTCCTTATGAACCAATAACCGATCCAAGCTGGAGACGTTGCCTGTTTCCCGTGTTACCTACCTTGAACATGCAGTAAGGAAAATTAATACCTACAGTCTACACCATAATGATTCATTTTCTAACTTAATTATAGATCTGGTTGCCTGCAAACCCGAGACCGTGTCGTTGCGATCAACGGGCATGAGAACCTCACGACCGAAATTGCCAACGATATTCTACAAAGGCGAAATGACTCCCACAGCCCGAAGTACATCAACCTGAAGGTGGAATTTAGTATGCCCAATACTATCGAGGCGTCGAGCGGGGTTTTCAGCGTCAAACTGGCGAAGAACTCTGCAGGGCTTGGAGTTACTATCACGGGTAAGTTTTAGGTGGACCCTCCTCATAGAGAACCGAATAGCGGTGTACATGAAGTGTAAGTCGTTATCTAACGTCGTGGGTATAACAAATTGCTATGTAATTTGCCAATTGACTCCTCTCACAACGGAGTTAATCAAGGAGCGCAATTAACAATTTGCGTAGGTAGGTAAATACTACAGACAGATCATAGAAAGGGTGAGCTCTACACATAGAGATGTTCAACTTTTTTCAATGGCCTAATAATGGGCCGAATTACCGCGTATAGTGCTAAGATCACAATGCCATTAGTTTAGAGTGAATGAATGAAGGTTGACGGGCAATCATGTGTGTATCTATCTTTCCAAATTGTATTACCCCCTCTGAAGACAGTAAAAAATTGTCATATCGTTAATGCATTGGCTTTTATGAGGCATGTACCTACTGTAGGTATGATGTGGAATGGGGATAAACTATAATGGAGTTTCAATTGCATTGCAGGGTCGAAACAGCGCTTGGTGAACCAGGATGAGCCGATGGTGATCTCGGATATCAAGGCGGGCTCGGTGGCCCATCGCAGCGGAGCTCTCTCGCCGGGAGACCAACTGCTGGCTATCAACGCGCAACCATTGCATAACCTATCCTTGGTAACTTATAAAATATCCTCCATTGCTACATCATAGTTACTCGTGCAAATAATATCCATTGTATGCTTCAACATAGTCGTCCATTCGGTTAAATTTATTATAAGTATCGCGGAAGTATTCCCGCGTTCCCGGCACAGTCATTCTCATTATAAACTGTACTCGTATGAATTGCACCCACAGAATGTACCTACCTAATGCTAATTTGGCATTTTCGGAAGCCGATGTGTTTAGTACCCACCTATACCTACAACATCGTAGCAGAAACATGACTACTAATATCTATCGAGCACACTGTGAACTAATTCTAAAGACATAAGAAACTTAATGAAGCTATTAAAACCTCGCAAAACCATCCGGGACCTTGGTTGGAGTCCTATTGGACCGGAAGCTAAAATTTATAGAACACAATGATATGATTGTCAGCAGGACGTACCTACAAGAGTATCTGATTCGTATTGAGAGTACCTATGTAAACCTTTTAAAAGTATCGCAATGTTTAAGAACACAAGGACTTACCTAAATGACTGCGCTTACGTTCGAAGTATGTTAGAATACGCTGCTGTATCTGGTCCCCTAGATATGACAATCGTAAGAAACTGACCGAACGCATACTTACCTACACAATTTTTTCTTGAGACACATTATTTGTATAACTTGTAGGACACTCCGTACTTCGTCATTATATCACGAGCTGTAGGCGTTTCAAGCTCGTGGAAGAAAGACGGACGTTAGCGGATCTGATGCTCCTATTTGATGTGGTGCGTGGGCGCTTGGGTAGCACGGAATTGCTGGGAGAGGTGGCGCTGAATGTTCCCTCCGCCGCACTCGCCACGCTACGCTCTTTTGTTTACGCTCAGAACAATGTTCTCACCAGCGTAGCACGCACATGTCACGACTCATTCTCGGATATTGATATATTCCACCTCTCGATCGAGGTCTACATTTAGAAAGAAACCCAAATTATTCTTACGAGCGAATGAACATTTATTTTATCTCTTTTTCTTTTTTATACGACTATCTACTCACTCACACAATCATCCTTACACACCCTCGCAATACACACACCCACACTCACCTCCACACATACACATATATATGTAATTTAAATTGTATATAACATATTATGGTTCCGGGTTGAATAAAAAATATATTAGCTCTTAAGGAAAATCTGTAAATTACTGTACTTGTTACTTGTTACGAATTACGATCACTTGTTGTAATGATAAGCTTTAAATGTTCTAAATAAATAAATATCTTCATTTTCACAGGACACAGCCTTCAATATACTTCAGAACTCTCCAGACGACATCATAACGCTCAAAATCCGAAAGACCGACCCTGACGACGTATCTTCCCAGAAATCAAACCCGAAATTGACCCTCAAGTCGTTTAACAACATCGAAACGACAGCCGTAGTACACAACGGCATAGAACCGAACAACTGCTTGGAGGATCCCAACGGAATCATAGAGAGGAGAAATGGGTGCATGGACAATGGTAACACAGCAATATTCACCGTGGAGTTGGTAAAGCAGGAGAATGGACCCCTGGGACTGACGATAGCTGGCAGTGAGGATGTGACACAACCAATACTCTTGAGTGGACTTGTTGAAGGTGAGACTGAGAACCGTAATACATACATAGATACATACAACGTCACGCCTTTATCCCAGTGAGTTAGACAGAGAAAATTAATTTCCACGTGGCACGATCCTGACAAATCTCTGCTGCCTCTTCCACTCTCATAATTATCTTCATACCATACATTTTCGTCGGTGAACGGGTACTACGCACTTGGCCCTTTTTGAGCACTTGCCCGATCTGGTTCAGGTACTTGTGTCTAGGGCGACTCTTCCTGGCTCTTCTACTCACATTCGCTCCATAATTTTTTTTCGTTCGTCTTCCAGACCAGAGTTCTTACAACACCGATTACTCGTCACAATTCGTCACAAATCTAATTCAAGGAGGTGTCTAATTACTTCATCATACTCAGTCAGATATAGGCCTAAATAAAATTGAACTGTGTATTCTGTCAGGTGGTGTAGCGGAAAAAAGTGGCCAACTGAACATTGGCGACGAAATCCTGTCCATTAACGGTGAGAGTGTTCTAAACAAGCCACTTTCGGAAGCCATCAAGCTGCTTCAGCACAATAACCATCACGTCCAGCTCAAGATCTCCAGGAAGATGAGCGGTGGGTCCACAAGAAACCCACTTTATTATTTTTAAAAATAACTCTCCTAACTCGACTGGCTTGACTACATGGCCCATTTTAGATCCTCGGTCAAATCCTGTTATGTTTAGTTGACTACTTACTAATGAGCTTACTCTAGGACCACCTAGGACATAGAAAAGTGCCTCCGGCAGTTTCGAACATTGTACATTTCCGCCGTTTAATTTGCTCAAACGCATATTTAGTAGTTCATCGTATATTAATTCAGAAATAAATTGTGAATGACACTCTAAAAACCATGAAAACATATCTCTAATATTTGAAGTAACACAGTTCCTTTCTACTTCACATCTAGGTCCAGTAGAAGCCACGGCAGGCACGGATCTGAGTGGTCCTCGAGACTCCAATCCATGCAGCAATCACTCCAACTCCAGTCCAGGCCTGTCCAACGACAGCGCCGTCGAGTCTTGGGACCAGAATACACCCGTTCGGACTAGCGCTGTCATGGGTATGTACACGTTACAATCAGTTCACATCTATCTTGATCAAACATTGCCAAAAAAAAATCAATAATTTCAAATTCAAAGTTTAGGTAGATGGAGAAATAATAGACACTAAAGAGAGTCCAGGCATGTCAGCTGCAATACCGATTGCAAGCTTATATATTTTGGTTCAAACCCAGTCAATGTCATCAGAAACAATTTCTTAAACCCCGTCTTTTACTTCCAGGAAATAATGAAATAATTGAATACGCTATTCCCGACAAGAGCCGGACGACCGAGAAACTGCCTTACTCTCCCACTGACGAGGACAAGCTACTAGCATCCAACTACAACACCATAGCTCCCTACACCATCAACGACCTTCCACTTCCAAACTACTCTCTAAACAACTCTCTCAAGACCTTCCACTACGAAAACACGTGTATAATCCCTGAAAACACACTCAGAAACAAACAAAATGCCACTAGAGAAGACGACGTCAATCAAATCGAAATCCTGACGAACAATATGAAGGAATGCCAACTGCATAAGACGGACAGACTGAGTTGTAAGTGCGACTACGTGCAGATGGGACCCTACGGCATATCCGGTACTCCGAGAAGGGGGAACTGGGACGACTACAACTTGAACAGTGGGATCTACACAGTGTCGAAACCGCAACAGTCGCCCGCGAAGCTCAACATGCCCGGGACGAGTTTCCAGTTTTCAGCGAGTCCGGCGTATGAAAATGAAATGCCAGGTAGGTATTACCTGTAGCGTGTAGAGCCGGTACTTAAAAATAATAGTCCCACTGTATCTCTCCCGGTTTATGTCGTAAAGGGCGGCTGTAAGGGCGAGATTCCGTGCTATATGGCGACAGTATAGCCACCTCTCACCTTGGCACAGTCCTTCTACCGAATCACGCAACAAGTGGGTTTGCGTGCCTTACTTGTTGCTTGATGTTCGAACTATTGAGAAATAACAATAGATCTATCTAGTCTAGTAAAAAAAATTAATGAAAACATCAGTACGTAGCTTTATTGAATATTTTAAAGTTATTTAAATATTTGTATTAATTTTAATTTGTATTCATTTAACTGCAGAAATTTAAGCTATGCATTTTTCTGAATGTTTTTTTATATTTAGCAAAATTTTGTTTAATGTTTAAAAAAATATTAAGAAATCTCATCAAATATAGAAATTTTAACGACAATTCTTAGAAAAATACACTAATAATTGAGCTTGAATAATTTTCGATGTAAACGATGAAGTCGGCATTTTCGGGCCCGCATCGAGCCGGAGGCCCTGGCCTCGTGTCGCATAATGTCCTTACCTTGTGGAAAAGACTTCACTGGTCGCAGCGATAATTGGGCTCTGGTGCCCTAACTCTCAACTTCAAATCATAAATCATCATAGGTATTTCCTGTGTTCTTAGTCACTGTGTTCCTGTGTCCTCGTGAGTTAGTTAGTTTTTACCTAAATACCATATGTCAATATTTGACATTGAATTAAAATGTATGTAGGTATACTATTCATATAAAATTATCCACTCCCCAGGACTGTACAACACGGAGAGCATATCCCCAATGCGTGGTTCAGTGCACCACGTGATCCTGTACAAGGACGCAATCTACGACGACTATGGATTCTCCGTATCAGACGGCCTGTACGAGCGTGGGGTCTACATCAACCGCATTCGCAAGGGTGGTCCGGCAGACATTGTGGGTCTACTGGAACCTTTTGATAGGATATTGCAGGTGAAAATACATTTTCTGTTCGGGTGACTAAAAACCTGTCTGTAGGTGAGCGGTTCCAGCCACAGACCTCGAATTTTACAGTGGGTTCCAGCAACAGATAAATAGCAACGAAAGGTCGAGAAAGAATTGTTTTTAGGGTTTCCGTACCTCAAAAGGAAAAAACGGAACCTTTATGGGATCACTTTGTTGTCCGTCCGTCCGTCTGTCAAGACCCTTTTGGAGGAAGGAATGCTAGAGGTATCAAGTTTAAATTAATATCAAATAGGTAATAAGTTTTACGGTCTCTCAGATGTAAAAAATTCAAGCTTCTAAGTCAACGCAATCAACAGCCAATAAGACAATATAAATGTGACGAAAAGCCACTCAGCTGATTCACTGTGTAAGCATTATCAGATTTATTCTCTCTTTGATTTTGATGCTTTTCGAAGCCTCGTTCGAAGTCTCATGTTATGTTCGTATCTTCAATATTGGTTAATTACAGCTGCTCCACTGGTAGTTGTCTTCCTTTAGTTTGGTGACGCATGTGGTGTGCAGGTGAACGGGACTCGAACAGTGGACTACGACTGTTGCCTCACCGTACCTCTCATTGCGGCCGCTGGGGACAGACTCGAGATTGTAGTTCAGAGACTTAAGGTATACGTTTTTTATAGTCTTGCAGCTTTATTTCTTTTTTTTTTTAGTTTAAAATGCAACATTGTTTTAAATTTACTACAAAATATAGTACCTACCATCACAGTAGGTACCATTCTACATTCGTAGGTGGCAAAAGTCACTGAGGTTTGAAATGCCAAGCTGGCTTGATAGGTGCCTTTTTAAATCAGTTTTAAATGACCCAATGTTATATTTCATGTTATAATTCAATGTTATAATTCAGATGATCATAGATTCTCAGGACAAAGGTCAGATCAGTGTCAGTCAGCGTTTATGCGTCCGCTGCTGGACATACGCCTCTAAAAAACGTTTCTTCAGTCTTCTCGACCTTCAGCTGTACGGTACCACTGATTGCCTCTGACATACTTAATTTCGTCGCCTCGCCCGGCGGCGTAAGGTCTTCGCAAACACGTTTCGCTGTGGCCGCCAGCGGAGAAACCATTTACCCCAACGGTCCTCGTCTCATCGGCTGGCGTGGTTAGCCCAATGCCATTTCATCTTAGCCACCCGGTGTTCTATATACTTTGATGCGTCGACGGATTCCCATTACGCACCATATCGCGTGGCGATATGTCCAGCATGCCCAATTTTTTCACGTTTACTCAATTGACTTGTTGTGCAAGCGTACCTACCTACAAATATGATCTCAAGTATTCTAGCTAGAGAATGCCAATGATTATTCTCAAATACAATGGTTATTTTGGAATTTCAGAAAACCGCAAAGGTGCCGAGAACAGACGACAGCTCCAGCCAAGGTGATAACAATGTAATTACAAAAACAATTTAGTGTTCAACCAGACTGTAAGTGGAGGCCAGTGACATACATACTGAGGACTAACAATACTTCCAAACTATCTCCGTAACAAAGTGAAGTGAACTCAAGTGTGTGAAGAGACTCCAGAAAATTACATTCGTAAACCACCGACCGGTTAAATGAAAACATTTCTGTTCTGGAATGAATTTTTTTTCTGGTATATTAATTTATTAATTTTCTCCATGAGTTAATTTTCTCCATGAGGTACTTGGAAAATGTTTTGTTTTCTCCAAATTGTACCTTCTTATCTTTTTAATTAATAATTCAAATTCAAGAACTGTTCAGTCATAGCCGACTATCATTGGTCTCCCTCTACGGAAGGAGACAATCCGTAGAGGGAGACAATGATAGTCGGCTATGGTTCAGTGCAACCGCTTAAGAGCTTGGTTTTAGAGATATAACATGACCAGGGTCTATATTCGCGAAAATCCGCGTTTAAATCGCTGAGACTAGTCTGACCATAGGCGTGCCGAACCAAAAAACTTGCTTGGTAAGTGTAATTGGTTTTTTTTTATAATGTTTTGCACACTAACTAGGGATGCAATGGTTTGACCACCCAGAAATATTTCCAGGCTTACAAAATGCCACGTCCGTAAGTTGATACTAGTCTCAGCGATTAAAATTCTTCTGAATCGTCAGTGCGCCTTGAGCGAATGTGAGCGGAAATAGTTACAGGTCTAAGAATATAGTCTGTACACTATGCACCTTATGAGGAAAGCAGGTGATTGCACCAAATGTGCGGGGACCTTCATGTTTATTGAATTGTGTTCGGAACCAGGACTTGAGAATAGATATTATATTGAAGGACTTAGCTTTGCACAGGCTCAACTTTTAAATGTCCTAAGACCTTGGTCCACCCCAGAGCATCCCAGAGTAAAGAGCTTTAAACTCATCTCAAATTCTTTAATTGGTCTCTTGCTGTACGATAGGCTGACACTAAAATTTAAATATGGGGCTGGTATAGTTGGCTAAAACCCTAAAAAATATGAGAAAAAAAATATTATGTTTTGAAAATTTTAAGAAAAAGGATGGAGCTACATTTTGTTAAAATGTTTAATCTCAAAAAAATTCTCACCTCCAAAATAACTCTGTACTATTAGAAAGTATACGAGCCTAGCTCAGATTGAACCAAATTGGGCTACGTGAGGCGAGGCGTGGGTAGGTAGAGAGAAATTTGTACCGAAGTGTTTAGCACGCTTCATAGTAGTGTTTGATATACATAGATAATTGTTAAATAATGCTGGTGCATATTAAAATAATTTAATTGAAAACTAATTATTGATGTAATGTCGATTTCATAAAATTTCTAATTTATGTCGTTTGTATAGTTTAATTATAGAAAGAAATTTACTTGTCTTCATCTTTTTTTGGACCGAATTTGCAATAAAACTCAAGTCGACACTTCTGTTAAATTATGTAAACAAGTGATTAAATGAACCAAAAATACCTACACATTGCTAGGACAAGGTTAGTATGTACCATTGATAATATTTAATTTTATCGTATTAGTTGTTTACGTGTAGTTTGTAATTTTACATTTTATTTTTATACAATAAATAAATGACGCGATTGTCAATTAAATATTTATAGAAGACCTGCGAATTGGTTTTATGAATAAAGTTTACAAATGAGACAGCCCATTCGTGTCTCATTTACTCATATGTTACTTTTGCACAAAAAAATATTAAACAAAACTAAATTTCTTAAAAAATTTATTAAATTTATGTAATTACACTATATTTACAGATGCTTATTAACTACTTTACACCTAGACGCATTCACTTTACCCCTTGAGTGGTGACCCGAGCCATAGATGATCATAGCAACATTAAATTCACTATTACATAATTCAAAACACTATAATGAGCGAATAACATCTTTCAGCCTTGCATTCTATAACTTCGTACTCACGAAGGACCTTCAACCACTGAAGCACAGATGCATCATTGGATCATTGAGCCTGTTTTACCGGTACTACTATGGCCGCTGTTCTGAGAAGCTCTCTTCCCTCATCCATCCTCCTGCTGTATGCATTCGCCAAACCCGCCATACTCTCACGAAACACTCCTTTGTTGTCTAGAAGAGTTCTTCGAATGCCACGATTATCTAAATTGTTCTTGTGTCGCACTGAAAAGGTGCAAATGAGCTTCCGGTACATATCGATCCCTACTCCTATAATCTACGGATCTTCAAATGGTGGGGTATGTTAACTTTCCCCAGTGACTTCAATCCAGCTACAAGACGGACTGGCACCTCCTCGGGGGTGAAATTGGCCGTGCCTGAGGCTCCCATCTGATATGCTCTTTCACAGCCATCACAGTTCCGGTGCAATAAAAAATTGTCATTGGAAAAGCACTTAAGGTACCACAAAGACGATTCTTTGTTCTCAATTTTCCACTGCGGAGGCCTGCAGCCACCGTTGCCGTTTTGTGGCCCTCCAGAGTGGCTGAGATGGTTGGACACCAGAAAGGGCTTTGTACAAAGGTTCCCGTTTAGATGGAATTGTTTACAGGCGAAAGAGCCACTCCCACAACATAACTCGTGGTTTATTGTGGTACAGACACCACATCGCACACTTCAGGTTAGTGGCTATCGTCCGAGTCGCTGTGTCAGTCGGCGCGCTTGTCCAGCGAGAGGAACATGAGCGGGTAGAGGTGGCCGAGGCGGCCTATGTTCTTCTGGATGATGATGCGAAGTGTGTCTGTGTACGTGGGCGGCGGTTTGCACGTTGACGGCTCGCGCCAGTGAAGACCTGCCGAGCAAATTTTGAGGTTAATTTCATTTTCTCCAACACGCCACTTGCAAAAAAGAGTCACCAAATTGTAGCATTTGCGCGATAGAGTAGGACCAATTTCATGTTCTGATGGAGTGTGAGCGGAATGAGGGCCTGAGAAAAGATTTATTAAAGCAGGTTACAGACGGATAGGATGAACCTGTTATTTTTTATTCATTATGCACTATGTAATCCACTGTAAATGAACGTTCAAGAAGTTATCAAATTCTTTTAAAGTTCTCCCACATTGAGGGATGTGTAAATAATTTTTTAAAATCTCTCAACTTAAGTCACCATCGGGCTGACATAACCGAATACGGCTAAAGCCCCAAGCATAAATTTAAAATAAAAAAAAAAGGGTCGACAAGCTCATCAATAGATGGCGACATCAAAAGTTACACTACAATAAATTAATCGTAAAGAATGGATAGAACTTGCCGAGCAACAGTTTGGGGCAGTTTCCCACAATACACAACTACACACACACATAGAGCCAGCGGAAACAGAACCCCGATCCACACATTTACTATTAAGCTTCAGGGTTTACCATGACACCTCTGGACACACGGTATCTAGGTCAGATGTGACCGACTCACCACTAGCGTCGCACTTGAATAGGGCAGGTGACGGTACGTTGTCCCGTGTGTAGTTCCAGATGCAGTCCCTCAGCACTTGCACTATCTGAAATTAAAATTGTAGTAGTAGCTAAAGTTATTATTATGACACACGAAGGACTTGTTACATTGTAGACACTTCTCTTCGGGGTCATACTTGCCCTGACTCATAGTACAACCACAAAGTTATAGGTAATTTCGTAAAAATAAAAATGTTATTTATAAAATATAATTGAACGGGTGTTCGCATTAGTTCCTCCGATGCATTCCGTATCTCAGCGGAGAGGCAGAAGGCGCTGCTCATGAAGATTGGACATACGTTTGGCCCGAAACGTCAAGTCACAGCTCCGAGGTGACTGTGAGTAAAGCCGTTAAATTTTCTAAACATTTCAGAGCACTTTGGTGCACACGCACGCTCAGGGCTATGAATGCGGGTGAACTAAGGAAGCAAGGTAAAACATTATCGGGCGGGGGCGCTGGTCGGATTAGCGCGATCATTGGATTAGGCCGTGTTCAGACTTGTGCGGCTCTACTGTAGTAGATTTTAACATTATTTTATGCAGTTCTGTTTGGAAAATGGATGCTTAGTCTTAAAAATTTACATACACGAAAGCTCGTGCGAGAACTCAAGACCCCAAAAATGGCACGTGTGCCCTATCTAGAACATCTGGCAGGGCTTGATTTCATGGAACCCACGCTCCCATAGGGGAAGTTAGCTAAAGCGTGGGCGCCGAACAGCTAAAAGGATGAAAGATATTAACGAAAATATTAAAGTGTGGTGCGGAGTGACTATCTCAGAGTTAGGAAAAAGTAAATAAATAACTTCACTCAGTGCAGAGACAGGAGTGGGTATACAAGCAGAATATACCTCGTGCGGCTTGAGATGAGGCAACATCTCCATGATGTAGTTGAGTGGGTGCGGCAGCAGCTGGCCCAGCACCATCGTCTCCAGCAACTCGTTGGTGACGCTGTACAGACGCTTGCTCTCCACCGTGCCCACGTAGCGGTCTGCGAGAATCCTCCATTGTACATTCATTCTCACCTCTACGTAGGTAGGTACTTAACTAATGTATTATATTATTTAGTTATTCAGGCCCATACCTAGTTAAAGTGATCTCCAAACTCTAGTTAGGCGAGTACCATAAAACATGGAATAGCTTATAAAAATGTCTAATTACCTCCAGGTATTTTAGATATGGTAAAGAGGAACATCTCTCCTTCGAGAGTTGTGTGGTTCGACATCTAGGTGAGTGTTCCGAATAGAAATAGCCAAACAAAAAGTGTCATGGTACAGGATGAATGCCCTACAGAACACTTACGAAGCTGCGTATCGAATACACACGGCAAACCCTCAAACACTGGCTCGCGCGGCAGCGACTTAACAAAAAACCACGCCAGCGACTTGTGTGTGGCCTAGATCATTCTGCCCAACAGTTCAGTCAGCGGGTTTGCGGCGGTCGAACGTGCCGTGCATAACGTATAAATTGTGCATGCCAAATAGTGATCCCACTTCCCACGTAATGGAATGGGTAGCTAAAATATTGTGTTGACTAGTTCTAGAGTAACGTATTACCAATTGAATTAATAAATAAACTGAAACGTCGAGTGAACAATCGTACAAACAAGTAAACACAATGGTCCCTCACCATCCGTAGCCCTGTGTTGGTGTAGCAGCGTGGCGGCGACGGCGCGCAGCAGTGCGGAGGCGTAGCAGAGGGCGGGGCGCGCGGCGGCGGCGCGGCGCAGCGCGGCGCGCGCCACGTAGCAACCCTCGAGCGCGCCGCGCATGTACAGCTCTCGCTCTATGCTCACCTGTCAAGTTTTATTATGATCTACATTCTTGTCTTGAGACTATAATTTGACGTTGTGCGTGTCACCATATGCAAGCCACTTAGATCAGAGACTTTTGTTCCAATCACGTATTTGTGATGTATGGTATTTTGTTATGAAACCTGACATGGTTGGCTACATCTTCGTGCAACTACATAAGCGTACAACGTCAAGCGACTAGACTCAGCAACTCGCAGTATCAAATAAACAACAAAAAAAAGCAAAATATATTCCACTGAAATGCATTCTCCTTGAATTTTCCTGTAAAATTATAAGAACGACAAATTTTAATAAATTACTTATTAAATTGGTATATTTGTTGTAGGTAGGTAGGTATAGGTTAGTATTTTATTTTTATTATAGAATTTTTGGTAAGATGGTAATCGAATAGTAAATGTAATTACTATATTTGAAAATTTTATTTAAGAAATCTATTATTAGCTAATTTGATATGACAATGTTCGATAGTTTATTATAACTTGATATATGTTGCTGTTGATTTCTTTTACAAATAAATAAATAAATGATCAGCCTTATGAATGAGAATGAGAAGTGAAAGTATAAAAGGTGGATGGTATGAAACCTTGGTGAAGTCCTCGTCGGGCCAGGGCAGACCGTTGTACATGACGTCGGGGGAGACCAGCTCCACCAGCAGCAGCGACACCGACGTCATGCCGTCCACCACACCTCCGATACCATCCTGCGTCAGTATTCTCATTCTAAACTGCATTCATCTATATAAGGTGTTTCGTTAGTCATATCAATTACTTCGGTTGGTTTACATACGCACTCAAACAAACACTTTACGGAAAAAAACATATGATTATAGGAGCATTTTTTCTCCTAACAAAACAATAAAATCAAATAAGTAGCTGTAAAAACCAATCATAGTGACCTTGTGACTCACTTACAACAAACAGCTGTTCTGCGTTTGAACATAGTACGGTCATTGACCCCGTACAATGCATGTTACCTACTGTTACACACAGTTTAATATTTAGGTAGCAAACATGTTTTGTTAAATTTCTCGAAAAGTAATGCTAAAAACATAAAATTTTTTTGCGTAATCTGTTTATTTGAGTGTGTATGTAACCCTCCCGAAGTTATTGACATGACTAACGAAACACCTTATATTTAAGGTCAGGTGAGAGCACACTCATAAGGATGCCATTGAGTGGAAATATTTGCACTTAGGAAGAGCAGACTCAGATTAACCACTCTAAATACAGCTCGGCTAACATTAGGTTACTATTGTTGTAAAGCAGGTTCTAATTTATTCTCTTATATGTTTATTTTCAATAAAAAGGAATTTACTAATTGTTTTCATACTTTCACCAACTAAGCATCACTGCAAAGAGTTCAGGTATAGGTTGTTCGTTCTAACCTGAGGCGTACAAATACATTCACGCAAAACGGTGAGCATAAAATTGTGCGAGTGTTAGTAGTGCTCAGGCCATGTATAGGTGCATGTCAAGCATTTGTATTAGAGAAATGCATTTGTGTGCGTATGTGCGTTCGCCTCAGGTTAGGCTGTCCATGCTATACATAAGTTTTGACTTTAATTCTTACTTCCTATGCATAATGTTTTAGTGCAATATTTTCATACAATTGCAAAATGAAAACAGGCGATACCTATCTAGAGTGACATACATAAAACACAAGATCTCACCATACAAGACATCAGTGCACCCATCAGCAGTTCAATCTCGGTAGTGAGCGGGGAGGCGAGCGGGACCTCGCTGCCGGCGCCTCCGATCCGGTTGGGCCGCCGCGCCCCCTTCCCGATGATACCGGCGTGGAACACAGACGTGTGACTCTGTGTCAACTGCGTGAGGGGACCCTGGAAGCGTAAACATTTTCATCAATGTTCCCGAATCCATGAAAGGCTGTTGTTGTTAAAGGAAACGCAACACATGATGCCTGTCCACCTATCTGTAGACGGTGAGCAATAACCAGAACATTCGATAATGTACAGGAATTATGAATACCATACCGTCTCGACAGAGCCTTTTTATGCCCCTTTTAACTGAACCCAAGTTGTACTTGGAAAAATAGATGGGGGATGGGGGAGTATGTTCTACCAGTGCTTCTTTCAGAGAATTTTCTCAAGTATTCGGGAGTGTCGAGTATATCTTTTAAAAATGATAACAAATGAAAATATATTTTTGAAGATAATGGGGGTAACGATGAAAATGCTTTTGGGGCAGCACTCAATCCGGAGAGTTCTACATTCTCCAATGTGCAGACCTAAACTGGATGTAAGATAGCCGCATAACAGCCTCGCCTGTGTTCTGCTCTAGCTCAGTATAGACAGCAATCCAAAGGGAAGTTTCCGTTATGACACGTACCTTCTCGGAGGTTGGATCATTTCAGTTTGACCTGAATTTAAACGCAAGAAAGATCCCTCTGTAGGTAGGGGCCAGTCCCACCCTACATGCCGCCAAAACTATCACAGATCCTGAAGTGCACTCAGCACTGCATACTACATATGTGTACATACATACGTGGTTGTCAATCAATTATAATAAGGAAAAAAAACGAACATGTTTCCTGTTGAGATGTATGAGGTAGTGGTCGCTGAGCCGCGAGTGCAGCTCGGTCGCCACGCGGCTCCCGAAGAGATCGTCCTCGCGGAAGAGCGCGGTCTCGAGCAGCGAGCGCAGCGCCACCGAGCGCGCCACCTTGCTCGCGAGGCACAGCTTGCGCAGCAGCCGGCACGCCGTCGCCGCGCCGCGCATCTTCTCCAGCTCGTCTGATGTAGCAGACAATCTATTTATGTACATTTTTTAAGCGGCGGGTGGCCGAGTGGTTTGAGCATCGACTTCTCATGCGAGAGGTCCGCGGTTCCAATCCGGTCGGCGTGTACCAATGAGTTTTTTCTGACGAAAAAATTTAAGTACATACCTACACCTGCTGCCTCACCGTTCGGAACCGGTGTAAAACTGTAGGTCCCTTCCCTTGCCCCTTACTAGGTGGTAAGCTCAAATTGTAGCCGACTGGGTTGGTACCACCGTACTGGATGTAAGATGGCCGCATAGCAGCCTCGGTTGTGTTCTCCTCTAGTCCAGTATAGCCAGCAATCCAGGGAAGTCTCCGGTATGGCACCTATCTTCTCGGAGATGATATTGGCTGGTCGGAGCATGCGCTTTGGCCCGTCTGAATCAGCCACCCATACCGGATTACATAAAAAAAACACACATTTTTTATGGAGCATGCACAACTTCACTTTCATGGAATTGCGGGAACTGCCCATGAGGCATGAAAGCGACCGAAGAGGGTGTTCGGATTCATGAAAGCAGTTGACACTGTCAGGGGGTAGAAAAGGTTGGCCAACATGCTAATAAAATTTACTAAAAGCACTTGGCAAATACAGCTTATGTGACACAATTCAAATTGAATTGTGTCCAAGTCAGAACCGTCTACCGACACACATGGTGTGTGTTCACATTATTCATACATATTGTACAGCATGACTGCTCGATGGCATGTCACCGATCCGTCCAGATGCGTGAGGTTGATATGAGACGAGATTAAGTTTCAGTTTATTGATTAAAATTACCTTACATTTGAACAAGTCTTCATAATCGTTTATTTATCCTTTCTTTGACTCAGTGAGAAAGAACCAGGTAAGAACTGGATACAAAAGTAACCTCCACAGAGCATCGAATACCGCGCGCGCCTCTCCTAGAGACGCCCTGAGCGCGATTTCCCTACAACGCCGTTGAAGCCTGTGGGCGTGGCCTATGACTTACATATGTGTGTTGTGCGTGTGCATTTGTTTTGTGCGTGTGCCTAACTTGCTCCTCTTTGTGTGTAGTGTCGATCGATACTAACACACACACACACATACGAAGCGCTAGCAGCACTGCGTGCAGTTATTGGGTTTCAAATATTATCGCTTAGGGCGTCTCTAGGAGGGGGCGCGCGCGCTATTCGATGCTCTGTGGTAACCTCGGTCGTGCAGACAGCGGAAGAAGTACTGAACGCTGGCCTGGGTGATCTTCATGAGGGCGTGCACGCTGGGCGGGGGGGAGCGGGTGCCGGAGACGTCGATGCGGTCGAGCAGGGCGGCGAGCGCGCGGTACGTGGGCGCCGGCTCCAGCGAGGACATACTGCAGTGCCTGCTCACGCGCACCAGGCTCACCGACTCCTCCAGCGCGCAGCCCAGCCGGAACAGGTTCGCCTCGCACGCCTTTGAGATCGGCTGGTTGCGCAGGTGCGCCACTTTGTTCGAGTTCTCCCACCTGCCCAACAAAACGCATTACAAACTTGGCATCATGTCAGCCTCGATAGCTCAGTGGTGCAGACAGTCAACTGTCGCTATTGAATGTTAAGCAACGCTGCGTGCGGTCAGTAGTTGGATGGGTGACCGCTGACCGTTGGAGGCTGACCGAGGTTCGGATTCCTTGTAAAACTGTAGGTCCCTTCCCTCCTAATCTTACTTGGTGGTAGGGTTTAACCCGCCCGGGTTGGTACCACCGCACTGAATGAAACGTCGTCGGTCGAAACGGCTATGTAAATAGTTTGTGTTTTCCGACCAGTTCAGTGTAGCTGGCACGATCAAAGCGGGAAGCACTGACATGGCACCTAGTTCACCTGGTGTTATGGGCTGACATCACGGACGTTGTAGGTGATGTTGCCAACCGTGTCGGTTTCCATAAAAAAAAATGTAAATGGCTTCTTATTTGACAAAAAAATTCCTTTAACATTGAATTATTAAATTGAATATGAGCTGGAAATGCAAATGGAAATGGCAGTAAAATTATACAACATTTTGTACATATTTCCTGAATACTTTCCACGGGCGACAAGAGCTGTGGCTATATTATCTTTGCTGGCGACGAGAAGTGGACTCCACCACGGCAGTTGGCAAGCTCTTGCTTTTTCAAACTACATATTTTATATGAATGATTGTAATTCCAACTGGAATAGAGGAAGTAAACGTCAGAACACAGACTTACAACAAAGCAACCGCTGAGGCTGAATTGATGGCATGTCAAAAATCCTTAATTAATTTATTTGCTTATCATGTTTTCGACTAAGTGACAATTTCATCACCACAGCCTCATGCAACCGAATCTATGTTTATTTGTGTGAAATGTTTGTGGAGCAATCCAATACCTCTATCTCTCTACCGTCTACACACCTCAACAATGTTGTCAAATTCAAACTCAAGTTGTGCAGATAAGTCCTCATCTCCTCCGGTCTCTGTTCCCCGGTCAGGAAGCACCTCTTCAGCTCCGAATCGGCCATCGCCGCCTCCCGCAGCGCATTCTCCACCCCCACGTTTATCAGATTCTGGTATCGCTCGGGATCAAACGGCGCTTCTGAGTCGCTCGGGGTGTGCATGGCGAGCGTGCCGGAGATGATGCGGACGAGAAGCGCGAGAGTGGAGTCCGTACGGGAATACTGCAGGAGATAGCTGATGGTGTTGACGAACTCGGTGGGTAGTTGGTGACCTGAATGTTGAAATTACAGGTTTTTTTATAGACAATGCAACATCATGTGGTACGGTTTCACCTAACAGTGGGTGCTTAACAGGACCCTTTGAATATTCTACATTCAGCAATCAGTTTCATACGAAATAAAAAAACTTCTGCCAATGCCAATCATGTTTTATAAGTTATACAGGGAGTTTCAGGATAGGTTTGAGAAACTTCAGGAATAGAAAGTACTCATTATTAGAAGAAAAACATCCTTATCACCCAAATCGGATTTCCGTATTTTTTTTTTTCATACTAAAATTGGAAATTGTAATAAAAACTCGATGGACAGTGAGTATGGGGAGATTTGGCAACAGCGCTGTCTAGGTCTAGGGAGTGCAATGACCTAGTCCAGTTCACTTTTTCTTTGGATGTCACTGAACTTTCAGTGTTTGGAATTTACCTACATGCTGTTCAATTCTACTAGGTACGCAACCCTCGCTGCCCTCGCCGTCGCATTAACCAAATCTTGATGAAACTATTTTCACGAAAAAGTACTATAATATGACCAAATCTGGGGAAAAGTTACATACCCTGTACGAACCCTGAAGTTACTAAACACTATCCTGAAACTTTTTTTTTTTATGGAAACTGACACGTTTGGCTACACCTACAACATCCGTGATCTCAGCCCATAACACCGCGGAGAACTTGGTACCACGTTAGTGCTTCCCTTCGGTCGTGCCGGCTACACTGAACTGGACGGAAAACACAAACTATTTACATAGCCGTTTCGACCGACCTAACATTCAGTGCTGTGGTATTGGTACGATCCTGTATAATTATTTTCTTACGGGCAGCTGAGGCGGCCGTGATCATATCTATTTCGACTGATGTGAAGCTACTGCGACCTTCAGTAGTTCAAGTTCAAATTGGCCAAACAGCATCGTCGACTAACCGACGAGTATGAGGAGCCTGGCGAGGGAGTATCTCTGGAGCTGGCCGCCGGCGACGAGGGTGCTCCGCACCGAGGCCACGTGCTCCGCCGCGCTGCCCAGCAGCGGGATCTTCGCGTCGCTGAACAGCGCGTCGTGCTCCATCTTCTGTAGCAGGTGCTCTGTAACAAACCATCTTATAAGGGTTCATTTTGCGTTGCTGGGAGTAAAGCAATTGTATGCAATGATACTTTAGGAAAGATAGGTTATCTATATGACATTCAGTGCTTACACATGGCACGTCCTTGAAAAGTTGAGAGGAAGAACTATAAAGTGATGCGCCGACTCGAATAGTCTTATTCCAATTATTAAAATTTGTGCAGAATCTCATTACACACGACGGCATTTTCGATGTGTTAGCGGCTCATGGTTAGCGGTCGGAACGTGTGCGTAGTTGGTGGGCGACTAACTGCAGACAGGACTGTGGGTCTTGTATTTAATGTGCCGCTTGGGAGCTCAGATAACCTATCTACCTCCTTTTAACTTATAATATCATTGATTGTATGTATGTACTTTACACTGAAGGGGGACTTGTTACAGAATGCAATATCTTTTAATCAACCTTGTAGACAACAACATTTTAGCATTGTAGAGATTTCCTTATGTTTCCTTTCATAAGAGTCGTGACAGGTGATATTGTAATATTAAGTTATCGAGAAAGCTGCAAACCACGAAAAAACCGGCCAAGTGCGAGTCAGATTCGCGCACCGAGGATTCCGCACCACAAAAAGAATCATTGAAAAAAAAACACGTTTCTTGTATGGGAACCCCCCTTAATTTTTTACTTTTTCTATTTTTTATTATTTGTTGTTATATCCGCCAGAATAACACATATTTTGTAAAAATTTCAACGGGCTACCTATTATGGTTCAAGAGACACAGCCCTCGGACGGACAGACAGGCGGTGTAGGCTTAGTAATAGGTTTCCGTACGGGATACGGAAAACTAAAAAGAATACCATGTTATACATAAGAGGAAGCAGTAAAATCTCTCTATGCAGTATTTTTTTATTTATCTTCTCTTACTTCGTTCTCCTTCTTCGGATATTCAATTGTTTTATGTTGATTTTAATGCAAACATGAAAATTGAAGCAAACACTCCGGGTGTTAAATTTGAACATTACCTCGAAGATAAGTGGCGGATCAGTATGTTCAAGTTTAGTATGCTACAACGAAAAAACGCTTGTTTAAAACAAATGTGGCTCAGTTTCACAACGCTAACAGTGACTTGACTAGGTACCATTAGTACCTCAACTTTATTAACCCATTGACAACTTGATACTTCAAGTATCTTAAATATTCATATATTTTAATTTCTTATTTTTGACAATAAAATTATACTACATTGTAGTTTAATATACTAACATAATTATGTTGATACAAATTACGTATCAAAGTTTGACAAAGGCTCTTTACACCTGATTCACTTAATTAAGGGCGGTGTTATTATGTGGCTAGTCACTAAATACTTGTAAAAATGTTTAAAAAAATACCCTGCGAAGTTTTTTGTCGGTTCTTCTTCGTGGGTGTAATCGAACCGGATAGAACAAATTGTGACAAGTTCGAGCGCAGTCTAACTACCATATGAATGATCAATAAACAATACAATACAATACATTGATGAAAGCGTGACAGACCGAGCAGGCGCCTACAGAACGGCAGCTCGTGGAACTTGATCAGCAGCATGAGCGTGGGCACGTCCGCGCGCAGCAGCAGCGACACGAGCAGCGACACACTCACACTCTCCCACGCCGCGCCACCGCACAACATCTTTAGCCGCTCCACTACGCTCTCCGTCACTGCAAAGTTATGTTTCACGATCAAAGGGGGACGCACTGACATGGCACCTAGTTCATCCGGTGTTATGGGCTGACATCACGAACATTGTAGGTGATGTAGCCAACCGTGTCAGTTTCCATTAAAAAAAAAATGTTTGCCAACATCATTTGCAACACAGTTCAATTAGCTAAATTTCGACCCTGCAGATAAATTGTAACAATTGGATGATGGCACCTTTACCAACAAGCCTGTGAAAACTTGATTCATGGAGACTATTTGAAATTTGTAAGTTGTATACAAATTATATATTTTTTTACCTATAACAATGTTGATGTAAGGACATTTTGCAATGCTTGGCACCAATAGTTACCAAACGCAAGTCAAACGACTGTAGGTAAGACAAGGGCTATTTTCCCAGCAGTCTGATCATTTTACCTGACTGCGCGAAGCAAAAAGGAGGGTAATGTTTTTGTTTTTCGAATTGAAATTACATACTATTAAATGATCCAGTTGTTGTCTCTTAAACCAAACCTAGTTCGTAGCTTAAGAGGACAACATAGTAAACAGATTAACTTATACTATTGTTGGACAGCCAAAAAAGTATAATATTCCATCAAACCGTTCGAACTTGAATGGGTTACCGTTCATCTGTTGAGTGAGACGACCGTGGTTCGGATTCCACATATAATTATAGGTACCTTCGCTTATCTTACCAGGTGGAAGGGTTTAACCTGACCGGATTGATACCACCACACTGAATGCAAGGTCGGTCGAAGCGGTTAGGAAGGTGTGGAACTAAGCTTGCGATGACTTCACCGAACATATCCAGGCCCATCGGCAGTAGAGGAGGGTGTAAATCGAGGTCGGGACTAGCGAGTGGCCACTCAAAATTTCCCACGCGTGCTTCACGTTTCGGCTCGCATCAAGCCCTCGTCATGACAGCCGACTTCAATATTGTCGTCATAGCCGGCATGGCAATAGGGAAGAACTGACATGGCACCTAGTTCACCAAAAAATTGTGGGCACCAAAAAGTTTCATAAAAAAAAATTAAACTTCCCGCGCGGGCACCTCTCCATGTGCCGCGCGCCATGTCATGTTCATGAGAGCCAAGTTCTACACATTTGTAAGTATTCCATGTAACAGTTAAATTGACTTACACAAAGACTCGAGGTCGTGCGTCATAGCCTTCAGTACAGTGTCCGACTTGGCCGCCAGGTTCAGTAGATAGGGCATGATGTTATTCTTCTTGTCCACTTGACTGTCCG
Source organism: Nematopogon swammerdamellus (assembly GCA_946902875.1). Lineage (NCBI taxonomy): Eukaryota > Metazoa > Arthropoda > Insecta > Lepidoptera > Adelidae > Nematopogon > Nematopogon swammerdamellus. Next base: position 16,037,026 of record OX336340.1, read on the forward strand.
GACTTATTGCTTCCTGCATAATTAGATTAAGTCAGTCTGTCTGAATATTAAATTTGAAAATAAGTCTGGACTCTTCACAGAAAATTATTGTGGTTATTTTTTTACAAAAACTGTTTGAAACTTCTTTTAAAGAAACCAAAGATACATTTGAGGGAAATTACTTTGGAATTTTTTTTTTCAGATTGTAGATTTTAGTAAATAAATGACCTATATAACTACATAAAATAACTAAAATGCAAGGTAACATTAGTGCGCCCTAAAATAGGGCCAACACCTCCTCGGGGGTGAGACTACAACCTTTCGGGGGTGAGCCTACAACCTCTCGTGGGTGAGCCTACAACCTCTCGGGGGTGAGACTACAACCTCTCGGGGGTGAGACTACAACCTCTCGGGGGTGAGACTACAACCTCTCGGGGGTGAGACTACAACCTCTCGGGGGTGAGACTACAACCTCTCGGGGGTGAGACTACAACCTCTCGGGGGTGAGACTACAACTTCTCGGGGTTGAGACTACAACCTCAAACTCAATCGAACACGCAATTGGTCTACTATAAAAGCAAAGAAGCGAACATTGAAGAGCTGCAGCAAGGCGTGGCGTATGTGCGGCGCGTGCGTCGCGGGCAGGTTGTTCATGATGCCCACGTGCTCCATGTTGTGCAGAAGCCGCTCGCTGTCGAGGCCGGGCCGCAGCGCGCGCGGCACCACCAGCGAGGGGTCGCAGCGCGCCACGTGCGTCAACACCCAGTCGCACTCCCGGCTCTCTGCCAACCATATACCAACATCTCATTTCACAACATACATACATACATAACACACGCTGTATCCCGACATGACTTATTACATTTCTTTGTAATAAACTTTTACTAATATTTGTTGAATTGACTTGATATCACTGACTATCAAATTGACGATGGGACTATACACCAGATATAGGTAATGTAAATAGGCAGAGTGGTCAGATTCTTCAGTATTCGTGTTTATGCTGTAAATATCAATGCTCTTGTGAGCGGTAGTATGGGTTAATTATTTATAAGTTACTATAATATAATAGTTATAAGGTACTGTGACTTGCGAAGTTTGTTTGTCAGTTCTTCTTCGCATTGAATTTAGAACTGGCGGAATTTTCGACACATCCAAGCGTAGGTTACCTACCTGTGGATGAAATTATACAATAAACAATAAACAATCAGGGTAAGCAGAGTAATCGGTGTTGTGCTATGAGGACTCTGGTAAATTACAGCACAACGCCGACCACCACATTTAGCACAGTATACGGGCAAGACAACTATCAAGCAGCAAGTAAGGCACTAAGAATCCACCTGCTGCATGACTAGGTGGAAGAACTGCATTTCACAACATCATTTTATAAAGCAGTACGTGCAAAATGCTTACTCAAATACAACGTACCGTGTGGGGTCGGTACTTAAAAAGAAAAGCCCCGCTGCATCTCTCCCCGTGCATGTCGTAAAAGGCGACTAAGGGATAAGGACAAGATGCCGTGCTAAAGGGCGACAGGCTCGCCACCTCTCACCTTAGCACGGTACTTCCACCGAGTCATGCAGCAGTTGGGTCTTCGTGCCTTACTTGCTGCTTGATGATTGAATCTTCTTCGAATACTTTGCGAAACGTGGTCATCGGTGTTGTGCTGTAATTTACCAGAGTTCTTGCAGCACAACACCGATTACTCTTCTTACCCCGATTGTCGGGATTCAGCATGTGTGATATGTATGTCAAATACAACGGTCGAGCCGTTCAATTGTTCACACATTTTTGTTTATAGAAAATGACATGTTTGGCTATATCACCTACAACATTCGTGATGTGAGCCTATAAAACCTTGATGTACTAGGTGCCATGTCAGCGCTTCCTTTTGGTCACGCCGACTACATAGAACTGGATTGAAAACACCAACTGTTTATATAGCCGTTTCGACCGACGTTTCATTCAGTGCGGTGGTACCAACCCGGGCGGGTAAAACCCTACCACCTAGTAATGTAAGAAGGGAAGGGACCTACAGTTTTACGTGGCTACCAAATTGTATAATTTGTTTTATTGTTTATTGTATAATTTCATCCATAGCTAGGTAACCTATGCTTGGATAAGTCGAAAATTCCACCAGTTCTAATTAAAAGGAAATGATAACTGTTTATATAATAGAACTGACTACTACTGACTGAAGATATTAATGCAAACGATATAAACTAATTTCAAAAACCTTTTAGACATTCATCTATAAATACATTTAAAAACAACAATGAACATTTCAATATTGGCCACATTCGTTGATCTGACATCAGAAATAGTAAAAGTATTTCAAATATCATTCAAAGTAATTCAAAAACATTCAAAGTAATGTCAATATGCCGGTCATCAGGATTGCTTGTGAATAAACTGTTTCTGGACGGTTAACTATTTACCTATTTATAGTGTGGAGCCGGTACTTAAAAATAATAGTCCCACTGCATCTCTCCCCATGTATATCGTAAAAGGCGACTAAGGGATAAGGACAAAATGCCGTGCTAAAGGGCGGCAGGCTAGCCACGTGTCACCTTGGCACGGTCCGCCCGCCGAGCAGGTGGGTCTTCGTGCCTTACTTGCTGCTTGATAGTTATCTTGTCCGAATACTTTGCTAAACGTGGTGGTAGGTGTTGTGCTGTAATTTAGGTACTGTAGTTTTTTCAGCACATCACGGATAACTCTACTTACCCCGATTCTCGGAATAAAGCGTGTGTTATGTAGTGTAGTAACTATTTACATGAAATCATATTTCATCTGCAAGCACTTTACTCTAAAAATAGTCAAACAGACCTAGCAGCATGTCTATGCACTTGGCCCTCTCCTCCCCGGACAGGCGTGTCAGATTTGTAGTTGCCATGTCCAGCAACCCCCGCACCGGCTCCGAGTTCTGCAGGGCCGAAGCTGGAGACCAAACAAATAATTTTCATTATTTTTAAATTGTTCGCAAAAAAAAAAATTATTGTGCTCATTCCACGTTATAAACTACTCCAGTTTTCACCACATTGTACACTCTCCACAATCTCTTCCATCAGTAAATAGCTAAATGCTCGTGAAAACAAATAATAAATCTGACCAGGGAAGTTGGATTTCCCCGTGGAAATGTCCTTGAGTAGTGTGATACACCATGGAGTGATGACGGACGCCCATGCCTCCCCCAGCCCGCACACCTCGGGCACTATCACGGCTGCGGCTTCCAGCGATGGACCACCCTGCGACTCGTTCTGAAATTAAATATGCCTTCATTTAGTATGAGATAAGCAGCAGACAGAGGACATTATTCTGTTACTTACTCCGAAATTTATATTCGATATCATTTTTTATATTTTAACCTGTACGCTCCCGCGTTATAATATGTCTACAGCCCCCAGACTCCCGCATGGGCGTGGCCCGCGGACGGCGCGCGCGCACATGAGCGCCGACCTCGACATAAACGCAGATATTTCGGAAACTAATAAAGTTAGATCTATAAACTCTTCTGTCCTAGAAAGCCTAGAAAATTTCCTAAAATCCATGTGAAACAGTGAGGCTTACCTTGTTTAGAAGTACCAGATATTTTAGGTAGAAAAAAAAATCCCAATTTTTTTTTGAAAAATTCATTATAAAATAAATTCAAAACATACCTTTACAATATTTATATCAGAATACTCGTAAAGAAACATACTTTTAGAAATAGTAAAGTATAATATACGTTTTCTTTACAGAAATCAGCGAAATCGGATGTTCAACATGAACATCCTGGGACATTCCGTAAACTCCGAGATGGCACGCGCGTGATATTTTTTCCCAATTTTATAAATATATTATTTGAACTAAACCTTCTTTTATTTTGCAACTGATCGTATGTTTGTATAATAATGCGAAGAAAATTGGAAAAATAAGCTATATTTCCATGAAAAATATGCCCCCAAAGTCATGTTTACACATTTCATACAAAAATAAACAAACATTTTTGAGCGACGAAAAATATGACTTTTGTCGCCACCCGAACTCGTAATGCATCTTCTATTGGTAGAATAACTAATAAATAACACTATTTACTAACCTTTAGCTCATAGATGCACTTGAATACACTTATAATAAATAATTTCGCAGAAGTGCGTCACCTCGAAACTCGTGAGAAATAGGAGAACAAAGAAACTGTCAGCTGACAGCTAGCGTTCGTTTTATTATTCATAATTGGTCTTTGGAGACAAGAAAAATGGTTAGTTCATAATTGCCGGTATCACTTATAGCCCCCATCAACGATTGAAAGAGCAATAGACCAATTCGTGCGACCGTAATTTGAGAATAAAGATGGGGTCCGTTTCGGGCCCAAGATAATTGGCGGAAAAAATATATGGGCTCCGTTTCGGTTCCATAGGAGCTGCCAGGTTAATCTGAACGTAACCGGCTTTTTACTCTTTTGCTTTTATGGGGATACTAAATTCTTTATGAGTCTGGAAACGCAACAGCTTGCACAATATACAGCTTTCAACATTCAAACTAGGACCTAACCTAAATTTCCTCGTTCTCTTTCTCTCTCATTGGCTTGTACCAAAAATACCCAATCAAGTAGAGAGAGAGTCAGAGTTAGAAAAAGTTACAATTACCAAACTTTCAAGGTTTTCAATTAACTTGTCTTAAACCTTTTGCCAGTGTTTATTCCTTATAGCTTAAAAACCATTTAAAAGATTTATAGCGTCTCACTAATGCATTGGCAAACAGGGTTATAAAAACAATGATTGGCAATAATCTCTCTAGTAACACAAATTTGTTTACTTGTCGATTGATGTAATATTAAAGTGTGGAAAACTACATGCTACTCCTCTACATTGTCCCTATAGCAATTCAAAATTAAAAAAGTGTCCATCTTCAACAATTTCACAAAAAAAAAGGTGTGTATAGCGCAGTTTTCTCAACCGTTCACTTCGAAAGAATGCGGCGCGCACCCCCCCAGTACGGTGGAGGCGGAGAGCGGAGGGTGTGCGCCGCATTCTTTCGAAGTGAACGGTTGAGAAAACTGCGCTATAGACAGAACTTACCTATATTCAAAGTATTTTAAATGCATTACATGTCGAAGGGTGGCAAAAATACTAATTTTTCAAATGTTATGCACAATTTGATAATGTTTTTCTTTGCCAACAAGCGAAGAATATCTTTTTTTTTTGTGCAGACAGGTCGCCATCACACCTACATAGCATTATTGTTGTGTTAGTCCACTGTGTAGGCATGCCTAACCTGAAGCCTAAGCTCATAGAAACGGCACTCAACAGACGGGGTGCGCATTTACACAAATAGTTTAAGTTATGGTGTCGGTTCCTAATAAAAGTAGATCTGATGGGTGCATTCAGAATACGCACACCATCACACTACGGTCACAGTCGCGCTATGCGCTCGCTGGTGGGTGTACTTTTCGGGGCACGCTAATGACTAAATTCTCCAAATATATCTACCTTCAATTTCAAATCTTAGACGGGCATAAGAGGGCGTACTTACTCCTGGCGATATACTATTCCCCTCTCCAATGTATTCCCACTCTTCAGGATCATTTATCAGAAAAAAGTGTTTAGACTAAGGCCAAAACCGTAAAAACGCGACCATTATTAAACCATAAGAACGTGGCAGTAAGTATGTCACGTGGCGACCGTTTGTATTCGGTTTGATATGTGTAGTTTTTTTTATTTATTCTTTAGGTAGGATTATTTATGGATTTTCATTTTGTGAGTGTTGGAGCGACTGTCTGCGATGTCTATATACGATTATCATATTTTGTTGAGTGTTTGGAATTTGTGCTAGGGAGTAGCCAAAGGATCCTAATAAGGTTTTTTTTATTGATGGTGGCTCTCTAAATACCCTGACCCATGTAAGTAAGGCAATATAGAGGCGCAAACCAACTTACATCATAATCCTGCTGCACAGACCACGTGACGGCATCCTGAAACACGCAGGCGAAGTAATCGAGCACGGCTGTGCGGGCGGCTGGGAACTTGCGTAGCAAGGATACTCCAATTCGTGTCAACTCCGGGGCATTCGTAAAGTTCCGACGGGACACTGAGTAGATGAACGTGCTGAGCTCTGTCGAGAGGCTTGAACCCGGCTGACTCGTCAGAGCGCTCATTTCGCCGGCCTCAATCACAGGAACGGGTTAGATTTTGCGCACAGATAAATAAAATAATGATTTTGGGTTAGCTATAACAAAATAAATTAGGTTAGTTAGAGTGTTGACGGTGAACTGATTGTTGTTGTTGTTATTGTTTTCGCCCTAAATAGGCAGGCAAAGATCATTTGACCATACAGCCAATTCACAATTTTCTTCTTATGTAGGTATTTTTGTTGTATTTTTCCAATTGTATTTCTTATTTATGTATAAATGGCTGGGTAGTTGTTTGTATTTACAAGAATTCTTTCGAAAGATGTAGGGATCGTTTCAGGATATTTGTAATTTTCCATAAGCTTGTCTATCATGCATGGCATGAGTAATCTCTGGATTGTGAAAGCGGGACAGTTCAAGAAGATGTGGTCCATCCAGCCAGAGTTTGCTCTTCATCTATATTGCAGTGTTGACATAGGGAGGAATTCACTAAATTCATTCGATAAGGTCCGCATTGAATTGACAGTGACCCATACGACACGCGTTCGACACCTGAAAGACTTCCTGGCTCCTTCCTGGCTCCTTTGGCTCCTTTTGTGAACACTCTGCTCGAAACGAAACGTAACAAAAACGACATGCACCGCCTCAACATTAGGTTAGGGTTAATATACAGAAGATGCCTCAGAGGTTGCACGCTAGGTTTGGCATCAGTTCAGTCCGTGACTTTGGTCCTCCCTCCCTCACGACACGACCGACGCCAGACTGACGCCAGACGTAAAATGCATTCGCACTATCAGTCTGCCATCAGTCTAGTCTAGTATCAAAATATTTTAAAATCCATCAGTCCGGTCCATCATTCCAATCCATCCATCCATCAAAGTAGATTAAACGGTCAGTCTGGACTGGACCATGGTTTAACCAGACTGATGGACTGAACTGACGCCAAACCTAGCGTGTAACCTCCGTCTATCGACGCATTCTTCTTTATATTACGACTCCTTATATGTTGATGGAATCATGCTCCCAATCTCCGCTCTCCGCTCCGACACCAAATATAGGCACATGATGCACATCTGTGATGTAG